>JAOXNH010000067.1:21994118-22006378 GCA_028566575.1 Bartramia longicauda | reverse complement strand
TGGCTTAAACTGCCCCCCCCCCCCCTCCCCAGCCCCTGCCCCACGAGAAGGAGCACAGGGAGGAGCTGCCCAAATTAAGGCTTGACAAGCCCTGCCTCTGCAGCTTTTCACCGGCTGGGCTCGCCATTGTACGTAACAGGCTTCCATTTCAACTCATCACCTTAAAAAATTAGGGCAATCATTAAAAAGCCAGTCAATCAAAACACAGAGGTGTTTGCTGGCGGCACGAGTCAGCCTGAACAGGCTGAGAAGAAATGCATTGCACCTGTCAGAGAGCCACAGAGGCACGTGCATGATTAAACAGGATATTAAAAACAAGCCCCTAGGAGTACGAAGACATCCTTCAAGGAGTTCGAGTCACCCCCAGACAGGGGAAGTAGAAAATAAGACAGAACTCTGGCAAGATAAATTTAATACAACAAAGCAAGTCAGGGGAAAAAAAAAAAAAAAAAAAAAAAAAAAAGAGACTCTGTGTTGCTAAAACCAGGAAAAATGACAAACTGATATGTTCATCAGGAGCAGGAAGCATGTCAGAGCGACTGCGGGGATAATAAATGATGGGGGAAGAGAAAAGGCTGCATAGCACAGAAATTAATTTTTCTTGACACCTGCATTCATTGTAGGAAGAGGATCAGGAAGTTTCCCCTTTCTTCCTGGGGACTGATCTCAGCCTGCAGCATCCCCGCAGGGTTGGGACAGACTCCGAGGCAGCACCGGCGCAGCAGCCACATCGCTCTGGGGTGTCCCTGCCATCGGCAGCAAAATCAGCTGCCACATGCGGCCTCATGCTCAAACCCGCTCGGGAGGCAGCAAAAGCCACACCGCTTTTTCTTTAGAAAACTCTGCAGGGATCTATCTGGGTAACTGCAGATAAGGAAATCAGACATCTGTACCTGGCAGGTCACGGTGTCCACCAGGAGCAGCGCAAGTGACGCACGGGCAGGCACAGCGCGTGGGGCACAGCCGCCGATTTGCAGAGAAAAAGTCACCTCTCGCAGACCAGTCCTGGCTCTCCCCAAGAGTGGCAGCCCAACCCCACAAGCCTGGGTAGCTTTCGAGAAACGCCCTCACCTAATGCTCTTGGCAAAACCCTAAATCCACCACAGCTTCAGAGCTGGGTCCTTCAAATATTAACAATGGGTTAAAAGAGAAGCAGTGATATTTGGCTTTCCTAAGCAAGGCTGCCAGCAGAGTCCAAGAAGGATTTAGACGGGGGCTCTGCCGCTCAGCGTACACAAGAATAGCTTCACAACAAGGCAAACCAGAGATGACAAAGTGTGCCTGGGAGATTTTGCTGCTCGGGATAGCAAATATGAGAGTGAGGAATCCAGAGGGACCTCCTGCCACTGTGCAGCAAAGTAATAAACAGCAGAGGAAATGGAGCCATGCTAAACGACAAAGCAAGGCGCACGTGGAAAAAAACTAACCTCAGCTTCAGTGGCGGGGTCTGAATTAGCTGAATTACCACACCTGTAAGTGACCTGGGTATTAAGTCGCAAGAAAACATCAGCTAAACGCTCAGTTGTCAAGAAGATCTTAAAGCAGCCATCAAACCTTGGGAATTCGTAGGCAAAGAGGAGAGAACAAAAGAGAAGGCAATAACTCTGCCACCGAATAATCTCCTGGTGCAGCTTGACTGCTGCATGCAAAGAGGCATCGTTGACCTGGAGAAGATGCGGAAGAGGCAAGGACAAACATCTGGCATCTGGCACAGGACAAGCGAAGGAGCCAGGAGGAGCTGAGGGAAGGCAGAGGAGGAGGGTAGATATCTGGCAGCCAGCTCCAAGGTGTCGCAGCATCTCAGCGCCAGTGGGGCAGCAAGGCAGGGTCGCGGTGAGCACCGGCCGCAGCCCTCCCAGACACCCCGCTGTCACGCGAGACCCACCGTTGGCGTCTTCGTAGCTGGGCTGGCCCTGCTGCAGAGGGACGGAGGCACCAGCCTCACCGTCCGGGGGGCTTTCACGGCTGTCGAGCTGTCCCACCGGTGGTGGCCACGGCAGGTCTTTAATGACCTTGATTTCAACTGGATGGGGTGGGGTAGGAAGGGGTGGGAAAGAGAGAGAAAGAGAAAGAAAGAAAGAAAGGGCTTAGAAAAAAATGTCAGCAACACCAGACCCACAGAGAAGGAGAACAGTTGTGGGGGGAAAGACTCGAGGACTACATTCCCAGGAGCCCTATGCCAGCTTGGTCATCTCGTCCCCTCCCCAGAATCGAGCAGGACCAGGCCTCATGTAGAGCATGTTCCTGATGGAGAGACCCTGCTCCTCCATCCCTTTTCCCAGACAACCCTCTCTGCAGGGGGGGAGCCTGCGATCACCCCAATCCCACATGCACATCCAGCCGGAGGACCGTGACCAAGCACCCCATTGCCATCTGTCCTGCCCACGTATCCGTCTTGCCCCGGGTGCTTCCCAGCCACCCCGCAGGGTTCACGTTCCCCTGCCAGGAGCCAGCGAGTTGCTTCCTTGTGCCGGTACTGCCTGCCCATCAGCAGGGATCTTGCAGACCTCCCAAAGGGGGAAAGGGGCAGCAGAGAGATCCCGGGATCGCAGGAGAGGAGAAACACCCTGTGAGCCATGGCAGGACCTGCTCTTGGGGAAAACAGGCAGCAGGTCCTTGGGTGGCCCAGGTCACAGCAACCTGACCTCCTTGGAACTCAGAGCAAGCCTGGAGTGCCCACGAGCATCCACGTGTGAGCCAGACCTGTGACCATGCTGCCTCTACCCCAGGACATTGAGGCGGCTCATCCGCCCCGACCCGGAGCACAGACACTGCAGCACAAACCCTGCCTGGCAGCGCACCACGTTTTGTGATGGAGCTCAACAAGCCGAACCCTCGGCACAGCACGGCCACCGGCCCCACACCCGGCCGAGTCCCAGCAGTACCAGTGCACCCTCAGGCACGAGTAGAGGCTGCGGCATCGAGCCCGGTTTACACATCTCCAGCTCACAGAGCACAAACCCAGAAGATGAACCACTCTGAACTCTGAGACCCCACGCCTCTCTCTACCAGCATCCCGGCACAGCGCTGCCAGCTGCTGTGCAGACACACACTGCTGCAATTAAAATGCACCTTAGACAAGAGCGTGGCAATTAGCCAGTGCCGACGGAGGAGGCAGCACTAATGCACAGCATGGATTTCCTCATTAACAAACACAAACACAATCGATCCCGCGGCACGGATAAATAGGTCAGGGGGCTGGACGATCACCCGGCCGAAGGCTCTTGGGGGAGCACCCAAGTCTCCTCCTGCCCTGAGGAAGGAGGGATCTGCTGAAGCCCAGGGTAGAGCCTCCCTACTGCAGTTCGGGGCTGAAGGGGGTCAACTTGCACTGGAGGCTGTGATCAGTTAGAGGGGGGAAGAGGCAACGAGATGAGCGCTGGACAGGCTGCCAAGGCTCCATCCACCACTCTGCCCAGCCCGATTCCCTGCTGAAGAGACACAGCCTCTGCAAGTGCACAAGTGCTCCCTGAGCCAGGGAAATGCAGAGGCCAAGGCTACTGACCCCAGATGAAGGAACCCCAAGGAGCCAGCTTCCCCCCTGCAAAACACACCACAGCGTTGGTCGCTATAGAGCTGCTGCACCTTTATGGCTGCACCCATCACTCACCAGCAAAGGCTTTGGAGATCCGCTCCTTCTTCCATTCCCATGGCTGGTCGTATTCCTCTGGTGGCCGCTCATCGTCCTCTGGCAGTCGGGACTCCCTGGGCCTGGAGCAAGCTGGGCGGTCACCATCAATGTCCAGCCCTCCAGGCACGGGCTCATAGGGAGTGTCGTAGAGGTGCAGCGGCCGGGCAGGAGCCTCCCGTAAGCCCTTCTGGCGGATCTCTAGCAGGAGAAAAGGGAAAAGACCATGAGCTTTTTGCCCAACACAGCCTGGCCATAGTCCCCAAAGCCCTGCTTAGATGAAAGGGCTCAGTTTCACCCAATGGTGACATGGGGTAGGGAGAAGCAGCAATGGAGGAGACCCCTCAAACCTCCAGCAAGCGCCTGCCAGAAGAGGGGGAGCTGCTGGGCAGCCAGGTCCTGGGCAGTCCACAGTACCAGGACCCCTTCTCTTCCCACAGTACAACATTCCCGGTCTCGGGTAGCCCTGCAAAGCGGAGTCCATGGGGACAGAGCATCCCAGAGCCCAACTCCCCATCAGCAGTGAGACTGAGTTTCTTCCCTGGACACCCAGCATGGCTAGTTTAATAAAATGCCCTTCCTTCCAGCAAAACAGAAGTCTCTCCTGCAGACACAAGCAGGCTCTTTGCCACTTGCCGATATTTCCAAGAAATGCAATGGCCTCCTCCAAAAAGGCACATGAGCTTTCCAGAAACCACTCGTTCCAGAAAAACCACAGGACTGCAAAGCAGAGCCAGATCTTGGAGCGCACAAGCCGGCGCGGTGACCCTCCGCACGCCACAGCGGCAAGAGCGATGCCTTCGCTCTCACCTCGCCTGCTTCCCAGCCATAAACAAGCCCTCTGGGGACCCTGCTGCTGCAGCAGACAACGGCAGGCTCTGGCCCAGTCCTAACCAAATTAAATAGCTCCCACAGCCATCTTAGTTTTGTGCCAGATGCACTGAATGTCAGGTCTCTCCTGGCTCAGCCTGACAGGCAGGCACTGTGGTCCCAGGGGACAGCACCCCAGGCAGAAATATCAAGGTGCCTTTACTGCTCGGGTAGCCTTGGAGAGTGCTCTGGCTACCGCCAGCCCATCGCACACAGCTAAAGCTGTGAAAATTTGCCTGCAAAGCGGCCGTGCACCACCGCAGCAATTGCTCGTGACTGCCTTGTGGGGAGGACTGGTGCTGTCACAGGCTGCAAGCAACAGCGGCCACCAAATTCACACGGCAGGGGCCAGGGGTGCAAAGAGCGGCCTTTGCACAGATCCTTCCACCTTACCAGCCATCATCTTCTGGGCTTCATATGGCTCCATGTACCCATCGTTCTCCGTCACCTTCTCCAGCCCTGCCTGGCTACCAGCCACCTGTGCCGCATCGAAGGGATCTGCGTAGTCCTCCAGGACAGCCAGCTGGAAGAGAGGAAGGGTGGGAAAAGGGTTAGGGTACTCCCTGCCTTTTTTGGAGGGGGGAGTGTCAGAGACCAGTTGAAGCCCTTGAAACCTTACCATAAGCTCTGCCAGCAGCAGCCAGAGCAGCAGCCAGGATGCCAAGCCCACACCATGGCACCCTGCGGAGCAGATGCTGGCAGCCAGTGGCTTCCCAGACACCGGTGCCTGGCGGTGGAAACGCTCCAGCCTTTGTCCCAAAAGCTGTAATGGAGCCAAGCAGAGCAGAAGGTGGCCTAGCCCACTCCCTTACCAGGGGGTCGGTGCTGCCAGAGCCCATGCAGATGCTCCAGCAAGGTCCCCGCCATGGTGTGGGGCTGCCGGCAGTGCCATTGCCCACCCACCCCCCCCAGCATGCAGACGCTCTCCCTGACCACAGCCACATTTCCTCGACCAAAGCGGAGAAGGGCCACAGATCCCAGTACAGTGGTGTCAGCTGGCACTGGCATGACTGGGAACTCACTGGTTATTTTCCAGAGCTCCTGCAGGCTTGTTTGAAGACACTTCTTAACAAAAGGACTAAGAACAGACTATGGCTTCCTCCCTGCTTCTCCCAGGACCCTGCAGCATCCCAGATAACACAAGACAGGGCTCCTCCATGCAATCAGGAGTCACCAGGAAGCAGCACCAGGAGCCTCTCAAGTGTCGTGTCTCAGGCACGGCACAAAAAGCCCAAGGTTTGCCCCTACTAGCAAAGAGGAGACGATCCTGCAGTAGGATATGGGTCATCTCCCAGAGCTTGGTCCCCTCCAGCGCTAGAGTCACACGATGCTCCAGCATCTCAGTAGCTTCCCAGATGGAGCACTCCATGGCACAACGCCGCAGCTCCCAGCAAACTGGGAGCTGTACATCTCATCTCCAGACCAAAAGCCTGGTCTCAAAATGGGGCCAGGCAATATTTCCAGCAGGGTCCAAAGGCACCCAAGCACCTCTGCCAGGGTCTGCTCGCCCACCAGGCTGCAAACCCCAGCTAGACCATCTGGCCACTGAGGTGGGGTTTGCCACCACAACACCAGCTACGCAGAGCTCCTACAGCAAGGACCAAACTGGCTGGGCACAGTGCAGCAGCCACCTAAACCCACCGGGCGCCAGGCTGTGTCCTCACTGCCATGCCATCCCTGCTCCTGGCCAGCCTTGGGGACCAAGTGACTGCCCGTGCATTCCTTCCCAGCTCCCATAATCAGCTTGAAACAAATCACTTCTTCCTCCTTCCTATGCAAAACAGCCTGACAATAGCCTTGAGCAGCAAAACCCAGCAGGAAAAGGGAACAGGAACTGGAGCTGTAAACACCTCTGTGCAGTCCTGAGCCTTCACATCCCTCTGAGCTGCAGGAGGAATAGGGTTCCGGGTGCCCCAGCTCCCCAACTCCTCCATAAGCATCCTGGCTTGGGCTCCCAATGCAGTGGGGAGGTGGGGCAGGTCTCCAGTCCTGCCCCCCCCATATCAGGGTACAAGCAAGTGGCAGAGCATCACCCCCAGAGGAAAGCCCACCAGCTGCGGGGCTCACAGTCACCCTGGGTGGGCACAAAGTGGGGCTTCAAACATGGGAGCAAGCCGAAGCTCTCACCCCTCGGCAAAGCAGCAGCAGGACAGATGGTTGCTAGGGGCACTGGTCCCCGCCGGATGAGAGGGAAAGAGCAAAACCTCCCGCTGGCTCCACAGGCAGGGCCCAGCGCCAGCGAGCTGGGACGGGGCTGCAGGAACAGCCAGTTTTGCAGCAGGAGACAGGAAATCTGCTCTCACATCCATCATCCGAGGGAGACACAGCATCGCCCAGCCCCCGCCAGGCACCGAGGGGCGATGCTGAGCCCAGGGGGCTGCAGCCCTTTGCTTTGCACCGCGGGGCGGGGGGCAAAACCCCCAGGGAAATTTAAGTCACGGCTGACTTTGGCAGCCACTCAGCCCCTGGGACCTGACCTAATGCCTGCAGGGCAGCGAGACAAGCGATAGCGACAGCAAATTCATTGTGGGGAGCCCCTCTGGTTTCTAAACACCCTTTTCCTCTCTAAGGCAAAGAGGGTCTCTCTCAGCCTGCCACAGGCGGGTGCCCCCCACTCACTGCTCCCCAGACAGCCAGGGCAGGTCGGTGCCCTCTGCTCCAAAGAGCCAGCCAGGAGACCCCACGGGTTGCATCCTCGCCTCAGAAAGCCACAAAGAGGCTTTAGCTCCATCGAACTGATGTCTGCAGAGCAGCGCTTCACAGCCCCACCACGCCAAGGGAGGCACAAGCACGCAGGCAGGCGTCCCCACAGGCACAAGCAGAGAGGCTCGATGGGTGAGCAGGCGGCGCTATGCCCGATGCTCACCCTTTACAAAGAGGACTCATGGCCCCAGGTGTGCTGCTGGGCTGTGAAACAGGGTCTGCTGACCCTCCTGGGCTCAGAAATGGGTTACCTGCTGGTTTCTCCCAAGCCCAACCTGCCTGCATTCAAACCTGCCACGATCCTCATTTCCGAGATGCATTTTGCTGGGCAGACACAGACCCCACTTGCTGCTGGCACCAGTCCTGGACCCTCCAAGACTCTCTCGCCCCACAAGCACGGAGCAGCTTCAGAGAAGACAGGGCACCAGCACAGCAGCCAAGAGGCTCTTTTGCAGGCCACGGTTGTGTGGAATACGGCCCACTCCGTATTTCCTTGGCACTTGGGTCCAGCTTCCCAGGGAGGGACACACGAGCTTCAGCAAGCTCACGGAGTGGCCCACGCTCAGATGCCTCCAGCTCCAGGTGTAGAAAGTAGAGGATGGTGGAGAATCCAAACACGACTCTGCTGAGGCTGCTAAAACTGGGTGTTTTGCTTGTAGGGGGGTGCAGAGGCACTCAGCAGCAATTAGAGGGGCTCTACACAGGCGAGATGTGATTTGCTGGGCTTAACTTGGATCCAGAGCAAATGGCTCAGATCAGGGGCTCGAGTCCCTGAGCTCCCTATGTTTGGGGGGGTTTTGTCACATTGGCTTTACTCCTCCACTACCTCAAGGATGCCTTTTCATAGGAGCAAAGTCTCCCCACCACTGCATGCTGAGAAAGTAAACCCATTTGTTTTTCAAATGGTCAGATAGTAGAGTGGAGAGCCACGGAAAAGCTGGGAAGGCAACTCCTCTCTCCAGGAGCACTGCAATCTCAGGATGCAAGTGAGTGAGAAGGGTACGCTGAGCCCCAAGGGGCTGGAGGCTCCAGCAGGCCAGGAGCAGGGCAAGGATCTTAGAGGGCAAATGGTAGGGATCGTGCCATGACCAACTGCATCCTAATGCCCTTGTACATGGGGCCAAATTAAGGTTGCCCAGGAAACTGCATCTCTGACATTTCTTCATCCGAGCGCTGGACTTTATGAGCAGTGTGGGGCTCTACAGCAGCCACAGTGCAAGCTGCTGCTCCCCCGACATGGGAGAGGGCCACTGCCATGGGCAGGGCAGCTCCCAGGGGTGCCCCAGCACCCTCCGGTTCGGTCAAAGGCCAGGCATTTCCACGTTTCGCTCACCTCCTGCATCCTGGAGGGAGCTGCTCACTGCCCAGTGCCGCTTGGATGTCCCAGTACTGAGGCATCGCCAGCTCATACACAGCACAGGCTTTGCTAGATTTGAAATAACTGGGCTGCGAAGCACATGCCCAACATGCAAAGCCACTGTCCCAGGACCGCTCTTGGTAGAGAGCAGTCCTTCGGAGAGCAATCCAGGACCATGTCCTGTTTGACCACACAAGTGTTTTTCACATGTTTATCTGCCATGGCAATGCACAGTCTGAGCCCTGCTGCAGTGCCAAGGCTGCTCTCGCGCTATTATTAATGTCAACTGTAAGAAAAAAGGAAAGCTAATTAGGGCAAGGGGCAGATCATCACTGGGTCCTCGCAATAAAATAGGGAAGGCAACAGACGGTGGCTCTGCCAGAGAGTTCACAGTTCAGACACTGGGATCCCAGGCTCTTTGCCCCATCTTGCCTACAAATGCCCCACCTGCCACCGCCTTTTGCTGCAACAAGAGGCTCCACTCTGTAGAGAGGTCCTCAGAGGACACCTGGGGAGATGCTTCACTTTATAAACAAGTTTCTTGCCCTGGAGATAAACCATTTCAAGTGCCCCCAGGAGATTGCCAAGTTTCACGCTGAAGCCACTCTGAGTTATAACCAAACTCAGTTTCTTTTCTGTCAGGCGCCAAATTTACACATCTTGCAGCCTGGCTTTTGGTGGATGCTAAAGCCAAACCCAAAAGCAAACCAAACATTGGCCTTCCAAGAAGTGTCCAGTCGGCAGCCCGGGGAGGGCAGCTGGGCCAGGCAGGGGGCCCAGGGCTGTGGCCGTGGCAGGGGAGGAGGGAGTGTGGAGTGGACACCCAACACAGTGCAGCATGACTCACTGTGGAGAGACTCTGGCAGGAAAGACACACACCCAGGGGCTTCCTGGTCAGCCCTTTCCACACCCGTAGCATGGACCCTGGACTCCCAGCAAAGCCACCAGCGACCCCTCCCAGCAGGTACAAGACAAAGATGTCCCCAGACACATCTCCAACCCTGTCCCCAAGCACGCCATGCCCTGGGTGCAGGTGTCCCCCCATGCAGGAAGGTCCCTCGCCACATCTCTCCCCACCGCATCCTGGTGGCATTGCTCCTCACGCCTAATCCAAACACAACAGAGAAGACATGGTCTCCAGGGTACCCACCTTACTCAGGTGAGGCGTACAAGGCCAGTCGGTTGTCCACTGCCTGGACCAAGCAAGACGGAGTAGGACCTATGCTGGTCCTCCCCATGTCCAGCAAGCATTTGTAACGGAGCAGGAGTTGCCCCAGAGCTGCCCAAGATGCTGTGGATCCCACATAAGGGGAAAAGATGCAACGCTCACTTGACGATGGCAAAGCATCGCACAGCACCCGTGTGTGTCCCAGGCAGGAGGGATGCCATTGCCAAGACCTTCCTGCCCTATCTTTGATTCTCCAGAATGGCCAGGACAGCTACAGCAGGGACAGGGCTCCCTGGGAACCAGTCAGTCCCCCAGCCTCAACGCAGCGCCTGTACCGCAAAGCACACTGCCTTGGCCAAAACACACAACCAGGAACGGGTGGCTGCTCCTTCCACTTCTGTCCATCCTCATCATCCCCGCTCAGAAGGGCGGCACGTTTTATTAGAGTATTTTTCACTGTCAATCATTAGCAAAAACCCTCTCTGCTCCAGCAGCCTGGTCTGTACCTAGAATTGTACCTCTCCCTTCAGCATCACCACAACTCAAGACCCACATCCGTGGGCATTCTGGAGTCTCAGTCCCTGCAGTGGGTAGGGAACAGCACCCACCGCCTCTTCCTGAGCATGGGAGCACTGAACTCCCTGCCACAACCATCATCTTGGCTTGAAGAGCTCAGCAGAGGCTCTAGCCTGGCCCTAGTGTGCCTCCTGTTGTCCAGGACACCTTGATGTTGTCTCCAAGAGCAGGAGTCATAAGCAGAAGCAACACCCCAGCAGACACCTCCATCCTCCTGGACCACCCATCAGAAAGAACCACTGTGACCTTGCAGCACCCGGGGAACCCTGCCTCTGCTCAGCCCAATGTCAAGGCCAGCAGATAGGAGCTACAAAGGTCGCTCAAGCCCAACAGAGGTGCTCCACATGGTTGGACGCTCCCCGGCTCCTCCAGGGAAAATGTTTAATAGACAGTTGCATGCATTATCAAATGTTCCCACCTTATCTCCGGCTTCACCCAGTCTCTGGAGCTCTGCCTGTGTCCATCACGTACCGGAGCCCTGAAGAATTAGAGACCTCTTCCCCACAGAGGCACGCAGGAGATAATCTAATCACCATCTATCTTGGATAAGATGAAGGGTCTTCTTCGGCCTAGTGCTCTTAGCAGGGTTTCCCGAAACATATCCCAGCCTTTGGCTTTAAAACAGGCTCTAAACATCCTAGTTTCTCTCTAGCCCCCAGATGCCCGCGCAGCCCTGGCTGTGCCCGTCGGCTTTCCACAGCCCCTGCTCAGCCCTTTGCACATCACAGCCTGAGTCCTTCCTCCGGCCATCACCTGCTCCTCAGCAAACTGCATCACCGCAACGGCACTGCCGGTCCTCACTGCCAGTGCCGCCCTCCTCTGCTGCCCACAATGGCCAGTTTACAGGATCCCAGCTCAAAAGGGAGGTTTCTGCTGGGCCCCTCCAGAAACCTCCCGACAGTGATTATTCAGTAGGAGTAACTTTCCAAGATCCACCAGCGACAAGTTCTTCTATCTGCTTAAAATATTGCCAAGCGGGTTTTGCCAGGCGCTCATTTCCTCGTGCTGCCCAGCGATGCCAGGACCATGGATGGGATCATTGTATCCACCATTCCCTCCGCCAGCCAGATCTGCAACCCCAGCAAGTTTGCTCAACAAGCCCCATCTTGCAGGCGGCAGTGCTGGCGGGCACTAATTACCCCTCCTGCCTTTATTTGCACAGGCCCCGCATCAGCCTCTCTGCCAAGAGGCCCGGCACCAACAGCCGCAGCAACAGCGGGTTTATTCCTCTACCGGGTCCTTGTGCCGCCCACAGCACATTCCCCACGGGAAGCTTCTCCCCGGCTCCTGTCTCTGACCGGGGACATTTCTCGCCTCCTCCTCGGCCGCACAGGGCTCCGCTCTCAGCCCCCCGAGAAGCCGGCTGGGAGATGGAAGACAAAGAGGCGCTGAGGCTCCCCTGACAAAGCAGCACGGAAGCTGAGAGGGGCCCGTTGGCCACCGCTGGCACTGGCAGGCCCTGGCAAGCAGGCAGAGGGAGCTCCACGCTGCCCAGGGTAGGGTGGAAGGAGGCACAGGGCCTCCAAACCTCAGAGGCCACCAGAGCCAGTCCCGTGCCACACAGGGCCTCCCTGGGCTGGAGGGTCTTCAACTCCATGGAGCAACAAGCGCTTGGCTGCAAAGAAATGGCAAGCAAGGGGGGCAAAGTGGCCAGCAGGCCCCGCGCTCTGGCACCTCAGCCATGGACGCTTCCTGCTGGGGTTACCCCTGCCGCCCGCTGGAGCTGGCGGAGGAGCCAGAGCCGCCCTCGCAGCTGCTGACATGTGCCCGGCGTGTCGGGGCTGCGGGGGGACGCGGGGTGGGCGCCCGCACCCAGCCCGGCCGTGGCTCCTGTGGTGGCAGGGAGCCCTCGGCTCTTGGCCTCCACCTGCCCCGGGGGGGGGGTCCTGGCCTTGCTCCTGAGGGTCCGGCGGGGCCACGCAGCGCGTCCCCCCGTGGCGGGGGGGCACCCCGGGGAC
>JAOXNH010000067.1:21951656-21978790 GCA_028566575.1 Bartramia longicauda | reverse complement strand
GGGGGGCATGAGGGTGAGGGGACCACAGGGACATGAGAGGCGTGAGGGTGTGGGGCACAGAGACATGGGGAACACGAGGACGTGGGAGGCACGAGGCTCTGGGACCCAGGAACATGGGAGTGTGAGGGCATGGGGCACAGGGACACAGTGGGGGGGGGAAGAAGGCATGCAGCCACGCTGCACCATGAGGCCATCGGGGCCCACAGGGCATGGGGGGTCAGGGGGCACAGCATGAGGACATGGGGCACCATGGGGTGAGGAGGCTCATCGGTGGGGGAACCTGCCACTGCACTGATTGGCAGCCAATGAGGCACCACCAAAAGACAGATGAGCCCGGTGTGGGGGTCACACTGGGGGACCATGGAGGTGGCATCAGCCCAGGGGTCCTGGAGGGCGCTGAGCCTGGGAGAGGCATGAGCTTTTAGGGCATCCTAGAGCCCTGGGAAGTCTTGGAGGGGCTCCAGCTCAGGGAGGCTGGAGGGGTCACTGACCCTAGAGGGGTCCTGGGGGGCATCCCTGAAACAGTGGTGGGCCTGGAGGGGGGTCCTCCAGATCCCTGCCAGGGTTCTGGTGGTGGTTCCCTGAACCACAGGAGGTACCAGGGATGCTGGAGGCCCTGGAGGAGGTCTGGGATCCTGGGTTCACACCATGGTCCGGATCCTGCCCTGCTCCTGAGGAGCCACGATCCCAGGGACATGCTAGGGGCCAGCACACCTTAGTGGTCCCCCTTGGTGGCTCCACCAGCCCGTGGAGCCCACCGCCACCTTCAGCCGCCCTGAGGTGAGGGGGCTGTTCTCCAGAACTCCTCACCTCCACTCATTTCATTTGGGGCTGGGTCGCTCCCTTCAGTGGACCCTAATTCTTGACTGCAGGAAGCAGGCTGTGACCCTGCCATCTCCACCTTGTCCATGCAGACCTCTGCAACTCTTATCCAAAGCAAGAACAACTCCTTAGTCCCTCTGTCCTCACACAGAACCGCTCCAAGAGCCAATCACTGCCTTCTCTGCTCTTCCCTCATCCTTCTCCAGGTAGAGGAACTGGGAGAGTGTCCAAATGGGATGCTTCAAGGGTTCATGCCCTGGCATAACACTGGTTCTTCTGGTTTTGCTGGACCAGTTCTCCCAGTATGATCCTCTTTTAGGACCAGTCTCCATGCAAACTACTGCTTATTCCTACCCAACCCTCCTGCACTGTCTTACTTATCACCTTGAAAGGACCTTCTTTCTTATCTTACTTGGTTGCACCACGAGCTCTCGAGGAGGGATGCAGGCAGATTGATTTTTTGCAAAATCTCACTTGCAAAGGGGCTCATGGAGGCTGGTGGCCACTGCCACCAACTTGGAGGAGAGGTACCAGATCTCCCTGTTGCATCTAATCCTCTCCCGTAATTCCTTGGGAGCACTGAAGAGCACAGGCCTTCCCGAATTACAGGAGAACAAGGAAGTCAGCACACCAGCCCCACAGCTTGAGGACCCTGTGGGGTGGTCCCTTGATGTGCTGGTGCAGGAACTGCTCTGAATCCCTACTGCAAAGGGCATTCTTCTCTCAGAGACCCAAAAATTGAAAATCGGGGCTGGACTTTCATCCTTCCCAAAGCTGATTCCCTTCTTCTCTCCCCAGCCAGCGTTGGTCTCTCGTAGTGCTGTTTCCCTAATGCGTTGAAGCTGCAGCACTTCTGGAGATGGAAGAAAACCAGATGACCCTGCACAACCTTGAGAAGGGGACAGATAACCCAGCTTTCTGCTCCCTGGTAAGTCCTCCCTTCCTCTCCGGCCAGAGTACAAGAGCTGCTCAGTGTGCTCCTGCTAATGATTTTTTCCAGGGGGAGGAGAGACTCAGTGAGGAATGTGATGGTCCACATGGTGACAGCGAGGAGGAGAGGAGAGGAAAAGGGAGATTCTCCTCCTGCTGCAGGTAGGGTAACCCCTGGAGATGTGCCTATGTACAGTATTTCCAGTGGTCATAGCATGTCCGCAATCCTTGGGCCAGTATTTCTCTTGGAGCCAAGGCAAGGTTGCAAGTACCTGATCTGGGAGCACAGTAGGGTCATATTGACCACAGAGGACACACAGTGCCTGATGGCTCCATATGGCTTTGTGAAGTGGCAGTGCCAGGTCTCTGTCCCCATAGCGGCCACCCAGAGCAAGCTTCTGCTTGGGGTGCCCGGGGTGCTGGGATGTGTAGTTTTCCCTGCCATAACTGGCCATCTCGCTCCTCGGGGAGTGGACAGCAGAGTGATAGAGGCCACGGCACACCTACACCACCTGCTGCTGCCACGGGTGCCCTCTGGGAGGCATGTTCATGACCCAGCTCCATTGAGTTGGGTTGGGTTGATCTTCAGGATCCATCTTCTGCACCTCTCATGTCTCTGGCATGTGACTCTTCTCAGGAAGGCCCTGCAGCCGGCATTCAAGGCAAAGCGCTTCTTCAAGGCTCATGCCAAGGTGTTGAAAATGGTTGTCCAGGTGCTTCTTGGAGTAGGTGAGGACTTCCCACCACTGAGATCCCATCTCCACATCCCTTTGGATGGCCATGCCCTCAGACTCCAAGCACTGGCCTCAGCCACCAATGTGGAGGTTGTATCTGCTCTCACCAGCCCCACTACCTTCCTCCTTCTCACCCTACCACTCCTGTCCATGAGTGCTACCTGCACCTCACTGTCCTCCTGCCCTTCCTCCACCTACCCAAAGGGTTTGCTGTGACTCTTGTGCTTGCTCCATGTGTCCCCAGACAGCTGAGTTGCTGTCAACAGTGAGCCCGGCTGGAGTGGTGCTCCCTGAGTCCTCCCCACACACAGATGGGAGCCTCAAGGGTGGCCAAGGAAGGACATTTGGAGGAAATGAACCCCATTGTGGGCCCCAGTTAGTGTTACGAATCTGTGATCCTATGGCCCTGACATTTCTGACCCCCAACATACCTTCTCCAGCCTACTTGTGCTACTTCATTGCGGCCTGTTGGCTCAACGTGCACCGAGCCCTTGCCTTGGTCATCATGACTGCTGTGGTTGTCTTCTTCACCTGCTGGAGCCTCTTGAAGAAGCAGTGTGGGGCAAAGCTATTGCTGCTCCTCAGCCCTGTTCAGAAGTGCTTCCAAAAGTCCTGGCCGTGGCTGAAATGGTGAGTTGGGAAGAGGCAGGGCCACATCCCTCCCAGTGCCCGGTCCCCTCTCCCATGGCTGCCCCACCGGAGCTGGGCTGGTGCACCTCACAGCCAGTGGCATTGGGCACATGCCCTAGTGCCATGCAGGCACCTCATGAGTGATAAGGCACAGCCCAACCTGGGAACCACTTAAAAGTTGTGGCAGAAACATCTTGCTACTCTGCCTCAGTAGCATGATGGCTACTCACACCCCTGGTTTGTGTCTGAGCCCCAGGTTTCATCAGATGTATCGACCTTACAGTGGCATCTCCTGCATGACCAGCTCCTGCCCTTCATGAGGACATCCTCTCTGTGACAGTCTGGGATTTCCTTTGCAGGCTGGTGTGGGTGGCCCTCCTGGGAGGCCTGATCACGTGGCTGGCTTTGGACACCTCCAGAAATCCAGAGCAGCTCATCTCATTAGCTGGATTCTGCTTTTTGGTGCTGTTCCTGTTTGCCTGCTCCAAGCACCATGGCGCAGTACGTGTTTCAGGTGTGGCTTGGCCATTGGTCTCCTTGCAGGAGGTAGCCACCCAGTACTGGGGAACAGGTGCTCCCTTCCCACTGGCATCTCCAGATGGCCCATTGCTGGAGCTCCCTGGAGGAAGCAGAAGCCCAGCAGGGCTCCTGGGCAGAGCTGGGCACACCCTAAGGAGCTGAGCTGGTCAGGTTGATGGAGCCCCAAAGCCACCTCTGTCCCACTGCTCAACTCCGAGCTCCCCCCCAGTGCCACCATCCTCTTTTCCAACATGTTCCTCATACTGGTTCAGACTCAGAGACCCAGCACCAGACTCATGCCTCAGCACCAGGTGCCTGCAGGTAAAAGGTGGGCCTGAGGTGGATTTGACAGAAATGATTGAAGTCCCAGTGGCTTCCAACCCAACCTGCTTCAATGTTTTGGGTGATCACTCCATCCCCTTCCTCCAAAGGAAGGGGAAGTTTTGCTCTAGTGGGTCTGTACTACCAGTCAAACCACTAGAAGGGCTCTATGCTCGTCTGCTCCTGGGTAAGCCTGGCAGGTTATGTTCCACCAGCCAGTTCCTGCTTCCCACTGACTCTTCTTCTACTATCACCAACCTATGTTTGTGGGTTTCTATGACACTTTATTTATGAGCAGCCCCATGACTGTCACCCAGGGCACAGTGTGATGGTGTTTGCCATGTGCAGCTGTCAAAGGGGCAGGAAGCCAGAGAGGGACCTCTGTAGGCTTTGCTCATGTCTCAGTCCCCATTCTGCTCTTGGTCCCCAGGTGTCCTGGAGAGCCGTTTTCTGGGGTCTTGGCTTGGAGTTCTTGTTTGGACTCTTGGTCCTCCGAACATCCCCTGGTGTCCAAGCTTTCAAGTGGCTGGGTGACCAGATCCAGGTACTGAGTCTGCTCATTCTGTCCCATGCTTGCACTCTCCATGTAGCTTCTCTGGGATCAGCAAGAAGAGCAGAGGGTGGCATGGGGCAGAGAAGCTGCAGGGACTGCAAGCTCACAAACATTTTTGGGGGGAGCTGGAGAAAACTCTTTCCTGGTTTTCTGAAGCAGCCCAGGCCCTTTGGTGTGGGTCTGCCTTGCAGGCTGGAGCAGTGTCCCGTGGCTCAGGGACCGCCCGCCAGTATCCCCAACTTAAGTTTCTCACAAGGTCCTTCTCTGATGGGGTAGAGAAGTGAGCTGTGGGGCTGGGGGTACAGACCTCTGTTAGATTGAAGTGAGATGTCAGGGAAAGAGCTAACAAAGACCTCTGTCCTACCACGTATCTTCTCCACTTGCAGATCTTCCTGGGCTACACCACAGCTGGCTCCAGCTTCGTCTTTGGGAACGAGCTCATTGATAACGTCTTTGCCTTTCAGGTCAGCTTGGGGAATGGGGTATGGGAGGGAGAGGCACAGCCTGGATTTTTTCTGGCCTGGCTGCCTTGCTGGGTCCTGGAGAGAGAGCATGGAGCTGAATGAAGCCTGTATTGCTGGAGTAGAGCTCAACCAGCTCAAGGATGAGTCTCCCTCAGCTTTGTACCCACCTATAGGCCTCCCCAGTGCCATAGGGAATTTGCACCGGACCCCATCCCTCCTGCCAGCCTGGCCCAGTGTTGTGGCACCCTGATAGCTTGGGCTGGTGATGCAGCACCATCCATGCCCACCCAGTTCATGAGACAGAGGGGCTTGGTCTCCAAGTGCACTTAGATGCGTTGCTCAGCTCTCCTTTAACCCTGTTCTGTGGTGCCTTGCCTGCAGACTCTGCCCATCGTTGTTTTCTTCAGTTGTGTGATGTCCATCCTCTACTACCTCGGTGCTATGCAGTGGCTCATTGTCAAGGTAGGGCCTCACACCCGGCTCTGGGATGGTGGTGGAAAGGAGAAGAACCTGGTGTTCTCTGACTACATCATAGATCAGCTGAAGGATGTCTCAGGAAAACTGGGATGGTCCTAATTTGGGGTGATTTGTCCTGCTAAAAGAACACACACAAACCCCCTCTTCCTTGCATATCCTCCTGAGAGAGCTCACCCCTGGGTTGATGTTGTTACCTGGTTTGTGGGTGCTGCCCGAGATCTCCTTTGTTGCAGTAGGCTGGAGGGCCAAATGGTGCCCTGCTTCATGGATTGGGTGGCAGGGTGCCAGGAGCCTTTGTGAATGCAGCGGCCCTGTCTTTCCACAGATCTCCTGGCTGCTTCAGGTCTCAATGGGCACCACTCCCACTGAGACGCTCAGTGTGGCAGGGAACATTTTTGTGGGACAGGTAAGGTCCTGAGCAGGAGATCCTGCTTCTCAACCCTTGCAGCTTAGCCTGCCCAGAGGAAGGGTCTTCTCCCTTCCCAGGAGACCTGTGGCTCTGTGTGGCCCTGCTTCAAGGACAGCAAGGTTTTCTCTCTCGCAGACAGAAGCTCCGCTGCTCATCCGCCCGTACCTCGCAGACATGACCCGTTCAGAAATCCATGCTGTGATGACTGGTGGCTTTTCTACCATTGCAGGCAGCGTGATGGGTGCCTACATATCCTTTGGGGTGAGTGCACGAGCAGACACAGGCCACATGCTCCCAGCTATGGGGTCCCAACCTGCCCAACCTGCCTAAGACCTGCCCTGGACTCGCAGGGGACAGAAGACCCCCAGCAGGTGTCCCATGGTCCCCTTCCATGAGCAGGATGAGGGCAGCATACCTCCATGTCCAGTCTCACCTTGGCTGGTCTGCCCAAAACCCTGAAGCCCTGCCAGGTAGAAGGCACTGCCATGGGACCCTCACTGCATGCCCTTGCACAGCAAACAGGGCAAATCTCACCAAATCACAGGATAATTTAGCCTGGAAGGACCCTCTGGAGGTCTCTGATCCACCCTCCTGCCCAAATGAGGTGATAGCAAAGCCCAAGGGCATGCCCAGGGCCTTGTCCAGGTTGGTGGTGAACATCCCCAAGGATGGAGATCTCCCCCCACCTCTCTGGTCCACCCAACAGATTCCCCAGTCACAGGGAACCATTTGTTTTATTATATCCAACTGGAATTTCCCCACTGAAATTGTGTTGTTTCTTCTCACCTTTTCACTGGGGACCTCTGAGTGGTGTCTTCCCTCCACCTCCCTTTTAAGTAGTTGGGAACAGCCACTACAACGCCACCAGCTCTCTTTTCTCTCAGCTGAACAAGCTCAGCTCCTCCAGCATTGCCTTGGTGGTCCTGTGCCCTGCCCCCCACCCCGGGATGCCCACTTCAGTTCATCAGTGTCTCAGCCCTGGACACAGTGTCCAAACGTGGCCTCATCAGCGCTCTGTAATGGGGAATAAACCTTCCCCTCGACCTGCTGGCCGAGCGCCTGCTATTTAAACATTAATTAGTCTCCTTAAATAGGGAACCAAGGGTGAAAGGTCAGAGAAATGAGACGTTGCCACTCAGCGGGCAGGGGAGGGGTGAGACAGGGAGCATGGCTCTTCGTCAGCAGGTAAAAGTTCGCAGTGTTCCACAACCTATTACTCTGATACTGATAAAAACAGACAAGGAAGGGACAAGAATCACCACGATGAGGTCAAAAGCAGGAGAGATTAACATCTCAGAGGCCGTGATGGCTGCGGCTCCAGCAACACGTCCATCCAGACGATCTGCCCTACGTGCCGTGGCTGGCTAGGATGGGAAAAACAGAGACATTTTTCCCACTCTGAGCAAACAAAGAGCCCTGAACCACCCCGAGCACCGCTGATGCCAGCCGTGTGCTGGGATGCCCTGGGGTGGCACAGAGGTGCCCAAGCCCACAATCTGTGCATTGCAGATAGATGCAGCATCGCTGATCGCAGCCTCCGTGATGGCTGCGCCCTGTGCCCTCGCCATGTCCAAACTTGTCTACCCCGAAGTGGAAGAGTCCAAGTTCAAGGGCAAAGAAAGCATCCGCCTCGCCCGTGGGTGAGTGTGAGGAGCGGGATGGTGGAGCGGGGCTGCACACACCCTGCCAGCATGGGGAAGCCACGGGGGCAGTGCGGGGCCACAAGCGCACATTGCAAGTGACCTGAAGCTGGGAGAGCCTGTGGTGTGAGGACATGGATGTGGTTGGACTCGATGATCTCAAAGGTCCCTTCCAACCACTAAGATTCTATGACTCTATGACACCCAAGCAGTGAGAGCTGGTCCCACACAGGGGACGCACAGCAATGTGAGCCCACCAGGGTCTTTCTCCATGCAGGGAAGAGCAGAACATCCTGGAAGCTGCAAGCAACGGGGCTGCTGCCTCCGTGGGGCTTGTGGCCAACATTGCAGCCAACCTCATTGCCTTCTTGGCCGTGCTGGAGTTCATCAATGCTGCTTTGCGCTGGTTAGGGGAGATGGTGGACATCGAGGGGCTGTCCTTCCAGGTAACCAGCCCCATGGACTGGGCTGCCAGAGCCTGCATCCCCCACAAATGCCCACCTTTGCCTGCTGCCCCAGGAGGCTGCCAAGACCCTTGCTGGGTGTTTGGCAAGTGCTGGCAGCAGGTGTCCAAGCCAGGGGCTATGCGGATGGTCACCTCTAAGTTGTTCCCTTCTGGGATGCTTTTCCCAGGTCATTTGCTCCTATGTCCTCATGCCTGTGGCCTTTCTCATGGGGGCAGACTGGGCAGACTCACCAGTGGTGGCTGAGCTCCTGGGGATCAAGATCTTCCTGAATGAGTTTGTGGCATACCAGCAGCTGGCCACGTACAAGAAGAACCGTCTGTCAGGCCTGGAGGAGTGGAACGGGAACCAAAAGCAGTGGATATCTGTGAGGGACACCTGCCACCCTGCCAGGCACAGGGCAGGGATGGAGCCAGCCAAAATGGGGCATGGGACCCGGCCAGGCAGATGGGTGATGGGCAGACAGGGGGATGATGGGGGTGGGAGGGCACCTATGGCCAGCTAGACTTGGATGTCTACACACTGCTGGGCACCGGTCCATTCTGAAGGAATCAGTGAAGCCCTGCTCCTTTATTCTGCTCCTTGGTGGGGCACATCATGGTGCTACAGGGCCCCCTGTTCCCCCAGGGCAGCCTCTCCTAGGGGCAAGGTGCCTACCACCTGCATCCTCACACCCAAAAATAGCTGAAGGAGAAAGGATTGAGGTGTGGGACTTGTTTCCATCGTGTCTGGCTGGGCTGGGAGCTACAACATGGTGCTCAGCTCTGGGTGCTCTGGGGTTGGTGCTGGGCCAAGGTGACGAGCCCCTGCCGCTGTCTCCTTCAGGAGCGAGCTGAGAGCATCACCACCTTTGCACTCTGTGGATTCGCCAACCTTAGCTCCATCGGGATCATGCTTGGAGGCCTGGGTGAGTGTGACCTGCGTCCAGTGGGTGCCTGGGCACCACGCAGGAAGATCCTGGTCCCAGGGAGCAAGGGCTCAGCTAGAGCAGGAGGAATTTGTTGGCCTCAAGCCTTCGTGCTTGGTCTCTGCCAGCACACAGATAAGAAACAGGACTTGCACACGGTGACAGGGATGATTTTGCACTGCACCCATGGGCAAGAGCACGTGCCTGTGCCACAAGCCCAGGTGCCACCCAGCCATGGGGCAAAGAGCAGAGACTCCAGTGCTGAGAGCACTGAGGGCTCTGATTGATGGTGACTGATGGGTGCAGGGTGGGCACAGTGCTCTGACAGCACCCACCGCTGCCAGCACGGGCAGACAGCGTGCTGGTTGCTGGCTGGGACCACCATGTCCCCCAGACACTAGGGGCTGGGTGGGCAGGGCACACCTTTCCCCAACCCGGGGTGGAGCTGGAGCAAGGCTCTCACTGACCCTGGTCTCTGCTTTGCCCTGCAGCCTCCATGGTCCCCCAGCGCAAGGCCGACTTGGCCTCTGTTGTCCTGCGAGCCCTGCTCACTGGCATCTGTGTCTCCATGCTCAACGCCTGCCTGGCAGGTAGGTCCCTGCCCACAGCCAGTGGAGAGAGCTGACAGGGGACAGCCAAAGGGCTGGAGACCCCTATAAATGGAGATGCAGGGATGGGGACGGCTGGGCTGTCCTCCCTGGGGCTCTGTCAGGGTCTCCAAACCCTCTGCTGTCCCCACACGGCTTCACCAGGTGCTGCCCAAGCCCAATAGCTCTGCTGCAGCCCCTCACCCATAGCTGGGCTGGAGACATTTGGGGCACTGCAAGGAGCTCCCCAGGGCCACTGCGTGAGGTGGGACAGCGCATGGGACCCACAAGCACAGTCCCGTGTACGGGGTTTGCAAGGAAGCATGGTTGGGGTGTGGGATTTGCAAGTGGGATTGGGGCACAGGCTGTGCAAGCGCACTCAAGGGTACAGGATTTGGATGGGCAGTCTCTTGAGAGACCCATCCAGGAGCCTTTGTCCCCCAGGTCTCCTTCACATGCCGACGGAGCTGGGTGACTGCGTGACCTTCCTCAGCACCACCAACTTCAGCTCTACCAGCTACACCACGTACATGTGCTGCAAGCAGCTCTTTGCCAGGTGGGGGTGAAGGAGCCGTAGGGTCCTGCCTGGGGATGCGGGTGGTAGGACGGCAGCTTGTCCTGACCTCACTTCTCTCCTTCCAGCTCGGTGCTGGAGAACGGGACACTCTCCTTCACAGGACCCTGGGCCAGCCAGGAGGAAAGCACGCTGTATGTGATGCAGTGCTGCGGGCACTACAACCACACGTCCTGCGCAGGGGCAACCTAGAAACCTGCAGGCAGCTGCCCACAGTGGGGAAGAGGGCCCGGGAGCACCCAGAGTCTACCCCGAAGGTAGAAAAACCCCACCAGAGACCCACGCGTCTGGTCTCCTCCACTGGTGGGACGATGGCCAGCCCTGCACACCTTGCACCAGCACCCCTAGGCGGTGGCCCCACAGACACAAAGGAACTGCTCCCAAATAAACCATGGAAATCCCCGTGTGCCTGCCCTCAGCACCCCCAGCCCCAACCACAGCCATCCCACGGGGCATGGAGTGCTTTGCTCAGGCTGCAGACCTCACAAGCCTGATGGCCAGCCTTAGGGTCTGTCCCTGGCCACCCTCTTCTCCCCCCGGGGCATGCAGACAGGGGTAGAGCCATTACTTGAAGACACTTCCATGCCCCAAACAGAAAGCCGCCCGGTCCTGCTGTGTGTTCGGGTGCATCCTTTCCGCAGGAACCACAGCACCGGGGAACAGGCCAGTCCTTCTCGCTTTATTGCACTCGAGAGCACCCATTCGCCAGCACGGCCATGGTATATACACGGTTATTTTACAATGATCTAACAACAAAGCACCAGGACTCCAGAGCGCTCCCAGCCCGGTCCCTTCCCCGCACCCAGCCACCGTTGGGGACAGGAGGCTGCAGGGTTGCACTGCTGACACCCGGGACCTAACAGCTCAGCAGCAAGATGAAGCAGCAGCGCTGGGGCTCTTTGCAGGTCTCACTGCCCGCTGCCGTGCTTTCCGGCTGCTGCACGCCTGGGCAAACCCATGGGCACAAGGGAAGCTGGAAGCAGCGCAGGGTGCTTTACTCGCCATCACTGCCCATCTGTCACCGCTGCAGGGTCCCTGGTGGGTGCTGCCAGCATGCTAGGGCGGGTGCCAAGGGGGGCTGATGCTAGGCAAGCGTGACCAGGTGGTGCTGTGGGGCTGGGCAGGGCGTACGGGGTCTGCGTGTGGCAGGTGGGCAAGGAGCGGTGAGTCCTGCGGGCTGGAGACCCACACAGGCCACAGCAGCGCCGGGCAGGGAGGTGGGGTCTCCCCTTTGCCCCCCTGCCAGGTGGCCCATGTGAGGTAGAGCATCTTGACCGTGGGGCTGGCGGCCCCCACAGCAGCACTGTGGCCCTACAAGGGTGGGGAGGGTCACCCCAGGGTGCAGGGGTGCAAAATCCCGTCCCTGTGCAGCTGCTGGTACCCATGCCAGCGCCTCGCCATGGGACCGGCCTGCACCCCAGAGGCACAGGCGACAGCAGCAGGAGCCCTGCAGCATCACTGCTAATCCCCTCCGCAGCAAAACCTTCTAAATCACAGTGTGCCAGGGCAAAGGGGAGCGCCTGAGCGCTGTTGGCGTTCACATCCTTGACATGGAGTGCTGGCAAGGCTTGGCATGGTGGCTTTATGGAGGACACAAAGAGGGACACGAGGTGCTGGGAGGCAGGAGGGCAGCCCGAACTCCCAGTTTGCTCGGGGGAACTAGGCAGGGGGCATGGCGCTGGCAAAGCCCAAGGGAGCAGCTCTGACAGCCTCTGCCTTAAGGAAGGCAAATGGAGAGACTGGAGAGAGGAAAGCGAGCCCGAGCATGCAGGACACAAGTGGCCCCGAAGGCTCCACCACCGGCAGCAGCTCTTGTGAAGAGGTGTGGGCGAGGGCTCCAGTTCAGAGCCCCTCCACGGCCCCAGCCAAGCTGCTCACACTAGCACACACCACACAATGCAGGCGCCGCGGGCCGGGAGCTGAGGGAAGGAGAGCGGGTGCAGCGGCCGCTGCTGGCATCTCCCTGTCCCGGTCGCATTGGGGGCTGCCTCGGGGCTGCTTGGGCTGGGGTCCACAGCAGGGGTCCCAGCCACAGCAGCTCCAGCTACTGTGGGGGGCCATACCCACCGCTCTCTCCTGGCCTGTGTTTGGAGGCTGACAGGGCCTCTCCCGTTTCTGCAGCTCTCCGGGAGCTCTTGGGGCTCACGGCAGCCTTGCGGGTGCCCTGGGGACTCACCAGCCCCTTCTTCTGGAGCTGGGGGCTGGACTGGGCAGATTTCCTACCCATGGAGGGGCTCTTGGGGCCCTTGGGCTTGGCTGGCTCCAGCGTCTTCAGGCCCAGGATGCTGCAGTAATGGTTACACTGGTGAGCAGCCGCAAACTGCTCCAGCAGGGAGGGGAAGCAGCTTTCCTTCAGCCCCTGGAACCTGCCAACACAGCCATCCTCAGCCCCTGCTTTGCTCCAGGAGACATCCCGCGAGAGCGGGTAGCTGAGGACAGAGCCCAGCTCACTACCATGGCCCTTCACCGTGTGAGCGGTGGAGCCAGAGGCCACCAAGGCCACCCTGTGCCAGCAGCTCAGGTCACTCACCCTTTCAGGTTAGTAGCGATCCGCACATTGGTCATCTTCCAGCCCACTCCTGCAATGAAATGGAGGACAACCAGTTTCTGCCCCAAGAAGGACAGACCCACCAGCACGAAGGGCACGTCATTGCCCTGGGAGCTGGGCTCCATGGCACATAGGGAAAATAGCAGGAGGGCAAGGCCTGGGCTTTTCCTCCTCCTCCTCCTTTCATGGGTCAGAGGGTGGTGAGGGGCCATGGGAATCAGATGGGAGATTCCTTTACCTTCCATGTCCGTCACGAGGATGTTTCCATTTGTCCACTGGTAGACCCAATGCTGGAAGGTGCAGCATTTGAGCACAATCTCTGAGGTGCCTCGTGCTACCAAGCTGCCATCTCTCTCAGTGACACAGTACTGCTCACAGGGCCCGCCCAGGTCCTCCTCCATTGTGGCATAGGGGATGTTGTTGGACGGTCGGTAAATCAGGTACACAGGAATTATCCTGCGTGGGAGCACACAGCCAGGGTCAGCACCAGCTGGTGAGCTCTCCCACTGCAGCACGTGGGGATGTGCACCACTGTCTGCAACCCTGGCTTTTGCCTTCCCCCTAATATCCCTCTTGCATGAGTGTAGGAGAAAAGAGTGCTGCCCCTCGGGATGTCCCCAGCACCCACAGGCAACCCTCCCGCCATCCCCCAGGACGCTCTGCCAGGCTGCCAAGCCCATGGAGCCACAGTGCCTTACTTACTCGGGCACCGCTCCAAAATGAGGGACGGCTCGTGCCTCAGCAGCAAAGATCTTGCAGTACTCACGGCTGGAATTCTGGATTTTACATTCCTGGAGACACAAAAGGAGAGTCAGGACCCTGTCCCGCCTCGCACCAACGTGTCCCCAGGACCCTCCTGCCTGGCAAGGTATCCCTTAGGACCATTGCCAGTTGCCTCCCTGTCCCAGTGATCAAAGGACATGAGACAGAATAGCTCTGAGCAGCTCAGCGTTGCTCAGAGAGAAGAGCTGAAGCCAAGAATAACAAGGACATCACCAGCCCACTGAGATGGCTCAACCCCTTCAGAGCATTGAGAAAAATGGACAGAAGTAAAGAAAGAGGGCACAGAGCTGGGGACCGCAGCATAGACAGATGGGGAAGGAGTGGGGGAGACAGGCAGAGGGTGCCCCCAAGGATGCCCACCTGGATGGTGATATCGTAGTTCTTCTCGATGAGGCTGTTGTCATTCTTGGTCCCAAAGACAATGAAATTGCGCACTTTGATGACACAGGTGCAGCCAGACTCAAAGACAGGCTCCAGGCCGTAGATGGCTCTGGCGCGGCAGGCTTTGCGCAGGAAACCGGTGCCCACCTCCATGTCCTCGCTCACCACACGCCCGAAGAGCTTATCCCCCCAGTAGCCTGCATCAGCCAAGCCCTTTGCGAACACCATGGGTGTCATCTCAATCTCCTCTCCAACTGGTAAAGGGAAGAGCTGGTGAGGGAGGACAACATGGGCACCTCCTGCTCCCCCCCAGAGCTGCATGCCCCCGCACAGCAAGGGGCAGCAGTTGCAGCTCATCGGCACATGGCCCTTACCTTCAATCTCTTCCCGCAAGACAAATCCTGACAACACTAGAGGAGACACAAAGCAAAGATGCATTAAGGTCCTGCCAGGATCCCACCCTGCCCCACAGGCAGGTGGGAACCCGAGGGATGGCAAGGAAGAAGGTGTGAATCACTCATAAATTAGCAGGTGGAGGCAGATGCACATCACAGAGATGGTGTTTGGGGGGGTCCAAGGCTCACCCCTCTGCAGCTGCCACCAAGCCCTCCTGGTGGCTCACTGCTGCCCCACAGCCGCCCGGGCAGGTGTGAGAGCTGCCAGGCTGCTGAGGGCTCCTTACCTTCTGGGCTGAGCAGGAAATCAGTGGAGTCGGTGCCGTACTCGTTGCTGATCACGCATCGGTAGACCCCGCAGTCCTTCTGGGACGCCTGCACGACAGCCAAGGCTGCCTGGCCCTCGTCTCCAGCGCTGCAAAAAAGCAGAGCATGACCTCAGCCCCGAGTGACGCATGGGGGCACATGGGAGCCCTGCCACGGGCTCTGTGAGAGGGCACTGTGCTGCCCTTGGAGGGCTGGAAAAGGGCCCAAGAGCATCCCAGCTGCTCCCCAGCACCTCATGGCACAAGGAGTCCTGCCCTGCAGATTGTGTGCACAGAGACGCTCATTTGCCAGGCAAGCCCTGCAAAGTCTGGCCGAGACTGGGCTACTGACTGATTAAGCTACTTGCCTCTGAGCGTGGTTGGGTCAGTGCTGTGCTACAGACCTACATCTAGATGGGATGGCTGGAAGCCAAACAGCCAGAGCAGTGTCTACCTTCTTTTTCAGCCATTCGTGAGTGAGGGTAGACAGCACCCCCCATCCTGCAGGCTGCCCCTCTCTGAGGGACCGGCTAAGCACAAGTTCTGTACCAGCAGGCTGATGGTCTCCTCCAGCAGCTGCAGCACCAAGCTTTGGGCTGGCAGGCCCTCTAGCCTAGGTGATGACACACTGGGCAGATGGGTCTCCACAAGAACCAAAGGCCTGTTTCTGCCCTGCATGGCCAGCGTGAACCAGCAAGGGGATGATGGGCTCCAGAGGGAAGAGGTGGGACCCTCATCCTGAGACCTGCTGGCTGAGCCAGCTCTGCTCTGGTCAGCTAGAAGGCAACGGCCACTCCTGATCCATCTGCCCCAGCTCAAATACCTGCCATAGGAGATCATTTCTGCCCCAAAAGCACCTCTTTCTGCCTGCTCATTACAAAAGGAACACTCAAAGGCATCAGGCAAATCCTATCCAATGTGGGTGATGTTCCCACACAAGCTCCCTTGGGGCTGAGAACCCATTGCTCTCCATAATGCACCCAAAGGAGCACCTAGGACACAGGAAGCCACCCAGCTGTCTGAATGTGCTCTCCTTGTGCAAGGGCAGTGCCAAGGGGCAGAGAAGGCACAGCCAGAGCTGCTTTTTCCCTGTTGGTGCTTGCCAGTGGTGGCTGCATGGAAGCACCTGCTTGGGTGCAGTGTCCAGACCCTCCCAGCACAGCTCCACCCTCACATCTATCACTTGGGGTTCCGGTTTTGCAGCTCATACCCAGCTCTCACACTCCGAGCTGGGAACAGCACCGTCCCTGCCTCCCTGAGGTTCACCCTCCCCAGGGCTCTGCTATTCAAAGCATCAGCCCTCGAACCAGGCTCCAGACGGAGCATCAACAGGTCAACGACAAATTTGGTCGCAAATCCCCATCTGGGCAATCCCTCCCTCTGCAGGCACTGAGAAGATCAAGTTCACAACGTACCATGCCATGCAATGAGCTTCCCATGCAGTCTAATGGAAGGGGCATCTTCATCCCAGTACATGCAAGGAGCTGGATTTAACACACGAAGCCCGGGCTACGCACAAGGACTACAACAAAGCAGATCTGGCAAGTTACCTCCTTAGGGCTTCTGCTACAGGGATCTCATCCTTGTACCACATCAGCTTAGAATCACTCAAAATATTGAAGAACTGGCACCAAAGTTTCAGGTTTCCTGATGCATCGGAAAATTGTTCTGCCCTGATCTTACGAATCACCTGCGGAGCTAAGGACAGGGTGCAAAGAGAGCGATGGTGAGACACGGAGCGCTGGCCGCAGCCCCAGGGACAGGCCAGCACCCTAGCGCTGCTGCGCAGGACGCTGGCGGTGGGTGTCACAGGTAGGTCAGCACAGTCCAGTATAACATCACCTCCCCAGGGAAGGTGTCCAAGCTCCACTTGGATAAATACAGTGGGATACAAGCGTATCCCTAGCGTACACCTAGCGGGACTCAGCCAAGGGCAGTGCAGAAAAACACCGTGCAATGTTGGAGGAAACATTTATCTACCAAAGCAGGGATTCATCAGGGTAACCCTCACTTTTGCAGGAGTGCTGACTTCTGCGAGGGCATCCCCTGACTCTGGCAAGCACTTCAACACCAGGATTATGCCTTTTCTAATTCGATGCCACGAGGGATCAAATTAGCATTGAGCATGGAGGTAGAAAAGGAGCGTGCCCCCCTCTGATGCCCACTGGACCCCGACCAGCACAAGGCAAGGTGAGGTCCAGGACACGCAGACCAAGAATAAGAGGATTACATGATTCCTTTGGCCAAGGAGGTCCCAGCTGTGGAGACAGCCAGCCTCAGCGCTGTTGTCTCTGGCGTTCCTCTGCCCTCCCTGTGCTTGGGAAGAAGTCTTGGGGCAGACTTTTGGCTTTCACACGGCCAAAATGCGATGCTGAACACCCTGCAAATGCACAAAGCTCCCGTGGCCCCAGCTGACTGTCGCTGGCTCGGCTGGCCAGGTTCCCTTTGTAGGCAATAAGGGAACATGTTTCATGGGGATTACCTCTTTCCTTACCTTTAAATGGGTTATTTGCTTTCTTGGACTCTGCTGGCTGTGTGTCTGGCTTAGCATCTTCAGAGGCCTCGTGGTCACCACTGCTATCACCTGTGGGCTCCTCATACAGCTTAGGAACCTCCAATGTGGCCATCTTCTTCGTGAGGGCTGGTGAGTGCTGCTCCATGGGAGGGGATGGAACCAGGGGAGGTGTCTGCAACTGGGCTGTACTCTTCCTGGATTGCCGTGGCGAAATGGTAGGACTTCTCACGTGCCCTTGGCTCTCTGGGGTCGCCTCCTCTTCCTCCTCTACCTGCTTGGTTCTTGGCAGGTATATTTTGCGTCGGGCCCCAGAAGCAAGCTCCTCTGGTGTAGCACAAGGTAGCACTGCCAGAGGGTCACCAGGGCTTTCTTTCTCAGGGCTTGCTGGAGGCAAATCGGAAATATTATTAGGAGGCTGCCCCGCTCCCGCTGCTGGCACGCTGCCCACCACAATGGCAGGCACAGAGAGCTGGGGTGGCCCCTCCGCCTCGGGAGCAAGGCGGGTACGTCTCTTTGGTGGCACAGGACTGCAAGCCAGCATCTCCTTGCTGGTAACAAACTCCTCGTTGATCATGCCCGTGATCCGCCTGGACGTCCTAGGGGTCAGAGGCAAGTTTTCTGCTGTCTGGAAGAGCTGATTGTTTTGTACTTTTTCTAAAACTCTTCTTGACGTGCGGGGGCTCAAGCCTGCAATGCCTATCTCCGGGAGCACAGCCGCCTCTGCATCAGGCTGCTCCTTCTCCCCGGGGTCTGTGTCCTCTTTTGTGGCACCCTTACTGCTATCTGACATTTGTAAAAGCAGCAGCAGATAGTTCTTCAAGGAGGAAACAAGGGTTTTGTGCTGCATCCTCTCCTCCAAAGACATCTCCTGAGGTCTCTCAGGGCTATGCAGGACCAGAGGTTCTTGTGGTTGAACCTCAGCAACTCCTTCAAAAGAGCCTGAAGGTGCTGCCAGTTCCTGGCATGGAGCTGCGGCTGTTTGCTCTCCTTCCTTTCCTTGAGGTCCCACGGCCACCGCTTTGGTACTCTCCTCCCCTAACATGCTGGCTGGAAACTTCTGTTGCCGGGCAGACCGATCCACATTTTTGATTTCAATTTCTCCACTCACAGGAGGCAGCAGCTGGGCTCCAGACCGGACCACTGTCGCTGTAGCCTCAATTCCTGAGGCGCTGGGAGCTGCGAGCTCTGTGGCCTCAGCCACTGTCTCCGCTGCAGGAGCGGGAAGCAGCTCTTCCTTGGCAACTTGAACTGAGGCAGGAGCTGCCGTTCCAGCCTCCTGATGCCCCAAAGGTATCCCTCCTGCCTCCCCGAGCGTAGTCCCAGGAGATGTCTCCTCTGCACTGCTCGCTCCTGCCCCTGCACTGGGATGGCTCCCAGGCAGCTCTGCTCCTGCCGCTTTGCTCTTCCCATCCTCTGCTGCTGTCTGATGTGGGATTTGCTCAAGAGGAGTCTTTTCTCCAGGCTCTGGAGAACTTAATTTTGTTAGCAATGGCTCTTTCTCGCCTTGGCTCTTGTGCTCTTGATATGACAGTCCTTGCTGGGTCTCTCTACCCTTGAGAGCATGGGAATGTCCTTCTGCCTGCTTCCTAGATGGAGGGTGTTCTTTGCTGGGCTCCACGTGGTCTGGAGAAGGTGCTGGTGCCTTTGGTGGCTCCCGAGGCCTTAGCCGAGGGTTTGTTCTTTTTGCAGACCCCCTGGTCTCCTGGCAGACAGGAGTCTCTTTCCTGAGCTCCTCTAACTTGTTGGCTTGCTGACCAGTCTCTACGGTTGGACTGAACACTGGATGTTTTAGGCCACTAGCAGGCTGTTCCACTGTTACTGCAACCTACTCAAAAAAAGAAAATTGGTATCATTTTACTGCCTGGGGCCTGCTTGTGTTCATCTATCCCATACGGCGCTGCCCAACTTCTGCCTGAATCCTAAGTGTGAACCTGGTATCGCTGATACTCGTTTATCCAGGGTCTCCTGGCTTTGCCATGTCCTGTGGTAGAGTGTCCCACAGGCCCCTGTCACTCTGCACAGAATGTTTTTTTTTTCTTTTAATCAGCTCCAACTCTTCTGCCTTTCGATGCCTTGGTTGCACACAAAGAGGCAGGAGATCTCTCCCTCTAAAACATTCAATGGCTTTTAATTCCATCTCCTGGGACAAGGCATCTTCCCAAGGAGTAGAACTTTCTCGTTTTCACCAGCCATTGCTGAGACCTTGTATAATTTTCTTGGTCTTTTTTTAAGCCTCAGTGCTCCCCTGAGCGCTGCAGCCTCCCCTCGGAGAGGGGGCCACTGGGATGTCACACACTATCTGGCTGAGGCTGCCCAAGTGATTTATAGCGAAATTGTACACCGTGACGTTATCTGCGCTATTTGACCATCCTGTTTCTTTGACATTCGGGAAGCTCAAATGTTTCCGACCGCAGCTGCATACCAGCAGAGGTTTGAGCAAGCTGCCTGCTGTGACGGCTGAGCTTTATCCCAAGGAGATCTGGTGAAATCCTCCAGGACAGGGGCAGTATCTATTTTTGTCAGCTAAGGCTGAGGGGAGGCAGCGATACTGATGATACAGGCTGTGCCCAGCTGATGCTCAATTAGCAACACCAGGACAACCGCATGGGAACAGGGCACACACACAACAGGTTCCTCTTCCATCCCTTTCCATCTGCCACTAAGGATTGTCTCCTGAGGTCTGTGACTTGAGCTTTAAGCTTCCAAAATGACCTGCATGGGAAAGGAGGGCTGTAGCACTTAATCCTTCTATTTTGTGCCACTTCAGCTTGGTTTGAAAGCCTGGAAAACCCAGGAAAGATAATGCCGGTCTTCCAGCAAGCCCTTCCCCAAACAACTGTTATGGCAATGGGAATATCAGAGGAAGGGGGGAGCACTAAGGGGGGCCATTCCTGCACACAAAATTCAAGTTTGCTTCCTTGGTAGACTTCAAAGGATGCCAAAGGCTGGGCAGTTTCTGTTTCCACACAGAGAAATAGGGGCTTGGTTCACAGGGTTGCAGAGACACCCCCAAATGCCACACATTCCCCTAGAGCCACCCCCCCAGCCTGAGTGTCACACACAGTATCCCAGTGCTCAGGCCTATAAGGTTTTGTTTGTAGAGACAGGCGGGCTTCATGCCATGAAATCCCTGGGGTTTACCACGGTATTCAGTCCTCTGTGGCCCAGAAAGGGATGGGGATGGATGGAGAAAGCCCAGTCCAGACACAGGGCCAGCACTGGTCCCTCTGCTCGGGGGCTGAGCGTCAGGGTGGCCAGGGGGCAGGAGGTGGACCAGGGCCCGTGGAGCCACAAGAGGCTCCACGCAACGGCGCTGGTCAGTGGGGTATCCTGTTGTCTGAAGAGGAATTGGGACTCGGGGAAAATTTGCTTATTGTCAGTGCATGAACTAAAGCTTGTTCAGAAAAGCTTTCTGGGAGCTTTTCAGAAAAGCAGCTGTCCTTAAGTAATCATAAAACGCGTAAAAAAGAAATATAATGAAATCATCAGTTTCAAAGTTAGGCCAAGAGTGATCATCACACAAATTCTGTTTCTTCTCTGCTCTTGTGCATGAGAATGGCTACAGCCTGGCATTTTGCAAAGCCCTTCTGCTACAAATAAATCCAGCTCAAAAGAGAAGCCCCGAGCATGAGCCCCAGCTAGGTCCCAAGGCCAGGAAAACACTCGTGTTACGACCCTGTCTTGTTTAAGAGAAATAATAAAAAAGAAAAAGACAGGCAACCCGTGTCCTGGGGAGTGAAAATATCCTCAAACACACTCAGAGTGAGCTTTAAAGGGCTCTAAAATAGCTTATTTGGTCACACAAAAGCCTGAGCACTTTCCCCAGCATCACCAACTGAAGCTGAAGCATTCAAATTCAAATCAAAAGCATTCCCTTTGGTCTACTCAAAGGCACAGCAGCTGACAAGTTACAGGTTTCCCTCTGTGAGTGGGTTTTTGAGGAGGAAAAATACCTTGATCCATGTCAAAGGCTCAGGGATCACAGCCCAAGCCTGGCAGCTACACACCGACACTCTCCACCCTTCTTAAGGGCAAGGGGCATAAAAATGAGTGGAGAGGGAGAAACCCAGCTGCTTTGCCACAGGCCTGCAGGCACAGCCATAATTCCTGCAGCAACAGGAACAGCAGTGACGCTGACGGGTCAGGTTAAAGACAGGTTCAGGGTGCTGTGCTGTGGTGAGTCCAGGACCCAGATACTGCAGAACTCAGCAGGTTTCTTACTGATAAATGGTGCTCCTACCTAAGGGAAATCTAGAAGAGGAAGAAAGGTTGGGTTTTTTTTTTCACTGGAGCACCCAGCAATCCCACTTTCTACATCGTGGATGTTTCCACATCTTTAGGTATTTGCATTACCTGCTGAGGGAGACGTGCTGCACCCAGAGTGCCTCCTCTGAATAGCCTTGGTCTGTGTGAAAGCATGCACCTACCATCACTCAAATGCCAAATCCTGGTGGCACCTGCAAACTGGACTCAGAGAACCTTTTACCACATGAGGGGTCACCAAAGAAAAAAGGCCAGGGGAGCCAGGGGTGGAGAAAGACTTGCAGCTTCCAGTCCAACATTTTCATGGAAAATGCTTCAGGTTAAGTGACAAAAATAGAAGTTGACTAAAAGATGCAGTGAGGGTCAGGAGCAGGTGCTGTGCCCTGGCACTGCGTCATCACCACAATGAGTCTTGCCATAGAGTTTTTCCAACAGGGAAGAGCCAAAAAATAGCCCAGATCTACTGTATACATGTTGCACTGTAAACAAAATTCAAGCTCCTGCCCGGCACAGCTCACACGGGGTACCTGGCACGCTGCGCTCATTTGCATGGGGGGCTCATTAAACGCCGGCTGAAGCTCAATTGCTAAACTGAACAGATGTCATCAGTCTCGCTGCCTGGCGTACACACGAGGCATCCGCCCCCAACTATAAATAGCCATTCAGTGCTCTCTGCTAAACTGATTTGGAAACATTCTGCATGAGGTCAGGCTGCCGATTAAACAGGAGAGCTCACAGCAGGCCCCAGGCCACCCAGGGACCAGCTGCTCGGCCACAGGGCCCTGACGTACATCGCTCCTCACCACCTCCTCTGACATTTATTTGGAGATGGGCTGGAAGCTCTGCTGTCCAGGCGCACAAAGCCCAGAAAGCCTTTCCTACTGGGTGCTTTAGCCAGCGGAGACCTACAAAGCCTCGGGAGCAGCTCCCGTGGGTATACACACTGCCTTCCAGGGCTGGAGCCACAACACAACTGTGCGGCACGAATATTTCCTTGTTGCAACCCCTGCGTTGACTGCTTTCTCTCCTAATTACCTCTGGACTGAGGGCTTTGTTTCCCTCTGACTTCTGTGCTTGGTGCTGGCCTCTCTGTCCCTCGGATGGCACAGGTCCTGCCTCCGACACCTCTGAGGACGATGGAGCATCCTGTGTCTGTCTGCTGACTGCCACAGGCTGTCGGGCAGCCTCGCTCGCAGCCTCCTCCTTGGCTCCCGCCTCCTCCTTCCCTGCTGCTGGCTTCACTTGATTATCAAAATACATCTCTTTCAAAGAGAAGTGCACATCACCATTGATTTTAGTGTCCTGATTCACAGCTTTCCCGGGCTCTTTGGTTTTTGGACTGTTCTCCACTTCTTGATCATTTGCCACCCTCAAACGTGCATTCCTGCGTAAGGGAACAGGAGGGGCAAACCTTGGATTTGGAGACGGGTTGGCCCCGTCTCGCCCACTTTCTTCTCGCTTTGAAACTTCCTGCTTTGCTGCTGGAGGAGCCTCCACCTTCTTTTTCTTTTTAGCTGCAGAGTCTTTGGTCATCGGCTTAGCTGCTAGCTCCTCCACCGTCTCATAGATGTATGTGAGAAAGCCATTCCCGTTCTCCTCCACACTTTCCAAAGAGGCATCTCCATTGGTGGTCACCTCTGCTTTCAAAGGTGCTATCAGTTTGTTTGGAAAGTCTGTCATCACATTGACCGGTGCTTCCTTCAGCTCAGCAATATCCTCATGTAAAGTGGACTGGGAATCAGCGACGTGCACTTTTGCTGCATCCTCCTTCTCCCACTGAGTGGCTCCGGACCGGAGATTCAGATCCCTGGCCAGCCTCCGCTTTCTCTGAAGCCGATCAGGGCTCATTCCCTGCAACTTCTCTACCTCCACGTTTTCTTTCCCTCGTTTCTTGCCCTGTTCTATCTCTCGTAGCTTTTCTTCAGCTTTTCTCTTAATTTTGTCAAACCACTTCTGATGGATTTTGAACTCCGTCATGGTTCCCACTTCCAGCACGCCAGAGCAGGACACGATGCCTTTGGTATTTCTAGCTGAGGCCTGGTAAATGCCTGCATCTTCCTCTCGGCACCTGAAACCAAAAGCTCTGCATGAGACCTGCCCGTCCTCCCCAGGCACTACCGCTGGGCACACAGGCATGCACGTTCTCCCACTTCTTGCTCCAGAGGGGCCAGAAGATGAAGACATGGCCCTTGAGGTGCACATGGTAGGTCTGGAGGCCTAGGGCTGGCCTCCCTCCCCAGGCTCTGCCCGTTCTCAGCACTAGCAGATAAGCAAGGTGGACGTTAAATCAGTGCCCAGCTCCTCCCTGGGCTGTAACTCTGATAAGAGGGGGCTGTGATGGAGGAGGAACAGCGAGCACCAGGCTTCCCAACTGTGCTCAGCCACATTGCTCTGCAGGATCTTCTCCTCTCAGCTCTTCACAGCCTACATGACGTTCCTGTTCTTCCTCCACCCTTGACTCCATCAGTAGACTGCCAAAGCAGCACTTTTCTTCCCTGACCTCATGGTGAGAGCTAGGAAAGGCCTTCCCAGGCAGGGCTGCAGCCCCTTCCCCTCTTTGCCCTTGCTCCTGACAGTCCTATGAACTGTTTCTGTCCTTGTCCTGCCCAGTCCCCCAGAGCATCATCCCGGAGGTAGCCAGTGCTTTCCCTTCGCTCACCTTCATCCAGCCCTAATGCTATCGGCACCGGAAGGCTCCAGAGACAGGAATTTCTCCTGACCTTCCTCTTGCTTCTGGCACAGCAGCTATCCCTGGATGCAGTAACGGATCTCATACTGATGTGACCTGGGAGTCATCAAAGCAAAGCACTGAAGGGGAAAGGACAGCCGGGAACATGGTGATGTGGAGCACGAGGGGCCAGCACAGGTGGTGGTGGGAAGTCACGGCTGACAGCCAGCTCCTCTGAGTACTGAAACTGTGCTCAGGGCTCCCCTTCCCAAACACAGCCTTTTTACTCACTTGTACAGCTGCAGGGTATGGCGATTTCCATGGCGGAATATCTCATACTTGGGTAAGCCACAGTAGCGGTCCATCTCTTCATCATCTTTATACCACGTCACCTCTGGCTGCGGGTATCCTGGGGAGGAGACAGATGGTACATCAGGGTGAGAAACACTGCAAGCCTGCTCCCGTGGGGACAAGGCATCATCAGCAAAACGAAACACGCTGGCAGAATAAGATACATGTTATTCTGGGCTCGCTGCATTCTTTAAATCACACAGCAGAAGCATTGTGAGTGGAAACCCGATGGGCTTATCCAAGCCTTTTATCACCCCTAGGAATAGGGCTATTTTTGAGAAAAAAATCCCAGCACTTCATTCCTGAACAGAGGGGAGGTGATCACACGATCATCTCCTGTAACACTGTCTGGGAGAAGGTGCGCATACTGTCACTTTTAAATGAAGAGACATGTTTTGATGAGACTAAGGCTTGCCCCTCCATGGAGCTCTCAGCATTTCGCTAAGTGTCACAGCCTGTAAGCTGATCCAAAAGTTTCCATTGAACAGAAACAACCTTGATTGCATCACAGCCAGCTTGCTGTCCTACAAATGTCACTTGACAACAGATGTCACCTGCCTTTTCAGTAGAATGACATCATGACGTGTATGACGGGCTGGCTAGCAGGCCGGGCACACAGCCACGTTCCCCACCACCAACAGCGGTGGTGGCTCAGCAGGAGTGACCCACATGGACCAGAGCTAGCTCCAGCCCCCATATCCCACCAACAGCAGCTCTAGCTCAGAGTAGGAGCAGTTTTCAGGAGAAAACTGCTGGAGCCAGTGGCCAGCATTGGTGCCTGTACTTCACACGGGGCTCCTGACACAGCCAAGCTGACCCTAAGGGCATGGGATAGAAGTTTCAATGATCACATCATGCCTCAGCTTAAGTCAATGCATTCAACAGTTGTTCGATGCCCCAAGGCAGGTATCCAAAGCTTATCTCCTGCAAATGCCCCTGCTGGCTTTCCAAGCTGCCGAAGTGAAGGAGTCTGGTAGGCTCCTCGCCTCCACCAGCTCCCAAGGGTCTCCTCACCAGCCCCCGACACCCCAAAGGCAGGGTCAGCTCTCATGGACGGCCCTGGCCAGGGCCAGCAAGGACTCTCCAGGAATATTCAGAGCATCCAGACCTGATGGCTCAGAAATAGAGAGAGCGCAGGGACAGGGCACTAACTACCTACCCCAGACACTTTCCAGCTGCTGACCCACAGGTTTCTGGGCTGACCAGGGCCCTTTTCATCTCCAGGGTCAGGAGCCTCCTGCTTACACCAGCCAGAGATGACAGCAGCCAGCAGCAGCGCCCGAGCCCAGCTTATGCCTGCGCCTGTGAAGGTCCCACAGTGGGAGTCCCACTTCTCACAGTGGGAAGGTCCCACCAGGAGCAAAGACTCATCAACAGGAATTTGCCCTGGTTTTGGGTGATTTGGGCGATCCTTTGATCAGAAAAGCAGCACATGCCAGATCTCCTCCTCATGTATCGCTTGGTTCCCCCACTCACATCTGCTCTTCCAATGCACCCCTGTCCCCATCTTCTTGCTTGTTGAAGCTCTCCCTTGTCCTCTGGCCCCTCAAAGGACTTGGCCTGCTGCCCCAGACAGGGTTAAGGAAATAAGCTCAGAAGAATTTTACTTTCTATTCTCCTCCATGACAGCCCAAACACCCCCACAGCTCAGATCTTACTCTATCGTCTTTCCTTTCCTCACTGAGGTCTCCTACTCTGCATTGCCTCTGCATCTACCCTCTCCACACTTGCTGCCCGTACTCTCTCAGGTCTCAGATGTCCCTTACACCCTTTCCTGTCTCACTCCCCTCCCACTGCTGACATCTGCAGTTTTGGCTTTCTGTTGGTTAGTGCCACATTCCTCCTCTTCTGCAGGAAGCCAAGTCATGACTTTCTCCTGAAGCCCTTCATCCAAGGTTCTCCATCCTCCCCTTTGGTCCCCGTCTCACCATGGTCTGCTCTTTGCTGCTGCCCTGGGCCTCCAAAGCAGCTTCTAGCAGAAGCGCAAAACCCTCGGATACTTGTGGCTGAAGCGAATGAGCCCTAAGCTGCTAACTTAGAGGTGGCCACAAGAGTATTCCAGAGATGGGATCAGCAGGGATCGATGCGGCTACTTCTATTTTCCACAAATATTAACTAGACCATACTTGGCAGCAGGACCCTGGGCTGAACGAGCCTGTGGAATGAGGAACAAAATTTGCATACACAGTTCACATTTTGCCCAGAGCAATCCTACCCCTCCCAAGGGCTGCTCTGCAGGCGAGACCTTCAGGTTTGTCATGCAGTGAGCTGGCAGGTAGATTTTCATAATAGCCTGCAAACAGCAATCACAGCACTTCATTCTGGGAACTGCAAGCACATCATTTCTGAGAAGCCCTCTGACGTCCCCCCGTGGCCTCTGCAGCTGATTCCCATTCCCAGCTGACATCTGCCGGAAAGAGCTACAATTTCTACAGCTGCACAGTGCCTCCATGAAAGGCTTTTCCTCCTGTAAACTCCCTCTGACCTGTAGCACTTGTGTCCTTGTGTCCCTGCCCCCTACCAGGGGCCACCACTGCCCCAGCCCAGCGCAGGTGAGGAGGGAGTAGTGAAAGGCGAGCACTGGCTGGAAACCCACACCAGGGACACGCTGAAATTGGGCTTCCACCCCCACCCTGGCAGAAATAGTGGCCCCAGCTGCCCCTTCAAACACCACGCATCCCTCCCCAGGGGCTGTAACCGGAACCAGGCAGGGGATGGAGAGAGGCCGGCGCAGAGCCTGCCTGGCACAGCCTGTGCCCTGCTGGGAGGGGAGCTGATGATGCTGATCTATCTGGACTTCTGTAAGGCCTTTGACACGGTTCCTCACAACATCCTGCTTGCCAAATTGGAGGGATACGGATTTGATGGGTGGACGGTTCGGTGGATAAGGAATT
>JAOXNH010000067.1:21936973-21949341 GCA_028566575.1 Bartramia longicauda | reverse complement strand
GATGACCTCCCTTGACCAGTGGCCACGCTCTTTTTAATGATGCCAGGAGACCACTGGCCTTCTTGGTCACAAGGGCACATCACTGGCCCATGGACAACTTATCCAGCAGGACTCCCAGGTCCCTCTCCGTAGAGCTGCTCTCCAGCAGGTCAGGCCCATACCCGTACTGTTGCATTCCCTAGCAAGCAGTCACAGACCCAGGCCCCTTCATCCAAGTCCCCACTTCTCATCAGCCAACATCTCTCCTCCCAGCCAATGCTATACAGAAATGACTGAGAAGTTGTAAAATTTGTGTAGTAGCACCTCCAATAAAGGTCTCTCTCTGAAGAGAAAAGCCCAATATCCACTCACTGGGAAGGACCTGTGATAACCCTTGAGATCCTGAATTCCAGACAGACCCACCAAGGAAAACACTTGGTGCAGAGAAGCAGGGTGCACTCTGCTGTGCAGGAAACTGCAGAGTAAGTGGAAATGTTCTCACTCCCTTTTTCACATCTCTTAGAGAAAGGATGAACCAATTTCGTCTAAAAAAGAAAACATGTCATAACTGATGTAGAATTCGACCCCAAACAATCAAATCAGACATACCAGGGACATCAGTAGCAGGCAGAACTAGGCAACAGGAGGAAAGGAGGGTTTGTGCAACCACCCAAGAGCATCAGGAGCTCTGCTTCTGCCTTACTTGGTTTTTTCTTGCTTGTACCAGCAAGCACATTTTGGAGACTGGCTTCAAACACTTGCATCTTGCTGCCTTCCTAGGACATGCCTAGGAAGTCACTGGTATTCACAGATGTGGGACCACACTGTAACTCTCATCACTGCTCAAGAAGCAGCAAAAAAAAATAAAAATATTAAGATGTTATTGTAGGTCATGTATCCATATTTGAGGCTTGAGACAGGACGAACTGTCTGCCCTTTGCCTCCTGCAAGTCTATGAACCAGAGTGTCCCTGGCCTCCAGCCAAAGCAGTGGGACTGAGCTGGTTCCACTCTGGTCACTGGCCAGGGATGGAACCATCACTTCCCTTCTCCACATCATGTCTCCTAGTTGAATGTAAACATCATGACAGGGAGACATCTGATCAGACTCGCTTTCAGTCAGAGTTCGCTTTCCACCTCCTGCCCCTCTCTCCCAAGGAGATCCTGAGCTACTAAAGCAGTCCACATGGCCACATGCAAGAGATTACCATGTGGCATAGGCAGTCCAGGCTGCTTTTAAGGACATTTCCATGAAAAGTCTTAATTTTGTAGGTTTAACTTAAGTGCATAAAGACATCCTCTGGTCTAGTTTACCGGTACAAAAATACTGCGATAGGCTGCACGCTGGAGATTTGACACTCTACCGCACTTGAGCGGAAAATAAGACCAGTATAAGGTCAATTTTTCAACTTGTAATATACTAGGTTGCCCTACACAGAACTAGCAGGCCATCCCAAACCTGGAAGCCAGTGTCCTGGCTACCAAGTACAAGCGTGGACTGCAGAAAGGGCTACAAACTCGACAGAGACCGGATCTGAATTTCACTGAATTTTTCACTGAATTTTTTTTTAGAGTTGGAAGGGACCATAGAGATCATCCAGTCCAACTCCCCTGCCGAAGCAGGAACTCCCCTGCTGGAGGAGATCTGTCTCTACATGTTGATACTTTCATTTTGGTAGAAGCAGAGGAGGTTATTCCCTGGCAGCATGTCTCCTGCACAATACGTCAAACTTTTGCATTTAGAAAACTTTAATTGGGAAAGCTCTCCTAATGAATCACTGAGGGGCACAGCTTGGAGGTATCTCCCAAGCAGCCCACATCCTGCTTCTTCAGCAGAAGTGGGCTGCTAGGAAGTTAAGCATCAATGAAATCAATGTATCAGTTGTATCCCTGCGAGTTCCAAGAGTCAGACCAGTAAAACAAGTGGATCCTTGATAAGAGCCAAGAATTCAATGTTGGCAGGTCTCAGAAGGGCTCAGTATGTGTTTCCTGGTGCACGGCATGTTTCTAATGGCAAACTAGACCTCCCAAATTTTAGGAAAGCCTTGGTCCTTGTGACTAAGAGGCTCACTGGAGATACCCTCCTCCTTCCAAATCTCATAAACTTGTTTAACATCTCTCACTGAGTAACCTGTCAGAGTAAACAACATGTGCAACATCAGGAAGGACCACAGAGTTGTAAACAAGTGCATACTATGGAAAAAAGAGGGTTTAGAGTATATTTCAAGGACAAAAGCTCATCAGCAAAGAAGCCACTTGCCTTTACACCAATGCGCTGCCATACCAGATGGCCACAAACCCTCTTTTTCAACCTCCCCTTTCTCCTCTTGTTGGCCTAACCCCTTCCTGCCCAAGGTCAGATTTTTAGCTCATTGGGCAGAAACTGGCTTTTATTTCAGACGTTGACAAACACAGAGGTTTATCACCAATGCAAACACAGCTGCACTCTAACCATTTACGGCCAGCGGAGAGCCAGAGTTGGCTCCAGTACGATAGCCTTAGCCTTCAAAACTGCACATTCCTGGGTTATGGAGTCCAGGATTAGCAGAGATTTGGACAGTAAAGTGTAGCTGGCCCAAGCAGTAAGCAGAATATTTCATTTTCTGGTCTTTAATTTGCCTTTGAGATGTTAGGTTATGCCTTTGCCTCTTTACAACCTCAGGTGTTTCCCCCCTCCCTCCCCTTAAAGCTGCAATCATCATGCAATTGCTGAATCTTTACTTGGCAGTCTGGCAGCAGTGAACTTGTTAACGTGTTGCCTTGTTATCACTTGCTCTGGAGTTTAAGTAGCAGGAGTCCAGCAAGTGAGGCAGGGCCAGGTTATTCACTGAAGACACTGTTACCTGTCACTATGCACGTGAATTTAGCATCAGAGTCCTCGGACACAGAACGGGATTTGATAGTGGTTTCAAATAGTGGCTGGGTTTCCTCCGTCAGCTGAGAAATGATTGCGCAGAAGGTGCTCCTGGAAGATTCAAGAAGCGTTTCTTAGAGATCAAAGAACTAGAAAAATCAAAGGGTCCCTTCCTATCTCATCTCAGAAGCCTGCATTCTTGTTTTAAGTGCCCTCCTTCCCTCCCATCATCCCTACACTAGGTTGCTCACAAGTCCAGTCCAGTGTCAGGGTATTTGACTACTTTTTCACCCCTAAGGCAATTCTGTCAATTTAAAGTATCATCTGGGAGATGTTCCCTTCACCTTAGTCCTTGAAGGGGCTATTGGGGTAATGAATGTCAGAACCATTTTAGTTCTTGCTTACACTGGAACATCTCTGGGATCAGCCAGCTCAAAGCAAGGCACCAACAAAGTCAGCTTCACATTCCCAGTACTGCACAATCAGTGTTTCAGTGTTGTTCTGTTCACTCTATTGTTCTGTTTATTCTATTTATTCTATTCTATTTATTCTGTTAATTCTTTTTTTTTTTTGTGATTTTATTTCACAATGTAATTTCAGGCCGAGTGTGACCTGAACATGTCTCCTGAACACAACAACCCTCTTTGAAAGCTCTGAATTAAGGAAAGCTGTCTGCTGTGGGTCGCTGGAGGAGACCTTGAGCCTGGCTTGCAGCTTTCTGCACTCAGGAATCATATGTGAAGCTGATGTCCATTCCCTGTCTCACCTCTCACACTGCCTGCTCCAGGAGTTCAGGACTGACCCCAAAGCTCAGGCTGGGACACCCAAACAGCCAGAACTATCCAAATAGCCAGCACAATCTGTGAAGCTCATAAAAATGGACCTTAGATTTTCCAGTCATTTAAGCGCTACTCAAGAACAGCACTAAATCAGTGTATTCACACAGCACTGCCAACCCTGCCGGAACATCAGCGAGAGAGGCCCCAGAAGACCTAGGCTTTCTTAAATAAAGGAAAAGGATTAATTCCAAGTTGGTTCTTCATTTGGATAGTGCCCTGGGGCTCCTGGAAGGGAAGAGCTGCTTTCACTTTCCCCTCTGCAATTAAAATACTACATTTGCTCTAGGAGAGAGGACCCCAGGGTCTCAAGTGCAAGGACCATAGGAAAAAGCAAATACTGCAAGAGAACCAATAGCTGGCAGCTCTACTTATATAATTTTCAGCAGGGAAAGACATTCCTTAAACAAGTGATCAGCTTCTAGAGATATGCAAGAGGTGGAACAAATCCCCAGGCTATTCCTGACACGCTCTACCAAGAGCAGAAGGGCTCATAGCACATGGTGAGGGCTCCACAAGGAGGACCCAGCCTCACAAGCAGCCCCCAGCTTGCAGGCAGAATGATGGTACTGCTGCTACTCATGCTCTACCTGCTGAGGAAGCAGACTTGTTCAGGAAAAACAAAAAAATCCAAACCACATTTAGCATGACCCCAGCAAGACCAGGTGCACTGAGAGGCTCTGCAGCAGGGACTGAACTGCACGCACAGCTGAAGGTGCCACAGGAGCTCCAGCCACAGCAACCGCCTGTTCCATCCACCCAGAAAACTTACCTGGAGGCTGCAGTTCTATCATTTTCACTCTGGATTCTTGCTACAATGGGTTTGTAAGAGATGCAGGGAGATGAATCCCTGAGCAGTGAACAACCAGGGTGCAGCTGGAGCCTCCCCCAGCTCCCAGGCAGTTTGCGTTGGGTAAGTGAAAGGGACAGAGGCAGCTAGGGCTCATCTACTGAACAAGGGTTATAAGCACCATCTGTATCCAAACACACGTGTGGGATGGGGTAAAAAAACAGATGCCACAGCTTAAGACTCTTTTCTGTGGAAATCAATGGTTCCCAGGAGACCGGTCCTGGCAAGCAACTCTTGACACAACTCCTGGGCCAGGAAAGGGCTGTGGGAGCCACCAGCTGTTTCAAAACCAAGAAACCTCTCCACACACCAACCCAGGAGGAAAAAAAAAATAAATCCCATTTCCAAAGAGCAAGGCAGACAATCCACTACCAAGGCAGTTACTGGTGGGGTTTTGATGGCCCCCGCAATACAGATCCCCAGCCCTAGACCAGTAAATGCCTTTTAGATCCACATAAGGCACTTCCCAAGCATCAATGAACATTTCACACCCCAGCAGGAGAGCAACTGGATCAGCATCTTCAAAAAAAAAAAAAAAAAGTGATGCGCACACACATAGTGACACTCGGGACCAAGTTTAATCCCAGTACCATGCCACTGGTACCAGCAGGCAGCACCAGGAATAAGTCTGGTCCGTTCAGTGCAAATCCCACAGTCAGGTGAAATACAGCAAAGGCTACTGAATGGTTTAGGGAAGCAGCATCCCCAGAAGCTGGGGGCTCCACAGGCACGGCAGATGAATCAGGGGAGACCTGCCCAGTGTACACTTGGCAGGGAGCCCTGGAAGGTCTATTTAACCTCTCAAAGATACCATTGTATTAGTCCCGGGGGAAGGGGCAGGGAGGGGGGAAAGACTGCAGCTCTGTGGGGCTCTCAACTGACTCACTCCAGCTGCAATGGGACTTGCCCAATTCAAATTGCTCTCTAAACCAGTAATTCAGAGCATTCGAGAAATCTGAGACAAAGCGGCAGCTCTTTCTCCTGGCCTTCCTGAAGCTGCATCTTTGCTGCAGAAAAAGCCCTGGAGCCTAGGAAGAAGACACTGGCAATTCAGTAGCCTTTTTACATTAAAGAGGGATTTCCATACAAAAGCAGTCTGCAGGAAAAGGAGATTTGAGAAGTGTACTCCTCTTCATCACCATCTTCTTTTCCTGACTTTTTGTTCAGCAATCCCGCAGTACAGGGGTGTTCTGGAGAGGCCTTTCCCTCCACAGTCATTCCTCTCCTTGCTTCTGCAGCAAACAGGCAATGCCAACTGACTTCCAAATGTTTTATTTTTGCCAAAGGCAAAGTACAATCATACAAGTGCATTGCAGGGCAGAGTTCAAATGAATGGGGACCTTCACAAGAAAGCACAGGATGGCAAGGGGGGGGAGCAAAAATTTATTCTTTAAAAGTAGAAACAGACAGACACATCTAATTTTTAATGTCTCTGTATGGAAGTCTCACTTTAATATCAAGAAATAGCTGAACACCCATCCTTTGCTAAGAACGTGGAATATTTCTTGCACCTTAATACAGGAATTATGATGAACATTCACTTCGCTGTCTGAAGTTCAAGCAAGTATTAGGGATCCAATCATGCAGAGTAAGGCTGTTAGATCACTTCAGGGCTCTCTACTGATTAATTAGTACCAAAGCATTACAGATTAATCATGTGCAGTCAGATTCAGCAAAGTGTTTGGTCAGAGCAGTTTAATGCAACACAGTTTTACCTTCCTAAACTGGAGGGAGAGAATCTGCTGCTTGAAAAGCTAAGCAAAAAACAGCATAAAAACCATTAGACAGAGAAGCACGGAAAGGAGCTGAAATAAACAAACCGTCATAGAGCCGTATTAATGATGAGTCGTTTTGCACAGGTCAGAGTTCCTATTAAAAGAAGGTACAGCTGCCTTACGCAGGCTGAGTGCCAGGACGAGCAAGCCACACTGTCAATTGAACCAAAGGCTGTAAAAATGAAACGGTCGTTAACCACAGAGAGAAGAAGTGTAGTTTCCAGGAAGCAGCACTTGAGCCTTCCATGCACCATCGGCAGCCTTGTGCTCAAAGCAGGCAACTCCACCCCAGGAGAGGTCCCATCAAGAGCAGGCAGGAGCACAGACCCTGCTGCAAGCCCACTTCTCTGCTGGCCAGCGGGTGGCCTGAGCTGGCCACCCTCTCTGCTTCCAAAGACAGATCTTTAGAGAAGCTGAAAACTCTCCCGTCACTATATGCCACTTCCCAGCTTGCCAACCAAATCACTAAGGCCTGGCAAAAAAAATGAAAATAAAATAAAAGATGTAGACTTTACAAGGAGCTACAGGTTTTGGTTTTTTTTGCAGGAACATATGGTAACATTAACCAATTCAGGGAAAAGACCAGAAAACAAACACCCAAGTCCTAGACAAGTTACACCCAGATGAGCTACTTACCGGTGGCCACCAGCTCTCCCAAAGGAGTGTCTTCAAGGACTCACGTCCCAGCCAAAAGGCCACATTGCCATATTGTGGCAGCAGTCCCTTGCAGGCTGTAGGAAAAAACCTCTTGGCATTGACCTGCAGCATCAGGAGCAGTTCCTCACAGTTCCCTGAGCTCACCCATTGGGCAACCAAAAGCCTAAAACTAACTAGGTACCAGCTAGTCCACAGCAGAGAAGCTCAGTGCTTTAATCACACTGAGAGACACGTTAGTTGTGCCTACACAACCGCCTCCCCACGCAGCACAGACATCCCCCGGGGAGGTGCAGAGTCAGATGCCCACATCGGCCCACGCGGACAGACCAAACCTTCACATCCTTGAGCACTGAAGACAACCATTGAACAACCAGCCTTCAGTGCTTTAGGTTGATGCTACAGAAGACAGCATGAAGAACCAAGAAAGCTGCACCTCTAGGTCTCCCACCCAAATGACAAAATCTGGGCTCTGCACGAGTCCCAGTCCCAAGCAGGACTCCAAGTCTTGCCCCAAAAATGACCACAGAGGGTCTCCAAAAACTGCTCCTGCCAACCATATAGCACTTCAACCTGCAGAGGCAGAACCTCCATGCACATAAGTAAAAAAGTAGTTCAGCTTGAAGGCCTGACACTTCACACAAATAATTGCACATTTTCACTGGGGAAAAAAACCCACAGCCCTCTGAAAAGCTCACTGACTCCTCTCCTTCAGATCAGGAAAGCAAAGGCAGAAGTTTTAGACAGCCGCTCAGGAGTAGCTTTAACCCAACAAACATGCCCTTTTGGCAGCAGCTTCACCCCCTCCACCCCCAGCCACACAATCCTGATCTCTCCCCAGTAACAAGTGCTGTTCAGGCAGCCAGAGGATGCAGCAGGTCAGGCCTTATCCAGCTGGAAAAATCAAACACTAACCATAACAGACTGAGGATCAGCCATTCAATCCACCTTGCATGCGCTGTGCTGGCCCATGGGAGAAGTCATCCAGAGGAACTTTGTCTTTCCAGCTGTGCCCCACCTCCTGGGGCATCCCTTTGAGCCCCACGTCTTTGCCAGCACTGCAAGGCCTGCCTTGCGTTACCTGCCTTACTGGCCAGTGTGCCACCTTGCCCTTATCTCCCAGCTTAGAGAGATCCAAACACACCTCCAGCTGCTCTCACCCTGCCCTGACCTCCGGGAGGGTGACCTCCCCAGGGGATTCCAGGGAAGCAGCATCCACAGCCTGTGTCCCTCTGCTCTGGGTGTCCCCAGCCACCTCTGGCTGGCTGCAAACACAACTTACATAGTCTCAACCACCAGCTTTCCAACAGTAAACAACCCCCAAAACACTTTGCATACCACTGCAGAGGGAAAAACATCCTTTTAGCCCCCAGGAATACTAAGCACCTGGCATGGCTTGAGGAGCCAGCAGGGAAGATCCTAAAACACTTGCTGGAGAATGCTAGTGTAGGCAGAAGTGTTGCTTTAATCACGCTCCCTTACATCAGACAAAGGAGAAGGTGTCTGGGCTTGGACGTAAAGGAAATCACTCAAATAGCAGGAGGCAGAATGAAGGGTGCCTGTGCCACAAGCCTTTTGTGCTCACGAATGTGATCAAACAGTGAGCATCAGCAGTGCCTTTTTTTTTTTTTTAAATCCTCAGTGCTGAGCACACAACCTGGGCTTTATTCACCACACAACCTGAAACACGGTGCTGATACCGGACTGGGGGTCTCTTGAGGAGCTGTGATATTATCAAAAGAAAAAGGCTATCACCACAAAGATCTGTGTATTAAGTAAAGTTTAACCTCTATATGCAAAAGAATCAAGCAAAATTTGCTTTTCAGACTAGAGATTTAAGCCCAGAGAGAGCAAGATCAAATTCAGAATGTTTCAGCCAGAACAGAGGTGCCTGCGGGCAGCTGGCATTTCACCGCATTTTAACAACGTTCACAGCACACCCACAGGGAGCAGCACAACTCCACCACACTCTGCCCCAAACCTACCCACTCCGAAGCACGGGACTCCTCGCAAGGAACGACAGAAGCTCCAGTGTGCCCGATCTGATACACTTTGGGACTGGGCTGTCTGCGTCCCCAGCTCTCCAGGGACTTAGTGCAGTCAGCGGAGGACTCCGCTAACGAAAGGCAGCACTGGCAGTGGATGTGTCTCCCCTGGGCAAGCCTGGGGCCATTACAGTTACTGGATGAAGGTAAATGCTTCTCTTATCCTGAGGAGCACATCTAGAGCAGGCGAATCAAGGTCTAAAGGTACTGGTTTCTCTCTGCTGGAGAAGGGGAACTCAGATCTGCTCCAGGCATGTAGAGCGTGGGTGGGAGGAAGCCTTCTCAGGTGTCTCACATCTCTGAAGTGCAGCACAGCTCGTTAAAAGCGAGCCCTAAAAATACAGGTTTGGTTATTAACCACTGTTGCACTGGACTGGAATTATACCCCTCTACTACGTACCTTCTACCAGCCTCAGTTCTTCTTTCAATGCTGTTTCATCAGAGGCTTTCCAACTCCTTTAGACATTTATCATCTACTTGAAGGTTTTAGCTCTTCAACTACTCTTAACTTTCTGCAGAAATGAAGACAGTCTTCCCCATTTTTCACGCACTCACCAAATTTCAGTCTTGCTGCAAGGGCAGGAGGCAGAACTGTCAACAACACTCAGGTTTTTTTTTTTTAATCACTAAAAACATTGCTCAAGTTGATAGCCTAGGCTGGTACATCACCCCACCAGCACTGAAAAGTTAACTGCTTGAAAAACAGATTTTAAATCCAGCACCTTTTCTAAGCCCCCTCATGAAATCAGTGCATGAAACTCTCCTCTTTCTGTATTTCTTCTTCCTGAGATAAATAAATCCACCTCCTTCCAGCTCATGTCCTCATATGGAAGCCAAAACCAGCTCAGGATACCCTGAAATAGGCTTCACAGTGGCTCCATCCTCGCATCTACACGTACATGGACTTGATCTGCTTGAGCTGGAGCAGTTGTTAATGCCTTTCAGTGCTCTTCCATGGCATGAGAATTGAGGCACCCAAGCTGCCCCATGCAGCAAGTAAACAGCTAAATGTGCCAATGACAGCAAATGCGAGACCTCCAAGATTTTTTGACAGAAAAAGCATTGCAGAAAAGCTCCTCAGAAAAGCCCACTGAGAAGAGGGCAGCCCTTCCACCCCAGGAGCCGGACAGAGGGATGGTCCTGGCCATCCCCTACAGACACTCCCTCCTGCTGGCACTCTGACCCATGACATTATTGGGCATGTTTTGCACATGCAGACTTCAAGTATAAGATTTCAAATGAACTTCTCTGCCTCCAAGGTTAATACTACTTTAGACAAATACAAGGCTCTCTGAATGTCTTCTCAGCCGTCAGAAGCCAACCATTTTCAACATGGGAAAGCCAACAATGAAGCTTTCATGTACATCTGGTTGTGCTTAAGGCTTCTTTCCTGCCGTGTGTCCCGCTTCTTATCAAGCACTTCATGCACACACAGAAGGGGTGTGTTTGTGTTCCATATACCATGGCAGTAATTATCAGCAATTCTGTGATAAAGCAGCTGTGAGTGCTACGGAGCTGCACAAGACGTTGTTATTTTACAGACTGGAAAACCAATGCATTGAGTCTTTGCTTGTCAAGGTCACGGAACAAATCCATGTCAGAGCTGGAGAAATATGGCATTTTTTTTCTGCAGGTAATTAACTTTGAGCTGAGATGAACACAGACTTGCATGTAACAATTTAGAGCTAGATTTCATTAACAGAGAAGGTGGAAAACAATAAATTAAGTTACATGTTCCTGCATCAGCCTCTGTAACACTCTGAAGGTGGCTCAGATCTGTATTTCAAGTCTGAATTATTGTTGCCTCTATGGTCCAGATTAAACCGGTAGCTAGCTGAAAAACATCAAGGCATGAGAAGGGACAAAAGAAAAGCAAAGCAAATATTGGACAAGGAGATGCCTGCGGAATTTGACATCTTCCTGGTAATTCATCGTGCATAGAGGATTTTTGTGACTGTGGGTTAGAAAAGAAGCAGGGTGAAAATACAGTTGTTCTAACAGCTCTTCCACCTTCCTCTTCTTGGACCAGGTGATGCTGTGAAGTGTGAGACTGAGCCAGTGTGAGGTAACAGCTTCATTCACCCCAGACCTTCATCCCCCTGCTGAAACAGAGCGAGGATAGAGCGGTTTTGAGTCCATCTCCTGGAAACAGCCTCTGCTGTGGCACAACAGGTGCCTGGTCCTGAGGAGGCCACGCTCTCCCCTCCACACAATCCATTGGGATCCCAGACCCAGGAAACATCTCCATTTATGAGGTTCCCAGAGAGAAGCAAAGTTCACACATGCAATATACTCTGTATTTCGACAGTGGTCCTGAAGGGCACTGTCTGTCCAGCTCCACATCTTGATCTTCCAGCCTAGGTTATCAGCTCATCAGCCTACACTCAGCTCCTCTTGACTTTCTAGGGGATATGGGCAGCAGAGTTTAGAAAGAGGGCTGAAAACTGCAGTTTAGGATCATCATTCAGTGTGCATGGCTAGTAAGGTGCCCTGCTCAAACCAGGCACCGCTGGGCAGATAATTACACCAACAGGGAAAAGACATTTCTGCCCCAGAGACCCTGTAGATGAACCCATCAGTGCCTTCACTTTTGCCTTTTGAGTGGGTGCTGGATCTCCCTCCTTTCAGAGTTTGGGGACACTTCCGACAGACAAGACGGATACACTGAAATCCTCCAGATGCCACAGATGGTTTCTAATCAGGGATTTACACCACTTGTTGCCAAAAGCAAGGTCCCGTAAGGAGTTACGGGTGCCCAACTTCTGGAGAGGGAACTCCTCTGAACTAAGCAAGCTAAACACGCTTTTCAGGAACTAAGCTCTCCTGTGTTTTCAGCTCACTTTATTATAGCAACAGATCTTTCACCTTCATTTGATATTATGTGCAAAGCAAGAGGTACAAGATTGGGAATGGTTTCTAGCCAGAAAAGCCAGGTGGCAAAGCACTCTCCTGAGCTCAACTGCCACCACAACCAGAGACAGCCGTCCAAGAAAAGCTCAGAGGCAATGTCACTATACTCTAAAAATATCTGCATATGATGAAGCTATGACAGCAGAAAGATATTTAAGCAAGGAGGCAATGCTGTAATGAGACTGAGGAGTGGACATGTGCATTAGACGAGAGGTTGCTGTTCACTTCTAAGTGAGGAGTTTGCCCAGGACTCAGATAAAGCCTCTGCCGTAAGATTTCACATAAAAATTACATCTCTCTGCAGAAGAAATTCTCCAGAATCAGCTAGTTCTTACAAAAAGGACACCTAAAGAGATGTCCTGAAGTTGTGGCCTGTGAATGCAGCTAAGGCTGACCATGGACAGGATAGACAGATTCTCCTCTCACTTTGTAAAGTAATTATATTCAAGTCCTTTGAAACATGAGG
>JAOXNH010000067.1:21887238-21903868 GCA_028566575.1 Bartramia longicauda | reverse complement strand
AGCCTGTTCAGAACCCTGGCTGGGAGGGTCCCTTGGGAGATAATCCTGTGGGGCAAAGGGGTCCAGGAAGGCTGGACACTCTTCATGAGGGAAATCCAAAAGGCCCAGGAGCCGGCTCTCCCCACGAGGCGCAAAATTAAAGGGTGGGGGAAATGGCCAGCCTGGTTGAACAAAGAGCTTTGGATGGGATTTAGGGAACAAAGGAGGGTTTGCCACCTTTGGATGAAGGAACAGGCAACTCGGGAGGAGTACAGAGATCTTGTTAAGGTATACAGAGAAAAATTAGGAAGGCAAAAGCCCCTAAATCATTAACTACTTCCTCCTGGATTATGGGGGGCTTGTTCTGCTCTCCATCCTTATCTTCCAGCCCAGGAGGCTGTACAGCCTTATTGGGTGGTTTTTGTTGTTGGTTGCACTCGATGATCTCAAAGGTCCCTTCCAACCAAGAAGTTTCTGTGATACCATTCTGTGAAAATATGGGCCCCACTGCTAAATGCGACAGGGTACCTGGTGACACAGGGCATGGAAAAGGCTGAGGTACTTGATGCCTTCTTCGCCTTGGTCTTTACTGGTCAGACTGGCCTTCAGGACTCCCAGGCCCCTGATACCAGGGGGAAGGTCTGGAGCAAGGAAAACTTACATGTGGTGGAGGAGGACCAGGTCAAGGAGCACTTAAACAAGCTGGATGTACACAAGTCCATGTGACCTGATGGGATGCATCCACAAGAGCTGACAGAACTGGCGATGAGACTGTGATGCCACTCTTCATCAGTTGATGGTGGTCTTCCTGAGGCCTGGATGAAAGCCAGTGTCACTCCTGCCCTCCAGAAGGGCAGGAGTGAAGATCTGGGTAGCTACAGCCTGGTCCACCTCACCTTGATCCCTGGTAAGGTGATGAAGCCAATAGTCCCTGAAGCTGTTTCCAAACACGGCAAGGACAAGAAGATGGCTGGCAGCAGTCAGCAGAGGTTACAAAGGGGAAGTGATGCCTGGTAACCTGAAAGCCTTCTGCATCGAAACGATGAGCTCAGAGGATGAGGGGAGGGCAGTTGATATGGTTTATCTTGATTTAGCCAGGCTTTCAACGCTCTCCTGTAACATCCTCGCAGACAAGCTGCTGAGATAACAGACTAGATAAGTAGATGGTGAAGTGGACTGAAAACTGGCTCAACTGCTAGGCTCAAAAGGTTGTGATCAGTGTCATGAAGTCCAGCGAGAGGCCAGGGGGAGCCCCAGACTTCAGTACTGGGGCCAGTACTGGTTTACATCTTCATTAATGATCTGGGTGATGGAGCAGAGCATACACTCAGCAAGTTTGCTGCTCACAGAAAACTGGGAGGAGCAGCTGATGCACCAGAGGATTGTGCTGATATCCAGAGGGACATGGACAGGCTGGAGAAATGGGCCAACAGGAATCTCATCAAGTTCAACAAGGGGAAGTGCAAACTCCTGCGTCTGAGAAGGTCGACATGTACAGGCACAGCTGTGGGTCAACAGGCTGGACATCAACTTGACAGAAAAGGCCCTGGGGGTCCTGGTAGACACCAAGCTGACCACTGCCTGTGCCTGCACAGTAAAGAAGGCAAATGGATCCTGGGTTGCATTAGGGATGTTGCCAGCAGGTCAAGGGAGGTGATCCATGCCCTTCACTCAGCACTGGTGAAGTGACACCTGGAGTACTGTGTCCAGTTCTGGGCTCCCCAGTACATGAGAGACATGGACATACTGGAGAGGCCACAAAGATGATGGAGGGACTGAAGCATCTCAACTGTGAGAGAAGGCTGAGAGAGCTGGGATTGTTCAGCCTGGAGAAGAAAAGGCTCAAGAGGATCTCACCAGTTTATATAAACACCTGCAGGGAGTGTACAAAGAGGACAGAGCCAGGCTCTTCTCTCTGCCCAGTGGCAGGACCAGAGGCCACAGGCTCAAGTGGAAACACAGGAAATTCTGTTTAAAGTAAGAGACAACTTTCTTGCTCTGAGGGTGATTGAACATGTTTCTTTTGGAAAGCCAGGGCTGTGGGAAAGTTTTCTGTTTTCTAATGACCTCAGTGATGTACCGTAGCACACGCTTATTAAATACACAGATGCTGTAACACTGAGTGTCTCTGCAAGGTGCTAAAAGGGTTAGATTTTTGGAAAGATTTGCATAAACTGGAGATGCGATCTGAGGGCAAGGCAGAGGAACTCAGCAGATGCAGGTTCCTGCACGTCGGCAGGAACAAGCAGTAGTGTAAGCATGGGGTGGGAAATGACTAGGGTACCAGTTCTGGTTGAAGTCCACAGCGGCTGGTGCAGCAAAAGCAGGGCAGAAAGCTGTGCCAAGGCTGCAAACAAGAGCTCTGAGATTTGTGTGGGATCCTCTCTGTCTCTCCTCACTGTTGCTGAGGCTGGAGCACTGGGTCCAGTTCTGGGTCCATAGAAAAAAATGTGCCAACTAAAGTGCATCCAAAGTAATAAAAGGAAGGAGCAAGAGAATTGTCATTTAGGCAATAAAAGCAAAAACTGACAGTTAGGGGACCTTCAAATATATAAGTATTTGTTTCCAACATGGAAGTCATGGTTTGAATTGCAGTAAGGAAGATCCAGAATGGACACTTTCACAGTAAAAAGAGTAAATGTCTGGGAGGGGTTTTTCCTAAGAGTGTTACAGAACCAGCACCCATGCAGATCCCTCAGAGTATCTGGACATACTTCTGTGAGGTGTGACATGTCACCAAACTGGTGTTGTTTGGGCCACATGATGCCTTTGGTCCATATCCCAGAGGTGAAGGTCCTGGCCTCAGGAACAGGCCACGGGCTCAGCCTCACATGCAGAAGCAGGTTGGGAGCACGTGGCTGACTGTCAAATCCAAAATCATTGAATAATGCAGTCAGTTAATTAATCTCTCAAGCTGCTGGGAGGTCCTCCCTGTGTGGAAGCTGAAGGCACTTTGGGCATTTCCCTACCGTGTTGAGCATTTGCTCCTTTGCTTCGGGATGGTCCCAAGTCTGTGCCAGAGAGAAATGGCACATCTGCTTTGGATGTTCCAACACTTGGGACTGGCTTCCTCCAGGGAGGCTGTGTGGTTCACCCCACGCAAACTTCCTGATGCTTCTTGGCTTTTCATGAGCTGTGGTTTAACTCGTGATGGAATAATTTTCTGTTTGTGCTGGTCATGTCTGTAGCACACTGGGTATTCCTGAGGCTGAAAAAAAGGGCAGCCTGATCTCAAGGGGCTCAAAATCACAGAGCAACAAAGAGGCATTTGGGAGGGATCCAGTGCATTAGGACAGGCCTGAGCATCCCTGCCCTGCCAGTGGTAACCCAACTGCCGTGGTTTGGGCCAGGCCAGCCACTGAAACAAAGGACAGATGGCTCTTTTACTTCTCTCCCCTTCAGAGGAGGAAGAGCATCTTCCTTCATGGAGAGCAGGGTGAGGAGAGAAAAGAGACTTATGAGTTTAAAAAAAGAAACAAAAGTAATGAAAATATTAAGAAAATAATGAAATATGTGCAATATATATAAAAAAACATATCAAGGTCCTTGGATGATGTCACTGGCAGGCACTGGAGAAGTCCCAGACTAGACTCAGTGATGGACAGGGACTGGATTCCGGATCTGGATTCAAGAACAGGCAGATAAATAGAGAGAGTCCTCCTTGGATGCCAGCCACTGAAGAAAGAGCTGACCCTTTGATCCCTCAGCTTTTATCCTGAGCATGGGGCAGATGGGATGGGATACCCTGTTGGTCAGTTTTGGGTCACCTCTCCTGTCCCCTCCTCCCAACAGGGTGACCCCTCTATGCTTTTCCACTTCCCACCCTCTGGTGGGGGCACATAACGAAGTGAGCTGGCCTTGGTTGTTACAGCAATAAGTGAGAGCCTCCCTGTGCACCATTCCTTGGCATTGACTATAAACAATCAGGTCTTACCATTCTGGATGTGGATACCATGGGAAAAATATGCCATTGATTTCAGAGAGTTCAGTTGTAAGAGGCTTAGCTGAAAAGTAAAATTACCAAAGAGAAAATTGGTTGTGTTTTACCTCAAACCAGGACACCAACTGTGATGTTAATCGCTGAAGATCTGCGGTGCCTGCAGAGGCTGCTAACGCAATTGCAAAGCAAGCACTTGGAAGTCATCTGGTCCAGAGCACATCTGTGCCAGCAAGGAGACAAAAGGGAAGGTAGCCCAACCCCGGCCCCAATAGATCCTTGGAGGAGCTGCTCTGGAGAGGCTGCAGGAGTGGGGATGCACCGGGGAAAGGCAGGATTGCAGAAGTCAAGAGACACGTGCGGCAACAGCAATGAGGCAGCTACGGAGAAGGCTGGAGGAGAGCGCTATGGCATCATTAGATATGGGGAAGAGGACTAGGCCTGTCGCAGGAGGCTCATGCTGGGCAGGACTGGTGGCATGGGTGTCCTGTCCTTAAGCATGTGCTGGAGAATGGAGCTGGCTGGATGCAGTAAGGCCACTCCGCTCCTTTTTGCATTCTTCCTGCCGAAGCCCTGCATTGGTGGCATCCAGGCTGACCTGCTTTGTGTCTCTCTGATCTCCAGGTTTAGTTTTTTAACCTGGCTGCTGGGCAGTGATGGCATCGAGGGGGGGCATCAGGAGCAGGTACCTGATGTGATGAGCCAGGGCAGGAGAGGTCAGTGTTCACCTGTGATGCATTGCATCCTGTCTCCTATTTGGGGCACAGTTCAGGCTGGTGTAAGGAAGCAGGAGAAGGGTCCCTGAGCAGGACAGCTGCTCCATCCCCCTGGGAGCTGGGTCCTCCCTTCGTTGGCACTCCCATCTCCTGTTTTGTCATCTCCTGATCTTCCCTAAGCTCCCTCCAGTTTATCTTTCCAGTAATGAGTTGCCAAGTGTGGAGAGGGGAATTGGCTTTGATTTGTGCAAAGATAAATGGTATTTCTTCAGCCTGCCTCCAGTGGGCCTCCTGGATCAGCGATGGTGTTTGTTCGTGTTCTGCCAGCCTTGCAAGCAGGGGTGACCCTGATGCCTGCAGATGCCCCTGATGCCCCAGTCAGCATTTGGGATCAAACATTTTAGCTTCTACCCCCAATATTCTCCTGGCCAGAAACAAATTGCTTTGGCTACTTGCAGGCAGCAGTTTGGGGAAGGTCTGTAGAGGCTAGAAGAGCTCCTAGGGCTTCTCTAATCTCTGTCTCCCTGCAGTGTCCTCACAGCCTCCTCCGTCAGCATGCCCAGCACAACTTCTCCTGCCAACAGTGAGAAAGGTTTCAAGGGCAGAACCCACCTCACTTGCCGCAGGCGTTTCATGTGGCTGCGGTGACCCTGCTCAGGCTGCTCAGCTCCTGTGGCCAAAGCTGGGCTGGTACATCTAGTGTTGGCCAAGCCAGGTGGCAGGATCAGGCTGTGGCAGCTGCTCGAGGCAGCTGGCAGGGGGAAGCACCCTCTCCCGGAAGAGGCTGGTGGAGTGTGTGTTGTCACCCATCCTAGAGGGCTCAGATCCAAAGCAAGATGCTGTTTCATCCCTTATTCCCTTCTTGTGCTACTAGTGCCTCCAAGACCATGACATCATTACTGAAGAGGCTCTCATAGAGACAGGGCAGTTTTGGATAAGTTTGGGTAATTCAACAAGAATTGACAGATGTAGATGGCAGGGGGTAACTCGGCACCTGGCACAGCTCAGAGCTTCCTCCAGCTGTACCCTCAGGAAACTTTTTCCCTCCTCGATACACCTCTTATGCTACAAGTGGTTGTGATGCTGGCTGTTCCTGCTATCTACTCTGCTGGAAATCCCATTAAAGCACACTTTCCCTGGTAGATGCCCTCAGGGGATGTTCAGCTAGGTCTTCCCATTGATATGCACAAGGCAGGCCTGTAAAATCCCTGTATGTCTGTTGCTTGCGTTCTGTAGTAGGGCATTTCCACCAGCCACAGTGTCAAGTGCTGTGTGCAGAGAAGCAGCAGTCTGATGGGCAGTTGCATGTCCATGCCTGGGCTCATGCTGAAATTTCCTTGCATTTCCGCTTGTTTCCCTGACCCAGGAGACGGTGGATGTGGCTGTCCTGAAAGAGAGCCGCCCAGACCACGTGGAGTCTCTGCTGGCCTCTGTGTACAAGCGGGAGGAGCTGGACTGTGTCTTCCAGCTTTGTGGACTACAGAAAATTCAGGTAAGTCTCCGGGGTTCTCCTGCAGCCTCATATAACTGGTGTTCCCCATCCCCACTGGCTTGAGCTGGATGTGCCCCTCCGCGTGTATCAGGGCTCCCTGCAGACGATGCCCAGCGTACTCGTGTCAGCGGAACATCCAGATCACTGTTAGAGGGGCTTGTTGATCTCAAAGGCACAAACACCAGCATCTTTCTCTTGGTTCACTCTATCCTTCCATGCTGCCAGGCCAGGGAGGCTGTTCTTTGCCTGTGTCAGCCTAGCAGAGACCAGACTAGCCCAAGAAGTTCAGATGAAGGATGGCTTGCTAGGCTGTGTGCCTGAGAGATGAGCTCATGAGCTGGCCAGGGTCTCGAGCAGCGAGGTTTATCCTCTGCCATCAGGGTGACACTACCAAGCCTGATCCAAGCCTGGCACACTTCAGGAGTTTCTCAGACTATTTAAAGACCACGAGAGAGGCAAAATTGCTAGTCCTCTGGCTTGGATCCTCCAGCAGATTCTCTCTCTCCCCAAATAGCAGTGTGCACCTTATTCCTCATTTGATTTTTTTTCTTTCCCCTCTAACACGCAGCCAGTGGACCTTGCCAGCTGCTTCTCTGCTCTGCTCCATGCAGGCTCCCACTGAGTGCTGCTCTCAAGCTGCTGCCTGGATCTGCCTACAACGAGATCCGTTTGCTGAGTGCGTGACTGCCTCAGCATATGGCAGCTCTTTCGGTCCTTGATTGTTCCTGGAGCTCTTTTCTGAACCCTTCCCAAGCATTCAGCACTGCTTTTAAGTGCAGATGCGAGTCTTGGACCTTACATTGCATGCTAAAATCTTCTTCTTGCTCCGTTATACATCTCCCTACTTTGTACAGCCAGGCATCCCAGGCACAGCCCCACGCTAGGGGTTCACGTTCAGGGATTTGGCTGCCATGAACAGGGTTATTTACTGATTTCTCCACCATAGTGCTAGACTGTGAATGGATCCCTGTGGAGCACTGCTGTTTAAACCTGTTGGCTTTTGCTGGGCAATGTGTGTTTTATTTAAGTGGTTTGTATCCCTTCCCCTGCACACTCACGTGCAGCAGTCCCGTGCTGTGGCCCAGATGGATGTCGTGGCTTCCTCACGTGGGTGCAGTCCTAGGTGGGTGCACCTTGCCTAGGTGCAGTCCCCTCCTGCTCCCCTGCACCAATGTCCTGGGGATGATGCTCCTGGTGACAATGCCTGGACGGGGCTGGTGAGGTCCCAAGTGAGATGGCCTGATTTCAGAAGAAATCTTGAAATCCAGAAACTATGGCTCAGGCCCACAAACGTCATGAGCATGTGTAACAGTTCGTTCCCTCTGGCAGTAGCGCTGCTCAGTCCTGCCACAGCATGGGGCTGTGAGCCTGCAGAGCAGCCAGCCAAGTCTCATTCTTGCTGACAGCAGCAACAGCAGAAAAGCTCTGCCTCAGGTCTTTGTTTCCGATTCACTTTGTGTCCTTTTCTCTCCCCTTCCAGACAGACGTGGTCCTGCAGTTGGATTTGCATTACACCCAGCTGAGCACAAAGCAGAGGACTTGTGAAAGCCTGCAAACAACCCTCCAGAAATCTCTGCTGGGGCAGTTTTTCAGCCAGAGCAATTGCTCCCAGCCAAACTACCTGAGAACTCCTGCCCGCGCAGGCAGCGCCTGCCTCCAGGATGGGTCGGTGCTGGGCACGGACCTGAAGGGACAAGCATCTCTGAGGACAGGCTCTGGCCACAGCTTGCCCAGCAGTGACCCTTCCAACTCCAGCACCGAGCCGGAGGAGAACGATGAGAGTGACCTCAGCGGGCTCTGCTCGGCGCTGCTCCAGGCTGGCCCAGGGCAGGACGACCCCTGAGCCCAGCCTCAGCAACTGCTTTTTTATAGAGGCAACAAGTTATTCCAGTGCTGAGTAGATCAGAATCCATCAGCTGCTTTCCAGCCTCAGCGGTTGCCCTGTCCAAATGAGGCCAAGGCTGCTTTTTTGGAAAGGTTTCTCCCACCCCGCTGGGAATAACCCCTGTCCTGGGGGAGCAGTGGGTTCAGCAAGGCTGCCGGCTGGCCCTGTCCTCCACCAGCCACGACAAGTCATAACATTTCCAGGCAAAACCCAACATCGCTTAAAGTCAAGGGCTCAGGCTGATGTTTTCTGCAGATTTGGCTTTGCTGGAGAGCAAACCTGGCAGCATTAAAGGTGTTAAGACACACTACAGACCTGTGCTGCGGCAGCAGCACGGCCTCAGAACTCAGCTGCAACTGCTGACCCTCATCGCGCTCGTGGGAGGGACACAAGGCTTGAACAAGGGCCCCAGGATGAACTGTGTGAGTCTACGAGCTCTCCCCTGGGTCCCAGCGTGGTTTTCTTTCCTTGTGAGTCCTGTCTGTGTCAAAGCAGGTTTTAAGTTATGCATTTATGTATTTCTAAAGAATGTATTTATACTCGAGGCAAGACAGTTTCTTGCCAAGAAAAGGAAGGTCAGGTGGTCTGTCAAGTGTGTGTTTACAATGAAGGCTGGTTTTCCATCAGCAGTAGCCACCGGACAGGTGCACTTCCATGTGCCCCATGGTACACAGGGACATTGAAGTCTGTTAAGTCCTGTGCATTCCTGACTTCCTCTCGGATGCAGAATTTCCTACATGTGTGAGATGGAAAAGACGAAGATGGAGGAGAAAGGGCCTCAACAAAAGTCATTATTAGAGTAGATTTGTATTTCTAAGTGCCTGTCTCTTTGCACTCACTGTGGGCAACCTAAAGCACTACCTTTTGTGGAAAACCAGTTGTCCAGAGAGAGCCAGAGATGAGCAGGGCCCAAAGGACAACGCACGTGGGTGCTGTCCTCTTCCTGTTTGCTTCTCTAATATTTGTTTGATAAAAGTTTCAGTGTAGCTCCATGTGATTGCTCAGCAAGGGCCCAAGAGGGGGGTCAAATAGTTCAACGGGGGCCAATGACCCCAAGAAGGTGTGAGATCTCCATCCCTGGAGACGGTTCACTCTGGACTGGGGAAGGTGCTGATGAACTGATCCAAGCTGTCAGGGTGTTGGACCACCCTGAAATGGCCAGAGGTCCCTTTTGGCTGGGTTGGTCCTGTGAAAGAAAGAATTTGGAGATCAAAGACTTCTTGAGAGGTCAAGGATGGTGGGTGGGGAGAGGGTCCAAGTTCCGTCTTCTGTCTTGGTCTAAAAGAGGGATGGAAGTGAGCATTTTCTAAATTTCAGTCCTCCTCCAGCAGTAAAGATAACTTGCATCTCTGTCTGCGGTGTCTGTTGCAGCACGGAAGGATATTAAGTGCTCCTTCCAGATAAACCATCCTACAAGAGCTGGAAACCTGTCCAAAAAGAACAGAAGAGGCTTTTATTCTCCTCACTGTGAGTAGAGCCAAGGGAAAGAAGAGAGGCCCCATCAGGATGAAGTCTAGAAAGGCTCCTAGGAAAAAATGTAAAGCTAGAAAAAAGAAAATAATTACAGAGTGGAGTTTAAATAGATGGACTGATAAGCTAAACCAGAAAATAATAAACTCATTTAAGAGAGAACTGAAATCAACTCAACACCAGCAGAAACTTAAGACAGGTGGGTGGGAATGGTCACGCAGGCGTTTGGGAGGAGCTGGGAGTCTCGTTGCCTCGATGAGGACTGTACACACTCCGTACTGCTGGGGTGAAACGTGCTTCTGGCTGACGTCACCACGGCGGACGTCATCTCGTGGGAATGTTAATCTCACTCCAAGCTGAGGCTGTTAATTTTTTCTGAATAAAACACTATTGGTGTTTTTGAATGCATAAAGCTTCCTGTGGCTCTGAGTTAACTGGCTTTTATTTTTTCCTCTAATTGCCAGGGTGTGACTTAGTATTGACCTCATGCTTTGAACTCTAGCTTCTAGGCTCTTATGTGTGAGGACTGTCTCTTTTTTTTTAGGTAACTGCACACTGAAGTTGGATTTAGAAGGTGGATCAAATGACATAGTATGAAATAATGTCAGGTGAAATGTGTAGATAAAGCGTCAAGATTCATGGTGGATTATCCCTTGGTATTGTAGAGTGTTGCCCTCAGGTGCCTGGGTCAGGCTTAGGAGGTCTCTGGTCCCGGTGCCAACCACAGAACTTGTCCCTGTCACCAGCTTTCCTGCTTCTTCCTGGTGACCCTGCAGCCGAGGCCAGGGCTACCACCGCGTTTCCATGCGCTGACAGTGAGTTATGACTGAGACAGTAAGCACTTGCAAAGCGGTGTGGAGTCTGACTGTGTCCTGGGCCTCTGGCCATGGCAGCATGCTGCCCTGCCACCGACTGGCTTCCTTGTAGGAGGGGGTGAAGCTGCGTCTGCCTCCGTTCCCCTGCCTGACACGTGGAACCCAAACTCCCCGTGGGGGTATCACTGTCCAGTGCCAGTAAATTTTCCCTTCAGTCTGTGTTTCCATGCCCCAGCAGGAAGACAGACAACTCATCCAAGATGACTGTGCTTCTCTTCACCGCATCCTTGCCCACCTGCAGCCGTAATCCTTGGGCTCCATAAGCTCCCTGCGGCCAGCCTGAAGGGCTGGAAGGAAGGAGCACTCATCCTGCAATGGACCAGCATTTCATGCTCTGCTCATGGCATACCCACACCTGAGTGGTCCCAACAGCCTCTGCTCACTCAATGCTTAATTCCTCTCTTCATCACTGTCCCTTCCATCCATTGCCTCCTGGACAACGCTGCTTTTCCCCCACTTCTCTGTGACCTGACCTCACCTCTCGCTGCAGGATCTCCCTGGCTTGCCCTCTGCCACCATACTGACCTTGCAGCAAGCAGCCATTCTTCTTACCGCTTCCCTTCTCGCCTGGCAGCATGTATCCCACCCATCCTGCTACGTTATTTCACAGTATCCCTCAATCCCCATAGCTTTTGAGTAGGTTTCCTTGCCTTTTCATACGTTTTCTGAAGCAGTAAGTGATATCTCCAAACTTAAACCCCTGGAAATGTGATGCTATCCCATTGCATTTCTTTGCAGGGTCATAGCCTGGACAGATCCTTTGGCGGGCTCCTTTGTGTCTAGTCTTCGTGCTAACTTCAGTCCAAAAACCAGTCCATTGCTTGGTTTGATTCTCCCAGAAGGAGTATAAGACCCACTTAAGGCTCAGACTCCTTCATTAGATGCACAACTGCAGGCAAAGTTTGACCAAGAAAGCGGCTTCAATTTACATTCCCTCTCTGCCTCCGTACCTTCCCTTACACTCTGACAACCGCAGCCATTGCCTTCTGCCTCCCACAGTTTCTGGGGCAGCCTGTGCCCAGAGGCCACAAACAGCCGCTCAGCATTTAGGATCGTTTGTGTAGGTAAGGCAGCTGCTTTCCCTTCACCCAGGTCTGCTGTGATTTCTTTGAGAAGCACCAAGTGAATCAAAGCTTTAAAAGATTCATTAATCTCTGATGAAAATAGCAACACCTAAATGTTCAATAATTTTATCTTTAGATAGATGCCCCTTTTTCCCTTCTGCTGATGCAGATGTGTTGAAGGGAAGGACCTTGGTCAACAGCCTGATGTGCTCTTCTTCCGCTACAGAGTTCATCCGGGATGCAGTTCTTGGCTCATTGGCTGACATTGGGCAGTTCTTGCCAAAACAAGGCAAGTGCACCCAAAAGGAGTGAGAAAACAAGGCAGTGAAAATCAGGGAAATACCATTTCTGTCTGGTTTATTTAGTTACTGGAAAATCACTGGCCCAGCATGCAGTCGAGAGGTGTGCTATTTGTGCACTGGCATATGTATCTGAACCTGTCAGCAACAGGTTCCGTAATTCCGTAAGGTTCCTTTGCTTCCTCAAGGTTCCAACAGGTTCCTTTGTTCTCAGTTGATGTTTTTGTGACCAAAGCAAGGAAAGGGTAGATCAGCCACTCTCCAGCCCCATCCAAAATGAGAAATAAGCGTAAGGCAGGTCTTTCTGCACCTGTATAATTGGTCAGGCGAATAAACCTGCAAGTTAGGGGTAAGAAGGCAGCAGAAGCAGGTGGGTTCATGTCTCGGGCCAGGTGGGGACACACCTATGGAGGCAGATGACACCAGAGCACGTCTGCCTGCTGAGAGGATCTTCTTGGCACCTTTGGGTAGCTGCGTGTCACTGTGAGTCTTTCAGACACCATGTGCTGTCCTCACGTATCTGAGGAGCAGCATGGAGGCAAGGGCAGAACATGGGATGGTTCTTGGTCCGTACAACCCCTCACTGGGCACTGGGCCAACCCTGCTGGCTCTGGGCAAGAACTGTCTCCTCTTGGACTCAACGAAGCTGGTATGGAAGAGAATGACTGGGACCCACTGATGGGTACCCGTGACCATTTTCATCCTCTGTAGGAAAAAGGCATGTTTTCTTCCTTGCCTATCCAGAGTGTGCAACAGAGGGACGGAAATGCCTCCTCCGACTCCTTGGTCATCTCCCACTGCAGCCGTATTCATGAGTACAGAAACAACTAATCCCAGCTGTATTAGCCAGCCACTGAGTTCTGGAGCTTACCTGGTAAAAAACAGTGATATTCAGGTGGTTGGTGATGTGCTGATAGCCTGGGTGACCGAGACGATTTGTGAGCTGTGCTGTAACCCAGGTAGGTCACAGAAAAGTGTGTGACAGGGATGCTGTCAACATAAAGTGAGGGTAATGAACATCCCTTACAGAGTGGTAAGTGTTGTGGGGATAAAACCACTGGATTCTGTGTGGTTTTAGTGAAGTTCCACCTCAACAAGGTGGAAAATGCCTCCTCCGTGCAAAGCAGCACCTCATCATTTGGTTTCTTGGGGTTACGCTGCCCACTGTGCAGGTCTGGCTGCTGATGGGGCCAAAGGAGCATCCCAGCGATGTCTCCTCTCCTGGAGAAAACTTAGGAGAAGCCCTAGGTGGGGTCATGTAAGGTCTGCAGTGCCACAGTGTGGCAGCATGCCTGGGGCAATGGCTAAAACGTCATGTCACTGAAAGAGCTGTTTCTGGGGAAAACAAGCCAATGCGGAGGAACATCGAACCATTTCACTTACCAGCTCACTTGTCTCTTTCCAGGTTTTTGGAACAAATCCTTCTCCCTCATACAAGAGTGAATTTGAATTTACTCTTTAGAAACTGGTAGGTTCTCTTTGTTTTCCACTTGGTAGAGAATTTCCATAATAACTACTACAGAGCCAGCCAGATCATTTCGTACTTCCCACTGCAGGGCAGAGCTGCTGGTGCTGGCTGCTAGACCTGCTTGCCTGTCACTTCCCACTGTAGGTGCTGTTTGCTGTTCCTCATAGCTGTCAGACTGACAAGCTGAAATTTTCGGTATTGTGAGCCGATCTCGTGCTGTTTTCTGGTCTTTCTGACCATAGGAGCATTTGAAACTTTGCAGCCTTGAGATTCTTCTTTTCTATTATCCCAGGACAGCAGGGTCTGAAGAGCCTCCTCATACTCAGGCAATTTAATTAGTCTGGGCCTGGATGGCCCTTTGTGGGAAGGATGTGTGCAGTGTACTAGAACATATAAAGGGACATACAGGGAAACTGCAAGACTCGAGAATGCTGTTTTGGTCCTCTTTTCCTAATTTTTGGAAGTAGCTTCTTGTATAGGCAGGAAAGATCCTGAAAGCATTAGCTGGCCATTCCTTCCCAGGGAAGGTGGGAGCTTCCCAAAGCACCAGCTATCATGTTCTTTAGCAGTTGTGGTACTTTCCTTGTAGACAAGGATGGAATAGGTTGATTTCTTGAACTCATCTAATAGAGGAACTTCTTTCTTTCTAAAAAGCATCATTAGCTGAGGACCGGTTGTGACAGCCTTCTTCCTAGAGGCATAACAGGACCATGCACAAGACAGTGGTTGAAGACACCAGACTGAGGACAAGTAGGGTCTTGAGTCGTTAAATCCACGTGGTGCTGTCAGAGGTGGTGTGTCACAGATGGCCTTTATCCATCGTACTTTGCACTTGGAGACACTCATGGCTGTGCTCTCCTCTCTCCCAACGCTGGCAATCGTCCTGCTTCAAACAGGAGGTTGGACTAGGTCCCTTCCAACCAACACTTCCATGATTCTGCTGCCAGAATATACGCCCAAAAGAGTACACATGTTCTGAGTGATTCTGAACGGCGAGTAAACTGGGAGTTGCAAGACTGTTTTCAGTGAAACATCCCTGCTCCCTGTCCAAAAAGCAAACAAGGACATTGCTTCAGCTCGGCTGGTTCCAAAACTTTTAAAACCAAAAACTTCTGGCAGGTCTAGAAAATAAGGGAAAGGTGGTAATATAGTTCATTTGAAAATATAAGATGGTTCAGATTTAGTTCTTCCAGGCTTCCCAAACAAGCAGATTGTTCAGTAACAAAACCAGGAGGATGGTTTTAAATAAAAGGGGTGAGTGAAGTCATCCACCGTGAAGACAATAAACCCAAGAAGATAAGAAGATAAGATAAACACTATTGATCTGCATTCAGGCAAGCTGCAGAGAGCTGGGATGCCTCTTTGGGAGGCAAAGACAGAAGTAGGTTTGCTGTCATTTTGAAGGCTTCATTAGTGGTGAGAAATTACTGATAGCACAACCTCTTTGTACAGCACCAGAGTTCCCTTCTCTATCAAAGATTATTTCAATGAGTGTTTTGCCACTGTTACTAATCACTTGGAATTAGGTCCATGACATCATGTGGCAAAAGGGCTAAAGGGAAAAGCATACCACCAAACAAATGAGACTCCTTGAAGTGCTCAAAGTTTCCTCTTATCTTCACAGTTTGGATAACCTTTTGCATAATAATCAACAATTTCAAATATATTGGTCATATCACCTCCTCAAAGAGATGGAAGACACTCTTTGAAATTACAGACCAGACTTCATACGCTCCAGAAGCACTGATGTGGTATCACACAGTAACAAAGAGCTAATGTCTCTTTGATAAAGCTGTCTTCACTGAGTTGGATTTTCTTGCCACGGTGTCAGGAATAGTTGATGAGACAGACATGTTATTAAGTGGTAAAAATAAACAGATAGAAGAGACAAGCAAGAGATTTCAGCTATGACTTTCCAGAATGTTTCAGCAAAGAATACCCTCCTAATTTCCATTCCCTGCCAGAGCTGAAAAATCTGAGATACTTACCCAAGCGTTGCATAGTCACAGCTCCTGTGCACCAGTGGGACACCCACTGTAACGTGGGACCATGAGCCCCTTGAGACAACAGCTTGTCCCTGCCTGACCACAGGGCCCATGAGACGGGGCAGTTCGTGGCAGTTCAGAGGAGGTGTGCTGGGAACCTGATGAAATTCAACAAGAGCAAGTGTAGGGTCCTGCACCTTGGGAGGAATAACCCCATGTCCCTGTGCAGGTTGGGGGGGACCTGCTGGAGAGCAGGTCTGCAGAGAGGGACCTGGGAGTGTCCTGGTGGACACAAGTTGCCCACGGGCCAGCAATGTGCCCTTGTGGCCAAGAAGGCAAATGGTCTCTTGGGATGCATTAAGAAGAGTGTGGCCACAGGTCGAGGGAGGTCATCCTGCCCCTCTGCTCTGCCCTAGGGAGGCCACATCTGGAGCACTGGGACCAGTTCTGGTCTCCCCAGTTCACGGAGGACAGGGAACTGCTGGAGAGAGTCCAGCAGAGGCTACGGAGATGATGAGGGACTGGAGCATCTCTCTGATGGGGAAAGGCTGAGGGACCTGGGGCTGTTCAGCTGGAGAAGAGCAGACTGAGAGGGGATCTCACTGATGCTGAGCAGTAGCTAAAGGGCGGGTGGCAAGAGGATGGGGTCAGGCTCTTCTCAGTGGTGCCTGGGGACAGGAGAAGGACAAGGGACAAAGGGCACCAACTGGAACAGGGGAAATTACCATGAGGGTGGCAGAGCCCTGGCAGAGGCTGCCCAGGGAGGTGGTGGAGTCTCCTTCTCTGGAGATGTTCCAAACCCACCTGGCCACGTTCCTGTGCAACCTGCTCCGGGTGACCCTGCTCTGGCAGGATTGGAGGAGATGTTCTCCAGAGGTCCCTTCCCACCCCCACCGCTCTGGGATTCGCTGAGTGTGCACAGTACGTTAGGAACGTGCAATGCCTTTAATTCAAAGCCAGGGTACAAGTATCCAGTAGGAGCTCGTTGTGAAGGCATCAGCTGCTGGTGATTAGCGGACCCCGCTAATTAGTCCATTTTTGTACAATCCGGGGTGCACAGTTTGTACAACCGCTCTCTGTGTCTGGGACGAGGTGTGCCGGCTCTGTGGAATTTCCATCCATCCCTGTGCAGACATGGACTAAAGAAGTCTCTCATCCCTGTGTGTGGATGGGCTCTTTGCGCCCCGGGTTTGGACACCCCTCTCGTGGGTGGGCTGAGTTTTGGGGGGGCTCTGCCTGCTCCTCTATCGCGGCCCAATCTGGGACCAGCTGCTGCCGCCTGGGCCACCTGCTTTCCTCAGAGCTGCCTCCTTGGCCGCGCTGGGGCTGAGCAGAGCGGTGCTGGACCACCCGGGTTTAGTAGCCCGGGGCCAGCGCTGGACGCGGCCGCGGGGCTCCCGGCGGTGACTTGCGGGGCGCGGTGCCGGCGGGCGCTGGGACCCGGGGGAGCGCTCCGCGAG
>JAOXNH010000067.1:21870493-21883302 GCA_028566575.1 Bartramia longicauda | reverse complement strand
GGAGGTGGTGGAGTCACCATCCCTGGAGGGATTTAAGAAGTGTGTAGATGTGGCTCTTCAGGGCATGCTCTAGTGGCCGAGATCGTTGGGGTTTTTTATGTGTGTATGGTTGGACTTGGTGATCTCAGACGTCCTTTCCAACGATGATGATTCTGTGATTGTGTGATTCTGTGAGTCCTCCCAGGCTGGGGGATTTCACAGTGAGGGATGCACACAGCATAGTTTGATCATACTGCGATGGGCAGCTATCTTGGCCATGTCTGCAGGACAGGAATTGCCTGTGGTGCTCCAGCTTGAGATGCTTCTGTGCAGCTGCTGCTCCCTGCAAGTTTGGTTTGGATGATCACTGTGTGTCCTGGTTTGAGGTCAAAGAGAGGACCTGTCATTTGTTCAGTGGCTGGTCCGGCCCAAACCACAACACCATGGCAGCATTTGCAGGGAGAAGAGGGAAAAGACTTTAGAGGACAGTTGTTTTTTCCAATATATGTGCCATTTTTGTAATGTTTTTTCTGGAGAGGTGCCAGATCATCTTGGTATGGGACAAGCAGTGGACGTTCAACAGGGGAGCTTGTCTTTTCTGCCCCCAGCAGTATCAGTCTAATGAGATTTATGCACTCTGCCTACAGCCCTTGCCAAGTTACATCCTTAGACCACTCTCACTGCTGCCAAATTGATACCTTCCTTTACTACACTCTTCCCCAAAGCCCCCCTGCTGCTGAATTACTCTCATCCTTTCCATTTCTGTATGTCTGTCAAAAGACTCTTCCTGGCACCTGTGTTAATTAGAGAAAATCTGAAATTTTATTACTAACACAACATTTCCAGTTTGGTATCATCTTTCCCAGTGCACTGCTGGTGTAACAGAGCCACTGGTTTCCCTCCCAAGACAGCTGAGACCCACTGTGGTCTCACAGGTGCCCGCCTGCAGTCACCCATCACACCGTCATCACTGGTGGGACTCCCCACGACACCGCAGCCAGGGAGACACCGTGGATCCACCCTGGTGACTAAAATCACGAGAAGCAGCCAGATGGTCCACAGCCGTAAGCCTGGGGCAGCACAGTGGGCAGGGAGCAGCCCCAGCCTGAGCTCAGATGTCAGTGGGTTTTTGGATACACCCATGTGTTCAGCTCTTTCGTGCTTGTAGCCCTAGAACGAAGTGTCTGGTGTTTGTGAAACGGTAACATCAAAGTGGGTTTGAAGTTTGAAGAACCCACAACTGTGTCTTGTTGTTCAGACAATTATTCTCTCACCCGATGATCCCTCCCCACCTGGGAAGGGGAAGTGGGGAAAAAACAAGGAAACACGAGGGTTGAAATATAAACAGATTTAATAGAAGAAAACCAGATAATTAACATTAATAACACTAAAGAACCAAGCCCAGGTCTGAAAAGAGACCACCATTCACTCCAGACCTATGAGACCATGCTTCGTGAGCAAGCGTGTTTCGGGCATGAAGTGTACGTGGGATCTAAGAGATCAAACCCTCTCTTTGAAAAGTTGGGGGTTTGTAGATGAGAGCAACACGCTGATGCTCAGAAAGGACTCTGTCCAGCTTGGGCAGCATTGCCGCTGGGCAAGGAGATACAGGAATGGAAAAGATGTTCACCAGAAGCCCCTTCAAGTATATGACCTCTAGCAATGTGACATGGGAAGACGCTCCATGAGAAGAGGAGAAACCTTTACTGCTTTACTGCTTTCTTCCTAACCCAAAGCTGTAGGTTATAATTTTACCTTGGCCACCCCATCATAATTTTACTCTTTGTCTTCATCAATGCTTTAATGAGCCCGACTCACCCCTTTCATAGGAAGATGTTTTTTAAGCCACAATGCAGTAAGGCTGCTTATTCATTCCTGGCTCCTCTCCACTATTCTCTCTCCCAGGAAACACTTCTGCTTCCAGGTAGGCTGCAATAAGCACACTTAGCACATCTCTCTGCTACACTGGCATGAGTCAAAACGAGTTCAACCTTTGGAAAATTGTTTCTTGAAGGCCAGAGACATTTGTATGTCCTATACTTAAGCGTCTATCACTGACACATCAGAGCAACCACAGCCCATCACTTAGCATCTTCAGTGACAGCCCAGTGTAACTGAGGGCCCAACGAGTGTCTAACAGGATAAAAAAGGACATGAAAATACTCTAATGGCCACAGTTAATGGGGTCAGAGGAGGCCTACTATGGAAAACTTCATTTTCAGATGACTTTTGACTGTGCTAGCACAGTGCTTTCTTATCGTCACAGTCCCCAGTGTTTTTAAGGCATAAAAAGAATTTTCTCCATAACAAATTTTACAATTGTTTTCTTTTTTTTTCTGAAAAGCATGTTTGTCACAGCCTCTTATAGTTTCCTATCTTCCTCTTTCTCCCAAAGCTTGGTTTGAACAAAATGTATCAGCATCCTGCAACTCTGAGAGAAGCAGTGTCCTGATACACACTGTTATGTTCTTCCTTTCTGCACACTCCAGCCATCTTTAAGGAAAAGTGACCACATGAGATAGCTTCTACTGTTAAACAAACCAATAAAAACGTTAGTCCCTTTTGGTGCCATATGTTGTTGACTTGTAGCCCAAATTTGCCAACAAGGCACAAGCCTAAGAAACCTCTGCTTCGCAGCCCCATCCCGAGGAGGCAGGATTTGGGAGCCAGGCAGTCGCACGCCCTGCTGACAGCACTACAGCTCCCGTGCCAGGGCACAGGCTGCAGGTCCTCAGCTACAGCCTGGCTCTGTGCTCAGGAAGTAGCTCTTTTTCCAGGGACATATGAGTGTGAAGGCAACTTACTATGAAAGGCAGAGTGGAGACCAGTTCTCCCTGCTCAGTCAGTGAATGGCTCCAAGTCACACAGGACACACCACCAATCATCTCAGTTAGAGCCAGGTTTGAATTTAAGGACAACGTAAGGTGAGAGAGGAAGAAAGGAAGTGTATAAATTCCCAAGGTCCTTCTCCCTCTAGGGGTAGAAAACCAAAGGTCTGGAGAAGAAGGGGGAGAAAGTCATTGGCAAGCACAGACCAACTTTTAGGAAACAGATTTTTGCATCTCTCACTGCTTCTTGGGAGCTGCAGGACTGAGAGATGTTGCAGAAGGCTGTGGGCTCTCCAGGGGAGTAATTACTGCTGCTTGATACCAGAGTTCTCCTCCAGCCTTTTCTCAATAAGGCCTACAGAGAGGCATCAAACTATGTCCTATGTGGCACCAGCGTGGGCCACCCCAGGCTGAAATGGCTCTGCCCGTGACAGCTCACGTGGGGCAGATAATGCAGATACTAAAGGTGACAGAGGAGCTAAAGGGAACGCAGAAATGAGAGACGATGGAGGAGGGAGAGGGGATGCAGGAGGCAGAGGCAGGCATGTGCCAGGCAGCACAAGCAAGAGGGTGAGGAGGAAGGTGAGATCCACTGCAGCTGCAGAGACTTGTCTGCATTTATGTCCCTGCTGCATAAACATGGGGTAAAGGAGCAGATGTGGGGTCTCTGCCCTCACATGTGAGATAATGTGAGACACAAAGGTGAAGGCAAGACATTTACGTTACCGAAATCCAAACCAGATTGAAAATTTAGCAGTTTTTCCAAGACGTTGATCTTTCCTTTGGCTGAGAGCTTGGTGGGAGGGCTCAGCAGGGAGGGAGAGACAGCAGAGCGCCCTGGAGTTCACCTCTGGGAAGCTCAGGGGAGACATCGGGGCACGGCATAGGTGAAAACCAGCTCCTAGTGCAAATTCAGGAGCTGAACCGCGCTCCGTGTGTCTGCAGGGCTGTGCGGCCCTTCTGGTGTGGTGAGAGGGTGACACGGACCTGGCTGCTTCCCAGAAAGCCAGTCAAGCACCAAGCTTTGGCCGCCTCACCTCCAGTGTCAACGTGGCTGTGTGGGCAAGTTGTGGGTTTTCCTGGGAGAAGGTGAAGGAAGGCGAACTACTTGCACAGCAATTTAATATTTCCTGGTACGATGGAGACTATCCTGGCAAAGCTAACAGTCTGGTTTGGTATGTGAACTTAAATAATGGTGTGATAACAATTACGTAGAGACTAATGCTGTGCTGAACAGAATTCATACATAAACTTTTCCAATGTAAAGGTTCGGCTGTGTTTTCCTACTAATGTGCTGAGAGAGAAAATAGTAACATGCAATTCTGAAAGCAAAAATCCACTGAGTTTTTAAGTTTCAAATGAATGAAAAGATTTTGTTAATAATTTCTAGGGAAAAAAAAAAGACACTATGACAGAGTGGAGATCAAGCACAGCGGGTTGGACTAGATGATCTCCAGAGGTCCCTTCCAACCCCATATCATTCTGTGATGCTGTGATTTTTTGCCATCTCTGGGATTCCTAGGAACTCACAATGTTTAGAAAGCAAGAAGAAAAACCCTCTGGTTGCTAGCTATCCTCTTGTCCTTAGCTATGAGGAAAAGCCTCCAGCCCAGATTGGGTAGGGTTTAAAATCCGGCACTGCTCCTCAGTGCAGGCTGTGGGATAAAGCCCCAGCATGTGCCCCTCAGCCCTGGGCTGCAGCCACCTCAGCTGCAGATTAAATCGCTCAGATGCCTCACAGTCCTGGGTGACCTTTCCTCTGAGCCCTAGGGAGGATCAAGTCTCCTGCAAGCACCTGGGAAAGTGCCCGAGATGGTTTCAGCACCAAGAAGCACCAGACGGGTGCTCAAGTATGTGTGGGGCAGGGCAGGAATGGCACGGTCAGTGGGGCTGTGCACCAGGAGCCCTCACTTCTGAGCTATTCTATTCTTACTCCAGTGCTGAAATTAGCTTCTGTACATGATGCCCGTTTTAGCATTTTGAATATGAAAACTCTCCAGCCACTGGATGATGCAAGAAGTGTCGGATTCACTTTAGGATTATCACTGCGTTTGCACAGAAAGAAAAAAAAATCTGACATCTAGTTTTGGGGCTACATTGTACTTATCCCTGTTTGACACCTGGAAACATATTCATTCTCCTAAATGACTCTCCTAGCTATATGAGGTTTGCATGCGGTGCAATTTCATCTACTCACCTCTGCTTCCCTGTATTGTCCATGTCATTACCTGGAGCGTGGGAGCGAGCCCATCTGGAGCCAGCTAGAGAGGAAGAGGGCCACTGTGAACCTGGCTTCTCGGGCGATGCAACACAAAATCCAGAGCTTTGTGCTGTCTCCGCTGTTAGCACGGAGGATTGCACAAAGGTCCTTGCTTGCCCAGACCTTGGAGCGTGTCCCTACTGCACCGGAGCCTGCAGTTCTCGTGGGTGAGGAAACCTGGCTGTCTGGAAGTTATTCTCCCAGTTTTCTAGTCAAGTAGTATAAAGGGCTTGCTGTTGCACCAAGGCCAATACGGGAAATGGACATCCCTGCCGTTCCAACAGCCTTTGACCACAGCCTCCCACAAGAAATCTCAGCACACCTCCACCTCCACTAAATGGGAATCAGAAGCATGGTGGGGCATGAAACAGTTCTTCTCTAACAGGATTTTGCCAAATTCCATTCTTATTCCATTCCCAGAGTAGCTGGGATACACTGCTTTCTTCTTTTTGATTTGAGACAGGAATTTAAGGTCAGGTCCACATCACTGCGAGCGTGTCCCGTGGCCACTGACCACAAACTTCCTCGAGCACCGATGTGGAGTAAGGGCAAGTTTTTCCCATGTTCATGGTGGGTCAGTGAATGTATAGAGGGATCCTCATTGAAGAGACGTGTCAGCTCATCGGCAAATGTGTCAGGAAACATAAAGGGAGAAAAAAATCTGTCTGAGGCAATGCAGAGGGCATGCCCTGGGAGTCAGGGAGACCAAAAAGCCAGACCAGGTGTAAATGGTTTTAAATGTATACAGATGACAACTGTGTAATTAATTACCCTGATTTAAGTTACATTGATTTTTTTTGTGTGTGTGTAGATAACGCCGAAGGCTACACTGTTATCTTAGAGGAATGTTTGTGTCTGGAGATTCATTCTCACCCTGCCAATAATAAACCTTCCCTGGAGTTTCTGAAACATTAATTATAGTTTTGTAATGCACAAGTTTTGCAACCAGCTCAAGGTAATTCTCCGTAACACTGAGCTCTGACAGAAACAAATTAATGGCTGATTTGAAAGCTGACAGTTGCCTAGGCATGAGCACTCAAGACTTCATTACGTTTGTTGTGCATAAATAAAATGGGTCTCACCATACGTGCCAGCCCATCTGCCTACGCAGGCACACGCGCAGCCTCCAACACGGCCAGCACTGGGGAAGAACCAGTTTGCCCCAGCTAAAAAGCAAGCACGGACAGCCCCAAGCAGGAGGAAGAACCAAAAGTGAAGATGTCAGATGCAGCTGGACACGGTTTGAGTGTTTTACCCAGGGGCTTCCCTCCTGAGGTGCCACCAGGACACAGGGGATCCCACCGACGTGGCTCCCTGCTCCATCCTCAGCTGCTCTGGGACTGTGTCTCCTGCAGATACACAGCTTTCGTCTCCACCACATCAAATCCCTTAGCTTAGATCACAAAATGATCCTGAATGGACAAATTTAAACCTTAAAAAAAAAAAAAAAAGTAGGAAGATGTTTTATTTCCAGACTTGTCAAGTTATCACATTGGACTAAAAATAAGAAAAGAAATGGGATTTTTAGATCGTACAGAAGAAAATACATTCTCCTTAGCCGCTTTCATGTCTCCACTGCCTTGAGGAGGGGAATGGAGCTTCCCACCCAGCCATTCGAGCACTGCCTCTTCTCCTTGGCCATCTGGGATGGAGCTAAATTCCCATTGGCATGATATTTCTTAATTAGCATAATCCTTCAAATTACAGTGGCTTTCCTGCAAGCCGCAACTTGTTCAGGATTGTGGCAGTTCTTTACAAATTGTGTAAGAAATGTTGTCAGCTCTCCTACCTGACACTGCCTGCAGCTCCTGAGCAGCTTTTCATGGAGACGTGCTAAAAATACAGGTAACAGCCGTGATATTGAAAGTGTTTTCTCTGCATGACTTCCTTTGCCCTTTTGTTGGTCTTGAGGGACTGGCTGTCACCTCCACAAGGAGACGGATGATGACATCAATTCGGAAATGAAGGAAATGAAGCTATGAATGTCAATAAAAAAAAAAAAAAAGAAGGAATATTTTGTCAAAGGGAGTGACGACAAGGGAAAAAATAATTATTTAACTAGATGAGAAACAAATGCAGTATGAAAAATGCCATGTGTCCAGTACCACGTGTAGACAGCAAAAATGTCATGTCACAGGAAAGACAAACTCAAGAAATACTTGTCCTTTGTTACGATGGGAGGGTGAGATATGTGAACCCAAACACAAAATGCTTCCCAGCATCACAGAGTAGTTGAGGCTGGAAGGAAACTCCAGAGATCACCTGGTCCAACCTCAAGCAGGACCACCTAGAGCCAGTTGTCTGGGAATTCCAGACAGCTTTTGAACACCTCTGTGCTGGTTTGAGCTGGAGTAAAGTTAGTTTCCTTCACAGCAGCTGGTATGGGGCTGTGTTTTGGATTTGTGCTGGAAACACTGTTGATAACAGGGATGTTTGAGTTATTGCTGAGCGGCGCTTACACAGAGTCAAGGCCTTTTCTGCTCCTCAGCCGACAGCGAGGGCTGGAGGGACACAAGGAGCTGGGAGGGGACACAGCGGGGACAGCTGATCCCAGTGACCAAAGGGATATTCCCTGCTGTACGACGTCGTGCTCCGTGTATAAAGCTGGGGAAGAAGAAGGAAGGGGGGGACGTTCAGAGTGATGGCGTTTGTCTTCCCAAGTCACCGTTACGCGTGATGGAGCCCAGCTTTCCTGGGGATGTTGAACACCTGCCTGTGATGGGAAGCAGGGAATGAATTCCTTGTTTTGCTTTGCTTGTGTGCGCGGCCTTTGCTTTACTCATTAAACTGTCTTTATCTCAGCCCACGAGTTCTCTCAATTTTACTCTTCCAGTTGTCTCCCCCATCCCACCAGGGTGAAGTGAGCGAGCGGCTGCTTGGTCCTGGTCCTTGGTCCATCAGTCAAAAACCTTTTCACCATGACCTGGTCCACATCTCAGCCAGAAGAACTTGCACAGTTCCTGGCTCAACAGACCTTGTCTCTGACAGCAAGCACTTACAGCGAGGGTGAGAATAACATTTACTCCCGACAAAACTGAGTTGCCAAAGCGCATCGCACACGTGGGACCTGGCTGAGAGGGAAAAATTGGAGGCAGAAGAAAAAGCCTTCTCCCCCAAGCCAAACACCGAGTCCGTTCTGCAAAGCCCTGAGATGATGTCCAGTTTATGGGCTTTAGGGACTGACATCACTGAACACGTTTTGAATTGCCGAGCTTTGCTTCGTCCAGGAACATTGGCCACTCTGTCATTGAGCTGCTCGTGGAGGATGGAGGAAGCAGTTCCAGATGGATGCTCTGAGCACAGCAGCACGAAGCATCGGAGATGCACAAGGAGTATCAGAGCTGGAAAACCTCCTCCACTGGGGAAGGAAAACAGAGGACTCCTTCAATGCAGGTTTTCCCTGAGAGGTACCAGACAGCGCATTGGACTAAGAGCGTTTCTGATTTAACCCAAGCTCTGAACAGAACACACCAGAAGCACAGGCAAGCCTGGTGACAAACCTGAGGGCTGTGTGGGTCACCCCCCGCCGAGGCAGACCTTCCTACTGGGTCATCTCATCTAAAAAGACTCCAAAACAGGGTTCTCCTTCTTCTTGAAGACTCCTTATTGCCCAGCCTCTATCTCCCTCAGCCAGGACAGTCTTCTTGATGTAAAACCACACTCAGATTCTCCCGTAAACACAAGCAACGCTCCGTAGAACAATGACGATATATTTACATATTTGTTTCTCCTTCCTAGAGGGCTTCTCTTTCTTCCAACATCGATAGAGTTAAAGGATCCACCCCAGTCCTGGGATGCTGCTACCTGTCAAGCTAAGTAAGACCAGCCGATCTTACCAGCACGTAAGGTTAAAAAACATCTTCCAGGGATGCCTCTGGTTAAAAATTGACCACTGGACACAAAAAAAAAAGATCAGGTGCCACCACACCACATTTGAAGTTCCTGCCTAGTTTCAGCATGCGGAGCAGGTGTAGGTGTGCTGGAGATTTGCTGCAGCAACACCCAGGCTCAAGGAGGGAGAGAGTGGAGAAGGGACCTAAATGGGACCTTGAAAGAAAAGGGACCACACAAACAGCAGAGGAGGGACTGGATGCTCCCAAAGACATGGGGATCATCACAGGAAGGGAGAAGGATCTACAGAACAAAAGGGGGGACACTTGACATCCCCCCGCTGCCACTGTTGCTGCTCCAATGCAAAATCATGCACAGCAGGGCTCTCCTTCCTCCCTCGCCAGAGGGCATGGAGCCCAAGGCTGCAGAGGCAACGGAAAGGTGACTCCCAGCATCGGGGTCACCTCCTGGGAGCTCCCCAAGCCCCACGCTGCAGAGGGGCCTCCCAGAAGACCAGCACTGCTTTACCTTTGGGTGGTCTTCCTGGGCTAAAAAACCCAGTAATTTTACATTTTGGTGAGAACCAAATGGGAGCAGTGGTTTTCTGCAACGTGCTGAGTTGTCCCTCACTCCCTACATCAGGGCAGGGTGCTCCTCCACTGTCTGGGTGACACCAGGCCATTCACAGTTTTTTGGAAGACTCCCTGGATATTGGGCTTCATTCCCAGGCGTGTCAAGCATCAGAGGAGAGAAACGCTGCTCGTGCAACGAACGCACTGGCTTCTGGCACTGAAGTCTTACGTCTCCTCAGGCCTGGGGTGAGAATCACAGCAGCTTAAGCAGGCCTGGCGGCTCACAAGCAGGAGCAAAACATCATTTCTGGAGGTGAATCCACTGAATTTGACAGTTCAACTTTCCCATGTCTCCCACACTGGAGCATGACACAGTGACTGCAGGGATTTAGTGTAGGAACTAAGATAAATCCAAGACCATTTCCCCCAAAGCCCTGTGGCTGAAGCAAACAATCTTCATTGCAGTCCAGCTGTAAAACATGTCTCCGAGGGCCAGGTGAGCCCTTCTCCCAGGAAACCTGTCCGGGAAGGAGATGGGGCACACCAGAAGATGCTAAATCTGTCTCCTTAAACACATACGCTCCAAGCTGGTGACTCATGTAATCTTCCTGAGAAGACCGGAAAGGTCTTAAAACATCTCGCCATGGCAAAAGGAGCAGCACTGTCTGCTCCTTTCAGGGAACATCAACTCCTCCATTTGCAACTGCTTTTGGTGTCCCCCTACATCACCCAAAGCATCTGTTTTTCAAACTGGTACCAGTGTCTAGATGAGCTGGCAGGCCAGCTGAGGTCACAACATCAGCAGATGATGCCAGTGAAGACCATTCAAGTACGGAGCTAATCTGCAGCCCTCGGGCTTGGCAAAAGGCAGAGGGACCCTGCTGTGACAATCTGGATTCCCCCAGCAGTCTCACGGGAATAAATTCCCATCTTTACATTTTACATCTTTACAACCAAAAGGTCACATAAGCTATACCCCAGGCTTTGCCATCTGTTGCCACTTGATTTAATTAAAAACTACTATAAATTGGTTTTCCACCAATGAAGGAACACTCAAAGCCAACAAAACTAGACTGCTCAGCGGTAGGAGGACAACTTCATGAACCCAACCCCAGGCAGGTGCTGTTCAAACTTCTGCACCTGGGACCTCAGTTTTCCATTTGAGATTCCGCTGGGGCAAACCAGTTTATTGAGAAAGGATTGTGTTCCCTACTCCCTTACCACCTTCTCTTTATTTCAACTCCGCTACCCACAGATCCATTAACGTGAACAGACAGTCCCACCTCTGCTGAGTCACTTGGGCACCTGCAGACCATGGGCTGAAACCCAGAAAGCCGAATGGAAAGGGGAACTGCCTGGCCCTGCCCGCTCCTGGAAGCTCACTCACCGCAGTCAGTGTGTTCAGTTTTCACATCGTCCACTTTTAATCCGAACACAAATCCGAGCTACCGCTCTCAGCTTAGTTTCCTCTTGTTTTCAGGCAAATAAGGGGCTCTGTGATGCTGCTCATACATCTACCAGTTTCCAGCTGTTAGTCATTTAAACCCATTGGCCAGTTTTGACCAAATTTGACCAAGGCAGAGACCCTGAGTGCTGGTACTTTGGCTACGGAGAGCTCAGGAGAGGTTTCAGTCTATCAACAGCCCGGTAGCACCAAACCAGTCAAACTGGTAGGAGCGTGGGAGGGTGTTGTGCTCCCTGTGTCCCGGGGAGTGGGTAAGAAATGAGATGTTCTGGGGATGTCCAAGCAGAGGGCGGGAGCTGGGGTAGATACTGGGGCAGGGGCGTGTAGGGGACATAGGACACAAGTCCATAGGAATCCAGCTTCACTGGTTCTGCTACGCAAGGAGCAAGTTTGCTCATAAGCATAATTTGACCTCCCCTTCATAAGCAACAGTTTTTTCTCAAACCTGAGAAGTTCTCTTTATAAGAAAGATGGAGAGAGACTTTTTACCCAGGCCTGCAGGGACAGGACATGGGGCAACGTTCTTAAACTGAAAGAGGGCAGGGCTCAATTGGACATAAGGAAAGGCTCTTTACGAAGAGGGTGGTGAGACACTGGAACAGGTTGCCCAGAGAAGAAGAGGATCGTTGGAAGTGTTCAAGGCCACGGCCTTTGAGCAACCTGGTCTAGTGAAAGATGTCCCTGCCCATGGCAGGGGGGTTGGTCTAGATCTTTGAAGGTCCCTTCTAACCCAAACCATTCTGTGATTCTATGATGGAAGGAGATTCCCTCCAACCAACAGACATTCCCAAACCTTGCACCAACCCTTCCTTCAGCTATCCCGGTGCTGACAGAAACAGGAGTTGGCATGGTGGGGGCTGTGGGCAGAGCCCTGCCCACCGTTACTCACCAGCTGGATGGCTATCATTAATACCGTCTTCAAAGTGAACGTCCTATCACAGAGGTCAAATAAATCTTCCAAGCTAGGACCAAGCAGCTCTAGTACCATGGCGTTGTACTTTCCACATGGTCCGAAGTAATACACCTGGGGAAGCCCTTCCGCTGGAAAAATATGAAAAGAATTGAAATCAGTCAAGGGGATGTTAATATTCTTCTTTCTGAGTGTAAATCTTTCACTGGGCAGAGGCTTTATTTTCACTTCTCGAGCGTCCCTTCTGTTGGATGGTGCCCAGCAAACAAATAAGTTTCAGCACGCACCGTGCATGAACCCAAGGCCAAATCAGTGCAGGCTTTGCTCAGCTACACCCTCGGATAGACAAATGGATTTCAAAGCCACCACACGACCACATGAAAGCATGGAGCTTTGGCAGCGTAAACGCTTGGACTTCATGTAAGGAGACGCGGAGTCCCCTCCGTTGCACTGAACACCGGGCAGAGCACATCCCCGGATGCGGGCTGGCACCCGGCTGAGCAGCTAGGGAGATGTGACAGCCCTGGCAGAACATGAGGCATGTCCAAAAAAGGGCTGCTTTTTCAACCAAGATAATGTGTAGTCACCGTTTTCCAGCCCGACCTTACACAAAGTTTACTGTTATTACGCTTACAAGAAAAGGGGAAAAAAATAAGTTTTCCTATAAAATAGAGCAAAGATTTAAGTTTTGAGCCATCACCACTGTCCTGGTTTGAGGTAAAACAGAACTCATTTTCTGTTCAGTAATTTTTCCTTTTTAGCTGGGCCTCTCCTAACTGACTGAACTCTGAAACCAACAGCACATTGTTCAGAAACTGCTGGCTCTCCCAGTGATCAGACCTGGTTACACCAAGGAACAGTGAGCAGAGAGGCCCTTGCTTATCCTCATTGCTGGAACAACCAAGGGCAGGGAAATTTGTTATTTGCCCCATTGGAGGGTCGGAAGCGGAAAAGCGTAGAGGGG
>JAOXNH010000067.1:21856647-21868675 GCA_028566575.1 Bartramia longicauda | reverse complement strand
GCTGGCGGCAGGGCCCGGACGGCGGGACGGGGAGGCCCCCGGGCCTTTGTCTCGCGTGGGTCGCGCGTGGGGGCGGCACGGACCGGGGGAAGGGGGAGGCGGCGGGGCTGACACGGGCCGAGCCACCCCTGAGATCCCCGGGCGACCCGCAGGCCCCCCGGGCCCCTCGCACCGTTACCCCGGCAGCCGCCGCGCTCCAGCAGGGGGCTGCTGAAACTTTGATGGGTGTTAAAGCGCCGGGTCCCGTCGGGAACCGCCGGTGCCATCCTCCACCGTCTGCCATTCCCCCGTTACCGTGCCCTCCCTGCGGTCCCGGTGGCCCCAGGGTGGCCCGGTGTCTGGCCAGCTGGGTGCGCTTTCCCCCTGGCCCTTGGCTTCCCACAGCCTTCCCCTGGCAGGCCATCCCTGCCGGCTCCCTCCTGCATCCCCTCTGGGAGACACCGGCCTCCTCTGGACCCACGTGAGAAGCCCTTGGCGGATACTTTCCCTTGTTTCTCAATGTTGTTTTGCAGATTTATGAATATTTATTACGGTGACGATGACTTTTCTTTAACCTTAGTGCAATTGCATTTTTACGCTTTCCTCTTAGGTTGCAATCTTGAACCTCCTTGAACAGTATGGTCCGCACTGGTTTGAAAGCTGCAGAGGAGCCACCACAGGTCTCCAAAAGCCCCCAGGAATAGCACTGCCAGCAAAAGGTTTGTATGGAGGGTGTGTGGGATGCTGGTCCTGTGGCACCTCTGCCCAACGGCAGAGTGTTGAGGCTGAGCCACAGCAGAAGGCCCTGGGGTGTGAGGTACTGCCTCCAGTGAATTCCCAGGGTTTTGTTTTTGCATGGCTTGGAGGCTTCTAGGAGAAGCCTGCCTCCTGGAGAAATGTGCTACTGTGAGGGTGGTTTTGCACATGGAAATACATGCGTTCTACTCTGTAAGTCCTCCGTCTTCACTCATTTTATTCACCTCTTCTATTGCTTTGCAAATCTCAACCTCCATGTTTTCATAGGAAAGCAGAAAGAAAATTGGATTCCGAGCTTGGGTTCTAATGCAAGTCCTTTGCACAAGAAGGGTGGAGTAAGGATGGAGGTCTTTGTTTTCAGCTTTCCTCACAAGCTGGTTTGCAGGAGGCTTTGACATAATTTCTTTTAATGTACTTTTTCTGTTTGTCCTCTGAGAACAAATAAATGGTGTTTAGTCAAAATTTGAGAATTGTGTTATTTAAAAATTTGTTTCTGTTAGCAAGATACTTACTTGATCGTCTCTAGATCTGGTCCAATTTTGCTTTATTTTGAGAAATTGTAGCTTCATCTATGACATGCTTACAGTGCAATTTTGTGGAGAAATACTTGAGTAGAGACTTGTGCTCTCATAACTGCAAAGAGCGTAAACTAGTCTTTTATAGGACTTGGAGATATACATGAAAGCTTCTGAAAACACAAGGTTTCTTCTAAGAAAAGCTTATTTTTTAATGCTGCAAATACCTCAGATTTATTTTGTCTTGTATTTCAAACCACTACCGTGATGAAGATGTGGATAGGAGTTTGGGGTAGAGAACAGAAAATCCAGAGTGATTGGCAAGGTCGATTTTCTCTATATGAAACTTGGGCATTCTGGGTATAGATGAAATGTCTTCCTTGTGGAAGGATTTGTCTGCCAGGAATCTCGGGAGCTGAGTGGTGCCTAGCTCTCACCCAGCTGGCACAAATTTTCCCACCCAAAGGAAAAGGAAATTTGAGGTCCACACTTATGCTAACTGCAGTAATCTGCCATGTTTCAAAAGTCCTTATCCAGCGCTGGTGATGTGAAGTGTGTGGATAATCTTCTGGGCTTCCAGGGACTTAACACACAGCTGCCCTACCTTGCTGAGGGATGTGAGTGTAAGTGTCCACAGAGGGCTGTGCAATAATTCAGATTTGTGGTTTAATTTAAGAATGAGAACAAGTTTAAACTAAACCACAGCGAGCCACTCTTAAGCCAAGTAAATCTCCACAGAGTGTTTTGCAGTAGATTAAGCGAAGCGACACCTCCGGGGCTTGTCTGTAGGCATGGCTGAACTGAAGCTCAAAGACCAGCATGTCCTCTTCTTCCGTGCTGAAGTGACTTCTCCTGGCTCGGCTCTGTAAATTGGTCCCCGTACCAGCGCTCTGCTGGGACAGGTTGCACTTTGGTTTTAACGTGACGCTTGACAAACTTTTAAACCCACCTGTAAATAATGAAAGCAGCCTTAAATTGGAGGCCTTTTGGGAAGGTATGAGGCAACTTCTTTCTCTCCCTCCACCTTGTCCCGGGGCCCTTCTCTCGTCCTGCACCTCTGTTTCCGGCTGTTCCCCCTTCTTCTGGGCTCCTGCCTGCACTGTCTCCCCTGCCTGCCGCTGGCTTTGGTAGCACTGGTGCAGCCCCAGTCCAGGGAGCATGGCAGGACTTACCTTGCCTGTGCGTGCTCCTTGCCAAGCAGGAACTGGGGCTTTGCTAGGTCAGTTAACACTCTTTGTTTGTTTGTTTGTTTTTTTCCTTTCCCTGCATATAGCATACATCAGTTCACATAAATTTGGGGTTTAAATGCAACATGTATTAAAAGAATGCCTTATTAAATATTTGGGAAGTCTATATATTGCACCAACTTGAAAATACTTTGATCAATCAGGGGATAAAGCAGCATCCCTGACAGCAGTGAACACAAATGTTGAAGTAATTCTCTGCTATCACTTTTCATTATGCATCTCATCAGAGCTTGATTATTGCTGTCACAGGTCTCTGTTGTGAGTGTCAAAGTCCCCGCTTCCCTTTTGGAGGGCTTATAAAGAGAGAGCTGGCAGGGAACACCATCTCCTGTTATGATTTGGATGCAATCCTTGATTCTGTCTTTGGGCAGTTTTGCCTTGCATTGCTACCTACCCTTGTTTCACATACACCCTGCTTGGTTTACCATGCTTTGAGCTGCTGTATTGAAATATTTACTGAAGACTTCTATTATTTCAATTGCTCGGGGTAGGGAGTCATCTCACTTTTCAGACCTATTTCTCTTGGGCCACCTCTTTACTCCAGCCTTTTTTTCCTTGGAGGAGGACGGAATTCTTCAGATGTGACAATGTGTTGAGAAATTGGCAGTGATTGTTGCCTATTAGCTCTAAAAAAAAAAAAACACCTCTAAACAAAAAAGAAACCCTGTACTAATGTACTTTTGAATCTTTTCTGTTGAGGCTCGTGACAACAGCTGGTTTTGGAGCAGGAATGCATCTGACAGGTTGAATGTGTCCTCTGTGGGAGCTTGGTGTCATCTAAAAGGTCGTGTTTGAACCAGCTCTGTTCTCAGGGACCCTGGGAGAAGGGGGTGCTGTCTCCCACCACGATGCTTGAAGCACCAGGAACAGCTCTGCCCGCAGCCCCAGGAGGGTGGGTTGTGTTGCAGGACAGGAGTGAACAGCCCCTGTCACTTGTCACCTGCCCCTGCTGGCTCGAGCAGGGTGGGACTTGAGCTTTTGCTGATCCTCCAGGCACAGCTTGGGCAGGAGAGGTTCCTTCCTGGCAGTGCCCTGCAAAATGGCACTGTGTTGAAAAAACTGGGCTAATGTCTGTGTATAAACAGTCAATGTTGGAATAGTTACAATGGAAGCTGAAGTGTCTGCAGCAGATGTTTCTGGCCTTCGTGCCCTGCTCCGTTAGCTTTTTGGGCAGTCGTGGTTTTTGTCACATAAGCTCTTTATGCAAACAAATCTTACAAAGTTTGTCGTTGGTGGAAATGTACCTGACAAAGTATTTCTTTTGCTTTCAGTCGTAGCTTTCATCATGGGGGACATGAAAACCCCAGACTTTGATGACCTCTTGGCTGCTTTTGATATCCCCGATCCAACTAGCCTTGATGCCAAGGAGACCATCCCGTCAGCTGGGGAGGAGAATGAGAATCACCTGAAGTCATCAGGAATCTGCATAGATGAGAATGTGTCCTTAGCCCACTCTCTGCCTCCCTCTGATGCTCCCGTTGTGAGTGTGATAGTGAAGAACACAAGTCGCCAGGAGTCCTTTGAAGCAGAAAAAGAGGGGAATCACCTTGGGACTGGTCTGTTACACAATGGGTTCCGTGGGTCTGATCTGCCATCGGAGGCTCACACTTTAGTGCATAATTATGGCAAGTTTGAGTCAACTTTTATTAATGGCGACAGCTCAAGAAGTTACTCTGATAAACTGAACCAGTCCAAGTCAGAGCCTTTGCCAACATTTAGCCAGTTTAGCCCAATTTCCAGCCCTGAGCCAGAAGATGCGTTCAAAGAGAACAGTATTGGTGATAAACCCAAACATGCCCAAACTCCCTATTTTCCACCACCTTCAATGTATATACCAACAGGCGCTTCAGTACTGGATCATCTTAGGAAGGTACCAGAGCCTGAATTAAGCATGTTTGATCAATACTGTAAAAAAGAACAAAAGATGGAAATTTACTGCCAGTCGGAGAATCGGCTGGAAATGAGCAGGAGAGAACAAGACAAAGCAACAGAGAGGTTTGTGGAGTCAAGCAAGGACTTTGTAGATACCAACAGCTTTCTTGGAGAGGGCTTGGTGTTTGGAGACCTCCCTCACAATAATTCAGGAGAAAGTAAGGGGTCTGTGCCCGAGCTGAACGTGTCCTTGTCGGTACCACCTCGCCAGAGGTTAAAGCCAACCCATTCAAAGTTGTCCTCCTGCGTGGCAGCGTTAGTAGCTCTTCAGGCCAAAAAAGTTGCGTGTATTCCAAAAGGTGATCAGCCAAACCTTACCAAGGAACCTGGTCCTTTTAAAGACGGGACGAAGGGAAGTCCAAAAATGCCCAAGTCGCCAAAGAGTCCCCGAAGCCCCTTAGAGGTGGTGAGAAAGGCCAGCAAGCAGCCTGAGAGCCCTCGAAGCGTGTGCAGCGACAGCAGTGGGAAGGGCTCTCCTTCCATGGCAGCTGGCTCTCCGCCAGCCATTCCCAAAGTTAGAATAAAGACTATCAAGACATCCTCGGGTGAAATTAAAAGAACTGTAACTAGAATTTTGCCAGAAAATGATGAGTTGGGCAAATCTTCAGAAGAGTCGCCTATGGAAACCTCATCTGCTGAAGAGTTTGTCAAATCTTTCCCATCCCCTGATACTAGCACAGTTATGGATGGCGAGGCTGGCAAGAATTCGGTCAAAACTGTGGCTGCTGGGGCTATCCAGCTGTCAAACGTAGCAAGTCCTTATGCAGATGGTATGAAAGCAGATATTGCCACAAACAGCGTGTGTACCGTGTCCTTGTCTCCGCTGCCAAACTGCGGCAGTGGCGCCATAAAAGTAGGTGTTAAGAGGCAGCATCAGGGGATGGTGGTGCAGCCGTCCACCGTCACCTCCTCCAGCCTTCTTCCCAAAGCCGTGCACTTGGCAAATCTCAACTTAGTCCCTCACAGTGTTGCTGCTTCTGTTACAGCCAAGTCATCCACACAGAGACGAAATCAGCCTCAGGTGACTCAGATGTCGGTGCCGCTGGTACACCAAGTAAAGAAAGCTGCTCCTGTTGTCGTGGAGGCGTTTAATAAAGTCCTACACAGTGCCAACCCCGTGCCAATATATACTCCCAACCTTAGCCCTCCACCTGATGCCAGTATTAATTTACCTGCCTCTGGGTATTGTTGCCTGGAATGTGGGGACTCGTTTGCCTTAGAGAAAAGCCTGACTCAACACTATAGTAGACGAAGTGTTCATATCGAAGTCATGTGCACTCAGTGTTCAACTATGCTCCTTTTTTTTAATAAGTGTAGCTTGCTTAAACACGCAAGAGATCATAAGAGCAAAGGATTTATCATGCAATGTTCTCAGCTGCTAATGAAGCCAATTTCTGTAGACCAAATGTTTTCACCTTCTCCTACGAGCTCTTCAGCCTCTCCAGCTCCTCAGACGTTGCACTCGCCCTCTCCGTCACGGAAGCCCAGTCCTGCTTCAGGAGGTGGGGTGGGAATTTCCACGAGCGCGCAGCCGGCCTTGCCTCTCTATACGGACCCGCTGAGGCTAATCCGCCACGGACTGAAGTGTTTGGAGTGTAACAAGCAGGCACAGGATTATGTTGCTTTAGCAGCTCATTACCAGAGAACCTCAGAAGATAATGAGAGACTGGTAAGTCATCATTTTAATGTTATTAGTTAAATCTCTCCATGTTTAAAGAGATTGTCCTTGAGGGGTGGAAAAATAGGCATTGTAGTGGCAAATGAGTCACTTTGACAAAAAAAGTGCATGTAGGGAGGATTTGGGATATGCATGAGCCCAGACGTGTGCGCAAGAAGAGACGTTTAGTGTTGCTTTCCCTCTTTTCACCTTTTGCCAGCAAAAAGAGGGTAGCGAGGAGACTATGGAGATCCTTGAGCGTCAAAGGAAGGTGTTAAAGATCACTTGGATGAGGTGTGCAAGAGTGCTGTAGGGGAGGGCCAGCAGAGCGTTACCTGAAACAGGTTTTTGTGCTCTACACGTGGCCAGAGGAGATGTGACACAATTTAATTTTTACCTGAATCTTGTGCCAAAATCTTCCCTGTAATGCTTTGAACATCGTGTGCTGTCTGTACTATTAGTGTGGTGAGGTGTGTATTGGGACAGGACTGGCTAAGAGGTGAGCAGTGTGGTGGTGGGGATGGAAGGTTATTTTTGGGCTGGTTTTGGCCTTTGGGTGGGAGAGGGACGAGTCGGTGCCGTGTTTCCATATTTCCATAGGAGGGTTCAAGAGCCTTGTTTAGTGGCTTCCTGCCCCGCTGGCTCTCTGACGCCTTCGCAGACATCTCTTGTAGGTGCAGATGGGGGGAGTCTGAATCCCCTTTGAAACCCCAGCTTAGGTTTCTGGTGATGAAGAGGAGGAGATGCTCTTCGTTGTGTACTAAGACCATGTGCTTTATTTATGTTTTTTATTTTGGAAGATACGGTCAATGCTCTTTAAGTATAAACCAACCTGAAGTTGAAGAGGAAGTCTTTCTCCTTGTCTCTGTAGATGAGGTGGAAGCTTTCCATGTTGGTCTGGCTGCCAGCAGAGCTGGTGGGCTCCCCATGCAGGTTCTTCCACGAGCAAGGATGCTGTGTCAACAGAAGACACTCGGGGAGATGACCACCAGTCTCTGCCATGGCCATGGCTCCTCCAGAGCCTCCCTTAGCTTGTCAAATGCCTTGCAGGAGTATTGAGGTTGCTGCGGTCCCATTCAGATGCTTCGTTATCTCTGTCTTAAATTCATCAACAGTGGAAAAAAAAATAGATTATGGCTGAACGTTTTTTATGTCATGAGAAATAGTGAGGCCAGAAGGGATCTGCGCAGCCACGTAATCAGGTTTCTTGTCCAAGGCAGACCAGCCAGCACTGTGCTCTGTCAACACTGGAACTTATTTTTCAACTAAAATGCATTTTTAGGCAATATCAGCAGCCTGGAATTAAAACCTTGAGGTGAGGGGATACAGTGAGTGCTCCAAAGTGAGCTAAAATGTTAATCAGTCATGTTAAAAATCTGTCTTCTCTTTTCATTGTGGGATTATCAATTTGAGAGCCCCTTAAAGAGAGGAGGAATGTCTGATAGTAAGTATTTTTAGCTTGTAATCAAGTAATTTATTCTGTAACCAAGAGTTTAAGCTTCTTGCTTCAAGTTAGGGCTGCTAGATGTGCGATTATATTTTTAGTATTTTTCTGGAATAGAAGCGCTGAAAAACTAGAAAAAGAGGTGATGTTAGAGGTGGTAAAACCATCTCCTCCCTGTTTGATCTTCCCGTGCTTATATTCAATGGGATGCGTGTGTTGCTCTGGGAGTCCCTTTCCTCTGTATCTGCTGTCCTCCAGACTGCCCGGTGGTGCTCCACACTGTTCCCAAAACATCTGTTTCAGCAAAGCTATTACATTTATGAAGGAAATAAGAGTTTGTACCCATATGCCTGTAATCGTGTGCCTCCAGACTTAGCGGTAGCTAATGGAAACCAGCCCTCTGCCTTCCAGCAGTACCCAGGGCGTTTGGTGTCCCCAGGCTGAGAGGTAAAAGGATGGATGAGTTTGGGTGGTCTCACAGAGGTCCCTGCAGTAGGTGGGTACCACGCTTGGCTTCTCTAAGTGGTCAAAGGGAGAAGGTGTGGGTTCTCCCACACGTGTCTCACTTGGGTAACACACTGTGTAGCTACTGTCAGTGATGAGGCATGAGAAGCTGAAGGTTTTGCCTGTCAAGGCTGTTAATGAATGTGAGTCTGATACTAAACATGGTGTGAGAAGGACATAGGTAAGGTTCTTGGAGTGTGCATCATAACCTCCTGAAAAAGGAAAATAAGAAATGGCTGAACCCATCCTGAGAAGATGCTGTGGATATCCCTGATTCTGCATTAATGAAGCTAATGGAGCTTCATTAATGAACTGGAACGTGTCCAGAGAAGGGCAACGGAGCTGGTGAGGGGTCTGGAGCACAAGTCTTGTGAAGAGAGGCTGAGGGAGCTGGAGGTGTTCAGTCTGGGGAAGAGGAGGCTGAGGGGAGACCTCATTGCCCTCTACAACTCCCTGAGAGGAGGGGGTAGAGAAGTGGGGATTGGTCTCTTCTCCAAAGTCCCAGGCGATGGGACAAGAGGAAACGGCCTCAAGTTGCACCAGGGGAGGTTCAGGTTGGATATTAGGAAGAATTGTTACATACAAAGGGTTCTTAAGCCTTGGAATGGGCTGCCCAGGAAGTGGTTGAGGCACCATCCCTGGAGGTATTTAAAAGATGGTTAGACATAGGGCTTAGGGACATGGTTTAGTGATGGGTTTTGTCAATGTTGGGTGGATGGTTGGACTAGATGATCTAAGAAGTTCCTTCCAACCCAGGCAATTCTATGATTTTGTCCAACTGAACTGAACTCCATTTATCTTTTATGAGTAGTGAAGAATTTTGATATTTCACACATAGGAAATAATTCACTTTATTAATTTTGCCGAAGAACTGATGCTTTAATGAAGTGTCTGTCGGTAAGACTTAATTACTGTTAAATCCTGTGAACATTAGTATACTATGACTCGATCTATTTAAAATCAAATTTCATTTGTCAAATGCACACGATGACATTAGCATGCTGATATAATTTGTGTTGAATTAAATTTGAGAAATTATTCAGAACTGGCCTGTCGCTAGTACCAGTGTGCAAGGTTTTGCAGGGTCTTGTCTGAACTGGTGTTGCCCTGTCCTCTCTGTGGTTGCACGTGAGGGTGCTGGTAGGAAGGTGTAGCATCCCAGCTGTGTCTGCACTAACATCCTTGAGCCTTTCACGTTGAATAAGCGGATATTCAGATTTGCTCTTCCAAGTTCAAAAGTGGATGAGCACTTTACGCCGTTCCCCCTTCTACTGGTGTTTTCCAGGTTGTCCTCCCGTTTGAGTTTTCATTGTACTTCAACCTGTAGCTTTCACAATGTTATCTCTGGTCACTTAACAACCGTGTTGCGTTTTCCTAATATGCTAAAATACTTTCCTCGGTGGGACAATATTTGACGTAGTTCTGATGTTGCGTTGACAAAACTTTCCATCTTGTCCCCATCGCTCCAAGAAAACCATCCAAAGTGTAAGCCTCCAACAGGGAATTCATTCTGTTATACGCTCTACCCAACAAGTATTCAGAAAGGGAATGTTGGTCAAAGTATTAGGAAAGTTATATTTTTCCCCATAGGAGCTACACTCATCTAGTTGTTGTTAGTGTTTGTTCTGGATTCTGTTAAAATCCCAAATGTTGGTAGTTCCTGCAGTAAGCAAACCCAACAAAAAACAAACCAAAAGAATGGCCTACCTTCTTGCTGCAGGTTCATGGGAATGTAAAGCAGGGAGATTTGCTTTTTCTGCTCAAATAACACACACAAAAGTGTTGAGTGAAGAAAACATGCACTATTAACACCTTTAAAATGCTGAGGGTTCTGCAAAATGGAATAGTCTGTGGGTTTTAACCTTGAGAGCTTGGTAGTGCCGGGCAGTGAGAAAGGCAAAGTCTCCGCTCTGGAAACCTCAGCGGCAGTGGGACAGGTATTTTGGAATGCTGGCTGATTGGGAAGGAGGTGGGATGAGACAGAGGAGGGGCTGTTGACCTTGACATTGGATGTAGTGGCTCAAAGTGCAAACGAGCAAGGATATAGAGATTATTTAACACCCAAGGACCAGCGGAAAGAGGAGACCTATGGTCCAGGCTCTCAGGCAAGAGGGGTCCTGGAAGAATTGAGAAGTAAAACTGAGCTTTCCTGCAGGCTGGCTTGTATTTTAGAGCACCACAGAGGTGGAACTCATTTCTTCAAACGGAAAAAGAGTTGCTTCTCCAGCCAGCATAGACTTTAAATAAAAATAAAAAATAAAAAAATTGCTTTACCTAATGCTTTGGCTGAGTCAGGAGGGGACTTCTCCAAGTCACGGTGTGAACAAGGTAGGAGGACTCTGACACAGAAGTTGGCCTCTTCCAGCACAGCAAGATGTACGTCCCGCTGGGAAGCCTGGCTTGTTTCTTTAGAGCTTTTGGGGAAAAAGGGAGCAGGGGTGTCTTTCTGGAATATCTCAGAAGATACCGGAGAGTGATTCTTGTGGAGGTCTTGTTGGAGGGGAGGAATGGTGGCACCCTTTATAAAACTGGAGAGGGCAAGAAAGTAAGGTACAGCTTCCTGCTGCCATCCCAAGGAGGTGACACAGTTTGTGGTTTGTGCTGCAGTCACATCTTCAGGGGGAGTGAACGAGGTGGCTCCTTATGATGCTACTGGTGCCAAGCACAGCCCTTTCTTGCTCCGTGGTCTTCTGTTGCTGTTTTCTGCTGTTAGTCAACAAAGCAACCCCTGAATTTCTGTTGAGCTCACCTCTGCTGTAGGTGATGGTTACTGTCAGAAATTAATGGGAATTCTCTGAAGTTTAGTTCTGTTGTTGCTGCTTTTACTCAGCAACAGCGTGATAAAGCAAGGGGCAGATATGTTTGGTAGTGAGTACGCTCAAAACTTGCTGTCTTCTCTTCATCCTGTGATGAAGACCAAGGGAGAGCAAGATGAAGAGCCCTCACACAGTCCGTATGTTTGAATCCAGTGTTAAATATCCTACTGAGTAACGGATCCTTCCGATGGACTGGAACAGGAATTGGCTACGGTGATCTGCATTTGCATTTCAGTTTTTCCTCCCCTACTCGATGTAAATGAGCCTCCTGAAATAAGTTATTTTTCCGTGTGGATTCTTTTGTGCGTTTCTCCTACGCAAGACTTGATTTTTCTGTTTGAACCTAGTGGCGATGAGTCGGGAGAAAATGTTATTTACTTATTTGCTGCAGTTCTTAACGTGCTGTCACATCCTGCTGGAGGCTGAAATGAAGCGGCGTCTTCATTTCGTCGGAGTGAAGGGTGCCTCTCACAGGATTTTTAGCCTGGAAGCATGATCCAGAGGAGGAGGGAGAGGACTAGAAGTTGAACAGCAGGGTATTTATTCTGATTGCATGCGGTAGGTATCGGGTGCTGTACTCTCCTGCCTTTCTATCGGGCTTTTCTTCATCCCTGCGCAGGGCTCGGTGCTGTGCGCCGCACAGGGAAAAGGCTCCTGCCTCATCTCCACCCTGTGCCTTGATGGGCTTAATCATAATTGTGAACAAAATCTTAGCGTTAGGGAATATACTCCTTGCTTGAAGCTCTGCAAAACCGAGAAACTTGTGACAGAGGACAGGCAACATGAGTTTTTATACTACACGTTATCAAACCTAGCGTAATGCAGAAGAACTAGATGCTTCTGGATCAGACAAAAAGGCTTACGTTGGTGTGATTTGAGGACAAAGTGTAACTGTTCTTGGCTACGGTATACCTTGAAGAAGATGGCCTTGTAAGTTGAACTATTGTTCATGAGCACATGCTGTGAATTGTTGAAAGCAGAAAAGGCTTTTACTGTGGAAATTTATGAGCAATCCATGCTGGTTTTGGATGGATTTACACAGATTACGTGGTCTTGTTCACCTCTGTGGCTGTGTGTGGATACCTTTTCATAGAATCAGAGAATCCTATGGGTTGGAAGGGACCTCTGGAGATCATCAAGTCCAACCCTCCACCCAAGTGGGTCTACCCAGAGCAGGT
>JAOXNH010000067.1:21809292-21821508 GCA_028566575.1 Bartramia longicauda | reverse complement strand
TGATCTTTAAGGTCCCTTCCAACCCAAACCATTCCATGATTCTATGAAAAACATCATCTGCTTTTCCGCCTCTGTCAGCCTGTACATTGGAGAGGTGGTCCTGAGGAAAGACTTTAAAGAAATATGGCCAGAGTGCAACCCAGGCATTTCTGGATCATACCAAACCCCCTGGAGAAATACTCACTGGTGCTGGTGTCTTGAAAAAGGCAGGCCTTCCTTGGAAAAGGAAGGCCTTGAAGCAGGGGGATGATGGACCCATTGCTCAGGCAGGTCGTGTCTGTTTAAAAGCGATGTTTGTGGCAGAGCTCCTCTTCCTGCCCAGGCGAACGGCATTTCCCGAGTGAAAGTGGAAGGTGGCAGCACCTCCTGCCCTGCCTGCCCCCATGTCTTCTTCCTGCTGCCTGAACGGTGGTGAGCGTTGGTTAGTGAAAAGGAAGCAGAAATATTTTGAGATGCCAGCAAATAAACTTGTATAGCGAAAAGGAGTTGCTGTTTGTTTTTTTTTTTAAGGAACTGGCTCGCTGAAATGCCCAGCAGCTGTTATTGTGTGTATGTTGCATCCTTAGAAGTATCCGGTAACTTTTCTTTCACAGCTGCTTGGGTTTTTTCCTGGCATTCTAGTGGGATGTGACATGGCCAGGAAAAGGAGCGCTGTAGCTGTACCCTTTTATACACATGGCTGACGATAAGGGGTATCAGTCTGTAACCGGGTATGGTTTAGATGTTGCCTCTTGCCCATGCAGAAGTGCCCTGAGTAGGTGTCACCAGTGTCACTCCCACCCTCCCAGTGCCTGGGACAAATTCCCTAATTCCTGTGGCTGAAGTTCTTGGGCAGCGATCGGATGCTGGCGCTGTCAGACACCACGTAGATATTGCACAGGGCCTGTTCTGTGCCCACGTTGGTCTTTCCCTGTGTTTCTATGTCAGCGTTAATTACCACGTGCCATTTAACACAACTCCAACAAAATAAAGCCACAAAATAAAGGTCGTGTCTCTTCCTTGCCAATATGATCTTCTGTTCTGAATAGCAGCTTCTGCACTGTGTTGAGATAAAACACAAATACATGAGGTACTTAAAGTTCATCGTTTTGTTTGGCTCTGCATTATTTATTTGGAATTAAGAAGGTTAAGTATTTTGTAACAATTGCCATTTACGAGACAGGAGAAAAAAGAACTTGAATAGCGGTGCCTGAAATGAGATCGTTAAGCGAAGCGATGAATCACAATAACAGATTTTTAGCGTGCCCGTCTGTCTGTTCCAGATGGGAACACAAGAGCCTGTGCTTTCAGTGCTCTGTTCGGGAGGATGATCTATCTACCTGCAAAAAAATAAACCCCAATGCCATAAAGCTTCCCACCAGCTGCCAGTGGAGCTCTACCAACGGAGAGCTCAGAAGCTGAGAAGATCCTTGCGTGTTGTGAGCTGTGTCGTTATTAAGAAAAGCAGGCGGCTTTTCCCCTTTCCTGTGCTTTTAACACTCTTTTTTAAACACTGCTCTTTTTTCCAATGACTCTGAAGTGCTGCTTGTGTGGTGACTGAGTGCAGTAGAGGTTAGACACGTGCCTGGTCTCCAAGCCCACGTGGATTTTTTTAAGAGCTTTTCATTTAACTTATTGTAAGATTTTTCTTAAAGGAATGGAAACTCTGAAACCTGCTTGCAAGTGTTTAAATATTGTTCGATTGCTCCTCTTCTCTTTTTCAGTGGAAGCATGGAGCCTGCGTTTCACAGAGGAGATCTGCTGTTCCTCACAAACCGAATTGAAGATCCGATCAGAGTGGGAGAAATCGTGGTCTTTAGGATAGAAGGAAGGGAAATTCCTATAGTTCATCGCGTCCTGAAAATTCATGAGAAGTATGTTGAGAATTTGGGGATTGCACTGCAGATGTTTAGCTAAATTATACTTTTCCTCATCTCCTTGGGTAAATGAGCGGGTGGGACATCAGTAACAGATCCAGGTGCTGTAGGAAGAGGTAACGTAGAAGTTTCAGACAGATGAAATCTGCCCTTTTTGGTTTCCTGGTAAAGATCATCCAGCAGAATTCACGAGCTGGGGAGTCTGTGCTGGTGTTCTGGACTCCGTGTGTCACGTAATGCCTCCTGTGCCATCGTTTCCATCCCAAGCTGCTCCATAATGTCCCTGTGTTGTCTCCTGTAGGTATGGCTGGGTCTGTGAGTGTGAAGTGACTCTTGTTTGTAGAGGTAGAACTTAGGGAAGAAGGGTATTTGTCTGCAGCATGCATTATTTTAAAGCTTGTCTTCATGCTCCTGGTTCCTGCTCCCATGCAGAGGTGGGTCTTTTCTCTCTGTAGGAGTCTTGCACCGTTAGTACTCGCAGTCTCTGTGTGCACCATGCTCTCCGTGTGCTGTTCATTCTGGACACCTTTAGCAGGCTGCATGGCTGAGGGAATGAAGCCCCGTCACACTCTGGTGTGATTGCTGAACGGGGTTTAGTTTTCCAAGGAGGCTTCCTCTGCAGCTGTGAGCTCTCCCATTCCGCTTACTGGGGAAGGTGTGTGTGTGACTGCTCCAGGCCAGTCTGTGGGGTTACGAGGCAGCCCCATCAGGTGTTGAGTGAAAACTAAATCTTGAACTGAATCCCTGGATCTCCAAGCCAGCACTGAGAGGACAACAGCTGGATGGAGTCCCAGAATCTGCTTCTGCTGAGTAAATGCCTGTTTGATATGAATGAACTGGCGCTGAACACAGGCTCAGAGATCCATTCCTAGGCTAAGGGAATCACTTGAGTTGTATGTAAAGGTGGCATTTGAGGATTGCTCTGGCCAAGTGAGGTGGATGGGACAGAGGTGGCCCCTTCCTCCAAGCATTCGTAGCAGACACAGCTGTTGGGACATCCAGACCGTTTGCCTGGCCCAACATCGAGGTCACCAGCTTTGTGCACATAAATAGTACAGCTGAAATCCTGGCTACGAGACAGTGGCACCTGTCCCAGCAGGCAGAGCAGATTTTTTGCTGTTCCAATTTATTCTATCTAAAAAACATTGAACCATGTCAGTTTTCAAAGTACTGTTCTTTGATACCAGCAATTCAAAAATTAGTGTACTCACTAAATTTGCTGTCTAACGTTGCCTGCATACTTTTTGTGATGTCTTGGGAACTCTTTTGAGTGAAATGTTACTTTCCTTCTCCCCTGTTGCATGCTAAAGGCTCAGCTGGGCTCTGGTGCTGCTGGGGACTGAAGAGGCAAGAAAGCTCAGCCAGTGTATGAGAAGGAGAAGCAGAAATGTGTGTTCTGTGTGGCAGTTCTTCTCCAGATATTTCCCATCTTTCTTTTTTTTAGCCTGGCTCTATCTCGGCACTTTTTGTTGTTTTTAATGTAACAGAACCATAGTGCCATTCCTAGATTCTGTGAAGTAAAGCCATTCTCCAGGATTTTAGGTTCCATTTCGATAAAACAACCAGGCACAAATCTGATCTTTATTGTTGGGAAAGATAAAACTGAAAAATACATCCTGTGACCTGAAGTTGGGCGCTGAAGGCAGGACTGTGAGATACCAGTTGCTTTTCTCACTAGTTGAAGAATACTTTTCTGGTGCCTGTTTGGAATCCGAGAGCGTTCTGTTCTCTGAATGGCCAGAGTTTCCTGTTTCTTCCTGTAGTTATGGACTGAACAAAAACTGTGAAAAGTCTCTGTGAAAGCTGAGACAGGAATGTCAAAATGAAGGAAAACAGAAACCCTGTTCTCCATGATTGTGGCAACTCGGGCTCCAGCTCACGTCAGTATTGTTTCAGTGAGGGAATGGTTTTTTACTTGCTATCCTTTTCTTCTTTGTTGAGAGCGGAATTGAGTTCATTCTTTACCACTAAACACAGAATCTGTGGCCAAAATTTACTTAGTGGTTTTGGTGCAGGCCAGCCAGACCAGATTTCACTCACCTCTCAGACAGCAGAGCCACTGTGCTGGGGGCTTTTCCTGCTGGTCCGTGATGGAGCATTGAGCCGGCTCAATAAGATGTTGCCCTCCTGCACCATCAGTCTTCAGAGCTGAAACTACATCATCTGCACCTTTGGGTATCTTTGTGTTTTTCCAGACAATCTGTGAACTCCTGGAGTGCTTGCTGTTCCCACACTCTGAGCCAAATATGCTTTGAAGAAAGATCTGTTCTTTTTTCCCCTCCCTTTTTTTTCTTTTTTTTCCCTTCCAAGCTTCTCCTGTCAAGTAATACACATTGGTATTCAGCCATGATGCAAACAGCCCTGCAGATCTCCTGCACGCTCTCCTGAGCTGTATTTGATCTGTCGTTTCCCTCAGCGAGCCGACAGAATCAAGCAACGAGAACACTCCCGCTCAGCATCTGCCTTCAGGTGTCACAGGGAGAGTGACCCGATGGTCCCCAGCAGTGGCAGAAGCTGCTGTGTATCAGCGAGCGCTGCTGCCTTCCCAGAACCTGAATGGAAATGGCTGCGGAAGGGCGCGTGACGTGCTGTATAAAGCCAGAGCAGAAGCTGTTTCCAGGTCAAAGCAAAGGTTCATTTGCTCCAGGATGGTGTTTCTGACCAGCCTCAGGACAAATTAAAGACTGGAGAGAGTGTTTAATGGTAACTTCCCAACTTTCTGCGAATTAGGAATTTGGGCACGAAGTGACAGTTCCGTATTATTAGCCCCCTTTTCTCTTTCACATGGAGTACCCGCTCACTTTTTGAACTGATACAATATTTTGGCATCCAGAATCTCCTGCCGGAGTGACGTGATTTGATTTGCAGTGTGTTCGTTAAGCACAGCACCTTCTCTGGCTCGTTTTAACCTGTTACCTCTGAATTCCGTTTGATGCCCTGTGGGTCTTGTATCAGAAGAGGCAGTGAAAAACTGATTGTTGCTGTCTGTGTCGTTTGTGTTGGACTTCCGGCATTTCTCCCATCAGTTCTGTCTTTTCCAGGCTGAAGAGTCCTGGTCTGTTGTTTCTTGTATGGAAGTGGTTCCAGACCTTGTTACCCATTTCTGAACCTTTGCCAGTTCTTCTCTTCATTTCAAAAAAGGATGTAGGGGGCTCAGAACTGCACAGAGCGTTCAAGATGTAGGCACATTGTGAGTTCATGCAGTATCGTAATGGTATTGTTTGTTTTGTTCTGTCTCCTTTTCCCAATAATTTCTAAGTTTCAGCTTGCTTCTGACCACTATTGAGTAGAACCGTGTGCTTTAACCCCAAAGGCCCGTTTTGGGTGGTAGTACAGAGCCTAGAACCTGCCATTTGTAAACGAAGCAAGAGAAGCATCAACATGACAGAGGTCAAAAGCAGAGACGATCACTGTACTTTTGCTAGAAGTAGCTCGTTCTGCTGGTTCTGTTCTTAAACTCTGCCAGAAAGCTTGGCTGGGGCCAGAATTAATTCTTTCATTGGCTGTTGTTTTTTTTTTTCAAACTCTCTGCTTTCCCTACATTTGACAGAGTTTCCTTTTTTCAGCCTGTTCAAATGTTTAGGGCGTGATTGCTTCTCATGTCTTTGTGTTAGTCTCTACACGCTTGCTCTAGAACAGCTGTTAATAAGTTCTTTTTCACTGACTTGTCTGTCTTGTCTTTGCCAGGCAAAATGGTGACATCATATTTCTGACAAAGGGAGACAATAACGCTGTTGATGACAGAGGGCTGTACAAACGAGGCCAGCACTGGTTGGAGAAAAAGGACGTCGTTGGACGAGCGAGAGGGTAAGTGAAGTTGAAAATGCTGCAGCTTTTTATGCTGCCTTCCCCCAATGCTGTCTGTTTATCCCCCTTCTCCTCCTGAATTCTCCCTGCTGGGTTGTTGTGACCTGCCTGAAAGCGTTTCAGAAGGTACCACGGGGAGTTAAAACTGAAGGTAGCTCAGTTCTTAGCTGGGCTTAAGTGAAGGGATCGAGCTGCGTCCTGAGATTTTGCTGCTGGATGGACCCTGATGCGGAGGCAGCACACGCTCTGGCGTGATCAGAATTTTCATGGGAATTATTCTGCGAAGCCCAGTCTCTGCAGGCAAGCACAATCTGAAGAAGGCAGAGGCTGAAATACGCTCCGGCGCTGATTGTCCCTCAGCCCCCCGTGCCATGGCTTCCCTGCTCAGGAGGAAGAAGTCCCAAGCCTCCTGTCCGTTGCCCTCACCATGGTGGAGTGGCTCCTCCATTGTACGAGTACCGAGGCAGCGCTTTTCCCATGCACACCCTTGAATACTGTTTGTTTTAATTAAACCTTTGTTCTTCTAGATTTGTGCCCTATATTGGAATAGTGACTATCTTAATGAATGATTATCCAAAATTTAAGGTAAGAGCTCTTTCATTTTCCACCTCCTCCTCCTCCTCCCACCCCAGCCAAAATTACTTCATGAGAACTTTATATGCGCAGGCAGAACCGTTTGCCCTGTGCATCTGCTTCTTTAGACGTGAATGTGCACCCTTCTTCTTCTTTCTCTTACAGTACGCAGTCCTCTTTTTACTGGGGTTATTTGTGCTGGTCCATCGAGAGTAGCCTCTTGCACTGGAGTACGAGGTGAAGGTGCCATGGAATTTTTTTAGATGAACGTTTTCAGTAGTTGATGGTCCCACGTGCCGGGAGGAAGAAGAAAACATGCATTTCAAAGCTTCTTGCCAGTTTGGGTTTGTTTTGTTTTTTACTGCGTAAGGGCGAATGTTTGTCACAGTATTTTCAATGGTTTGTCACATTTTAGCATTTTTAGTGAGTTTTTATATTAAAAATTTAAGCCAAACTGTTCAGTGTTTCTACTTTGAAGCTGAGCTTCCTCTTGAAGTGCCTACAGGACTGTGTCCTCTAAGTCTGTGCCTCTGCTGGGCAAGCGTGGCTTCTCCCTGTGCGGACTGAACCGTCCAGCCGTGAGCTGCAGAGGTGATGGTTTTTTCCAATTCAGAACTGGAATAAAGAATTTTGCATCTCACCCAGTTTGAGCCCTTTGACGTTCTTTGTCATTGCCCAGCTGAGTGCAGTTGCCCGGTTTCCCTGGGGGGGGGCCCTGGGCTTTGCCGTTGCAGACTGACTCCCAGAGCCGTGTGAGGCAACTCCTCATTTCTTTTTGGAGAGGAAGCAGTCCTGAGCTGTAGATGATCCGCTTGACAATTCTGTGTTTCTGTGAATCACACTGAAATAATCTTCTTACGCTGCTTAACACTGCAAGGTGTTTGGGGCAGGAGACGGCAAAGGATTACTTGGTGCAGAAGCTGTCACTGCAGCCCTGGTGACAGAAGAATTGAGATGGGAAATACCCATAGCTGTTTGGCAGGGATGATCAATGGGATGCAACAGTAAAATTTTCTTAGTTTTGGAAGTGGGTTTTAGGTCTCTAATGATCCCTGCAGCTGACCACGTCTTACAGCTCACCCGAAAGCCCCGGAAAGGCTGAGGCCCCACTGCCTTAGGGTCTGAAAGAAGAAACCACTTTGTTTTCTCGGCTTCTCGTTCAGGATAGTGATCCTGCTTGTCTGGGTTTGGTGTCAGAGGAGACCCAAGGAAATGGTACGAGGCAGGGGCTCTGCAGTTACTGGCTTCCGTGTATATTTGTGCCACCTGTGCTGAGTGGTGGTTATAACTCGCCTCCCCGGTGTCTGTACTGACTCATGGAACCCTTTGACTTGCCCTTCGCTAGGACAGACCTTCATGAGAGCAGGCAGCGGGAGCACGACGTCACTGCTGCCTCTGGCCAAGACTGCCCAACCCCTCCTCTGCAGGTTACCCGCTGCCTGTCTTGCTGGGACGGCTTCCCCTGGCACTGGGAACCTGTCTCCTCCCTGTCTGTGCTTTCCCTGGGTTAACGCCTCTCCTCAATTTTGCAGAATCTACGGGCAGGTCCAGCCCCTGGTGCTGAGCCTTGTGCCTGTGGCTCTTGGAGTAATCGTAACTTCCTAATAAAAAATGGTAAGAAAACCGCCCTCCCAGTGCTGGAGCCCTTGAGGAGAGAATTTGGGTACAGAGTTTCTCCAAAATGCGTGAGGCACAGATGGGATGTTTTATCAAAAGCCAAACCTGGGCAGCAGCGAGGGAAAACACAGCGAGGTGCTCCCACCGCTGTGGAGCACCTTCCTGAGGAGCTGGGGCAGCATTTCTGCCCTGGCAGGTAGCACCGGGGCTGAGTCCTCGTTTCCTCCTTTGCCTTTAGCTTAAACTGGGTTTATGCGTAAATTGGTTTTTAGCTTGGGCTCACATAAAAGTTAAAACTTTTCGCTTGGGCTCACATAAAGGACTAAGTTGAGCTTTTCTGCAATCTGCTAATCAACACCTCTCGGTGAGAATTCGCTGCGAGTGCTGCTGGTGGTGTTCTCCCGGTCTTCTCGCTTTCACACTTCTTGCAAAAATCTGAGCGTGCAGAAGCAGTTGTTACTGTCACCGAGTTAATTTAACAAAGAGGCTAAACCACAAAAAATTCATGATTGTAGGGCATGCAAGGATTAGCTCTTAAAGAGCGTCTGCCGAAAACATGGCTCTGAAGGAAGAGAAGCGGTCCTTTTGAGATGCTGGGAAATAACAACACAGGGGTCCTGCTTGGCGGGGAGTCCCCGCTGGTGCTGCTGGTGGCTGGCAGCAGGTGTCAACAGCCAGTGGGGACGCAGGCTCCTTGCCAAGGTGGGTGCACTTGCAGGAAGGCTGTGCCTTTCCCAGCCTTGCTCTCACATGATGGCGTGGGAAGTAATTGAGCGGGAAGCGCTTGGAAAACGCAGGGTGGTGGGGTAAGGGGTGGATGAGGCCTGGAGCAGCCCGGCTGCAGCAGGCAGCTCCCTTCTGGCTTTGCAGATGCTTTTAGAACAGAAACGATTGCCCTAAAGCAGGGGCTGTGGTGTGACATTTGGTAATTCACCTCCGTGGCCTGTCTTCTGCCTATTTTCAGCTCAGTGTAGCTGAGAATGCGGCTCTGTGTTACCTGCAGCTGTGAAATGAGGTGTTGGCTCTAATTAGAGCAAGGATAAATAAGCAGTTAATCCAGTCACTGCTCAAACGCCCACCAGCCCCCTACGCTGCCTCCTGCGTCCCCTCCCGTGTCACCTTTCCTGCCACAGTGGGAAGAGGGTGCTGGGGACCAGCCCGACAAGCTGGGAGCTGGGAACATGGGGGCAGGATGACAAAGAGCTGTTTTGCCAGCTCTGTCCCCGCCAGACTTATTCTGCTTTGCTGAGCAGAAAGGCTGGAGAGCTGCAGGATCTCCAGTTCAGCTGGGTGCTAATGCTGAAGTGTTTGGCGAGCGCTGCTGTGCTCCCGCAGAGCCAGGGGGTTTGCTGTTCAAACTTGATGTGGTTTGGGGTTTTTTTTCTTCTTTTTTCAGTTTTCTTCAGTTTTTTTTTAAAGGTGAAGTTGTCTGGCCGGCTCCAGCAAAGCCTTTGAGACTTCAGGCTTACGAAAGATGGAGATCTTTGTGTCACAACAGGAATGGGATTTGTCTGTAAAGTATGTGGGTGTTGAAAGGTCTGGTTTATAAAGGAAAAAAAAAATAAAATCTGCCAGGGCTAAGATTGCTTCTGTCTCTGTTGTGGTTACAGCCAAACAGAGCAGGTTTTCTGGCAGACAATTTCATTGCTTAATTACTGTTCAGTCACATCCGCAGCTCAGGGCACAGATTCCTTCAGGGGCAGGAGCTTGTTTCATGGAGCCGAGTGATGCTGGGCTATTTCTAATCGCTGCTAGAATTTCATTAGGTAACTTATTTTTGTATCAAAGCAAAATGTAGAAGCGCAACGGATGGGAGGTGAGCTGTGAGGAGTGATGTGCTGAACGTTGAAGCTCCTTGAGACAAAGGCTGTCTTTGTATGTTTATGATGCTTGAACGCCCAGCTGTTGGTTTAACAGCGATAAGCATGACACCGCTTCATCCGGGTCTGTCGCTGCTTCTTGCCCAGCCAGGGTTTCTGGCGCTTGGGTTTGTAAGGTCATTGGTTGCAGGCCTTTAACAAGACCGGGTAATCTCGTGGTGGTTTTCCTGCCCTTAAAATCAGAACAGGTCAACCTTATTTTTTCTGAGGAGAATCTGCAAGGTGAAGTCTTGTCCACGTGTCCACTAAGTGGACTCGAGTCCACTAAGACCGGTTCTTGCTGGAGAGATGCACAAGTGCAAACCCAGCGTGCAAGCTCCCAGGCTGGGCTAAGCTCGTTGGCCAAGAGATGGAGAGGAGAGGTGGCTTAGGCAGAGCGTGTCACCCCTGTGCTGCAGCAGGGGGAACACACAGCAGATGTTTGCCTGTCCCAGGGTGAAGCCCCGCACGGCGTCAGTGACTCATGGGCTGAATCAGCTGAGGAGTGTCCTGGTTCCAGCATGGGTGAGGCCAGAAAGGCCTGGTCTTCGCGGTTCCTGTCAGAGTCAGCAGCTCCTGGGGGCAGTCGATGCGTGGCAGATGACTGATCTGACTGCTGGGAAAGGAGAAATAGCACTGACGTTGCGTTTTGAGCCAGTTTAAGAGCTTTCTGCCCCTTGTACCCTCTCCCCTCCCTTGCAATACTCCTATCTCTTCATCACCTGCGCCTGGGCGCTTGGGCTCACTCACCCCTGAGGAAGCAGCAGGTCTCGGCAGAGGTAGCTCCACCAGCCTCACCCATGCAGGTGGGAAGGGGCACGGTGCCTTTCCTGGTGGATCTGCCTTGTTGGATCTACTTAGCCATAACCAGGTGGGTTCCCTGCAGTCCTCTCAGCCATGAGGAGCCCCTCTTCATGGTCGTGGCTTTGCTGCTGCTGGGTGCTCATACCTGCTTACCCCTCAATTTCTGTGAAGAACTACCAGCTCCTTCACTTCATGGGTCCTGCTTCCCCATGGAGCGGGGCTGCCCACCTGCTGGGTCCTGCTGGCTGAGCACATCATGTGTTAGACCAGTTCCCGCTCACGGGGCAATTCGTAGCCGTGTTTGGTTCCAGCAGGTGCTTTCAATGCCTGGTCTAGCAGAGCTCCCCAACCCTTGGGGGAAATCAAGTACCTCCACAGAGAAGAAGGACCTCACTAGGGACAGGCTAGAAATGTGCAGGACGGAGCAGACATGCTCACTCTCTCTTGTTCTCTCTGCCCAGCTCCTCATCTCTTGACTTTCTCGCTCTTTCTGTTTAATAATTTAAAAACACTTCTGGAGCTGTCTCTGCATCTTGATATCACCTTCCCTTTCCCATCTGGCCTCCTCCTGTAGAAGCTAACCTTGCAGGGCTTCAGTTTCCAGAGAGACAGAAGTAACAATAACGTGGAGAAAATGAACTTCAATTTAATTCCTTTGAATCTCACTTCGCTCAAACTGGGATGTCAGATTTCTGCCGCGTAATTCTGGTTGGGACACTTCTGAGTGAGGCTTGGATTTGCCAGCAAGAAAACAAGATTTTGTTCTCTAAGTCTTCTTGCAGAGCAGTTATTTGTACTGTGTCCAGCGGGCGTGGAGTGAGTGGGAAACCTCAGGGAAAACCACAACTCATTTACGGCTTAAATGAAAATTGAAAAAGAGTTGAAAACAAGATGTGTGAGATTTCAAATTTTATCTTTTATAAACAACATTTGTTGCCTGTGGACGAATGAATGTAACAGAGGGATTTAATCTTTGTAAACAAGAGACAAATGCATCAAAATAGACCCTCGGGCGTGTGGCAGGACTTTAAATTTGACCTGGCTTTGGAGAAGCGGAGAAGAAGAGGCTGAAACAACTTAACTGCTGCTAAGAGTTTTATTGGCACCAGGAGATCTGTGAAGGAGACAAATAGGGGGATTCGAGGCCTTTTCTCTTTGTATTTGTTTTTTATTAGAGCCATTGTTTTTGAGCGTGCCTTTGCCTGCCCAGGTGGATGTTTGCAGGGCCTGTGAGTGCCCACACTGTGTTATCAGACCTCTGCAGGTGGGGGTCTCTGCCAGGCCAGACTGGCCACCTCTCTGGGCCATGCCCTGCTCAGTGCCGGGGTGTCAAAGCATAATTCAATGGAGGAGAAGCAAACCAGACCTTGCTTTAATCGCTGCAAGCCGTGGTGTTTCAAGGTCGGTGTGTTACGCCTGTTCATCATTAGCTCGGCGTTGGCAAGGCTCTGTGGCCGTGTGGGTTTCAGATACATTTGTTTCGCAGAGTTATGGAAAGGTCTCCTCTCTCTGCCTGCTGAAATCTTGTTGTATCTTTAGGTGCATTTGGGGCATTTGCTCACAGAGCCCGTTTAACCGCACTGTTTCTGCTCATATTTGCTCTACACTGACAAGATGCTCCATGGCCTGGAGCATCTCTCTTATGAGGAGAGGCTGAGGGACCTGGGTCTTTTTAGTCTGGAGAAGAGAAGGCTGAGGGG
>JAOXNH010000067.1:21776001-21789253 GCA_028566575.1 Bartramia longicauda | reverse complement strand
CGGCTGAGGAGCAGAAAAGGCCTTGACTCTGTGTAAGCGCCGCTCAGCAATAACTCAAACATCCCTGTTATCAACAGCGTTTCCAGCACAAATCCAAAACACAGCCCCATACCAGCTATTTATCAAACATTGATGAAATACATGTTCCTTTTCCAGGTTAAGTAAAAGTGGCTTGTCCACCTTAGATATAACCCGCAATTGGTATAGGCGGGTGATGCGCCATGGTATATAATCATTACAAGTCCCATTGTTGTCCCTACTTTTAATACCTGTGTATCTTGGTTTATTAACAGTCACAATCAGTTCATCACAATATCCAAGTTATAACAGTACATATGCCTGCAATTCTAGTTATAATGTCCATAGAATTATTGCCCTTCATTAAAATCTTAAAACAATCTGTACTTGGCTGATAAAGATATGTACAATATCTACTGAACTAAATAGTGCCTGATTTGATAAATGACGAGCGACCTTCTCCTGTTGGGAACTAGAGAGTCTGAGTTCTGCTATGGCTCAAAATTGCTTTGATATAACTTTCCATGTGCTCCTAAAGGAAATCCTATACATTTGATAGAAGTGGCATTAGTCATTGAACTTGATCTTTAGTTCTTGAACTTGATCTTTAAGGTGTTGATATTTCTTTACTTTTTCTACTGCTGTAGAAATATCAACTTATCCACCATATATCCACCAAATATCTTAATTTACTCTCGTACCTAACTGTAATACCTACTACAAGGGCCTCATCTTCTTTAGCGAATACCAGGTCCATTTTATATAATTCATTTTGTTGATATTTTAGCAGCAATTCCTGGAATACTACCCAATCTTTCCTTTTTGCCCTCATCTGCCAACAACTCACGTAGCTGGTTATGTCTCTTGATTCTGGTACTTTGTTCTGCTGGGCAGTATCCAAGAATATGTGAACAGGTCTCATTTTCTGCCTGACAAAGCCAGCATGACTTGATTTGAGTCTCTTGTCTTCCCTTTCCTTGAAATTCTTTGAGATGAAACCAGTTTAATAGGACAGCATGAAGGAAGAGAAAATAATGGCAATAATAATGATAAAAGAATATACAAAACAAGTGATGCATGATTCTCACTACCCGCTGCCTGATGCCCAGCCCGTTCCCAAGCAGCGATCCCAGAGTCTCACTGTTCAGCAAACCTGCATTTATACACTGAGCATGATGCCTATGGTATGGAATATTCCTTTGGCCAGCTTGGGTCACTTGTCCTGTCTATGCTCTCTCTCAGCTTCTACGGGAAGCTGAAAAGTCGTTGGCTGCTTAGCGACAACTGAAAACATTGGTGTGTTATCAACATTATTCCCATCTAAAACCCAAAACACAGCACTGCACCAGCTGCTAGTAAGAAAGTTAACTCTGTCCCAGCAGAAACCAGGACATTGGCACAATTGCTGCCACCCCATCCCCAGGATGGGAGCACCCTGGGTCCCCCATGGTGGAGGCACTCTAAGTGGCCAGAGCTCCAAGACGGGCTAGTGCAGCATGACTAATGGGCTCTGTCCTAGTGGATGGTCCGGCTGGGTGCCCTCGAAATCTGTGTTTCCCACCCGTTTGGCAGAGGGAAATTAAAAACATGTCTTAAGTTCATGCCCAGTAGGAAAAAGAAGGGCATTTCTGGGCAAAGATTTTGCCATTTCCCCTCAAGTCCCAAACTGGTGCTACCCAGCCTGAACACTGAATCCCTCCTTGGGGGTTGTTTAAAAAAAGTGAAATAAAGATTGGCTACATGTGGGAAGCATGATGTAGTGTGCAGAGCTGTGCTGCAGAGAGATCTGCTCACACAAGCGATGCCTGGGATGTGGCATCGGCTCCAGCTCCAGCAGTGTCTGCAAAGCGGAGGGAGATGTGGACATCACAGCAGATCCTTGGGGGCGATTGCATGGACACACATGGGGCTTTGGACCCCTTGGAAAGGTAGAGCTACCTCTCTCTCCTGCATGGAGTAGAGATAACTGAGGAGATGGCTGGTAACTAATTAAGGTGGGACCAAAACAACCATATGATGTAGTACATGGGGCAAGAAGTGGTCCAACCAGGGACTAGACCATCCCTCATATTACTCAGGGAGTGTAATCACTCCCTGAAGCTGGGAGTGGCAGTGGAGGGATGGGCTCTGCACTGGCTTGGCCAAACCAAGGGGTGGGGTTTGCCTGCGGAAGGGACCATGGATTTTGTGCTGTTCAGATGAGCATCACAAACATGTCTTCTGGGGAGATGCCCTGCTGCCAAAATGAGAGCAGGGGCAAGGAAGTTTCCTTCTTTCTCTAAATGGGGTGTCCAGCAGCACATCGTTTGTGTGCAAGGACATCAGGGGAGCACATAGGGCTGCTCATGTGTCCCCAGTGGTGATGGAAACAGGGTGTGATGGTGGTGGTGGTGGGGTGTGCCCCACTTCCCTGGGAGACCCCTGATGGGGTTGTGGGTTAGCAAGCATGGGAAAACTCATGGATTTACCCCTCAGCCAGTACATTCATATCCATGAAGAGGTCCTACAGAAAGCCTGAGGCCATGATGGTAACTGGGGTTTGAAGTTTGGTTTTTTTCCTCTCTTTCTAATTTTCTGGGTATTTCTGCAGGTTGTAAAGGTATGTAGTTCATCAGAAAGTTTCCAGGGAACAGGTCTGGGTACTTGTTCTTGCTTGCCAGGAGCTTGCAGCCTCATGCTCAGGGCACTGCTCCCACTGTCAGCACCCTGCCCCCTTGCTTGGACAGACCTTTTTTATTGGGCAGCTTCTGCTTTGCCCCCTTGCAAGTGATGGACGGGGTGATTAGGGGTGAGTCACCCGATCCAGGTCACCTGGGGCAGGTGGGGGCAAGGAGAGCAGCACCCCTCACCTCTTGCGCAAGCAGCCATGCAGTGGTGGAACAGCCGCTGTCTGTCGGTGCTGGGAACAGAGGCGGGGATGGCGCAGGGACATGCCTGGGCAGGGAGGCAGCTTTGGGGATGGAGTGGGAGCCCCGAGAGGCTGCTCTTTGCTCAGGTGATTTCTGCCTCACCTATCGGTGCCAGTGGGACAGATGGGGGTGTTTGTGTCCAGATGTCACCTTGTCCCACTGGTTGTCCCCACTGTCCCTCTGTGCTGGCCGCCCGTGTGGAGGATGCTGCAGCTGGAGTCAGGCTGGGGCTCTGTTGCAATGGAGCCTGTCCAGTGTCCTATCCCGATGCTTGGATGCAGCTCCTTGCCCAGGAGTCTTTGCAACAGCTGAATGATCCACAATGGAGTAGCTTGAAGAGAGGGATGGGAAGAAGGATGGAGGGTTACCCTATGGCCAGTTTCCACCAGCTGAGCAGACAGGTTCACAGCACTGTGGCCATGATTTGGCTTTAGAAAGATTTGCAAGAAGGATCTATTCTTCCAGATTTCTTTGAAAGTTACTTAAGGATTTCAAGAAGGAGAAGGTTTCACTGTCCATAATGCTGCCCAGCAAGCTGGGTTTCGTATCTCATGATTGAGACAGCTCGGGACCAACTGGCAGGGCTGCCAGAACATGGAAGCAGAGCTCAGCAGGAGCCACCCATCCTCTTAGCAGGAACTGAAACAGGAGGGGTTTCAACCACACTTCCAGGAAACCCTCATCCAGAAATTCTGTTGGGTGTCCAGCCTTCTGCTCCTTCCAAGAGCCGTCACCATTGTGTGAGAGAGGAACTAGTTGCCTACAACCAGGAGGTAGTGCTGTTGCAGGTTTCCACATGCTCTCACAGACCCAGGGGACAGAAATCCAGCTGCCCTGTTGCCCTCCTAAATAGCTCCATCCTGCCCAGAGACCCCATGTTTGACCCCATGATCATTGAGACCAGGGTCTGTGTTGGGGAAAGGGATGATGCCCCAACGCGGGGCTGGTCCCTCTTCCTTCCCCAGTGTCCTCCCCCTTGCTGGGATTGCCCAGCCTCAATGAGGAGCTGCAGGCCCAGTCCTTCTTTCCTGTTTGACAGATCCCAGGTGCCCCTTCCAGGCTGTCCTGATCCCAGCGCTGTGGCTCTGCAACAGCTGCTGGAGCAGAGAGATATGGGGTGGAGTGTGGGAGGGTCTGAGCAGGAACGCTGAGGCTCTGGGAGGACAGAGAATGGAGGACACCAATTCTCACCCCACACCAGTGTTAGAGATGTTGTCTCTCCATTGAAGAGCAAGTTGGGTGCCAGCTCCCAGGTCTCCTCCCCAGATGCATCCCTGAGGACCCCACTCATCCGACAGAGCTCTGCCATCCTGGCATAAATTTTGGGAATGGCATTAGCCATTGGGACACATCTTATCAGGAATTTTAGTGTCTCAGCTTTGGGAACCCTGCCCCTGCAGATAACAGACATTCCTGCCAGTTTGATGTAACTATCAGCGAGCTGAGCTTTTCCAGGCTTTGTTGGGGCTTGTTAATGATGCACTCTGTGGTAATTAGCACTTTTGTCCCAGGCTGCAACTTAGAGAGAAACTTTCTCTTGTAACCCCTGTTCTTAGAGACCTAATTAAAGTGATACACATTTTTGATGGAACTCCTGTGTCTAGTGTCTCCTTGACCTCGAAATTAGTGTGCAAAGCAATGGAACCCTGCCTCAGACACCAACACAGGTCTGAACACACACAAGAACTCTGCACCCCATACCCTGGTGTATTCCCACATTCCAGATTACTTTTCCAATTTCAGTGGGTAAGGTGCCCTCTTCACTTTCTCTTTGTAATTGCTGCTACTGTAGATTGCATCCACAGCTGAGCTTTGATACAACTAAGACCTAGGGAAACATTATTTTGGGCTGCATCAAGTGCATCCACAATCAACTGGTGGTCCCTTTCATTAATTCTTTCCCACCAAGGCAGCATGTCTGATAAGAACCATGTGTGAGTTCCCAGTGCTAACAGAGAAGACCACAATGGGTGTAAGCAGCATTTTCAGGGTTTGAAATCACAGCATTTCTGTTTGCCATCCTGCAGGCTGCTATAAAAGAGAACAGAGACTTGTTTTGGCAGGAATAGTCCGAACAGGTTGCCCCATTAAAAAGAAGGAAAAATCCATCGTGTGTTAATTCTGTTACTTGTTTGCTGATGGTATTATCTAACACAATGGCTTTATGTTGCCATTTACTGTTTAACCTTTTTGCTGGAGCATCCAGAATGGGTGAAGATTAAATGTTGTAATGCTAAAGGGTCTGTGCTTATAGGCATCTGCAGTTTGGAGACCTTAGTGTGTCCTTCAGTTAATTGCATATTTTCTGCAACTCCTCTTAGGTAGGCACACCATTTTCTGACAGTGGCCTTTTGTGCAATTCCTTCTTGGGGAGCAGACCCCGTTAGGATTGCTTCTAGTAAATCACACAGTCCTCCAGTTTGCACAAGTTCTCCCTGACATATTCTCTCAACTTGTTTAACTGCTTGGACTAAAGATAAAAGTCCCACTTCCCAATCAGAGTGTTGTTGTTCTGTTTCTTTAAACGCGGTTGACTTAAACAATAGAGGTCTTTTTGGCCCATCTGGGCCGGTTTGGAACAGGTTACAGTAAGCAGCCTGTTTAGCAAAACCCCATTCGGCCATAATAGGGTCACGGACATGCACTGGTCCCAGTGACTCATACGTTTTAATTCTTCAAGAAGTTTTTAGCACCTCATTATGTTCTAATTTCCACTCCCAGGGTTTGCCTTTCATAGGAGTGAATATAGTGAACAGGAAATGATAGAAAAATCCTAGCACACGTTTTCTCCAGTATCCTACAGTTCCCGTTAATCATTGTAACTCCTTCCTTGATTGGGACATTTGCAGCCCTTTGATTTTTCTTAAGGTACCTGGAGGAATCCAGCACTGCCCACCATCCAACAATTAACTTAAACATTTTATTTCTTTGCTGCTGCTTCCCCACCTTCTCAGGAGAAGTTCCTCCAATCAGAATACAATTTATATATTGGTAGTTTCACATCTTGGGGTAGTGAGACTGTCTGTAAAAGTTCAGCAAGTGCGACATAAGCAATTGTGGGCGAGTGTTTAATATCCCTGTGGGAATCTGTTAGAAGTACACTGTATTCCCTCCCCCGGGTATTTAAGAAACGTGTAGATGTGGCACTTCAGGGCATGCTCTGGTGCCCAAGATTGTTGGTTTGTGTCTGTGGGCGGGTGTGGTGGGGTTTGGGTTTTTGGTGGGTTTTTGTGGTTTTTTGTGGTTGGACTCGATGGTCTCAAAGGTCCCTTCCAACCACAAAGATTCTGTGATTCTGTGAAGTGAAAGCAAACTTACGCTTCCTCCTCCTTCCAGGGGAGGTACAGCAGGCATTAGCGGGGCTGTAATAGCATTTAGTGTTAATTACAAACGCCACCTCCCAAGGGGTTTCTGAACTGGCCAGACAGGTGAGTTAGATGGGGAGGCGGCTCTGGAGATTCTGGGTTTCATTTCTCCAAATCAGCTATGACTTTAGAAATTCTACTTGGTGCTGCAGCGGAGATCGCACACTGCGGTGCGTTAGTGATCTGGGGCCGGGGGAGCGTGGGGGCTGTGCGGAGCACCTGCATTGCGCCCCCCCCCCCCCCAGTTTTTGCGGGGCTGGGGTGGGAGTCTGAGCCAAAGGACCACACGCTGTGTCCGGCAGGCACCAGCTACGGCCGCTGGGAACGCCGGAACCTGAGATGATCTTTGATGGCAAAGTGAGTAGAGGACATGGGCTTCTCAGCTGTGAGCCGAGGCCGGCGGTGTGGCACACAAACAGTCACTCCGTTCATACTGCTAACTTCAATGCTTTGCCGACTGGGCTGTACACCCAGCTTCTCAGCATCTTGTTGTGTTAGTATTGCAATGTGTCTTCTCCTATCTACTAAAAAACTTGAAACTTCACCAATTATCCTTGAGGACCAACTGGAATCAAAATGTATGGACCATTACCACTTGATCTACCGATAAGCCTCCACTTTCCTGACTGGCAGGAACACATGCCACATATGGCTTCAAACCCCGTACTCAATGAGTTGAACTTTGAAATCTCCTCCCCAGGCCCCCAGGCTTTGCTTTTCAGCTGGTGCATCTTCCCAGCCCATTACACGGCTGCAGCTAACAAGCAGTGCGCTGATTGTGCCCATGTAGGGAGTTACTTGTGGGTGTTTTGAGTGTTATCACCTAGTCCTACCACCTAGTTGTGTATTGTGTCTTGTTCTCATCTCTAGATGGGCTTTAGGAATTGCTGGGGCTAGGTTTTAACATTGCCTTTGTTGGGCCCACAGGTACATTTGGGTGCTCTTAAACAGCTTCCCAATTATGCTAATTGTCACAAGCCCATTATTCTGAGAAGTTAGGACGCGGGCTCAACTCCTTTCCCCCGTAAATAATCAGTGATGTTAGTTGTGATCCTGCCTGGCTATGCCACATTGTCGCGGATGGAAGTGATGCGTTTCACTCGTAGACAGAAGTAGCAATACATTTATTGATATAAAACGAGAGTTTGATGGTAAATGCAACAGCTAACAAGATTGGAGAAGGCGAGGCACACTTGGTTATTTACTGCAGAGAGGACAGGGTCAGACAGAGCTGTCAGGGGGACCCTCCTGTTGTGTAACGAGGTTCAGAAAGGACCCCCTGGCTTTCTAAACTCCTGCACAGAGAGGAGTCTGGGTGCAGCTGGATCCAATCCTAGTCCCAGACTTGGTCAATGGTTTATGGCTAAAGGATTATATGTGTGCGATCAATCCTTCATATGACTTAGCTAAGATTTCAAAGTTTAGCATGCTGTTAGTCACTCACCGAGGACCTGTTGTGGTAAGGAATCTTTCCGCATAACCGACATAACCTCAAGTGGGCGTCCCTGCTCACGGGGAGATGCTGGCCTGCAGCCGCTGCCGTTCAGGAGAGCTCAAAGGGCTCTTGGGCTGTTCACTGTTTGTGGGGGTAAGATGATTGACCTCTGTTTACATACTGACCACAGGACCAGTGTTGCTTAAGTTAGCCCTTGGCTATTGTGTTTTTATCTGTCTCACCGAAACCCCATTGAGCCCGGTGCAGCCATCACGACTGCATGCACCCATTGTGACCACCACGGGTGGTTGTCACTTGGGCAGAGTTGGCGGAGATAAAGGTCAGGCTTGTGCCTAGGAAGGGAGAGCACACCATCACACCTGGCTGTGGGCAGAAGATAATTTGAGTATTTTTTCCTTCCATCCAGGCAAAAGCGCCAGTAGCACCTGGTGTAATAAGAAGTCATGCATCTGTCTGAAAAGCAGTGAAAAGACCCAAGGGCTGCTCTGCAGTGTGTGGGCAGAAATTTGTAGCATAAATTACAGCCGTTTGCTTAATATTTTAAAAAAAATAATTCACAGAGTCAAGGTAGTATGCAAGCAGAGATGGGGTTGTCAGCTTATGTCCAACAAATAGTTCAATCCAGCTAGAACTAGTGCAGCTTTTTGTAGGGCTTGCGGAACCACCTTCCAACTGGTTTTGATCTTGCAAGTCCCCTTCACTGTCCCAGAGCCCTCCAAAGACCTCTTATAAACTCAGAATGCCTCCACGTGGATTTGGCTTTGAAGAACGTCTCCTTCTGATGCTGCAGAGGAAAGCTCATGCTCCCCCAGAGTCACCGGCTGCTCGTCTCATGCTCAAAGGTGGCTCTTAGGAGAGGACCAGAAATGGAGCAGAGGTGGGTCTGTCTTTTACAGTACATCAGGCTCCAGAGGGCAGAGGACCTGGACCACCTCCTGCTGGTGATGAGCTTGCAGATCACAGAGCAGGGCTAACATTGTCGTGCAAGATATCAAAGGCAGATCTGAGGTTGGCCAGGTCTCTTGTGCATGTTCTCTACCAGTGTTGGGTGTCACAAGGGCTTGTGGGCTGGAATACAGAGCTCTTCCCACACAGTGGTCCTGTCCAAACATCACCTTGGGATAGTGTCTTTCAGTTGGTGACAGTCCTGCTGTGAGTGACAGGTTGAACTAGAGACTTTCAAAGGTCCTGCCACTTGCATTTCTATGAATCTGGTGGCCTTGTTCCACTTACTATAGTCTTACAGGCCTCCCAGCAGAGCTGGCTCCCCAAAACCTCTCAGGGCATGTCTCACATCCTTGCAGAGAAAGGGCACAAGGTAGATGAGGCAGCTGGGAAGCTGGCTTTTCATGAAAGGACATAGTCTTTGAGGTCTAGCACTGCCACCTGATGTTCCCAGGAAGATGAACAGAGCCCACCTTGTACCAGGTGCCAGGTCTGTGTTCCTTGAGCCCGTCTGCCCTGCTGGGACCTGTCTTAGCCCTGCCCTTCCTTTTCTTTCCTTTCCTTTTCCTTCCCTTCCCATGGCTGTTGAACCAAGGTGCTGGAGCAGGTTGCTGCCCTCCACACCAGCAGCATGGCCAGGTGGAGCTGCTGCCAAAGGGCATGCTGGAGGTTGGTGGTTCCCTTGTCAGTGCCACCACCCTGGACCAGCTTGCGCAACAGGTTTTTGCCTGCAACCACCCAGAACAGGTACAGGTTTCTTCCTGGAGGAGAAGGTCTTCCCTGGTGTATGAGAGGATGGGGGATGCCAAAAGCATGGGCACACTGAGGGCTAGAAATGGAAAGAAATGAGGGTCCTGAGTTTGCTCTTTCTAGATCCTACCTGGAGTAGGAGGAATCTTACTATATCCACCTCTGCCTGCTGCCTGAATTACTGCTTTGATTGATTTAACACACAGGGAAAACCCCTCTGTGTTGCAGTATCGATCTACACACACTTTATAAAAGCCATCAATTACGTGGTCATTCTGCCAGCTCTGCAGCTCCTGTCACGGCCTCAGCCTTGTATGAGGAGTCCAAAGGTTGGCAGGTGGACTGGGAAGGTTTATGGCACCTTCCTCCCTGCAGCGCAGCGGGAGCATGCGCTCCAGGAGCTATTACCAGCGCAAAGCACTGGGGTGCTACATCACGTTTACCCCACTCACTGTATTCTATACACCACGAGATTGAAGAACCAATTGATATATATTAATATATTGGCTGGTTCTCAGCACCACACAGAGGTTAAAAATGCGGTGTAACTAATGGAAAATGGAAGTAAGATTGTGTTAGACATCCTCTCCCTGCACTCCATCACCCTGATGATTTCTGGGGTTCTGTGTAGAGGGTCCTGTGGCAGGAGGGCTCTCATCCAGTCCCGTGGCTGGTTTTGTTCCTGCTGCTCTAGAACTGTTTTTGTCCATTGAAGACCAACATCTCATGTCTGCCGGGAACAGACGCTGCAAAGAAAGCCCATGAAAAAGGCTTTGTGGGTCTGTAGCTGGGATGGTCCATCCTTGCTTGATGATCATCCAGCCTTGAGCAGCAGCATTTGGTGCACATAGGCTGTAAGAATATCTGCTTCTGAGTGGGGTCACATAGAGGACCTTGGGTCAGGCACAGGCCTGAGACCTCCTGGGCTGGGCAGGCAGAGAACTGTGATTCTCCCAATGCACTCAAGCACTTGTGCCTCTTTCCCTGGGTCATTCCCAGCAGGAAAAATCACAGGGTTACAAGACACCATGTTCCTTCCATGTTGCCCTTGTAGTTGCATATGCACAGTCCACACAAGTCCAAATGCCACCCCAAGGCATTTGCGTGGGGCCAGGGTGAGCACATCCCTTGGGGGAAGATCTGGCTTGGGACAAGCGACACTGGAGTCATTTCATACTCCAGAAGGCATCGCCTGGGATGAGAAAGAGGCTCAGAAGAGTTTCCCACAAAGACTAGAGCAGTGAGAACAGGTTGGATGACAAGATTTATGTGGTGTGATCAGGGAAATTTGGCTCCCTCCCATTTCCAGGGAAACCAGGGGGCTGCTGACAGCTCCAGTGTGAGATGGAGCCATTTTCTGAGCTGCTGTGGTTCTCAGGGAAGTACCATATCTCTGTCAGGTCTCTTACTGTCTACCAGAGCACATCTGCTCATCTTTAGCTGACTCCCTTCTTGGGGCCCTCAGCTGTAAGCCAAGGACCTGATGCAATGAAATGCTTCACCACAGGGTCCCATATCTGTGTTTTCCAAAGTGCTTCTGCCAAGCTCCAGGGGTGTTGGGGGAGGAGGGGGGGTTGGTACATGACTTGGATCTCCCTTCTCTTCACCTCCCAGGACACACCATCCTCAGTCCCTACAGCTGAACAAGGAAAGCTCAGCCACCTCAGCACATATTATGATGGGGCTGAACCACTCCGAAGGCAGCAGTGATGGATCCAGATACACATCCTTTCCGCCACCATTTGCCATCAGGCGAAATCCCTGTGTCACTGGTGTCCCTCTCCTCTTTCCATGCTGCCAGCGCTTTGCAGTGAGCTGTTGGGTCCTGTCCTGGGGAAGAGGCCTCTCTGTCCTTGATGGAGTGTCCAGATAATTTGTAGCCCTACACTGCACTTAATCCTGGCTCCTCTGCACTAGGATGCCCTGCTCCCTGGAGAATAGGGGTGCCAAGCTCTGGACACCCTCTTTCTCAGGCTGTCTCAGCCTCTGGGCTGGTTGGGTTTACCTTGGTGACGTCAAGTTTTGGTGTCCGTATCAGGCTAAGAAGAGCTTTCCCTGGAAGAGCATAGGGGATGGCAAAGGTGTTTAGGAGACTAAGATTGTTTTGCTTCCTGATGGCAACCTGATCTCCTTTCTGCCTCTTTCTTTCCCATCCTCATTGCCTGGTTTGTTGGGCTCCTATGGAAGAGAGGTCTCAAGACACCTCGAAGGAAGGTCCACACCAACCTGGGGCCTGATATCTTTGCTAAGGGTGTAGCAGGAGTGAATGTGAGTCTTGTGTGAATGAGCATGACAGGGAGCACTTCACAGTCTGAGACACCAATGACACCAAGTGGTGGCAGTGGACTTTCACAAACATCCTTTGAGCCAGCTCCTCCTCATGGGGCAGTCCCACAACTAAATAAGTGATGAAAGTGGCTTGTCTCCATTTCTCTTACCTCACTCCATGTCCTTTTCCCATCCCTGGGGTCTTTCCATGACCACAGGTGGTGGGGGAAGTCCAGGAGACCAGCTACGATGACAGATATCTATGCTCTGAACTGTCAGGGCTTCTGAGGATCTGTGCCACAGTTCTGCTCTGTGGTGGGCTATGTGCGCCAGGAAAGTCGTCCCACTGACCTCAGTTGGGTCAGTGGCCTCATTGCACCGCTGAATGTGGTGTGCAGAAGCAGCAAGCTCTGCTGTGAGCAAGTTCTGGAGTCCAAGCAGCAGCGTGGAGGGGCACCCTTCAGCCAGAGCAGCAAGGGGAACAAACGGAGAGCTGGGGGAAAAAAAAAAACAAACCAAAACTGAAGAATTTGCTCATTTCCCCAGCCCGGACACAATACTTAGGTCCTGGAAACCCCCAAAGAATGTGACCTAGTGAGTTACAGGGCATTGCACTCAGAGACTGTGCCTGCTGTGGACCAGCAGATAAATGTCAGAAAGGCAGATACCAAGGCAGAACAGGCAGAGCACCTAAAAAAGATGTTTCTCAAAAGTTCTTCTTACTCACTCAGTCTGTAATTTAAATTGAAGAGGGATTGGGGGATTTGGGCTTGGGTGGTTGCTTACCTGTGAGGGAGAAGGAGAAACACTGGAACAGTCAAGCAGTGGAGCAGGTCACCCAGCCTTCACACCTGGAGGTTTTCAAGACCTGATGGGACAAAGCCTTGAGTAACCTGGTTTTGCTCAAAACCTTGAGCAACCTCCAGAGCTGACTCTGCTTTGAGCAGATGGCTGGACTGAGATCTGCTGAGGTCCTCTCCAGCCTGAGTTATCCTGTACTTCTAGGGTGGTGTCCAAGGCAGATGATGAACACCTTGCTTCTGAGCAACATGTGGGTGGCTCAGGGGGAGAACATTGCTCCAGCAGTTTACATAGCAGTTCAGAGAAGGAAGATGAAGAAGTAGTCCCCTTGAATGGACTGCTGCCCAAGCATATACATCACCAAGGGACTGCAGCCTGCGGAGAAGCCCATGACAGAGCACATACAACCCCCAAGGAAGAAATGAGCATCAAACATTCACCCTGGAGCCCAGGAAGAGCGAGAAGGAAGGAGCAGCTGAGAGGAAACTGCTAGAATTTGACTGCACCCCCTGCCATCACCTGTGGTTTCCCCAGGGGACCGAGTGTAACCTGCAGTGACGATGAGGAGGAGACATGCTTGGGGAGACACTGAGCACCGACACAACTGGTAGGAGAGCCTACCAGGGGAGGCGCCTCGCCAGACCTACTTTTCACAAACAAAGGAGGACTAGTGGGAGATGTGGAGGTCGGAGGCCGTCTTGGTCTTAGCGATCACCAAATGGTCGCACAAGGTTTCCATT
>JAOXNH010000067.1:21742478-21757495 GCA_028566575.1 Bartramia longicauda | reverse complement strand
CGCGCCCCGGGAGGCCGGGTCGGGCCGCTGGTGGCTGGGGAGGGAGGTGGCGGTCGCCGCTCCGGGCCGCGGCACCTTGGCTCTCGGGCCGCAGCGGAGCCCCGAGCGAGCCCCTCCGGCCCCGGTGGCGCGTAGAGGGGGGGGAAGCGCCGGCCCTGTCTGCCCCGCTGCGGCCCGGCGCCGCGACAAAGCACTGGCCTTCCCCCGCCCCGTCCTCTCCTCCGTCAGCGTCTCCCAGCGCCGCCCAGCCTTCCTGCCCGGCCCTCCGCCCAGGGCCGGCACTGAGCACCCCCTCCCCGTCGCGGCCACAACTTCCTCCCCCGACCCGGCACCGTCGCCGCCGGTTCCCCTCCCCGGCGGGGCGGCGGCAACTTTTCGGGCCGGTTCCTGTGCGGGGCCCTAGGCGGAGAGTGGGGTGGGAACGGGACGGGGGACGAGGAGCCTCTCCGCCGCGTCGTGTGCGCCTCACCCCCTTCCTCCCCCCGTACGGCCGGGGAGGGGAGGAAGCCGGGAGCGGCGCCGCCCGTGGGGAGCGGTGGTCGGCCCGGGCGCCCCTCACGGCGGCGGTGGCGGCGGGGCTCGGGTGGCACCGTCCCGCACCGCGCTCTTATAGGCGGCGGCGGGCGCGGAGCTCTATGTAAATGCCGGCTCTGCCCGCCCCGCCGCACTGCCCGCCGCACCGCCGCGCAGGTGAGAGCCGCCACCGGGGCCGCCGACACGCGTGTCCCCTCTCGCGTGGGGTCCGGGGGGTCCGGGCCACGCTTGTCCCTTCTTGCCTGGGGTTTATGAGATCGGGGCCACGCGTGTACCCTCTCACGTGGAGGCTGGGGGACTGGAGTCACGCGTGTCCTTTCTTGCGTGGGGTCAGTGGGATCGGCGCCACGCGTGTCCCTCCTCCCTCCGCGGGGCAATTGGAGGGACCCAAGCCGCGGCACAGGGCCATGCAGGCTGCTGCCTGGCGGGGGGTCGAGCTACGCGCGTTGTCGCCCGTGGAGGGGGCAGGGGATGGTGCTACTCCTGCTACTCCTGTTTCCTGCTTGGGGCACAAGTTGGGATGGGGCCACGCGTCGGGGGATGGAAGGGGTCAGCACATGCGTTTCTTTGTGATGGACAAGGTGGGATGAGGCCATGTGTCCCCCCACCTGCAAGGGAAGCAGGGTGCTGAGCTACTGGTGTCCCCACCCGCTTGGGGGACCGGGTAAGATGGGAGAACACATCCCTGCCTGCATGGAGGACCAACGGGCCAGGGCCACTGGTGTCCCTGCCTGCTTGGGGCACGCGCCTGCATGGAGGACTAGGAGCTTGGGACCACTCATATCCCTGCCTGCGTGGAGGACTAGGGGGAGTTCGGGTCATGTGGAAGGACAGGGTGGGATGGGCTCATGCATGACCTCACCTGCAGGGTGCGATGGAGCCACGCACATCCCTGCCCGTGATGGAGCAGGGCCGCAGGACAGAGCGGGTTGGGACTGTGCATGTCCCTGCCTGCATGGACACAGGACACCGTGGGGACCCCTTATGTCCCACCAGGGGAGGTAGTCCCCCTGTACACTGTGGGGGCATCTGGCCCCAGGGGTTTCCCCAGGTGGGAAAGCTGGAGACACTGCTGGTCCCTGTGTGCACGCTGTCCATAGCATGTGCACAGGTTTGGGATTTTCTGGATGACGTCTGAGGCTGGGGGATGCAGCCTGTTCTGAAACCCCAGGGCTGGCTGGTGGGGGAAGGTAACAGTTCCACAGTCTGTCCCACCAGCAATTGGGAAAGCTAGAAATAAGCTGTGACTAACAAGAACCATGGGGACCAGGCTCCAGGCTTCTCAAATGCTCTGAAACTACTCTCCTCTACCTGTATGGTCACTCTGAGTTCTGCAGTGAGGCTGCTGCTCCCTTAGGAAGCTGATGTGTCCCACAGTCCCAGATTACACGTGGCTCCAGGGAGAGCTCAAGAGACATTTCGAGGCTGAAGTTCTAACTTTAGGGAAATTAAGTCTGCTGAGATCAGGTGGAGCAGGAGATCCTTGTTTTGGGGGAAGCCATGTATTTGCACCCTCTGCAGCACAGTTTTTGGAGGTGTGTGAAATTCCAGGCCTTGAAAGGGCACAGGGATCCCCTCTAATGGAAGAAGACAAGGCTGGAGAAGTGAGTGCTTGATCTCACAAGGTGCAGAGGGCAGGAATGACTTTCCAAAGGTCACACAGGGAATCTGTGGAAAAGCAGAGACTGGAGGGCTCATCAGATCTTACAAAATTCCTGGAAAGCTCAACAAGTCTATGGAAACAATCCAAGCTTGCAAAGCTTTCCCTCAGCAAGCTGCAGCATGGGCTTCCAAGGTCAGTCTAGTTTCATTATGTCAAGGAACCCCCTGGGTGGTTTGCGAGATTTGGGAGGCAGGTGTGAGAGCTTCTGAAGAAGCCTGGCAACTGGTCCTCAGCACATGGGAGAGAACACTGGGGAGTGTGAAGCTGGAGGTCTCAAATGAAGCATGGAAAGGAGCTTGTGGGACAGCTGAGTGCTACACATAAGATGCCCATCTTCCTTGGGCATGAGGTTCCTAGCCCAGATCTGCATGTTCCTCCTTTTGAGTGCATCCTGTAAGGACTGCTGACACTCAGCCTTGCCTGTGAGGAGGTTCCCAGCAAGGGAAGGTTTGATAGGCAGGGGAGACAGGATGTCAATGGCTGCTCGTGCCTTTACAGACCAAGTTCTGCCAGGGACAGCTGCTCCCGGGGAAGCGAAATGGTTCCTGAGGTTTCGTTGGGAGAGACAAACTGCTGATGTGCCCAGTAACTTGTAGAAAGGCATAAAGACAGCGTAGAGGCACGAAAGAGTTCCATGTTGGTGGAAAAGGTCCTGAGAAGTCTGTGGTCCAACCTACTGCTTGGACCAAGACCACTGCTGTCACTGTATCATGTTGGCCATGATCGAGGCTGAAAAGCCTCCAGAGACTCCACCTACAGTCTTGGATTGACTAGGCAATAAGTGGGTTTTCAGTGCTGGGCCATGGAGAGGTGAAAGGTGCATGAGAACTGGCATGTCATCTCATGACTTGGGTCAAGATTGATTCCCATATCTGAGGAAAAGGGAGGTTGCTCAGTGACAGAAGGAATTTTAAAACTCTTTTTTTGCTGGATCCCTGTGAGAAGACTGAAGGGGAAGGGGGGCAGGTGCTGTGCTGTGACTGGTGGTGTGCTGTGAGCCTTGGCTTTGCCCCATGTTTCCTGAGTGACTCTGACAAATCTGCAGCATCTTCAGAGCTCAGCTGTACATGGCAGTTGCAGCTCTGTACATTTTGAGTCAGCAGGAGATAAACCCAGCTGTGTCTATGGGGATTCCCTTCCTACAGTGCGGGAGGTCACGAGGACAAGCAACCCACGGCTGCTACAGGTTGCTCAGGATGTCTCCAGCCATGCAGCATCCCCCACTGGTTTCAGGCAGCTTCAATGGAGAGAGCTTTCTGGCAGGAGAGTCCCATGTGGTGATGGCAACTAGGCTCTGCTGCTCCTGGCAGAGGTCCTAGGCATCTCCATGCTTCAACCATTGACCAAACTTTTGTGGCTTTCCTATGGGATGAGTCTCAGAGAGCCTCTGGTTCCCACCAGCTGCACAACCCAAATCTCGTGTCCACGAGACCATGCTCAGCAGAGGGCAGTGGGATGGAAGAGCTGTGGCAGCCTCTTGCACATGGCCATGCTCCAGGAGGACAGGGGTGGCACTGGGTGACCAGGGACACCACCCAATGCTGCTCTCAGTAGCTCTGAGGCTTACAGCCACCCCAGCTCCCATTCTCATGGAGGTGAGGCTAGAACTGAAAATGCAATCAGTGCAGAGGTATTTGACAGTGGTCTAACATTAAATCCGTGTTAGGGGAAGGTAACAAAGCGGTGTGCCTGTAATGAAGCTTTGTAAGGGTAGAGTGTGGGTCAGCTGCTGCGACAGAGGAGGAAGGTGGAAATGTCACTTCTTGAGAAACAGCTTGTCTTCCAATGCAAAAGGCCAGAAGTGCAGAAATCTCTGGTGGAAGGAAGTTAACGTGGGTTATACGCTATGCTCAAAACCTGGCAATGACCGTTCAGTTTTATCAACACAATTAATGTGAATGCAATGACAATAATTAAATATTAAACTACTTCATTTGCCAAGTGACTCACATTTTACAGTCTATGCCACTGGGAGTTATAAGTGAAATATCCCCATTGCAATTCCCAGTAAATCAGAAATAAAACCTACAGTGCTGCTGGCAATGTGTAAGCCTTTCCAAAACCATAATTTCTTTAAGCTTTGATTAAAACAATGAGAAAAGGAAACTAAATGCATGACTTTGGCTTGTGACAGAGTGATGTAGGAAAAGCTGAAACCTGTGCAACACCACATCTCTTGGCAACATGGCTCCTCTGAAATGATGCTGGTCTTTGGATACACATCCGCAGTGCTGGAACAATGGACAAAGAACCATATTTAGCAGAAAACCCTGTCTTGGAGTTAAATCCAAGTTTAGCATTCCTGTGACTGGAAAGCCAGTGGCAGCATTGTGCCATTAATGATCAAAAAACGTAGCCTCCTCTGTTCATGGCTGGAAATCCCTCTTTTCAGTCAGGTGTTGGCTGGAGTTTTAAATGTTCAGATTCCAGTGATAAAATCTGCTCTGGATCCAGGGTCTTTGTGGAAAGAGAGACGGCAAAGTGTCATGAGAAAGGCTGGTCATGAGAGAGTGCCAATCAAGTTAGTGGTGACCATCAAGTTAGAGGTGACTTCTTGATGACATCGAGAGTGCCATCAAGTTAGAGGTGACCAAGAGGTCTTGATCTGCAGTAGTAGCACACTTTAGGAGGCCTGACTGAATGCTGAGGCTATTAGCATTTTGTTCACAACTTGGTTTTTGCTTGGATTGGACAAAGTCCATGCGGAGAAATTGCCAGCTGAAACACGTCTATTTCTGTAACAAAGGGTGTGTTTCTGTAACAGAGCTGGCACAGTTTAATGTCTTCCTGTCGTGGATGATGAGTTGTGAACTTACAACTGGGGTATCCCGAGGCAGGGGTACCCATCCCGCTCCAGCAGAAATGTCTTCTTAGGCCAGTTGACACCTCCTGACAGAGCTTTCCCAGAGTGATGGGGTCTCACTTGTCCTCTGCCACCTTCCCACAGCCCAAATCGGGAGATACTTCTGATGGATGATGATGGCAGTGGGGTTTTACCAGGCAGCTGAAACCACACGAGGGAGCTAAGATTATGGTCTGTGCATGTTCCCAGCCTCCGGGAGCAGCCCGGCTCCAGCTCCTTTCTCCTCCTGTTCTCTGTTTGCAGGTCACTGCTTCCAAAGACCTAGGGGCCAAAGCCACCTGTGGAAACAATGTTGAGTTTGACCGTGGTTCTGCTGGGCACGTGGACCTTGGGGGGTAAGTACAGTTTCAGGGAAGGGGACCCAAGGGGAGACCCTGGATAGTTTCTGCCCCTCAAAGGAATTTCCTCTAACTCACGGAGCACCATATCAGAGATGGGGATGATTTCAGAAAAAAATGGAGCAAAATACTGAATTTGCAGAGCCTGCAGCTTGGGGGACTCACCTACTGCTGTTGATACGTTTATATGCTTATGTACTTACATGTTTATGTGATGTTTATACAGCTTGTAACCAGGTGCTAGAGCTGGTATTATAATACATATAATACTGGCATTATACTAAAAGCAATAAAAATTAACACAGAGGAAAAAAAGGATATGTTTATTGGCAAAGGCTGATGCTGATACATAATGCATGGAGGGGAACCCAACTCCACTGTCAAGGCCTTTGCTTGACACACATGGACATTGTAGGGGTCGGAAGTAAGGAGGCATTTCTGATACAATGAGAGAAACGGAGAAAATGAAGATGCTTTGGGAGTAGACTGTGGGGGCCAGAAATTGATTTGGGGAAATCAGGATCACAAGTGTGAATTTCTAATTTTAGACACTTCTTATCCCTCAAAAGGAGTGCAAAACTTTTCTAAAAAATGGTTCATACAGGAAGTCTCAGAAAAAATGCGGGAAAATATCACTAATATAAATATAACTAGTGGATATGCTCGTTTCATGCATCTTGTTTTGCTGTTTACCAAGTGGGTCTGGTCTCTTCCAGGAGCCCAGGAGAGCATCTCCTGGGAGGTACAGCGCTACGATGGCTGGTACAACAACCTGCTGCACCACAGCCGCGGCTCCGTGGGTGAGTGCCAGGCCCAGGGATGGGAATGGCGGGATGGGGTGAGCTGGCACTTTGGCATCTGGCTAGCTTTACCACTGAGAGAGAGACTCTTTCTGATTGGAGCCTGAACCAGGCAGATGACCAGGCAATGCCACCTCCTCTGGCCCTGAGAGGTGGCTGTTTGCACTCAAGGTAGGTCCCTAGGTGCACCTAAGACCCCCTGTTGGAGAAGCCTGGTGGGGCTAAGCAGCCCAGCTTTGTGTCCCCCCTACTTCTACCTGCTGCCCAGGCACCATCTGCAGATTGCAATGGTGTTGGGTCAGTCCCAGAGCTGTGCCTTTGCAGGGCCATTCAAAATATCCAAGGCAGGGAGGACCCAGCTCTTTCCAGCAGGCATTTCATTGATGGTCAGGGATCCCAGAGCTGGGAAAAGGAATCTTTAGCCAAAATCAGCATGAAGTTCAAACGGCATTCAGCAGAAAGCCAGAGACAGAAGAGTTCATGGTCCAGACATGCTGGATCTACTCCTTTTCTGCTCTGCAGAGGACAGATATTGCGTTGTTGGGCTGCTGTGTAGCATGTACTGTATTGGGACGGGCATGCAGGATTTCCCTGTGCCAGTTGTGAGCTGCTTTCTTGTGCCTAAAACCGGCCCATGGGTTCACCTCCAGGAGAACTCCCCAAGCCGGTGACCGGGGCAGATCAGGCAGGATCTCATCTAAGATTATGAATCCTCCTATTTCCTGCAGCCCAGGTGACACCTACGTGGTGACACAAGGCACAGTGATAATTATGAGGGTTCCTCTGAATCCGAAGGACACTGCAGCATGATAAGTGTCTCGTTAACCCCTTGGTTATACCAAAGCCTATTAGGGAAATCCAGCGGGTCCCTGGCAGACGAGATCTCCATCTTCCAGAGCAGACAGATCAGAGCTTAACATTTGGAAACAAATCCATGGAAACTAAGCCAGCAATTCAGGTTTCCCAGCTCTGGAGAATCCAGAAAATGAAGCCCACTACAATGGTGAAGAGCCTTTCAAAATGAACTTGCTCATGACTGAGAAAAGAACTCCCACCTTTTCAGGACAGGCAGTGGGTGCAAAGTCAGGGCGTTTCTCTCTCATCTTCTCCCTCGTCTCTCTCCCTCTATGTCTGTTCCCTCTCCTGTTTCCTACAGTTGCCAATCACTATGTTTATGCAGGATTGCATAGTCAACATGGGCATCTTAGTGTCACTCCAGTTACCCACCACCCAAGACCTCCAGGAGGCCCATGGACCAAAGAAGGACAACTGGAAGGGAACATGCCCATGGAGGAACCCTCCTAGTTTTAAAAGAACTGATTGCAAGAAGTTTTGGGCATTGGTACCAAAACTTGTGTGTTCTTGGCCACTAGAAGCATCTATGCCATCTTCTTGCTCTTTCTGGGACCCTCACACATGCTGGTTTTCAATCCCAATATTGTTGCCTCTCCTGTCTGTTGGGTGCTGCTGGACCCACACCATGTTGCTTTGGTGCTGCAGGTGCCAGGCTGCTGCGTCTTCTGCCCGCCAACTATGCAGATGGCGTCTACCAGGCGCTGCAAGAGCCCCATGTGCCCAACGCTCGTCAGCTCAGCAACACGGTGGCGCGGGGACCCTCTGGACTGCCCTCACACAGGAACACAACTGTGCTGGCTGTCTTCTTTGGTAAGAGTGGGGCCTGGCATCAAGTAGAAAAATCTTGGTTTGGGTGGAAAAATGCTGGTTTCCCACACCCCAAGGCCACACTTCAGAGCACTCCTCACCCACTGCATCACAGCAGACCACACCCGAAAGATAAAGCTTTGGGTATTGCCATATCAAAGTGCTGTACAGCTGAGAGAGTTTGCGTGAATTTTTGGTGACCTTTGGCAGTTGCCACAAATAGTGATACTTGTCGTTTGGGCACTTCCTCATTTGTTGTAGCAGTAGAGTTACCCGTTGCAAAACGCCTGACAGATGCAGTGAGAGCCATGCTGTGAGTGACTGCTGGAAGAATTGCTGCCGCTCAGGAGCTCAGCAGGGTCTTGGGTCTCCAAGCCCAGGGATGTCTGTCTCAGGGAAATACACTCATCTCATGCAGAAAACAGGCTGAAATTGTTAAAGAACTGGAGACAATTAGCTCACAGCCAGACATACAGCTTAAGGTTCATACACATCCCTGGACACCCAAGATGGGGTGCCATAGAAGGGGCAGCCACTAGTGCAGTATCATTTCGCTTCTCCTTGGAGGTATTTTTTTCCCATCACACCAAAGCTCAAATGGGTCAACAGTTACAGCGGCCACCAGGCTCAGCATCAGCAGCTACCCTTGGCCTTGAAGGCCACAGGCAAGGAGGAGCTCAGGGAAATAGTGGCTAGATGCAGAGCCTCACTCCTGGTGAAGTGGTGGCCAGCAGATGGTCCAGCTGCTGTTGGTCTCTGAACATCTGCTGGCTGAGTTTCCCCACCCTGGTCACTGAAAAACCCTACCCTACTCATGAGGTCTGGCCAGGAGCTCCTGAGGCCCTGCTTTGAAAAATTGTGGAGCAAACCAGCAGTGAAGGCGAGGAAGGACACCACTCTTGCTGCAAAGGGTCGTCCCCTCAGCCCACATGCAGCTCAGCTGCCCACCATCACATCCTGCTCCAGGTGCTGTTGGCAGTCTTCCCAGCAGCTGACCATCCTTGGGTCTCCGGCAGGTTTCCATGTGCTCTTGGACATCCTGGAGACAGAGAAACCTGGCTGTCCTGCTGAGTTCCTGAACATCCACATCCCGCCTGGAGACCTCACGTTTGACCCTGCGGGGACTGGAGACGTGGTCCTGCCCTTCCAGCGCATCCAATGGGCGATGGAGACGGGGCAGAGCCCCAACAGCCCCCGGGAACAGGTAGGTAGTGTTTTCCTTTGCCTTTCAGCTTAACACCTCTTTCCCCAACACTGGAGTCTGTAGCAGACAGAATAGCGTTTGCAAAAATAAAAGGAAAGCACCATTGTTTCCTTAAAAATATACATCTCTCAAGTGTGTGAACCAAAGTACAACCTCCAACACTTATGGTTGCTCAAGCTCAGTGCTTTCCTTGGCCAAATAAAATGTAATTACTTTATATCCGCCTGTGTCATCTATTTTAATGTAAATTTGGGTATCTATCTTGCATGGTTTATGGATGGCAGAACAGAAAAAGGTAAAGCAGGGACAATTTGCAGACTTCCTTGCTCAGGTTTTTATCACCTTGGTCAGGATTAGCAAAGGTAAGACTGTCTGTATCCGGCTAAACAAGTGATAACTGGAGCCTTTTTAGTGCAAGTGCAATCAACTTTCATAATCAGTTTATAAGCTTGTGCCGCTCTAGAAGGTCTGTAATTATGACATGTTTTTTTAGGCACCACCTCTTACTTTTAATAATGTATCATAAAACTGATCCAGTACAGTTTAAAACTTATGAAGTTTTAAAGCTTCTCTGAATTTCAGTCATTCTTGGAAAAAATCCATATTTTCCCCCATTTCTCCAGATTTTGCTGTGCTGAGGCTGGATGTGTTCCCAAGCCCATGTGCTTTTTCTTTCATGCTGGAAAGCTTCCCAAAAAAAAACCCAAACCCTTTTCCGAAGCAAAATATTTCCCCTGAACCTTTCACATGACAAACCATGATGAGACCAGATTGGCAAGTCATGTTTTTAGCAGTATTTCAAACCTTAGAAGAATGAAAACTCCAGCATGTTTTGAGACTAAAAAGGATGTTTTCATGAAAACATTTGGCAGGGGAGATATTCGACATGCTGCCAGGGCAATGAGACTCCCTGCGGCAAGGGCAGGGCTCCCCAGAGGGCTCCAGTGTTTCCAGTTTCCCCAGAGATGGGTTTAGCCCCCTTCCAACTTGATCTTGCCTATGTAAGGATTCACAGATGTCTGCCTCTGGACATAGCTGAAAATAATTGGGAAAAAAAATCTCTGTACCTGGTCTTTTCTTGTACGTGGCACTAATTCCTGCAGTTTGCCTAGAGATTGTTGGTGTATATATTTGCATCCCAATAGCTCTTGTTAAAATAGGGGATGAGGTGTCTGATTTGCAAGATGAAAAGGGCTGGGTTGGGGCTTTTCAGATCTTTTTTTTTTCCCCACCTTTCTGCTGAGAGCCCGGTGCCTGTTAATGTCGGTTCCCTGCATCTGCCCTAGACCAATGAGGTGACAGGCTGGCTAGACGGCAGCTCCATCTACGGCCCCTCGCACTCCTGGAGCGATGCCCTGAGGAACTTCTCGGGGGGACAGCTGGCGTCGGGGCCCAGCGGGCGCCTGCCGAGGGAGACGGACGGCAGGGTCCCCATGTGGAAGGCGCTGGATCCATCCACGGGACAGGGTGGTCCCCAGGGAATCTACGGTAATGGTGGCATCCTCAATGGGTTTTCACCTGCTTGGGTCCATTTCTGACCATGACCAGGGAGAGCAGGAGGTCTCTGGAGCTGAGCCCAGAGGGGATGCTGGGAAAAAGCAGGGGGGTGCTGTGAGCTGAGACACATGGGTCAGGAGTCCTGTGGGAGAGCAGGTCATTTCCCAGCCTGAGGGAGAGGAAGATGCATGCTCCAGCAAAGGCTTCCCAGCAAGGACACTGTGAACTTAAAGTTCACAGGTGCTGCATTCCTGGAAGGCAGCAGGTTACTTCCCAGCCAACATGCAGAGACCAGTGGGTGCTGGTCCCTCTGATCTGAGGCAATCTCCTCTGGGGAAAGGGAAGGGGCTACCACCGACAAAAACCTGCTCAGCTTGCTTTGAATTCCTCACCTGCCTGATCTGTGGTCCGTGCTGGGGGCCTGGTGCTGCTTCTCACTCACTCGGGCTGCTCATCTCCTTGGGGAGGAAGGCAGGGAAAGGGGATGAGGGGATGCTGGGCTGCAGCCACAGGGCTGGGGGTGCTCCTCCAGCCACAGGCAAAGCTAGACCCAGTGGCGACATCCCCCACTGATGGTGCTGGCGGCTCTTGCAGACCTGGGGAGCGCCTGGGGGAATGAGAACCGCTTCCTGCAGGCTGAGAGCATCGCCTGGTTTCGGTACCACAACCACCTAGCCACAATGCTAGCCCAGACGCACCCCACCTGGTCTGATGAGGACCTCTTCCAGCACGCTCGCAAGCGGGTCATCGCCACTTTCCAGGTAAGGGATGGGACCCCCTTGGCTCTGCCAGGACCCTCAGCATCCTCCCCAGTGCTGGCCCTGACCCAGCTCCCCTGTGCTCTAGAGGATCGTGCTGTACGAATGGCTGCCAACCCTGCTGGGAACCAACATCCCGGAGTACAAAGGTGAGGGGCACAGTGGGCGATGGCGTGTGGGGAGCAGGAGTTGGGGGACCAGGGGAGCTGGGGGATTGGGCAGGAGAGAGAGCTTGGCCCCCTTTCCCTCCAGCCCGGCTGCTGGAGCTTGGCTGCTGCTCCACAGGTTACCAGCAGCACCTGGACCCCAGCCTCTCACCAGAGTTCGTGGTGGCTGCAAGGCAATTCCTGGCCACCATGGTGCCACCAGGCATTTACAAGAGGTAGGATGAGCCCAGTGGGGCTGTGGGACAGCGGTGCCCTTGCCAGGGAAGGGGATGCCTGAGCTGAGGTGGTGGCTGGGGATGGTGCCTGTCCCTTCCCTGCATCCTGCACCTTGCTGGGACAGCCAAGCCTTGTCAGCTTGGGGCAGCCCTGGCCAGGGACTGTGGGTCCAGCCTTTCTCTGCTGTTCCAGAGACACCCAGTGCAACTTCCAGAATGTCCCCGGCCCCGGAGGCTCATTCCCAGCGGTGCGGCTTTGCAACAGCTACTGGAGCAGAGAGGTACAGGGAAGGGAGTGTGGGGGTCCCGAGGACCTGGCAGTCTGGCCAGGGATGGGGCTTCATTCCTTGCTTAACATTACGGATGACCTCACAGGGGTCTGAAGGGGAAGTTGGGTGCAGAGCACGACAGCCAACCAAAAGCTGTGAGATCATCCCCATCCAGACATCCCCCCATAATCGTCTCCAGCCACGGCAGGCTCAGACCTCAGGGCTGAGCTGACATAAAGAAAATAAGCCTGGAAAAAGTCCATCATCCCCCTATGCCCAGGGTCTGCACCTCTATGGTCACTAGTTCAGGTTGTGGGGCTGCCCCATGTCCTCAGCCCTGCAAGGAGTCACCTGCTCTTCCCATCTACTCTCAGAGCACTGGGCTGCAGCAGGTGGAGCCTGTGGAAGTGGACAACCTCCTGCTGGGGATGAGCTCGCAGATTGCAGAGCGAGAGGACAACATTGTGGTGGAAGATCTCCAAGGTCTGCACTCCCCTGCACTGCAACCAGCTCATTGGTGGGGGACTCTTTCTTGGGGCTATGCAGGGGCCACGGTGGGGAGGCATGGCCCATCGCCACCACCATCAGCACCCAAGTACATGCTTAGACCAGCTTCAACCTTGTTAATGGACGTGCAGAGAAGCTGCAGGGCATGTTAAGCACGTTACTGAGACCATCCTGGCACGAGCATGGAGATGATCTCCTTGTTCAGCACGGCCAATGGCAGAGGCACAAGGCCAGCCTGGCAGCTATGGTGGTTGGGGTTGCTCCCCTGGCTCTGCCTTGCCATCACTATGGTTTTAAATTCACCCAGATTTCTGGTATGGGCCCCTGAAGTACTCTCGCACCGATTACGTGGCCAGCTGGATTCAGCGGGGACGAGACCTTGGCCTGCCCACCTATAACCAAGCCCGGGAGCAATTTGGGTTGGAGCCGCTCCAGAACTGGTCAGACCTTGCCCCACACTTGGAGCCAGAGGTAAGAGGGAACTGATCTGGGCACAGAAAGTGTGTGGGTCAAAGGACATTGAGACAGTCCAGGTAGTAACTGGCTTCTCCAGCAACGTAGGAAGAGGGATTTCAGTGCTCATCTTGCCTTGGCTCAGTTTCATGCCTGCGGGGCTGTTGCGTTGGGGTAACTGTGTAATTACATGGCATGAATAAATGTATCTGGCCCCAGCACTAAGCTCCTGTGCTGCTGCGAACTCGGGCTCCTCCTGAGGCTGAGATGCTCTGGGAGTGATGCTTAGTTGCTCAAGTCCAAGCTGTGAGCTCAAGGCTGTGTGGAGCTGAGCATATTCCCAGCCCATGGACTTGTGATGCCTGGGAAATTCACATTCCTTGCACCTCCTGAGGCTTGCCAAGGCTTTCTGAGGCCCTGGCAGAATTCCCCCTGCTCACATGTGTGCGGTGGGTGTTTTTGGCCAGGTCCTGGAGAAGGTCACTGCTCTGTATGCCAACAACACGGCAAGGCTGGAGCTGCTCCCCGGAGGCATGCTGGAAGTTGACAGCTCCCTCTTCAGTGCCATCATCCTGGACCAGTTTGTGCGTCTGCGTGATGGTGACAGATATTGGTTCGAAAACACCAAGAATGGGTAAATCCCTCTTCCCTGTCTGACACAGAGAGCAGGCTACCCACTGCTTTGCCAGCCCCAGTAAGACATAATAACTGGGACTGGGGAAAAAACACCCTCCAGCTTTCTCACTTCTTAAAACAGTGTGGGGAGCACATCCCTCCTGCTGCCAGACAGTGACACCCCGGGACACTGTTTGGCCCCACATCTTTTCCCCCAGGCTGTTCACAGCGGAGGAAATCAGGGAGATCCATAACACCACCTTCCGTGATGTCCTGGCTGCTGTCACCGACGCAAGCCTTGCAGACCTCCAGCCCCACGTGTTCGTCTGGAGCAATGGTGAGTCCAAACAGCAGAGCGCAGGGAGCAAACAGCACCAGCAAGTCAAGGAGGAAGGCAGATCTCCATGTGTCACACAGTGACTCAGTGACACAGGGAAAGCATCGGGCTGGCAGTTTCTCAAGCCTGACACCTGCAATGCCCCCAAGCCAGCAAGATACGTGCAAAATGCAAGGATTGCTTGTAAGCAAGGTGGGCAGCGCTGATGTTGAAAGTGGGCTGAAGCCCAGGCACGTGCATTGCATGTGTGCTGCGGGGATCTTGGGGTACAAAACCGTAATTGATGCGCTGGAAGGTCATGCTGGAGTCAAAACTCAGCCTCTGCCTACCCCACGCTGCGTCACGCTTCTCAGTGATGTGTCCTCTCACTCCTTCGATATACAAGCACACACAGGTCTGCAGGCTGAACTGACGAGTGACCTGAAACATGATGAAGTTTGCAGATGAGTTAAGCTTTGCGTACCATAACTGTGTAATGTTGCCTACTTTTGCCTTTAACTGCATCAGCCCCTGAAGGTGCCCTGGGAGCTGTATCGCAACACCCACTCCTGCCCAGCTGTTCCACCAGCAGGGTTGTTGGTTAACTGGGGCTGCTGGAAGGGCTGGCCAGGCTTTCTGCAGATGTGGTTGCAACAGCAGCATGAACTGCACCAGCCACCTTTCATCCTGAAGCTCAGAGCTTGCATCTCAGCATGTTTTGAGTTCCCAGCAGGCTAGGAGCAGCCTAGACCCGTGCTGATGTGCACCCCTCACCCTGGTGTCCCTCTGTGCCATCCTTGAAATGAGCTTTTCTCTCCCCAGAGAGAGAGCCGGTGCCATGCTGAGGGTGCGGTGTGGCTGAACACAGCACTCTGCCTCTTCCTCTGCAGACCCCGCCACACCCTTCCCGTTTACTGAAAGCATTTTATGTGGTGCACGCTCCAGCACTTGCAAGGCATTTACTTCCCCCAGCATATGCTCTGTGCAATCGTACCAGAGGACTCCCTGGATTTACAGCGTCCAGATGAGCAGAGGCTCTGACCCACAATTTAGAATCATAGAATCGTCCAGGTTGGAAGAGACCCTTGGGATCATGGAGTCCAACCATCTCCCCTACTCTACAAAGTTCTCCCCTACACCATATCCCCCAACACCA
>JAOXNH010000067.1:21708842-21719237 GCA_028566575.1 Bartramia longicauda | reverse complement strand
ACAAAGTCTGAGGCCTGGACTGATCACGTCCACCAAGGACGCGCCTGCAGGGTGGGGCCAGCAGAGCAAAAAAGGCCCCAGACTTGGCAGCAAGAGGATTTAGGAAGGAGAAGGCAATAATCTGCCTTAGGTTTTCTCATGAAGTACCACAGAAAGATGCTTGCATGAAGGCAAGAGGGTGGGACCTGAATTTTGTCTCTCAACCCAAAGACAGAAACACAGTAATCGAGAGGTCAAAAATACACCCAGCCCGAAGTGCGGGAGGTGGAGTAACAGCCTTCTGAGAGGTCCATGTTGGGGCTTTGGCCCAAAAACATTGCAGCAACCTGTGCGTAACCGCTCCTCCCAGCCACCACTGCTCTGAAGGATCAATGAGTAGTGGAAACACCACTCCCGGGCCCTGTCCAAACCCCAGGTGGAAATTTCAACCAGGGAACCTCCGGAGGCTACTCCAGCTCTCAATTCTCCTGGGCAAGCTACAGAGAAGCACCTGGAGGTGAGGTGAAGGGAGCTGGGCCGGGGTAGCAGGGCAAAGAGAAGGGGGGATCGAACATCTCTCTGCAACAACCAGAAGAGCAGCTGCATTCAGTTGTTGCAGACAACACAAGGGGAAATACCTATAAATGACAGTTTGTGAGTAGACCCCAGAAAAAGCCTCTTCACCAGGAGGTGGTGCAACCCTGGAGTAGGTACCCAGAAAGGTGGGATGTCCATCCTCAGCTGTTTCCCAGGCCCAGCTAGTCAAAAATGTGACTGCAAGCAGCAGTGGACTAGAAACCTCCAGGACACAGTTATGCAAGGAAGGCCCGTTTCTGAAAAGCAGGGACTCTGAAAAGGCCACTTCAGTCATCGCAGATAGCGAGTGGAAAATAAACCCCCCAGCAGGACAGCAGAAAGAAGGGCAGCAAAAGAGAACTAGAGAGCACCTTCTGCACACAGACAGGACTGTGAAAACACGTGTCCAAGCCATCACCTAGAGCTACAAGAGGAAGGAAAAACCTGCTCAGAGCAAACCTCCAAACATGGTGTAAAATACGCTGTGTGCCTAGGTGAAGACTAGAAGCAGATATAATCAAGGTCTCTCTGCCCTACAGAGAAGATGAAACCAGATCTTCTTGATCTATGAGCCAAAGGCAAAGCACAAAGCTGAGGTCAGAAAAACTCAAAATGGGAAAAAAAAAAAGGGTCTGTCAGTGATCAGAGGCACCAGGAGCAAGCAGAGCTTTTGTAACTTGGGGCTTTGTCATACAGACACATTCCCTCTTCCCAAAAGACCTGCTCAAAGTCTGAAAAAGGTCTCCAGGCTTGACCCAAGGACCACTCATTAGCCTCTGCTTTTTTCTCCTTGAAGCACTGTAGCTACGCCACCTGCACAACACGTCTGTTCCAGGAAGCAGAAGTTGTTACCCTGCTCCACCAACCCAGCAGAGAAGCACCGGCTGCAACCTGCACCTTCTTACAGATCCCAATTAGTGCAAAGATCAAAGTCTTGTCCTGGGGAATGAGGCGTTTATTAGGATCCCCTCCAGACAGGCACACTACTACTCCATTCACCAACAGACCTTCCATTGTGCTTCCGCTGCTTTCCCCAGCAGTAACCTTGAAGGAATAATGTGCAGCTAGTCAAAGTGATGTACTGTAGGAAACAGGCACACTCTTAAGGGTTAAAAGGACCTACCTGTAATTACCACTGATGCTGCACCCATCATCTTAGCAACAATCACATTCACAAGGCCAATTGGTCCTGGGTACAAAGGGGAGAGAGACTGTCAAAGACACCAGCTGTGGGCTCTGAACTTGCGCAGGGCTCAGCATATTCCCAGGCTAAAAGAGGCTCTGACTGCATTTCCAGGTGGGCAGCTGTGGGATCTCAGCACCACTGCGATCCCACGGCAGCGAGACCAGCTGCTGCACGAGGGATTCCGCAAGGAAAACACCACCCACTCCTCTCTCCCTGGAGCTACAGGCTCAGCACGCCCAGGCACTGTGCTTTGCATTTGGGCAGCAGAAAATGCAGCGCCGTAGTGTAGCATGGGCAAGGGCAGCCTCGAGGTCCCCCTCAGCATCCCCATAACTCTGCCATGACCCCCGGCTTACAGCAGAGCCTAGAAGCACAGCCTGCACTCCATCCATCCCCCTCCATGCCCCAGCAGACAGAGAACCCAAGGACCGAACAAGTTCACTGTACCAGCGCCAGACACGAAGACTTTGCTTCCCAGAGTGACTCCCGCCCTTTTGCAGGCATGGATTCCCACCGAAAGGGGCTCAATAAGGGCTCCTTCTTCAAAGGTGACATTATCCGGAAGCCTGCAAGAACCAGACACAAGCAACAGTCACCAAAGAGGTTTATGACCGTGATGAGGAAAGCCATGACACTCGACGACCACACGTGGGTCTAAATCCCAGTGGCAAAATACACTCTCGCCCTTGGTCTGAGAAACCCAGGGCTGGAAGCCCTTTCAAGAGGTTATATTGCCTCCTTCCCTCCTCTGAAGCAGCATCAACTGCTAAACCATTTAGCAGTAGGGTTTGCCTAAGCACCAAACACAGGGATCCACAAGCTTCCCTGAACCATCTCCCTGACTTGGTGAGTCAACTCTTTTGCCGCTTGTTCCCTTTGGGATAAACCCCACAGTTGCATGTGCACCTCCTCAAAGGCTGCCCTACGGCTGGGACACATCAGAGGGCTCCTACACCCCTCATCTGGATGGAAAAAAGCAGAGGGGGGTGAAACCCTTCTGAACTGCTGACAGAAATAAATCCCAGCCTCACAATGCAGCCTTCCAGAAAGCCACCAGCACAGGCTCTCACACAGCGGGTGCCGCGTTCCTCAGTCCTTGAGGACTCTGCGAGGAAAGTCTTTCTGACAGCACTGGGAAGCCTGAGGTCAGATCCCATCCAAGCCAACACAAAGCCAGAGTGACGGAAATGACAGTTGTGAGAAGGTGGCTGTAAGACACCTGTATGTCCCTTGTCTCCAGGAGGGACTGAAGGGCCGTTGCATGAGAGTTTGGCATCACATCTGCTCTCCTGGATCTGGGTACTGCCCTGACAACAGGGAGGGCAGCTTTGTGGCACCATCCCACCTCCACCAACTTACTCAGAGCACCCAACACAGAGTCTCTCTGCCTCCAAAAGGACAGACAACAGCTGCCCAAATATGTAAGAGCCCACTGAGCTCAGCCATCACCTTTTCTTAGCAAATCTGTGCTGGCAGAGCGACTTCATGTCACAGAATCTGCTCTGCATCAGACAGCCACAGCATTGCTGATCTGAAATGGGGAGTACTACTTTGCAATACACAGCTTTAAAAAAAAACCAACAAAAAATAGCCAAAGTAATATTTACTCAAATTGGAGAAAAAAGAAAAACCCTGGAAGACACCTACAAATGAGCCGCTCCCTCCCAAGCAAAAACCTGAGATGTTGTCAGAAAATGTTGTTTTAACACACAGGAAATCAGTGACAGCAGATCTGGACAGTAAGAAGTTAGACCCATCCAGAACAGCGTTTCATCCTGACAGCAGCTGCTTGGGATCCACTTTGAAAGGAGCTTCCTGCCTGAGGACTCTCATGACAAGAGAAATCAAGTGCCTCCTTCCAAATGATTTGATCCTGAATGCATCCTCTGCAGGCACCAAAGGTCAATCCCAAGGACATTCCTGCTCATGGAAGTACCAGCTCCACACAGACACTGGAAGACCAGTCTCAGGGGACCACAACCTTAGACTATTTTTATCTCCCTGTGTAAATGCACTTAAGTGGGTATAACGTCGCAGAGGTTTATTTGGGTTTCTAGCACATTTGCCAGCCCACTTAAGCCCAGAGTTGCTTTAAAGCAAATGTGTCAGTCCTGCCACATACTCAGCTTTGCTGAACTGGATATGAAAACCGCTGTGTAATCCCGGCAGCTTAGTGGGGCCACTCAGCGCCACGCAAAAAAGCACCTTAGCAGGGACTCTGCTTTCTGTTCCTGCTCTGCTCTAAGAAGGGTGACTTTGTTTCAAACGGCAGAGCGAGGTGTCAGCAGTCAATGCGGCGCTTCCTGAAAAGCAGCAGTAAAGCTACCTCGGCTCAAAGAGTAAGACAAAGACCTTCAGGCACCGTCCTAAGGAGGCAACGATATAAAAAGACAGCAGAAAAGAAGCTGGGAGCAAATGGGAAAAGGAAAATAATGAAAGGGTAAAACAGTGGTGACATCCCAGGAAACATGCAAGAAATGTTTGTTTATGTCTGGCACCAAAGAGAATAAACTACACCTGCCTGACAAACCCTTTGCAAAGTGGCTGTTATCCAAGCCTTATACATGTTATTTATGGATCAGAAAGCAATAAAACCTGTTGTGTTCACGTAAAGAGTGCTCACTGCGATACTCAAAAGGGCCAAGAGGCAATTTCTTCAGCTACTCCCTCTCCCCCCCGGCCCCAAGAGTATGTATTTCTCTGCAGAGGGAGCACCGACTCACTTGTAGCAGTAGCTGGCACTGTGCTTGTAGTAGCGGCACAAGTTCCCATCATCGGGAGGAGTGGCGCAGAAGAAGATGGTTGGAGACAGGTTATAGCGGCCAGTTTTGCAGAACTCATCCATTTCCCTTGGGACGCCAGGCTCGATGGCCACTCGATCACCTGCCAGGGTGAAAGCAGACTGTTACTCAGGAAGAAGGTGGGCACATAGGTACGAGTGGTACTGAATAACCACGGAAGACAGCATGAAACCCTGGCACAAGGGGCATCTGCTCACTGATCACGCTGCACACACCAGGCAAGTTCCTAACACTTCCTTCATAGTGGCCTCATCACCAAAAGAAAGAGCTGGTGTTTCGAAGGCACAGACACGGAGCAGATGGAAGCTCAGCCACATAGAAACCTCTCTCCAGTTGCCTTTAACTCAGCCTTAGCAGATGAAAAGGCAACCCTCACCCCAGGCAATCACAGAGTGATCAGATTTTTTTTCAGAAACTGTAAGAAGAAATAATTAGGAGAGAGCAGGTGAGCTCTGCTGGCCACCAGCTGGAAAGGACTGTCCCTTGGGAAGGGAGCTGATGGTGCAGAAGCAGAGCCAGGAGTGAGGCAGGACCTATCAGGGAACAGAGACGTCTTGATGCTGCAATGGAGTAGCCCAGACTGCTGGAAGGACACATGCTGCAGGACAAAGAGTAATTATTTAACTGCAATCACAAGGCAGGATGGACAAAGTAAACAGCCGTGTGACCACAGTACAACTTGCCATACACAGGGACACAAGACAGCCCTTTTTCTTTGGCAGAGGAAGCCAATTAAACCCAAATGTCTCCGCGAAGGTCTCCACCAACAGGGTTTCAGCCAGGCACAGTGACAAGCAGGAGAATGGATGGAAGTAAAGAGCTGTCTACACCCCAACAGGGGATGTCTGGGGGTGAGAGGACAAGCACACACTGAATGTCCTCCAAGCCTCCCCTTATATTCAGCTGTGGGGTCTCCCAGGCTGCATGTGGTTTCTTTGTATTTCATAACCCTTAAGCAATTTCTCCCCCACCTTCCACCATGTAAACTTTTAGCATCCACGTCATCCTTTGCCAAGGAGGCCTGCAGGTCTGCTACACCTCAGGTGAATGCTGTACCTGGCTTCCACTGTCCCTTACTCCTGTATTGGAGGAACCAGAGAACCAGACAACCTTTATGTGCCCTCTCCTTGCCCTCCATGAGACTTCAGACCTGTGTCACACATCAGCGAGGTGTCTCTCCAGTGCCTAGCTCACGTTCCTAGCTTAGTTATTCGTTACAGAGACGCTGGCTCCCCACCTCATCATCTCCTTCTCCTCCTCTGAAAATTTTTCACTTATTTGATATCGCTTTGGAAAGGAGGAGACCAGAACTGTGTGCAGAGCTCCGGCAGTGCAATGATGTCCTCTGATTGAGTCCCTGTTCCTTTTCTAACACTGATTTGCATTTTTCACCACTGCTGAGCCAACTTTCCCACGCACTGTGTCTGAGCCAAAGATCTCACTCTTGAGCAGTGATCGTCAGCCCACGATTTTAGATATGAAGCTGGCTTTGTTTCTTCTGCTGTGGAAACCACTGTGTTTATGTGCATTGAACTTCATCAGCATCTCGTTGCCCAGCCACCCTTAAGGTCTCTATGTAACTCTCGCTAGGTCTCCACCCTGCCTAAGTTGCTATCACCGAGCAAACTTTGCAAAATTCACTGCTCAGCCCATTTTCTAGGACATTCATGAGCACAGTGAACTGTAGAGGTCACACCATGGGGCCTGGTAGAGTTGCTCCAGTGACCTCTCTCCACTGCAGGAGGCCATTTGCTTCACACACAGTGAAGAAACATTAACAGCAGGTTGTTTGCAAGAGCAACACATGTGGTTCCCAAAGCTTTATCCAGCTTCTTCAAAAGGCACCTTGTACCAGCACAGACTCTGCTCTGCATTAAAATAAAGTCAGACCAGCTCAAGATATCCCAGGATAAAGCATACCTAAGAAATACCATAAACTACAGCATCCAAGCTGGGTGATTAATAGCAGCACAGTGACACTCTGAAGGTGAAGCTCACACTGTGCAATTCACAGGTCAGAGCATCAGATAAATTTACCTTAAAAAAAAGTACAGCTTGTTACCAACGTGTTCTCAGGAACTGATTAGCAGGAAGACAAATAAAAAGACAGTTTTGATTCCAGTTACCTGGTTTCAGGTGAGTGACTCCTGATCCCACTTTCACAACAGTGCCAGAAGCTTCATGCCCCAACACCATGGGGTTCTTCACGACAAAATCTCCAATCCGACCATGCTGCCAGTAGTGGACATCAGACCCGCAGATCCCAACAGAATGCATCCGCAGAAGGACCTCTGCCAGAAAAGCAAGAAAGGTTCCTTGTAGGGAAGCTTACCTTCTCGGGCACCAGGGAGCAACATGTGTGCTGTCCCTGTGCCCCACAACAAAGGCCAAGCCAGCATCGCAGCAGCTGAATTTACTAGCATTAAATAAATATACCAGAACCACACATGCATGCATTAGGATGGATGACATATTCACGAGACACCTGCTGAAATACAAAACTACACAAGGATTTACAAATCAGGAAAGCTTAACATATGGTAAGACCCCTGTCAACAAAAGCTAATACAGTCTAAGAGGGACGTGACTGTCACTGCAGCAAGAACAAAAGAGCAAGTCCATTTAATTTTTCCTTCTCCCTAAGCTACGATTTCAGCCCCGGAGAGTTAGTGAATCAAATTCCTATCAGCCCATATGCCCAGCCTATTAATATTGAGTCCTGCAATAAGAACATCTGACATGTCCCAAGAGCTGTTTAATGTGAAATACATGAAGTGATGAAACAGGAAGCAGAAAAAGCCAGACAAAGGGCTGTATTCGTCACTGCTCCAGCTCTTCTTTTCAAGTGAAAACGCAGCATTATCTTTCAGCCACACATTCTTTTTTTGGATTATTTTATCTCTTTATAATATCAAGGAGTGACAAAAGAGAATGAGAAAAGAAAGAGATTAGTAAAGAAAGCAGACAGAAGCAGTCATCTCTAGACCTACCATTGGGACCCGGTTCTGGGATCGGACGGTTTTCCTATGGACAAAAAGAAAAAAAACAAAAAACAACAAACATTCAGTTGCTTGTGCATAGCCATGGGAATAGCTCCTAGAGAGGTGGAGAGTCAGTCCAGGGTAGCTCAGGTAAATCCATAAGCTGATCACGTTTTTGGTTGTGTGCTCAATCAGCCATTGCTGTGCAAGGAGGAGGGATATAAATGTACCGTCCATGCTCCCTAAGCTCACCGACTTTTGCTTGCACAGTGGAGTAACGTGGGCATCTGTTACGAGTGAGCACACAGCCAGCTTGTAAATCCACTCTCCAAATTATTTCGCAGTAAACTCCCCTTTCCTGCCCAGAAAAGAGCCACATACTAAACTTTCCTGCCCTGGAACAGCCTCAAGTTTCACCTGAATCCTTCATCCCGCTGGCTGACCAAAAATTTCACCTTCTGTAACCAGGAGGTTCTGAACCACCTATTTCTAGAAAGTGTTCATATTGCAGTGTTTTTGTTATTATTACAAACAATAGGAAATTGCTTTACTACATAATAACTCAATGCATAAATCAATTGTAGACATTACTGTAAGTCACAGTTAAAGTCACATCCTCTTGCAATTGGCATGACAACTCTTTATGAATTGAATGGCCAAACCAGAATTATAAAAGTAGTCACATGGCCCCAAGTCACCCTTCCACTCAAAAAGTCTGCAGGCCTTTGCCTTCACTGAACTCCCTCAGCTGCCTCAAAAGATACAGGAGCAATTTTGTTGGGGTTTACAACGAGACAGTACACTACCCACCGAGCACCCACCTCTAGGATCACGTCTCTAAGAAAAACCCCACCAAAGTAGTTAGTGCTAACAAGGAACTCTCCATAATCCATCTGCTGCTCAAATTTTCATGCATCTTAGACCTCTTTACCCACAGCCCCAAACTGGGCACAAGACCTTCAAGCAGACCTCCTATTCACACAGTTCCTCTTCAAATTTTTGATGTATACACATTAGTGAGTCCACGGTCGGTTATTTCTCCTTGCAAGAGCATCTTCCATTAGCAAGAAGCGTGATCTCTGGATTTCAGAGATGCGCAATCACTTCACAGTGGTCCTCCATGTATTAGCTTCACCAGTTAGAAGCTGCTACATAACAACAAACACGAGATTTTCTGCTGCCCTACTGCAGAGAAAGCAGGGCATCCCTTCCTCCTTTTGGGGAGCACTGCTTCGCGTTTTAGCTAATTAAATACATTCTCAATTCCAGCATATTCCTCAACTCATACTTTCTACTTCACCAATCTAAACGTCACGAAAAGAGAAATTCTGTAAACGCATCCCGAGAATGCTGCTCTGTTAAAACACCTGCTGAATAATCCCTGCAGGGACGTGGGCAGGATGGCCCAAATTGTGTCAACTGGAGTGCAAGTCAAAGCACAACCCAATCTGCCAAGGTTTTCAGTGTTCAGAACTGTACCTGCATTTTTTTCTACCTGGGGTGTTTGTTTTGTCCCAGTAAGGACACAGCTCACAGCATTACTTTTAAAAGAAGTTGATATAGATGCAGCTTCTTATAACTCAGCCCAGGAAAAAAAAAAAAAAAAACACTTTTTTTTTTTTTCTTCAATAACAGCTGTGCGGAAAAACAGATATCCTGGTAGGAAGTGAATTCTCCAGCCTGATTCGCATAAAACAAGGAGGGACCAAATTGGAAGACCGCAAAGTGTTTCAGGCCACATGTTCTACTTGCTGTTCACTGAGAAGTTCAGAGAGAGCAACTGGTGTAACTGGGGACATGAAGGTGTCGTGGTTTGGTCTCAGACGGCAACAAAGGACCACGTGGCAGCCGCTCGCTCAAATTTAGTCCCCGCCGCCAGCGCGGCCGGGAAGAGAGAATCGGAAGAAAAAGGCAAAAACTCGTGGGTTGAGACAAAGGTAATTTAACAGAACAGCAAAGAGAACAAGAAACAACAACAATAATAACACTGACAGAGGAATACGCAACCACGAGTACGATACCACCACTCGCCGACCGCACCTGGGACGCTCCCGACCGCTCTCCGGTGGTCCCCTCCCCCCGACTTCCTGTCCCTCCCCTTCCCCGGCTAGCTCCTGCTACCCCCTGGGCATGGCTCACATGGGATGGAATACCTGTGTCCCTGCTAGGTCCTGGGGAGAATTAACCCTGTCCCCGCCAGACCCAGGACATCATCCACCCCTTATTCCATACCATTCCATGCCATGCCCAGATCCTACAGTTTCCAATTAAATACAGTTTCCCCTGATATACATATATATATATATACACACATATGTATATCTCCATACAGGTGTAGTGTCCTTAGTCTGTGGGCCATCACTCTAAAATGTCCACTGAGTTCATTTAATCCATGACTTCGAGCTCCATCTGTTAGAACAGTCTCTCAGGGCATGCAAGGTAGTGTGTGTGCGGGGCTAGACTGTCGCACGCTGTATTCTTGGGGCTTGTGGCTGATGTATCCGGCGTGGCTCTTGTCCATGGTCCGTGGGTTGAAGATGTCAATCTCAATTCTGGGCGCCAGCTGCTGAGGTCAGGTCTGATCCCTTCGCTGCTGCACTTTACTTGATTTTTCAGAGTCCATTTGTCATTAGTTTGGGTGATTCTTACTATAGTACAACCAATAGCAGTTACAGCAATGAGATGTACAATGGCAAGGTCATTTAGCAATTAACATCATATAGTTTCATTCACTGGCTATTCTCGCCTAAAATCAGGTCCCCGTGCGGTACGCATCGAACTTCCCCATCCTTCCGCATCACCCACCAAGTGCACCCAGGTCCCTGAGCAAAGGCAATCCCACGGATGGGTTTGCCTTTGCCTGAGGCAGGAC
>JAOXNH010000067.1:21682222-21699172 GCA_028566575.1 Bartramia longicauda | reverse complement strand
GCTGTGGGAAATGTTGTCAAAGGCTTCACTGAAGTCCAGGGAAACAACATCCACAGCCTTTCCCTCATCCACCAAGTAGGTCACCTCGTTATAGAAGATCAGGTTTGTCAAGCAGGACCTGCCTTTCACAAACCCCCCAGGTAGTCACCCAAGACAGTTTGCTGGAATTCAGGGTTTCGAAGCCAGGGCCACAACCCAGAGAAACTCTGCTTTACTCCATGAGTAACTCATTTGCATGCCCAGAAACACCCCTCTTCAGACAGACTTGCTAAGCCATTGGACAGTGGCAGAGCTCTGTAACTTTACATACGTGCCCCGTTGTTACAGCATTGGCTCAAGTACAAGTATGGAGAGGACAGAACCCAAGGCTGATGGGAGCAGAGAGCCTTGAGCTCTGGTCCTGCTCCCGAGACCTTATACGGACAAACCATTCTCCCAGACATCTGCAGTTATAAAGCAGCTTTGCAAGCTGCAAGATCTTCTTGTTCATGTATTTTGAAGTCCCCTGTACCGATTCCTTCCTTGCTTTGACATTGCCGCCCCAAGAGCAGGTAAATCCCACCCTACCATACCCATGCAACAGCTTCTTTCTGTTAACAGTGTTGCTGTGCCCCCATCTGCCCGCTCTGAACCCCTTCTGTTTGAAGTACAATTTTACTGACTTTATGGCCACTTTTTACTCAAGAGCCTGCCTGAAAGGAGAGGGACGTCAGTCTCTTCTCCCAACAGGCAATGGGACAAGAGGAATTGGCCTCGAGTTGTGTCAGGGGAGGTTTAGGATGGATATTGGGAAAAATTTCTTCACCCAAAGGATTGTGAAGCATTGGAACAGGCTGTCCAAGGCAGTGATGGAATTACTTCCCTGGAGGTATTTAAAAGATGGGTAGATGTGGTGCTGAGGGATGTGGTTTAGTGGTGGACTTGGCAGTGTTGGGTTGACTGGATGAGTCACTTCCAACCTAGAAAATTCTATGGTTCTACATCTCCTCTGTCAACTACCTCCTCAGCCTTGCTACCATTCGTGGGAGCCAAGCGCTAGTATCATTTCCCTGAGTGAGTAGTCTGCCTGCATGTGCTCGTGCTGCACCTTGGTGGACCATAACGAGATCTGATGCCCCAAACCAACAGAACATAACACTTGGGCAGCAGGTGTTTAATACAGGAAACTTGTCTGGATTAATCGTTAATATTTAATCTGTGACCCCCAAATGCCACAGCCATGCAATACCCTACTGAAATTCCTTCCTAAATTTCAAATGTGGTATTAACCCTGCACAAGTGAGCAACAGCCACCAGCAGTCATGTTTTAAATGCCTAAGAGACTAATGTCCTAAGAGACCGATGTCCTTTGCCCATATCCCCTCTCTAGCTGTGGCTAATCGGCAGTGTATCACAGCAGTAAATAAAACCCAACTATCTGACCCTTTCTGGCCCCACAGGGCCCTTACAAGATAAGTGGGACAAAGAAACGTAGTCATCGGAACCTGTCACCATATAATCACAGAGATTTAGCTTACAAGGTCCTACTGGGGGGTCTTGTATCCATCTCCTGGCCAAAGCAGCGTTAACTTTAAAACCACATGAGATTGCTCAGGGCCTTGTCCAGCCCAGCAGTGATGTTCGTATGGTTAGTTATCCCTTTCCAAATCTTTGGGCCTGTTACACAGCTGCACAATGCTTATGGTGAGCAATTTTTTCCTTTCCTAGAGTGTCCCTACTGCAATTTGAGCTGTTGCCTCTTGTCCTTTCTCTGGGCATCTCTGAGAAAAGTCTGGGTCTGTCTTCTGTACATCCCCCCTCTAGGTAATTAAAGGCAACAATTATATTCCCTAGAAACCTTATTTTCTCCTGTGAGACAAGTACAGCTCCTTCAGTGTCTCCTCATATTCCAAGTATTCCAGTCTCAACCATCTTAGTGAGTGGACTTTGCAGTTGACCAATCTTTCTAACATCTCTCTGGAAGCATATACTTAAAGTCTTGCTTACAGGAACACAGACGAAATCAAGTGGTCAGTGATGTCACTTCCCCTCCATTGCAGCATCCCTTTCTCCCTGTACCACCCCAAAGCCATCTGTCTGCAGAATTATGACTATCTATCTTGTTCATATCTTTGACCTTTTCTGGTTTTTTATTGCTACTTGTCACACACCATTGACTTCAAAATGGTTTAAGACCCAGCCACATGGAACTCACGTTCAACCCCAGAGAAGTGGTTTGGTCCAGACTCACCAGTGCAGTCAATGGCCTATGTTTTGGGCTTCTAGTATTTCTGGTTTTTCCATAGGAAAGGACCGCGACTTTTGATGAAGGAAGGACAGAGAAGCTCCCTGGAGGCTTCTCAGAACTTTTCCCAAGTTCATGATGTAGCTGTCTCTGAAATCATCATTAAGTCCTTATGGGCAGCTGGGCCTTGATAGATCTATGTGGGAGAGATGAGGCCAGTTTTGGGGGAGCTGTCGCCTACCTGGGGAACCAGCTGAAAGGGCAGCAAGCTCCCTGTGGGTGAAGCAGAGAAATGGGACAACAGAGCGACTTGGTGAGCGATGTGGATCAGCAACTGGAGAAGGACTAGCTACGAGGAGGCTTGAAGGCAGAGGGGACCCTGAACCGTGCTGTGCTGGAGACAGGGAAGGTAGTGAGGAGCTGCAGTGGAGCTTGGGTAACGCATAAGGAAGCTGCTACGTTCTCCACACAGGCTACGTGGGAGGTCCAGCTACTTCTCAGCAGGGATCAATACTCCAAGATAGGCTCCTGGTGATGTGGCATTTTTACACTTTGTCTCTCTCTCGTGCTGGGTGTGTTTCCTGGACTTAGTTAGCACTAGCAGCACCGGGCTGGAGGCAGTCATTTGCTTTGGTTTGGTTTGTAGCCATATCTAATCAACACCTCCACCATCCACCACTAGATTCAATGCCAGCCATGTGAAGGAATACGATGAAAAAATCCACGCGTCTTTAAACACATCTCAAATAACTAAGCGCTGTGGAATGAATCATAAACCACACTCCCTTGACAGATGAGGAAACACAGAGAAACAAAAACATCAAATGCAGCAAGGAAGGTGCTACTTGCTTGTTGTCCTACCCTTCAAGGTTTGTTTGGGAAGTTAATAAAAATGTGTTGATGTTCTTCCTTGTTAGACAAGGTGACCTATTTACAATAAATTCGACCACCCAGGGCTAGAAATGAATGCTCAGTCTCACAGGGGACTGAGTAACTTCCTCTTCTCAGGGGGTGAAGTCCTTATTTCTAATGTGGCATGGACCCCAGTTCTGAGACAGGTATGAGCAGGAGGGCAAGTGTTTGCCCCAGTGGAATTTCTCCATCTCGGCCCTTGGGTAGCATTAATAGCCCATATGGGCGAAAGAGGTTGAGACTTAGGGTATCTGGGTGTATGTCTGGGGGAACGTGCTGGGAGAAGAAACAAGGTCTGCACCATGATTAGATGAGATGAATGGAAGTAGTCCATGCTGTGAACATCTCTGTGCCCAGCAGCAGGGACTTGGATACACCAGGAGCAGGGACAGGCTCCTGAATGCCTCCTGGGTTTAGTGGGGATAATACCAGGATGCCACTGATATAAAAATCTATCCAGACAGCAGGAGCCCTGCCTGGAGAGTAAAACCCAAAGACAGACTGAAGACATATTGTAAGTCCAGTAATAACCTGGGGAGCTGCAGTGTCCAGGTTTCTCCTTCCTCTGGCATCACCAGATGCCTGGAGAGCTTGCCCAGTGTCACCAAAAAAGGCCTCAGACAGCACAGCAATTTCCTGTTCACTGGTCTTCCCAGAAACCTGGGGAGCCTAGCAGTGAAGTCTACCAGGAGGGTTCTCCTCCTTGTTTAATCTTATCCTGAGTACATAGAGGTGTGACATTCTTGTCCTTCTCTGGTCTCCTCCTAAGGAGGGCAAAGATTAATCAAACATCATCTATAGTAACCGTCGGGGTGGATTGTGGCAATGCTCATCTGTGCTCCAAGCCTGATGGATGTCAAGAGCAAAGGGCACCTTACGACATACATTTCTGCAGAAAGTAACCAGAGGTTGCTCTAAAATTAGACAAACATGGACAAACCCTGGTGCTACCTTATCTCTGCCTCATTGCCAAAACACCAGTTCCCAAAGCACCAGAATGACTTGGAGAAACCTCTCTTACTGATGAGAATAGCAGGACTTGGGGAGAAATAAACTCCTCCTTTCCAAAGACCATGGATCATCCAACAACAGACGTTTATGTAGTTCCTGCTTACTGGCCAAACTGCTGACGACTTGAGGAGCACCTCTGCCAAGGGAAGGGAGCAGCCCAGGGTGATCACAAAATCACTGCCCACCCTGAAATCTTCCGCCACAGAGGAAACATGGTTCCCATTCAGTCCCTCTCTTATGTACTGCTAAAGGGCCGTTCCCATTTATAAGCCTGGGATGATATCCTAAGGACAGGAATGGCCTGTCCTACATATTTTTCATAAAAGCAATGCATAGTATCTGCCACCTCCTAATGCAAACACCTTAGGAAAAAAGTCAGTATCAGAATGAACAAATGTGTAACAAAGCAAATATGTGAGAGTTCAGCAGCTTCTCACCTCCAGGGGTGTTCAGAGGAAAACATGGGAACAGGAGGAACATCCCACCCTTCCAGATCTCACCCTTGGACAAGTTTTCCCTTTCCAGTCAACCCCAAATGTCCTTCTTGGCAACCTCCTCTTCTCCTTCAAGGCCTCCTACTCTCCTTCCTCTCAAATCTTTTGCCCCTTTGGGGTCATGTACAGAGTCACAGACAGCCCTGTTCCTTGCCCTCAAGACTTAACACCCACACAGTAAACATCTGTCCTTGCAATCACCCCCTCCCTCATTCCCCAAGCCTGCCAGACCTCTCCTTTGGCTTACCCTTTTGGTTCCTCCTAGTCTTGTCACCTACAGGTGTTGGGCAGGCTTCCTGTTCCTTCTGCAAGAGGCAGGGAGTCCCCATACCTCAGTGTCTCTATCATGCAGCTCAGCATCGCTGAGGGCTACAAAAAACCTCTCCTGTCTCCGTCTTGGGTGGTTCTTTACCAGTCTGTAGGGATCATTGATTAAATTTTCCCCATCCGAGTGCTGTTCAACACAGTATCATTTCAGACAGTCTTGGGGTATCTCTGTTTTTTGGAAATGACCATGATGAGGTGCTCTGACATTCCTAGTGTTTCCATGTTCTTCTCTGGATACCTGAGGTGGGAAGCTGCTGAATTCTCACGTATTGGCTTTGTTATGCGTTTGTTCCATCTAGTGCTGACTTTTTCCTCAGGTGTTAGGAGGTGGAGCAGGCTACACATTACTTTTATAAAAGACGTAGAATTTGCATACTCACCCTCACAGTGTGAGCAGCAGGCATGATCTGGAGCATCCTTTTGTGGCCAAATAACTAACAGCTGGGTGTGGTTTGAAAGGCGTGCTGGGCTTGGCATGACCAGCGCACTGTCTGCGTAGGATGGCATTCCTTCGGAAATGCAATGGAAAAGCAGCCACTGAAGGAGGAGGCTGAGCATGGAAAGCCATCTTGAATTGAGCTGGGGAGAAAGCCTAGCACACCAGAATGTTAGAGCAAGAGCTCTCCCAAGGCTGTGAGCGGGCTGGAGCCCATCAAGCCACAAGCCAGAGACGTTGGACTGCCAGACAGAATACAAGGTAGCTCCTCTGCACCCACCTGAAGGTCAGTGGGGCTGCAACTGAGGAATGTTCGGCTTTTTTCCGCATGTGTGCTACAGACTTTCTCCCAGTGGTGGAAGACATTCATGGGCTGTGACGTCTCTGCTGCTGCATGGCTGAACCTGTTGACCTGCACATACATGGTGATACATCCTACTCTGAAACTTGCTCTGGAGACGAGTCTAACAGCTCATCTGGAAGGCTTCCCCCCAAAACCTCTCAGCCCTGTGCAATTTGCTTGTTCTAATTTTGCACATCACGTTCCTTTTGGAAAGCAGTGGCGGGTTGGCTCCTTCCCTGAGGAGCAGCTGAGCACAGCTGGGGAGAAAGCCCAGGAGTAATAGCCACAACAAGGAGATGGGAAGTTGCATCTCCAGAAGGTGCTGCAAGGAGGAGCAGGTAGCAGAGGTTAGGGTGATGGGGAAGTACCAGTGGCCTCACACAGAGTTGAACTCAGAGCCATGGATCTGTCTAAACCCAAGTCTGGAAGCAGAGACACCTCCAAAGACACAATGCTGGAGGAAAATTTTTATAAGATTCTTGTATTTCTATTCCAGCCTTGCTAATTTGAGTTCTTTTTCGTTGAAAAGTTGAAAAGCTCTAGTTTATACCTGGCTTTGTTATGCTAGCAGTCTTTGTGGGATGTTGGGAAGTCTGAGATCCATGCCAAGGGTTTGGCTGACTCGGGATCGCAGCATGCCCTGGCAAGAAGTAGAAGCCTGAGACTAAGAAAGAAACAGGATGATGCCTTGAGAAGCCCCATAAAGACTACATCAGACTCGATTGTTGTCACAGGACGGTGACTGCTCTTTTAACCTGTAGCAGATGGCCAGCCTTTCCTTCCCTGGGCTAAGATGGAAAGAAGCCAGGAAGATGTCAAGTCTGGCCCTAACTTGCAGGCTATAGACAATTAATTTGTCTTTAGGATACTGAGTACAACCTGCTCATTCCCTTCTTCTTCCAACATACCAGTTGCCTTACGCATGAGATTTCAGAGTTGACTCAGTCCTGCATTTTCTTCTCTTCCAAAGCAGTGATTGAGTGGGAAGTTGCTGGTCCTATTAGAGAAGCTGTTTTGTAATTGAATGCTAAACTCCTTCCCACTCCTTCCCAAGACCTGCTCATTTCTGCACACAGGTATTCTTATGATCTTGCCCATGACCAGCTCCGCCAAGAATTCAGGGGGAAAGAATTTATTTTTCTGGCATTTTTGTTATTATGGTTGTCAGGTGTTTCAAAAGATTGGTTAAAAGTGCATTTTTGGTTCCTTCGGACTGGATATTTACAAGTGGCTTTGTGCAGCTAGTACTGTGCTAAGTGGCCTCAGAGGCAGTGAAAACCATTACATTAAAAACTTTTAAATGCAATTAGCTTCACTCAGAAATGGAGCAGCAAGCATTACATCACTAAATTTCATATTTTCAGGTGCAAACCTGTTTCCCTCAATGGTGCATTTCTCTGTGAGGTGTTTTAGAACTGCACAAAAGCTGTTATGTATTGCTGATAGAGAAAATGTGGCTTTAGACTTGAGTACAGTAAGGTTCAAATCTCAGTCAAACCAAGCACATGTCATACCAAGCTTTAAAAGCCCGCAGTGAGCTGCTGAAGGTATTACAGCTCGAGTTTTTCTAATGTTGTTCCTCAGCCCTGCCAGGAACCCATTTGGTAAGGATGCTTGCACACCCTTCACTAGCTGAGCAGTGGGAGAAGATTTCAACAGGACAATAAAGATGATTTCGTGGGTATTTTTTACCACAGGACCTGGCATTCAACAGGACAATCCTTTGTTCTCTGTCCAGGACTTTAGCAGAGTTTTTTATACACAGATGATAGCTCCTAGATGAAGTCAACGTTGACATGGACGTAAAAAGGACTGTGTTTCTTAGCTGGGAAAGACCAGATGGGGAAGGGGAACCATGTGGTTTTGGAGGAGCAAGGCCAGGGAGAACCTCAGGATGCAAAAGAGTTGCTGAGTTGGAAGAAGATGAGAGGATCCCGGTCTTGCTGCAGGCAAGGATGACTCAAAGGGAAAGGCATGGTGTGGCTCCATGGGTGGAGGAGGGTGCTCCCCTCCAAGAAGGCAGCAGAGGTATTTTTTTGTTGCTACTTCAATCTGGGCCGAGTTGCCTGTTGTTTTCGTTGGACTGAAGTGGAAGGGTTGTTTTGAGACACCCAACAAAGCAAGGTGGCAGCTGGGAGGCAGCACCAATCTAACAACTGTCTGCCATTCCCCATCACCCTCCAAGTGCTTGGCCTCCGTCAGGTACCACCTCCTCTGGTCCCTACAGATCTTCTAAAACCTCTTGTTCCTGCAAGTTGCCACTGCTGACACTGGGATGAGCATCTTGAGGGCAGAGCTTTACGCTCTGGTGTTGGAGCCTCAACCAGGAGGGTAAGTTCTGGTCTGCCCGGGCAAGCAAGGCACAATGAGAGCAAGGCAGGGGACAGCATGAGTCACAGAGACATACCAAATTGCCTGCAGCAGTCTGACAGTGCTCATCTGTGGCAAATGAGAACCAGTCCTTTAGTTTTGTATTTTTTTCACACTAGAAAGTATCTAGAGTGGCCACTTCTGTGTAAGTCAAGCATGACCTCGGTCCTGTGCAATGTGCCTGACTCACCAGCTCAGCTTCTGCTCTCTGCTGGAGATCTTTGTGCAGTTATTAAGAGAAATTTGATTTAGACACATAATAGCACAGAGAGGGATTTTTGTCCTAAAATGAGGAAAATTCATTCTGTGTATTTGCTTTTCCCTTTCTATTCATCTTCTTATAAGATTATTTTCAATGACCTTATTTAGAACCAAATTGCCCCTGCAGCATTTCCCTATCAAAATGCATGTTTTCCTACACAACATTTGGTCATTTGTTAGCCCAGGCTTTGCTCCTAATGGACTCAGTCACGCAAGCATCAATGCTGCTACCAAGTACCTATTCCCTCTTCCCTAGAAGCACATTTTCAAAATTATTTAAAACAGCTGACCATTTTTCCCTACAAGGGGTTAATAGGCATTTAAATAGTGACCAGAAAAATTCACAGTAGCTGGAAGTCCTAGAAAAAGAATAAAAGGATGGGATGCAGGTGAAAATCTGTCTAAAATCCATGGGAGGGAGAGGTACAGAGGAAGATGTACATAACAGCACTTCAAGGTTCTGGAGACGAACGCGCACGTTTCTTTAGCTCTGTGATCACGGAGAAGGTTGGTTTTGTCCGTGTTTACTCTCAGGCTCTGCTTCAAGCAGGAGTGGGATTTCTGTGGGCAAGTCAGGACACCTCAAGGTACATCTCTGTAAGTAGAAGGAAAGACTGTCAAATGCTTTCTTGACACCAGTTGCATTTCTGAGGAGTGTCTGCCTTTGAGATCTGCTACCAGGTAAGAATCAGGCCACATACAGCTTGCTGGGTTGACATGGAGCTGGTTTCCCCCAGTTGGTTCCTCTGTTCTTTCTGGGATGGTTTTGTGGATCATCTTGTCCAAGGAAGGGCATACATTTGTGCTCCATTATCTCAGGAAGGCAGATGTCTTCTCTCCTAGTATCTCTTCTTTCTCACAGGCTCTGGAGATGATGTTCCTCACAAGTTTTTGGCAGTGCTCCGTTACTTGGGTTTTCTCCTACAATTGTCCCAAAACGCTGCCTCTCATCCTGCCTTATCCATGCAAGAGGGTTGAACTGGGAGGAAGAAACATCAATTTAAATGGAAGTAGTTATAACAATATTATTTTCCTCTGTCCACTGCAAAAAGCATTAGATGTGGTGGCTTGGGGCTGTTTTTACCCTGAACAGCTCAGCCCAGCTGTCCCCTTTCTCATCTTGACTTTGACTTTGGGCAGTTCCTCTCTGTCTTTTGGAGGTGCAAATGCTTCAGATCTAACGTTCATTCATGCCTAAGACTTTGCCCAGAAATGAAAGGTCCATAGGTCTGACTATCCCAGCTCAGAAAAATGAGAAAAAAACCTGTCCTGTTTTTTCCAGAGCTCACCCAACCCCGTCCTGTGTGACCGTCACCAATGTTTGCTCCCACTTTCTAGTTCAAGAGCCTCCCGTGCATCACAGCTTTGCTCTGATCCGATAGACAAACACACACCTCTGGGAGATCACCTTTCTCTTAACCACAGCATATTTTCTTTAGACACCCAAGGTTTCCTTACCGGCTTTGGATTTGTGTGCGTGTTTACAAGAATCTTTCTTAAGAATATAAACAGTTCAGAAAGCTGTTAGCTTCCAGTTATCTTTCATAAAGTGTTTTTTTTAAGGGCAGGTGTGATGAGAAGCAATCACCAAGAAGTGCTTGAACACTAAGAAACGTTTAAACTCTCTTGTGAAACATTCACTGCATTCAGCAGATGTAATAAATTCAATAACTAAAACAATCAGGGGTTTTTGTTCTGAGATAGAAACTTACTTTTTTTTAAGCAAAATCTGTGCATTCACAGATGAACTCAGCGCATCTTCCCAAAAGATGCCCTTGTGACCTTTCAATCTGTAACAAGGGCAGATTTTTCAGAACTAGCACTTTTTTGAGAAAAGAAAGCAAGACAACAGGCCCAGTGGTCCCTGAGATTTCCAGTTAAGCCTTTTAATGTAAATATTAAGAGAAGAGATCCATGTCAAAGTGCTCAGTTCAAGCCAAGAAACCTGCATTTTAAGATGCGTCTGTTGAAATCCAGCTATTGCATTTCAGAACAATACTGGCACAGCCAGGCTGATCCACAAAAGAGAAATATTTCTCTCCAATTCCCCCAAACTTCCCTAAAAGAGGCAACACACCTACAGGCAGCAACTTCCATGGAAAAGCAGTATTTCCTTACTGATTCCTAGGTGATGTCTAAGTGCCTACACCAGAGGGATAACACAAAATTAAAGGTATTTAATTAAACTTTAATCAAATTTTACCCTGTTTGGTCCTTGTCAGCATTTTGATGTGCTCAGGACAGAAATGCAAGGGCTGCTTCAGGAAAAGGATAGTCATGACTTGTGGTCAGTGATTTGTTTGGGAGTGGTTTTCCTGCAGAAATGAGCCCCTGGGATTGGAGGTGCTCTTCTTAATTAGTACTCCTGTAAAGACTGTGCTGCGGGGTGCAGGGTGGTGGTGGTGAGGTTAACAAATGCATTCATTTCTAGAGGAAGAACTTGCTCTGTTTTCAAAGACAGAAGTTTGTGGGTAAGACTAGTTGGCATAGATGGAAAAAAAATAAACCATTAGAGCTGCAGGAGCTCTGTCGAATATCGTAACTGTGGCATCCAGACACTTTCTGAGCCCAAGATGCGTTTCTGAAAGTATGGCAGCTGAGAAATCAGCCAGGCAGCGATTCCCATTCCCAAAAGTCTCAGCTGCTTTGTCTGTAAAGCCCTCATCATGACTTGTCTTCATTCACCCAAGAGTGAGGATGAAAACCAAAAGGTTTTTGTTGAGCGGTCTGGTGACAGACAAAGCGGTGGAGATCTTCTGCAGAGGTGATGGGTCCCCAGGAGCTGGTCAGTGAGCTGGAGTGGGTTTCTCCAGGTGAAGGTGACACCTGCTTCCCCAACCCATGGCATCTCCTGGCAAGCACAAGGGACACATGGTCTCACCCCTGTGCTGCAACATCTCAGAAAGGAAGGTTTATTCCAGGAAACTGTTTCCACCCAGGTCCCACCGCCTGCTGTTCAACCCTGCTTTTTCAGGAAGCGGTCCTCTAGCGCAGAAGCCATATTTCCTCATTAATCAGATCTGGGTTGGGAAAGCAGAAACGCTGGCTGCAGGTGACTGCCAGGAAGACGGCTGAAGGCACAATGTGGGGCTGTCCATCAACCATCGGGGCCCCCGTCGAGCCAAGCATGCGGAAGCAGTGCTGAACACTGTTGATTTTGGCCAACGATGGCACCCGTGGCTCAGACTGTCTGCATCGGCAGAACCTGTTCCCGAGCTAAGGTGCTGGGATGAATTGCTTGGCATCCACCTGGGAGCACTGGCAGAGATGAACCAGCCCCTGGCAGGGAAGAGGTGGCAGCTACTTGGTCTTCCTGGAGCTGGGCAACAATGATGCTTCTTGCTGGGGGAAGCAGGGTGAAACCAGGGATGCTGTGTACAGGGAAGAGCTGACAACCTCTCCCAGCCACTTGCAAGGTTCGGGCTCTTCTGCCGAAACCCTTCAAAGCTCAATCGTTCCCTGCAGCTTCCTCTCCCAAAAGGCCATATGCAAGACATGGCCACTGCTGCTGGTGCTGAGAACTCACAGTAACCTGAAAGTCAATGAATACCCCAAGATGTAGGGTGCCTCCAGGCAGGGCAGCTCTGTGCCACCCCTGGAGAAGCAGCACTAAGTGCTGCCATCCAGACCGGTGTGCACAGCTTTTCCCCTGCTGCCTTGCGGAAACATCCAGAAAAAAACAGTTGCAGGAGGACTTCCAGCACTTGTTATCAGTATCCATGATTTCCAAGCTGGAAACACCCATCAGGCAGTAGCATGAACTGAGGCCTTGCTCATGACCCTTCGCCCTGCCCCAGTCCCTAAGGCTGGCAGGTCCCATGAGACCCTCTCAGATCAGATTCTCTCTGCCTTCTGGTGGGGCTGGCAGAGCTGAGAAACTCCAGCACACCCTGCATAAGCTCAGTTGGTGGGGGACAGAGGGTTGTCTTTGCCATCAGAGAAGGGAGGACATCCCTTGTGGAGGACAGCAGGAACCCACCTCACCAAGAGAGCATGAGGGGGACCGTGCTGTCATCCACAGACCCTTGAGCAGCCATCCCAGTACCATGCCAAGGACAGGCAAAGGACAAAGGGCAGATGAAAATACACTGGTTATGGTAGCAGCATGCCCTGAAAGTCAGTAATTGCTGCACCAGCCATTTGGCTTTGACACTTGGCGCAAGCTTGCATCCTCCCTTTGACTGTTGAAACTCCTGGGTGAGTAGCATTGGAGATTTGGTCCTTGGGAGAGGTTCGGAAGTTCCCACTCACTCCTGTGACCCAGAGGAGGATGAAAGGAATGTGTCAATCGCAATGAAGCCAGGTGGATGAAGCCCAGCAGATGAAGCATACTGGGTCTGTCACGCCTAGAGAGCCTGGAAAATAGAGGGAAGGGGGCACCTGTGGATTCCTGTAGCAGGACAAACACCCTGGAGACTCCAATCCATCTGTATCACAAAGGAAAAGCTCAGCTTTCTCCTGTTTTGAGTGCCCCAGACCAAGGGAGCAGGACATTTTTTTGTATTTGGAGACACTTCTAGGTTTTTAGCAGGAGCTGATGTTTCCCTGCTTTCCTGTCCCAGGGGCCTGGGTTGCTGTGGCTGTTTCTTTCCTCTTGGTCTCCTGTCCAGCAGCTCTACAGTCTGTGGCAGGCTGAGATTTGCAAGTCCAGCGGTGGCCTCCACTCCCTCCAGACATCCCAACTCGCCCAGTCCTTCCTGAGCTAATCTCCTAGTGCCATCTGCTGTCTGACCCAGCACCATCGTAGGGTGGTGGCAAAGCTCCTGGCCACCTCCATCCTCAGCCTCACTTGCAAAGAGAGCTGGACCAGATAGCTCACTGCCAACCGCGGGTGGCCTCCACTGCCCCGAGCCCAGTAAAGAGCTGGATGTGTCATTGCTATGTCATCAGATACAAGATTGTTACATTTTCTTCTTTTTTAGTTAAATGAGCAATTCCAGAAGAGAAGCATTGGCAGGGGAGCCCAGAAGAGGGAGTTCTCCAGTCTCAGGGGTTTCCCAGGCTCAGCTGGCACAAGCCATGACTGGCCTGAGTCAGTGCTGGTGTCAGTCTCACCACAGCCAGCTTCAGGAGCTGGACACCCTCCCTCCCCAGGCAAGCCCACTGAGATTCAGTGTATTTTTGGTAACAATGCTATAGCTGACCAGAAAAGTAAAAACATTTTCCTATATTAACTTAATACAGAGATTTTTTGCCTAAAGTACATACACACTCCCCATCCCGAGGAGGAGAAGAAGGTGCGGGACAAAAACCTGTGCGTGTTTTCTCCACTGTCCCAAGCTGCAACCTCCTGTTAAGCTTCTGCTTGGGAAAGTGTTCTGGTTTCGTGTGCTCAGGTCTCGGATGCCACCTCCTGGCTTTGCCACTGTACTGTGCATCTCGGTAACGCACTGTGACTCCGCACAGACTGGGAGGACCTTTCCCATCACGCTATCAGAAAATAACAAAGCCATGTTGGCTCGGAGCAGCTTTTATTCTTTGAGGATCTGACCCAATCCCACGTATTTTTGAATAAGGATGGAGGCAGCTCCTCCAACTAATGACCCTCCAGCCACCTGCTCACCGTTACGGTGTTACAGGCTTTTGTGCAGGATCCCATTGCAGCAGCACCTTGACTCCCAAAGCCTCTCTGGGTTCTGATCCATCACTTTGAGGGTAGGTCATGGTACCTCTCACCTTTCATCAGCAGATATTGTGCAGAGTGTATTTTGTCCCTACAAACATATATGACCTCTGTGCGGTCTCTTACTCGTCACCTGTGTCTTCCCATGCCTGCTGTTTGGGGTTTTGGGATGCTGTTTCCAAATCTCCATAGACTCCTCACTGGGTTGGGAAAAAATTTAACTGGGTGGTTGGCGGGGGGATAGGAAGGGTATTTTTGGAGCTGTGAGACAGTGTGGCGATATCTGAGCCTGGTAGGTAAGAGGTAAGGAAAACTCATGAGAGGGGGCAGTGACGAATCTCAAGATTAGGAGTAGACAGCCTGCTCTTTCCCTTGGTCTTTCATTTTATTTGGCCACGTGCCATGTCCAGGCTGGAGCTCCATGCAACAGTACGTGATGCTCCCTGGCCGCAGCAGACCTGCTCTTCATCCCCACGGGACTGGGCCACACACATTTGCCAGGGAAAGCCCAGCAATGTTACATGAGCTGCAGCTTCTTGGACGTCAGCTGTGAGCAGTAGCTGCTAAAGGCAAAAATTTTGGTGCTTCCTGATGGATCTGGGGTCATCTGAGGTAATTCCTCATGGCTGTGGCATTGATGTCTGCCAAATGTATGAACAACTGGGAGGACACCAGTGGTCCCATGACTGGCTTTCTGACCAGCTGGGTAGAGATTAACTGCAGGAGAGGCTACCAACAGGACTGGAACTAAAGATGGAGAAACAGCACTGAAGGCAGAGTTCAGGTATGGACACACACCTGCCTCTGCCCTTGGAGACTCACAAGAGTTATCGTCCAGCCTGAGGCCAAAATGGTCTTCAACCATGACAGGCTTCAGCCCAAGTGAGGAGGGATGCCTTGGAGAAAGGCAATGGTGGCAGAAGCTCTTCTCCCTGCACTGCCAGTGCAGACCAGCAGATGGAAGTTGCTGGGGTTTGCAGGAGCTGTTTGAATCACTCTTCATCAGCATTTGCCACAAAAAATTGGGCTGAAGGCACCAGATCAATCAACTTGTGCAACTGAGCTGCATCTGGGTACCCTTAATCATCAGCAAAGGTATGCAGGACCACCAGGAGAGCATCAGTGCTGTGAGGCACGCTGGACCTCAGCGACAGAAGCTCTGTGACCAGCAGGTCGCTGGGTGAATGCTGGAGTTAAAGGACCTGCCTCCTTTCTTACATCTCTGGTTTCAGGCACGGATTTTTACATCTGGGCTTCCCACTGGCCTCCCTGAAGATGCCCTGGCCTGGAGTGAGCACGTCTCATGGGTTCAATGGGGGCCCAAGCCAGCTCTGCAGCAGCTTCTCTGGCACAGCTGTGCTGAGAGGCCTTTTTGCATCAGAGCAGCTGGATTTTCTACTTCCAAAGTGCTCCTTGCTGCAGCACCTGGACCACACGCCATGGCAGAGCACAGCACTTCTGGGAAAAAATGATCTGAAAGCTCCTGGATTTATTTATTTTTTGCCCAAGGTGGGACGAAGTGTACCCAAGGCAGCCTTTTCCCCTCTTCCTTCCTTCTTCCAGCCCTGATGCCATCTCCTCGCTTCTCTGGCCACTTTCTCCTGCGGCCACTGCCCGACAGGTCCAGACAGCACCAAGGACCAAAGGACCTGGGTGCCAGCAACCTGTGCCCTTTTTCCTGGTGATGCAACCAGGCTGTGTCCCATCCAGAGCTGCTCTCCACCCTGGAGCTTCACCCCACTCACAGACCAGGGACGTTCCCTGTCCCCAAATCACTGCCCAGAGTGTGTCCCTTGGCACGGGGCACAGGCACGAGCAGACGCAGAGGGAGCGAGCGCACACGTGTGTGCACACAGGCCTGCACCACACTCGCACCGGCCGGGGAGGGGGATGCCCAGGGACCCTCGGAGCAGACGTGACCTACTTTATCTCCGAGGCGAGCCGTGTTGCGCGGGTCCCAGTGTAAAAGCTTAATAGAGCTGTCTGTAAATTATTCATTGCCTGGCCATGTTAATGCATGTGCTAAAGGCTTTTTTCTTAAGGAAAAAAAAAAAATGATCTCCTCTATAATTTAAAGCCTTGCACGCTCCCATTGCCAGGCCCCCGTTGGTCTCCAGGGTGTTTCTGCTTGGGTGAGCAGAGGTGCAAGATGTGGATGGACCCAGAAGGACCAGGGATGCGGGCAAGAGCTGGGATGAACACAGGCAGTAGAAATCTTTACCTGGACTGCAGGCGGAGCGATGCCATGGGGAAGGAGATGCCAGCACTGCTCTGGCACAGGCAGCCCGAGTCACTTCCCAGAGCGGCAAAGCTCAGCCGGGTCCGTTCCCAGGCATGGTGGCCAGCAGGGCTATTTTTAGACCTGCCTTTTGCTTTTTCTTCTTTTTCTTCCCCCCCTCCCCTCTCCTCAGCAGTGCCCTCAAAGCCCTGAGGAGAGAGGAAAACACTGATCTCTGGCGTGGGAAGCTGCACAGGAGGACTTCAGGAGCTCCCCATCACAGGGACCCACTGAGCGCAGCCACGGAGGGAGCCCCTGGGCCACCACCCTGCTGGGATTTGAGCAAGCTGCCCCTCCATCGTGTCCCACTGTAGCATCCAACCTTGCTTCCACCCCGCTCCTCTGCCCCAGGGCTGCGGTTCCCACAGCTGTTTTAGCAGGTACAGATAAGGCCACAGAAAGACACGGGCAGCCCCGGAGTAGGAGCTGGGCAGGCACGAGGCGATGCTGCAGCTGCAGAGGACATTTGCCTTCTATGGACATCTCTCCTCGCTGCACTGCTGGCAGGGAGGAACAGTGCTGGCACAGAGGAGAGGCCCTCCGTCTCCACAGGGAAACAAAAACACCCAAAAAAGCTCACGGTTGCCCTCTCAGAGGCCTCCAGAAGAGCTCAGCATCGACAGCCCCTTCAGTGCACAGCCATGCAGGCAGGGACTTGCCCTTCTCCTGGG
>JAOXNH010000067.1:21663777-21677635 GCA_028566575.1 Bartramia longicauda | reverse complement strand
TGAACCCCTCCAGGGATGGGGCAGCCACAGCTTCTCTGGACAACCTGGGCCAGGCTCTCACCACCCTCACAGCAAAGTATTTCTTCCCAAGATCTCATCTAAATTTCCCCCCTCCTTCAGTTTAAAACTGTTCCCCCTCGTCCTATCGCTACATTCCCCTCATAAAGAGTCCCTCCCCATCTCTCCTGTAGGGCGCCTTCAGGTTCTGGAAGGGGCTCTAAGGTCTTCCTGGAGCCTTCTCTTCTCTAGGCTGAACAACCCCAACTCTCTCAGCCTGTCAAGACCTTCGTCCCTGTTGAGGGGTCCCATCAAGTGCCATGACCGAAGTGCTATCCTGGTGCCACACACCATGTCTTCACTTCTCCATTAGCCTGTGAGAGGGCTCCAGAAGCCTTGCTTCCCATCCTGGGGCCATCACACTGCTCTGGGACACAGCTATCTCCTTGCCCTGACACAGGCCAGGAAGGCTTGCAGCCTGGTGCAGGCACCAGCATCACTGACACCTTATGGTCAGTGCCAGGACAGGGGTCACTTACCCTCCCACCAGTCCTGTCACTGGGGCATGCTTGCTCAGCAGAGCCACATCTCCTCAGCAGCTAGCAGTCCTCCTCCCTGGCCAGTGTCTCCCACGCCAGCATCCCTCCCCTCAACAGCTGGAATTAGTTTCCTGCTGCCCAGCAGCAACAGGAAACTCCCACTGCATTCACAAAGCTGCGAGTGCTTAACCCCAAGAGCCACCTCCATCCCACGCCAGACTTGGCACAAACACATGCAAGATGGACATCCCCTACCCCGCTCCCTGAGCCTGGTGGCTCCTCATCCCCTCCTCAGAGACTCTGAGCCAGCTTCTGCCTCATGTGTACACCCCACCCCAAGCCCGGACAGAGCCTCCAGCACCTCCAGTTTAAAAAAAAAAAATCCTGCTTTAGCTCCGGCACTAATAAACCTCCACTTTCGATGGACCACCTCTCCTTGCCTTCCTCCTGTAGGTCTCCGATGCTTGTATGCACAAACCCAACCAGCCTGGCTGGCGGTGGCCCCAGCTGCCAGGAGCCCAGCCCTGCAGGCAGATGGGCTCAGGCTGGAGGCTGGCAGGAGCTCCTGCAGATGCAATAATCCTGGGGGCAGGCCCAGGCTCTCACCCACCAGGTCTTTCAGCCCACAGGAAGATTAAGGGCTTGATGAGATGAGGCAGAAACACCCCCTCACTAGGAGGGATGTTTCCAAAACCAGCAGGAAGTGCTGTAAGAACTAGACTGGAGGTAGCAGCTAGCCAAGAGGACATGCTCTTTAAGACAGCAGCATCTGCCAGGACAGTTTTCTCTTCACATTCCTCAAAGTGTCCCTGGCACCTTGCTTTTGCCAGGGAATAGAGAGGTTCCACAAGCAAGGGGGTCCCAGAGCCGTCTGGAAGAGGAGACCAGCACCCCAAGAGACTGCATAGGGTTGTCCCAGAAGATTGCAACCCAGCAGGCCAAGCCAAAGCACTTCCCTGCAGGGAACAAATGTCTCAGAGGGCTTTCGGAAGATCCGTTATCTCTCAAAATACTGCATCTGTCACGGAGGAAGCTGAGAGTGAATGGAGACATCCAACGCTGGGTGAGAAAAGCAGAGCAAGGGAGGCTTTTACTGGAAGAGACACAGTTGTTTCTGGAGCTGCATTAGCTCACAGTTGGAAAGGAGTCTGTCCACATCACTGCAAACATCTCCTGCTCGCCCATCCGTAGGGACGAGACAGACACCGCCGCCCAGCCGTGGCCAGCCTCGTACTGCTGTGTCCAACATCCGTCCCAGAATACAGCTGGTGAAAAGAAAATTGTGCCTCTGCCTACCACCTTCCAGAAACCAGTTGGAACATCCAGAAGTGAAAAGCCTCTCCCTTGCTGCAGCACAAGACCAGGGCTACCTAAAAATCACGAAGAAATGATAAATGGTGCAGATAACAAGGAGAGTGAAGTACCTACATGGTGTTTAAGTCCTCCATTCTCTCTCCCAATTACTCTCAGAATTAAAGTTTCATTTAAGTTTCCTATCTCACCCACCATCCTTATGGAAAGCAATTCCTTCAGCAGGAAAGAGAGATGGAGGAAGGGAGGACTGAATACGCAGATCCATCCTCAAGCCACCTTTAGCTTGGATGACCTGCCTTTCCTCCTTAGTTCTAGGTCTGTCTATCCTTGCTCTGCAGCCAGCTCCAGCATCTCGTGGTGCTCAGAGCTATCCCTACAACTGGAACAGAGTCAGCCACCTCCCCAGGTACCAGAAAGGGTTGTTGTGCAGACAGGGACAGAGCACTCCATTGTGCTCCTGGGGGCTGGTAGGACCCCAGCCAGCATGTCCAAGAGCTGCATCTAGTTACCAGCTGCTGACATGCAGAGTAGCATCTTCAATTGCGCTGCTGAGACGGCCTCACCCCAGCAAGCCACAGGCACTTCATGGTCACCACTTCCACCTGGCTGCAGGTCACCAAGTGCAAGCCTTGGGCAAGGCTACAGTAGTGGCCAGCAAGTGCTGCACTGCTCCAGCTGGAAACACATCTGATGGGAACACGACCCAGGGCAGGCAAGGACAGCCTGCAAAGGTGCACCCACAGGGCACTAATGCCATCTATTAGTGCCCTCTGGACACACACTTCCAGCCTCAACAGCAGGCACTTCACCCAAACCAACCCACTTCCAGGGTCCTTCAGGGGGCTGGGTTGAGGAGATGAGCATCCCAAAGCTTGCATGTTGTGTGAGACCCAAGCAGCTCAAGCCCATCACCAAGAAAACCTTGCTACAACTGAATCGCGCGCACACATCTCCCCGGGCAGCTACAGCCAGAGAGCTGGAGGATGAGTGCATCACATCACACCACGCTGAAGAGCACACAGAAGACAACAGGCATGGATCCATCCTGTTGTTCAGAAGGGGCATTCCAACAGGCATCTGTCTTTCGCCTTGTACCCCACCTTGGGTCTTGAGGCAGCTTGTGGACACACACCCATCCCACAGACCTCAGCAAACAAGTGTTTCTCCTTTTCCCAGAGCAGAATTGAGCTGTGATGCTTTTATTTGGGTTGAGCTAGGGAGAGCCAGTGCTCGCCACAGGTCAGGAAATCACTTTTGACACCATCTTGGTCCAGTTCACTTGTCAGGTGTGATTTAGTGAGAATTGCTGCCCAGCAGGTACCTGGAAGAGCTAAGAGCATCTCCTGCCTGCTTTTCTCTGGCTAGAGGCAAACGGCTGGCTTGGGGAGAGCTTGCTGAGGGCTGCTTGGCCAGCCTGTGGCAGCACCAAGTCACTCAGGTTTTGGAAAACACCATAACCATGAAAGTCTTGAAGAGTGCTTCACTCCTCCAGGAAGCACGGAGATTACCCAGGGAAAAAATAATCCTAGCAAGTCCTACCTGACAGCAACAAGTTATTAGGCACAGAAAATCCATCGCTGTCTCCAGCCTTCCATCCCAGGGAGAGCTCAACTGGCACAACATGAAGTCCAGAAAATTTTGCAAGCACGACTGTGAAGTCAGTCCAGACGTCAGTGGTACAAAAAGGCAGGATCTCCACTGTCCAGCAGATCCACCATGGTGGTCATTGCTTGGCGCTCCAGAGCTTAGACAGGCTGGTGTCACCAAGGTGGTCATGCACCCAGAAACAGCAGCACCCCAACAAGAGACAGTACTTGAGAAGGACCCCAGCAGACCTTCCCACATCCCCAGTTCTCTAGGGCCAGCACCAGATCACAGGCACTGGGATCTGCCTTGTGTCCATCCACAACAGTAGCCACCACCTGAGATCTGGCTTGCCCTGAGCTAGCCCAGGCAACCAACAAGAGGGGAAGATTTATTTGGAACACTGACCTCTCCTTCCATCGATGGGCTCTACCTCAGCTTGGTGCGGGAAGCCTCAGGGTCCTGCTGGGCTGTGTACCACCACCACATAGCCATGAGCTAGGACTGCTCCTTCTGCCTACCACTCGCTTAAACAGGTCCCAGCTTCAGAGGTCCACCTTCACCATCTCCTCAAAGCCTCTAGACAAGGCTGTTGCCAGCAGCAGCAACGTGGAGGCTCCAAGGGCACGTTTGGCAGCCAAGGCAGTCAGTCCCAAAAGGATGGGTAGTTGTGAGCTTTCAGTTCATGACCTGCTCCTTGCCTTGGAAGCATCTACCACAGACAGTTTCCCAAGCTCTGGGTACCCAACACATCCTCCTCGTTCCCTATAAGCACCATGTGGTGACCACCACCAGCCCCACCCATGCTCTTATGAAACAATCCTGTGAGTCCTAGAAAGCACCAGGGCAAGTCCTGTCCTCAGAGGTGCTGCCATAGCTGGAAGCATCTCTTTGCGGAAGAGATCCAGGAGCATCAATAGCCCCTGGTGTCTCCTACTGTCCACTCAGAGCCTGGCTTAGAGGCATTCCAAAACAAATGCTTTTATATCAGTTGTAAAAGAGCCCAATTCCATCACACTGGTAATAGATGAAACTTCACCCGGTCCAAGGAGAACAAGGCAAACTGTGTCTTTGTGCTGGTGTCAAGCTTTCTCCCTTTTACCAGTAGGCCAGCTCTGCACATCTTAGCACTCCTCAGTCTTCCAAGGACCAAAGCAGAGCGTGGTCCCCATTCTTTGATGTCTTCTTTCCCCAACATCACTACTACACAGAGGAAAAAGCCTACCCAGAACCACTGCAGGAAGCGAGACAGGACTCAGTTCCTTCAGGGCTAACCACAGAAACCATCCTCCCTACCAACCAGTCCCATCTTGTGAGCCAAACCATCTTCCCTCTTCACAAGCTCCCAGTTTCCTACGCCGCTCCCACGTCTCCCAAGTTGCCAATTCCCTTGGTTATGGCTCACAAGACCTGTGTCCTGTCTGTGATTTCAGGCTGAAAGAGAGAAGCCAAGCTCCAGGTAGGAACTTGCTCCATTTCCAGTAACTGAAGAGGAAAGAGGTGAGATTAGACCCATGATTAAGGGCAGGGTCTGTCCCGGTATGCGATTCTGGAATAAAGTGACCGGCAAGTGCTGTTGTCTAAGGTGCCCACTAGAATTTAGTTGTGTGCTATCGCTATCACGTCACTCACCTCCCCCACCGTGTGCCAGGAGTGAGGTCAAGGTGTATTTCTGGTTGCCCTCAAAGGGTCGTGGTTGGGGAGAAACCAGGTTTCTTTCACGCCAAGTGGCAGGGTTGTCTCTGCCCCAGCTCAACCGGGCTGCTCCCCTCCCACTGGCAGGACCTGGCTGAGGCCGGCTCAGCTGGGAGGAGTTGATGTAAGATGGTGCCATGCTGTGTGCGCCATGTCATGTGCTGCCAAGTTGGAGATGTGGGTTAGAAAGAAGGCCTGGTATCTCATTCCCCAGGCTCTGGTGGGTGGGTAGCGTGAGGCCCATGCACTGGGTTGCCAAGGAGATATGGGCTACAGAGATGGGCAGAAGCTTGCAAATCCCATGGTGCACCTTGGAGGAGAGATGGTTACCTTACCAGTCTTTCCAGACGTGGCTGCCATCATGCTTAACACTTCTAGGAATGGAGCTGTAGTACAGCCACTCCACTAGCTGCAATAAGGCATCACTAGGGTGTCCCATCTCCAGGGACAGCTCTGAGCTTCAGGGCTAGCCTGCGCTGGCATCATGGCTGGAGTTCACTAGGGACATCAAAGGAGGGATTTGAGAGAGGGTGGGAGGGAGGGAAGGCAGACGGGACAGTCTTAAAGTCAGTGTAGTCCCCACAGATAGAGGTTCCTGGCGGTGCAGGGTCAGGCCACAGTCACATCTACAGCAGCCTGGTGCCCGCAGGGAGCATGACCATAGCATGGCAGCTCAGTGGTGCCCACAGGGAGCATCACCATCGGTCTCATCTGCGAGCAGCTTACCAACAGCTGCCAGGGTGTGAGCCGAGGCCAGGGCCAGCCTCACACCAGCTCCTGCCCCTCACCACTCCTGCCAGCCCTCTGGGCAGCCCTCTAGGAGGCTGGACTGGTGCATCACTGAGGGCAGCCATCTCATCTCCAGCTCACTACCAGACTTGAACACAAGAGCTGCGAGAGGACGAACACTTCAGGTTTATGCAACAAACTTTCAGCTTAGCTACTGCTTCCAACTTCATGCCCCCTCCAGGACCAAAGGCTATGGAGCTGCTAAAGCTCTGGCCATCCCCATGAACATCCTCCAGCCAACATTCATCTCAGGAGGAGGAACTAGCTGTTCTGGAGAACAATTCATGTGCCCACCACCCCACCAGCAAGGTGAACCAGCCCCACCAGCGAGAGCAGAGGGCTCAGCACACTAAGAGCAAGGTTACAGCTTTTAGCCCAGTTTGTGAGCAAAAGTCATCTCAGTGACTCGCTCCACCCTGCCTCAGCTCTGCAAGGGAGAGGGCTCCAGCCTGGAGATCAGGCAGCTCTCAGCTGCCAGCCTAAGTAATGTTTAACCCCATAAAACTTTATTGGTAACGTATACTGCACCAGAATGTCCCCCTGTGAGGTCACTGCCGGCTCAAGCACAATGCAGCAAGGAGCAGCTGTAACTGCTTGGCCAGCCTTCCTGCTCTTCTTCAGAAGAGAGCTGGATCCAGCCATGGCCACAGTCTGGAGGGGCTACACTTAGAGACACATAAACATTTATGGAGCTCCTTGGGCAGGGAGTCCTACCTATACAGGGAGCTCCTTGGAGCCTCAGGGTCATTCTTCAGACCAGAAGACCTCTTTGAAAGCTAAGCTGTCTACTTAGAACAAGTAGCTTGCCAACTGGAGAGCAGGAACTAAGACCCCAGAGGGAAAAGATCTGGCTGAAGGACTCCTTGACACCCTCCACTTTAGGAGGGCAGAGTGTTTCTCCCCCACCATGCACCATAAAGTTTTGGCATCTAACCCTTACGCTCAGGGTCCCCATGTCACTGGTGATCATCCTTGAAGGACCTGCAGTAGTGGTTTCACCTCCCTCAACCACCTCAGCCAGACCAGAGAGGTTTCTTCTTGATCATCCCTGCCAGGGGTAATTCAACCAGCAACAGCCCTTTGCTCCACCACCCTACGCACAAATGGCAGGAAAGGGAAGACATCTGCTCTCCTGGGCTGCCCAGGAGCAGAGCACACTTAAATGCTCCTGTAACTGTGGACATCATCAACAACTTTTGGAGAACACCAGCAAGAACAATCCTCCTAGTGAGGGACCTACTTGAAAGAGCAGCTTGGCTCTGGAGACCAGCATCGAGTCAAGCCAGTGTCTAGTCCTACTCTGGGCCCTACATACTTCGTGCCTACTCTGCAAGAGCTTCAGCCCAACACCAGCTCACCAGCTGAAGGGTAAAAGCAGCAGAGGCCTGCGAGTGTGTGAGGGGCAGGACAGACAGGCCTACATCGGCCAGGAGCTCACATCCATCCAGTGCCTCCGTATTGTGCTTGGGAAACAAGCTTGGGTTGAAGCTGGACACTTACAGTCAAGGCGCTTGCAGGAAGCAAGAGGATGCCAAAGGGCCAACTGAGCTGACCATTGAGCAGGTGGACAAGGTGAAGAGACACAGCTCTTCTTCCTTTCAATTTAAACAGGGAAGAGTGGAGCTAAATACCCCATTTGGCAGGGCAGAGAGCACAGGTCTAAGCCCAGAGCCCCACTGCCCTACTACCCCACGGCACTCCCATAGGAACAGAGATGGAAGCAGGCAGAGCACAGCTGGCTGGTAACACCAAGCAGGGTGGGGACAGGGGCTCCACGTTCTCCTGTACAAGCCCTCCAAACCAAGCACCTTAACCTGGAATTAGGACGCTACCTCCCTCTTTTGGCCTTCTCTTTGCATTTCCATGGTTTCAGGCACATCATGCTCAGCAGGTGCGTTGGCCTCACTACATTAAAGCATTCCAGTTTCAGACCAGTACAGGCATCCCTACAGCTCCATACCCTGGGACACCAGGTGGTTGCACAGGGCATTTCCACAGGCCCATACAGAGTGATCCTCTCTAGCTAATGCCACTGTCCCGTCAGAGCTCCTCACTATGGCAAGGCTCTGATCGCTCATCTGTAGGACATCCTCCTTTGGCTTCAAAAGCCTTTGAGTCACTTGGCCCAAGGGGTGCCGGCTGATCCCTTCAGCTCCAACAGGGACTCGAGCCTCTTGCCTTCATGGAGGACATTCTGTAGCTGTTTTACTTGCTGGCATGCAATGTTTCCTCCCAGCAGTCCCACAACAGTTTTCCGGCCATGGGGGACCAGCAAAGCCAGCCAGAAACTGAGCCCTGTCTTTCCACATCTGCCCACCTCTAGCAGAGCAGTGGGCTGGACCTGCAGGGTCAGAAATCATCACCCAGCCGCAAAGACCTCTCCTCTGCATCTTGCTGGGGACCTGGGGGGGAGGCGGCTTTGCCCAGGAGCCAAGGTGCGGAGGCCAGGGTCAAACCAGCCAAGCAGAGACCCATGGGAGCGAGCACCGGGGCAGGGGAGAGCCCAGTTCCTGGCAAGGGACACAGGCAGCGACTCACCTGAGCGTGAAGAGCAGCGGCTGCGGCAGCAGCTGCTGGGTAGGTGAAGGCGGCATGGGGGATGGCAGGGGTGAGCTCCGTGGTGTAGAGTGGGTAGGGAGTCCATGCTTCTGGGGACGCTGGAATAAGAGCTGCTCCAGTCAGGTCATCTAGACAGGAGGGGGCAAGGTGATAGCATCTCAGTAGCTGGCCCCCAACAAACCTGTGGGCATGGTTTCCTTTCCACCCTGGCAGCATTCCCAGGTTTGGGGATCTCCCAGGCTGGGCCAGCCATGACCTCAAAGTCCCTCCCAGGATACTCACAGGGGTCCCGTGCAATGAAGTGCGCGCCCAAGGCAGGGTGGATATTGGTGGGGTTTGGCGTGGCCATCAGCTTGCTCTTGGCCATCTTTGTGTTGGCTTTAGCAAACTCTAACCGCAAGGTCTGGGGGTTCTCTGGGTCGAAGCGGATGCCCTGTCACAGAAGAAAGCACAGGAGTGTCTCAGAGGTGAGATTTCCAGTCTAAGCACAGGCTGTGTCTCTACATGGAGCAAAGCCCAACCAGGGAACCAAGGCCATCACACTGCAGCCACATAGCCCAGGATTTTTGTTACCTCATTGCATCCCTCAAGCTCCCTCATGCTTGTATTTCTATGTTTAGCTGGCCTAGGACCACTGCTTCCAACATGAGGGACACAGCTTTGCTCCTTATGTGCAGTGCACCAACCAGCACAGCAGTGATGGCCACCAACACTGGTCAGGAAAAAAAACTAAATAAATCTATCTATATTGGAGCTACATCTACTGCCAGCCTGGGCAGAGACGCTAGCACTTGCCCCAGTGCCCAAGGCATGGTCTGCAGCAGGGCAGAACCAGATCAGCGTGTCTTGCTGCCTAGGTCCCACTAACTTTTGCAGGACCACATGGGACAAAGATAGTTTTGAGCTGTGCCTGTCATGTTGACCATCTTCATCTGTTTTTCTTGAGCTGCAGCAGTTTGGAAGTGCTACAAATGTGCTGAAGAGCCTGTACCAGACAGTTTTGGCCTTGCCTCATGTCCTCCCATGGAAACCTCAGCACAGGAAGGTTGGTTTCCTTCCTTTCTGAATGAAGTATCTTCTGCCTCCTACTTTCCAGGACAAGGACCCACTCTGCTGAACTGCCACACACTTTCCACCAGGGCATTTGGTAAAGCAAGGCTTTAATAAGGCCACTAGCAGCAAGCAAGACTTGACGGCCACATGATAGATCAGATCTGCAATGAGCCTGCTTTGCTACCCATATACCCCAGTGACCTCAACCTAGAGCCTCAGAATGCTGAAGCTAAACACAAGGTGAGCTCCACGTGCCTCATTAAAGCATTACAGGGTGCCAACTGGGTATCACCCTATGCCTGTATGCACCTCGGAACCACTTATGCCCCCAAATACCTCTCTTCTCATCCGTTTGCCGAGGGCTGGTTCTCCAAAGAAGAGCTGCCTGCTTCAAGCTAAGGTCACATCGAGCAGTCAGGCTAGGACAAGCCCCCACCTCAGCACTCAGTGCAGACATCAGGAGAAGCAGCTCCTTGAAGAGCAGTTCTGGACATACCTCAACACACATCGGTAATGAACAAGGGAGTCCTCTTAGTCCCCAACTCTTACTCATGCAGAGCGGAGCACGTAATGGATAAGAATCAGGATTCACAGCCTGGATCCCATCATCAGAAGCCAACTGCTGAGTAAAGGGGTGCATGCCAGCTCCAGAAAAGAAGTAGCTGTTATTTCCCCACACCCTCAGAGGCCCTGCGGCAGTCTTCCAGTGGTGAGAAACTACACCTTTTTGCATCCATTTGTTCAGACTGATGGCAGCCGTAAACAGCTCTCCTGCTTGCCTGGTGGGAGGCTGCAGGACCATTTAGCTACCATACTCAAGGACACAGCTGAGACACCCTCACCCTTCCTATGCCATGGACAAGCCCAGCATCCCTCTAGCCCACAGCTCCAGGCTGAGCTACAGCAGGGCCTATGGACCCCAGCCCTGCCGGTACACCGGGTACTCACATTCAAGGCGTTCTTCGCTGCTTCAGCACCAGCCCGGCTGTCAAAGGTCACAAAACCAACTGGCTAAAAGAAATAATGCTGATTTCAGTTTGGAAGCCTCTTCCAGCTCCTCAGACTGCCCCAGAGAGTTTACCGCAAACAGAAGAGACCACCTAAAGTTGCAAAGGGTCTTCAAGCAGAGCTTGAAGTCATCATCCCAAGATGATGATCCACATCTGCTCCCACCACACCAAAAAGCTTTGGTGTTCTTACACGTGTGGGCACTACTCACTCTAGTAGCCCCCAGCATGAGGGGGGAACCCACAAGGGGAACCGCTGCCTAGATTAGGATGGGTCTGGGGAAGGTTTCTAGCAGCACAGGGTTTGAGGCTGAAGCACCACGTCTCCCCAGCAATAGGAGATATGGAGCCATTTGGCACATGCTGAGAGCTTGGGGCCACCAGGATGGTGAGGGTGAGCAGAACCCAGCTGTATACATGGTGCTGAATACAGACAATGCTTTACACAGCGAAATGGTGTCTGTCCCCTCTCCCCTTCCCCCCATCATGTCTGGTTTTCTAAGAAAAGCAAAAAATACCCAAATACTGGAAGAAGGAGGTACCTGCTTTGAAGTTAGCTTGATCAGTGACCCTTCATAACCCTGGAGAAGGGAAGAAAGCAAGTTAGCATCAGGTTCCCAAAGGAGCCAAACTACAACCAAGACATGACGTGACACCTCCAAGAGTTACTGCAGCACCAAACCCTTCACAAGGCAAGGTTTCCAGCAGTAGCTACATTAACATGGGTTTTCTTTCCCACCAAAAGAGAAGACTGAGATTAGTCTAAGGGCAGAGCAGGTATCTCTGCTAGCCCTTTGGGAAGAAATCCCATTTTCTAGCTTTTCATCAAGCTACTAAGATGAGCACCCTCCCTGGCTAGTGCCTGGAAAGCACAGAGCATCCTGTGCTGGAAGAAGGGGAAGTGGGGTTCCCTTGGTTGCCTAAGGACAGCTCATGTGGTGCCCTAGTGAAAGACAGACTGTTAGGAGATCAGGATACATCCTCAAGGAAGGGCTGGTCCAGCTGGGCTGCAAGGCTGACCCAGAAGCCTTCGTCAAGCTTGGAGACAGCATGATTTCAACAGGCTCCAGGAGTTACCCAGCTGAGCCATGGGATACCATTCTGGTTTCATACCAGGTTCTTCAAGCTTTCACAGAAGGCCTGCCTTCCCACTTCATCCTTGCTCCCCTCTGACAGAGATCTTTGCTGCAAGGTTGGCCACAAGACAGCACCTTTCCTACTAAAGACCAAATCTGAAACTTACCTTGAATGGTCGGAAGAGTAGGTAGAGCTCTCTGGGCTTGATATCCACAGGAAGGCCACTGACAAACAGCGTCCGTACCTAGGAGAGAAGTCAATGAGGTCTACTGAACGGAAATGCTTCGTACCAAAGCACAGCTCAGAAGCTAAGTGCAGTAAGAGCAGGACACCTCGCACTAAAGGTGGCCCTGCAGGCACTAACCCTTCCCTACATTAGAGCATTGTCCAGGGTAACATACACCCAGTCCTTTCCTCCCTGCTACAAAGGATCTAGACCTTTACAAAAATCCAGTCCCTAGCAGAATAGTCTTTGTTGATTGGGGCATAGACACCAGGCCCCACAGCTTGGACCTTGGTGACTAAAACTTGGAAAGACTGCTAGAGGACCATATACTGCCGACAGCACTAACTCAGAGTTTGACCCATATCAGAGGTCCAGACGAGACCGGTACAAACCCCAGCTGTCTCTCTCCGGCTATTTCTAGACATCATACACCAGATCTCCTTTCTTTAGCCCATCCCGGCACTTCAGTCACTGATTCAAAACCAGCCCTCAGTTTTGAAAAATACCTCACTGCTATACTCTCATCTTTTGACTTCTGCAAGAGCCCCAGAACTTCATTGGAAGGATGATTTTTGGGTTCGTCCCAGCTCCTTCACCAACACAAATCAGACCGTTCAGAAGTCGCTCCCACATGAGCTCTTACAGTGTTTGTTCTATTGTGCCCAAAAGCCAGCTCTGCTGCACCAAGCCCACGTAGGCTGCTGCTCTTTCCAAGCTGCAGAAGTCACGTACCAAGTCCAAATGCACTCAGCACGTGTAAGTAAAAACAGAGTACCAGAGGAAGACTTCAATAGACAGTCTGTTGAAATTATCTACAATAGTTCACATAAATAGCCAAGAAGAAGAAACAGTGCTGAAGGCTCACGGCCTGGGACAACTCTGCTCAACAGTCAGGCCATCATGGCCACCTTCTCCCTACACTGTGAAACGTTGGCCAGCAGCCTGTTTCCATAGGAAGCAGCGTGATGAAGCTGCCAGGACTTCTTGTAAATAGCACAGAGTTGGAAAGGGAAGTTATGCACAACAGAGGTCACCAAGATACTAGTGATCATTAACAAAGACCAGGAGACCACAAGCACAGCTCGGCCAGCACTGACAGGTGAGGGAAGACAGAAGACTATGGGAATGAGATGGAGCTCTGTGTTCCTTGCTTTCCATTGCATGGGGACGTCACCCACTGACCCAGTCCCAAAGAAGCCACGAGAAGGTCATGGGACAGCACTGATGCCCAAATGCTCAGAATAGCACCTAACAGACACTTTTGAGCTGCAAAACATGCAGCAGGACCAGACTTTCTAAGCCAGAGCCCACCTCCTGGCCTGCTCCCAGTCTGGAGTGACCACATTAACTTTGCAGGACAGAAGCACTCCACTCCCACATTTCAGGTTTTGCTCAGCCCTTTCTCCTTCCCCAGAACCCCCGACATTCTACCTCCTTAAACCTCTTTCACCACCAAAGCGAGCAGCACACGGTTGCCCTGCTCCTGGGCTGGAGACATCAGACACAGGAGTACGCAGCAGAACTTCTGCACCTCTTTGGGGGCAGCAGGATTCAGAGTCCTCCAAGCAGGGAAGTTTTTCCCAGGAGAAAACACACACCTTCTTAAGCTCCCATACCCAAGACAGTCCTGCCAGGGCAGAGAGATACCCTTTACATCAACTCAGGGGCAGCTTAAGCCCTTCAGGACGGACAGTGATCATGGAAGTCTTGAGGTCTTCTGCCCCTCTTGCTCTCCATGCATGCTGAGGCTAAGGGCTGCCGTGACCCGGTGAAGATGCCAGTGGGCTGCTTCCACCTCCCATATCAGCATGCAAAGCCCTTCTCCAGCCTGGCATCTCTCAAGACTGCTGCAGAACGCAACCACCGAGCAGCCTCCCCTCCAACACTGGCATCATTTCCATCCCCTTCCTGATCCCTCAGTATGGGTGGCCCTACCACATCCCCCCCCCGCTTCTCCTCAGCATCCTGCTTCCTTAGACAGGGCGATCTGGAGCATCCAGAAACACTTTCCATGCCTA
>JAOXNH010000067.1:21651828-21663677 GCA_028566575.1 Bartramia longicauda | reverse complement strand
CCAACAGTCTCCTCACCCAGCCCAGCCCCTATTTGATGCATCACTCCAGGGCCACCTCATGCCCAGAAGAGCAGGCAACAGCACTGTCTCTCAGCTTGCCGGCTGCCTCGGAGACTTTGGCACCTGTGCTTCAGCGTGAGCTACATGCAGTGCATTCCCAGAAGACACACGGCCATCTCTTGCAGGGGAGGACTGTGCAGAGTCTGGTGGCACACATGTGCCTTAGCCATGTGAAAGCACCGTCCCTTTTCAATATTTCAGGATCTGAGTGTGCTCAGACCCCAGAATGGATGTTTCTTCCAAGCAGATAGAAATCTGCATCCCTGTTGGGTCTCTAAATGGTCCCGTGATGTGTTGCTTGGTAAGTCCATGCGACAGGCATGACAGAATGGAAGATGCACAGTTGCTCAGGGAAGGGGAAGTCAGCTACTCAGAGCCCTTACAACAGCCTGAACAGAGCAATGCAGGTGCCCAGGAAAGCTCTTTATCAGAGGTAAAAAGCTCCTAATGCCAGCCCCATAAGTTGCTGCCAAGGACAGGAGCAAAAGTCCTTCTCTCATTGGCCAAAAATCTTCCCTTAGCCTCCAGGTCCAGTCTGTCACCACACGTAGCATTGGAGAGAGGTTCCCAAGCAACCCACAGCAACCACCAAAGGCTGTCATCGCCCCAAAGAACGCCTGGGCAATCCTAAATGCCACCAGCTAACATCTCCAGACATGGGTGGTTTTGTCAGTATTAGGTTGATGGTTGGACTAGATTATCTTAAAGCTTATCTTCCAAGCTAGATGATTCTATGATTCTAAGGTTCCCCCAAGGGTCTCAAGACAGACGAAGGAAGGTCCCTGCTCAGAAGAGCTTGTTAGAAGTGATGAGACCAAGTGGTTGGCTTTCTGAGATCTCTGCAATTCAGCACAGCCATGAGTGATGTAGAAAGGGAAGAGTGATGTAAAGGGAAGGTGAAACCAAGCTGTTCTGGGAACGGCGGGTGAGGCTGGTGAGAGACCTGGGTGGTACAGTCGAGGGACAGAGCGAGGAAAGGCACAGGGAGATCGCTGCTGAGACCAGGTGTAAACGTGGGGTCCAGCAGCAATTGGGAAGCAAAGGAGATCCCACAGGAGAAAAGCAAGAGGCAAGCTGCCAGTCTGAGCACCCTGTGCACTGTGGGCAGTCCTGGTCCAGCCTCCACCCCCTGCTCCCAAACAGAGGGAGCTGTAGATGAGAGCAACAGGGTCTGGATAAGCATCTTCCAGTGGATTAACTAAACTGGGACTCTCCAGTCACCCCTGTGCAGCAGAAGCCCTGAAGCCTTTGACAGACCCCTAGGACCACTCAAAGCTGATGAATCCAGGTTTCCAGCCCTCATACTCAACATACCAAGACAGAGTAGGCTTCTGCTTAAATATATTTGCTGTGCTTAAACTTCCTGCCACCAGATCTGTGTAGATATTCAGCCTCCCCCCAGAGCAGCTGGAAAAGCCACAGGACAAACAAGAAAATACATATATCTCCATCCAGGGCTAGATCAGGAATGCCTGGGCCACGCTGCATGTTCAGCAGGAACTTAGAGGAGACAGAGTTGAAGGAGACCTCCAGGAATATCTTGTTCTTGTGCTCACTCTTAGACTCTGCTACCGGCCACTGATGAGATGCCAGGCAAGAGCACCCTCATCTCGCCCAAGGGTGATCTGAACTAGCCACATGGAGAGAAGCAGGACAGGGAGCAGCTCTCACCTAGGACAGCCCAGCAGGGTCACGCTGCTGGAGGCCCTGCAGAAAACGCTTTCCCTTCTCTGTCCCTGCCGCCTCTGGGGATGTCCCCAGTCCAAACACCCGGCAGAGATGGCAGAGTGCCATGGAAAACAGGATTTGTTCCAGGAGGGACAAGACCATCTAGGCCATCTCTTCAAGAGGGAGGATCCCAGCGCAGCTTCCCACACAGAAGGGAGGGAAGCACAAGGGCAAACCCATTTACTGCTCAAGTCCGGGGAGGCTCTAAAGCAGTCCTTACACTGCTGTGTCACCCAGAAGAGACACGCACCTACTGTGAGCACAGCCAGGTACTTCACACCAAGGCTTTAAAGAAGCCAAGCAGCAATACCTGCCTCTTCCTACCACAGCTCCAGCACTGCCAGGGGGTCACCTTGGGTCTTACAACATCCCCATCTCCTGACCATGTCTGCTTTTAAATAAGAGCTCTTGAAAGGGAGTCCCAAGCAGAGCCTAAGACTGACCTGCAGCCCAGCAAGGGCCAAGTTATGTCAGAAAAGTTGGATGCAAAGGCACCAAGTACCCACCTCCAGAAAGGCTGCTCTGATGGGCCTCCAGTTCTAGCCTTTTGTTAAGGGACTGCTTCTAATTGTCCCAGAAGAGCTGCATTACCCACAGCTCTGCTTTAGTACAGCCATGGCCACCCCAGCCCCCCAAAACTGGCCAGTTCCTGGGGCCATGCTGCCAGCACCTGGAGCACACAAGCCTTTACCACCAGTGGTTAGGAGACACCCAAGGACACCTACAGCAAGAACACGCTCTGGTGCCTCATTCACACCGTATCACAGGACATCCCCTCTCTCCAGGAAGCCACCCCCAGCTACACACCATTTTTCCTGGAGACAAGCCATCTCCCACTCGTTCACACCAATACGTCCACTGAGCCTTCTTCCTGTGCCACCAGCAGAATGCCACCACTGTGCCATCCTGCTGAGGACACGGACAAGCTCTGCCACTGCATCCCAAAGGTGGTCCCCACTCCAAGCAGCCACCCTGAGGTCCCAGCAGCCCGGGCACATGGGCTCCAGCTCTTCCCGTGGGAGAGCATCCCCGTGGGTGCCCCTCAGACACCCAGGGCCGGTGTCAGACCCACAGGGGGGTGTGGGTACAGAGCCCCAGCCCCTGTGATGCGGCCAAGGCCACTTGACGTGAGGCTGCTGGAATGCAGCAAGGCTGCTGGCTGCCCCAAGAGCCGGGACTTATAAGGCACGGCAGTGGAAGGCAGGGAGGCGAGCTTGCAAAACAGGGTCGCTGGGAGCAAAACACCGGGGAGTCTAGCCATGGGGCTTAAAAAGATGACAGCACCCTTGTCTCTGCGCCCCGTGTGGGACCTGGGCCTGCAGAGATCCTGTCACTGCACTGGGTGGACACAGCTCTGCGCAGTTTTGCTCCTCAAACTCCCAGGAAACATGTGGGAGGGGAAAAATTGGGGAGAGAGGTGTCTGGTCTGTGCTGGGGACTGCTCAGCAGGAAAGCGGGGCAGCCTCAAGATCACAGAACATGCCTCCCAAGGGGAAGGGCTTGCCAACAGGCTCCTTTGCCACTCTGTGCCTCAGTTTCCCCCCAACAGGAGGAGAAGCTGCAAGAGTTGGCTGCCTGCTGGCAACTCCAGTGCTGGCAGAGCTCCGATGTTCTCGGGCAGCTCCTGGGGCAGGCAGGTAAGGCAGCAGCGAGCCCCAGGGCAGGATCAGACCAGGAGCTGCTCCAGCCAGGAAGCCCCAGGCGGCCACGGGGCATCCCTCTCACACCAGGAACATGTTCCCCTACCCGAAGAGGGGAAAGAGGGCCTTGAACCTCCCCCAGCACTTGAAGCAAGGGAGGGCTTGAGGCATTTCTCTCCGAAATCAACCTCTTGCACGAAAGGCACCCAAGGACCAACATCCTGCTTGCCCAGAGGGGAGGAAGGCAGGCTGACCACAAGTGAGCCCAAGAGCCCAAGCATTTTGTCCCCAAGGCTGGGGCTTTTCACACAGGACACCGCTTATAGCTGGGTCAGCCCCTCCCCAGCACTGCTCTCCCCCCGTGTCGGGCAGGGGGATGCCAATGGGGCTCAGCCGCCCTGCGGTCAGGGCAGGAAGGTGCTGGAGCGAGGGGGAAGCAGGGAGAGGCACCAGCCTCTGCCCAAGGCAGCAGGAAGCACATGGGAGCCGATAAGTCCAGGCACAACGATGCAGAATCCAAGAATAGTCCAACAGAGGAAGCGCTGCTGGTGCGGCTTTGCCACGGAGACTCCCTCCTGCTCCCCACTGTCAAGTCCCATCCCCTGCGTCTCTGCAGGATCTCATGGAAAGGATAGCACCTGGGGGCGGGGGGGACGACAACACACATGGGCCACAGCAGGGGTTCAAAGCTGCTGAAACATTTGGGGAGGCCATTCCCACAACTCCCAAGAGATAATTGTCCCAACGGTGCAGATCCCCAGCTCAAAGAGACACTGGTTGAGCATCCTCAGGATGTCACCACAGCCCTCCATCTTGCTAAGAGGTCTCCTAAGCAAGAGGAGACACGCAGAAGTACCACAGGCAACGTGCTGAAGGATGCTCACATCCCTGCGTACACTACCCAGCCCACTGCACTAAGGCCTGGGCTCCAGGGACCCAGCAGCACATCTGCCACCCTCTGATGGTTGGGGACCTACAAACATCTTTCACCATCAGCTGGAGTCATGGACTTCACCCATGGGGACCGCTCACAGCAGGGAAACCTCCTGCAGACCAGCTCCTCCTGGCTGCACCCACACAGCCATTGCCCTGGCAGGAGACATGGAGGCATGTTATGGTTTGGGGAACCCACAACAATTTATGGTCATTTAGACAATTATTCTATCACCTGATGACCTCTCCCTACCTGGGGAGGGGAATGGGAAAAAAACAAAGAAACCCAAAGGTTGAGATATAAACATATTTAATAGAATAAGCCTAGATAATTAACATTAATAACGCTAAAGAACCAATATTGATCCTGATACCAATAAAATATATATGTATATAAGGATTATACTCAGCCCATTCCATCAGCAGGAAGCCGTGCGCTCCCAGCAGGGGACAGCTGTGGTTTCAGGAGGAAGGGAAGGGCTCAGGGCTCCAGCACCAGGGCAAATTCTCAGGGTGGCAGCCATTAATGAGCAGAGAGAGAAAGAACTCCTCAACAAACTTATTAATTTATACTGAATGTGACGTTCACTGTATGAAATAACCCTGTTGGCAGCTTGGGTCAAGTGCCCAGGTCTCGGTCCTCCTTGTCCCCGCACCTGGCAAGGCTTGAAAACACTGAGACCTTGAATCCCACATGCCAGAGCTGGCTGTAAAGTAAATATTTTCACAAGTGCAGACACTAGAGTCTTCAAAACCTGCAGCTTTCCCCAGCATTAGAAGATAAATTAGTCCTGTGTCACTCAAAGCAGGAAAAGATGAGACAAGTTCTGCTCAGGACAGCGACTGGCAGCAAGACGTTGGTTTGGAAGCAGGACCCTCATGAGGTATGTTTCCATCTCAGGTCCTTAAGCAAGAACACATGTCTCTGCTTCACCCTGCCAACAAGGAGGTTCCCGGGCACTTTTCAGCCCTACACTTCCTCTGCCCACAGAGCCAGCACACATCCACAGAAGCACATGAACATCTCCTCAAATCAACCCGAGTTGGGGCAGTGTACTACTGGGCACGCCACAGCTCCATGGGCATCTCCACAGCCCAACAGCAAGCCTTTCACAAAACCCAAATGCTTATTGGAGTGTCACCCCAACCACGGGGAGACCTTTGGGGACACCAGTAGGATGCCAAGCACCCACAGGGCTGAATCACCATTGCGTCAGCCCAGCTCTTGGCCAAACAGGGCCACTAGGCAGTGGGGAGGGGCTGAGCTAACCAAAAATGGATCAGAAAAGCCAGTCCCAGCCAGCATCATGCCCCGATCTCCCTCTGCACCACAGGGCACTCTCCCCACAAGACCCCAAGCGGGCACCCAGCCTGTACAGTGTGGAGGACAAGGCAGAAGCCAGCTCATCATCAGCACCTGGGGAGCCAGGCAGAGCAGACAGCAAGGATGGATACAGCACACAGTCCAAGCTTTAAGGCCAATCTTAGAAACAGGTCATGTCCCAGCCAGCTCCCCACTGGCATCCTACTGAGGCCAAGGAGACCCCAGAGGTGAAGCCTCCTCCAGGGCCTCTCAGAGGAGCTGGGTGCTCTCTCCAAGTCTATAGCTTGCTCCACACATCCAGCCACTGCTATAAGCGACCCAGGAGAGTCACTCTTTCAGACAGACACTGGCATCCTGCCCTTGGAAGCAGAAGGGAAGGCCACACATCCCCAGGCCAGCAGCTTCTGACACACAGCCACGTACCAAGATCCGACCCCACACTAATGCAAGAGCCCACCACCATGTCCTTAGTGGTGCAGCAGGAAACGCACCACGCCAAAGTAGGAGGTGCAATATTTCCATAGGCTCTTCCAAGCTATGCAGCAGGGCTGGAGATCCTCCACATGGGTAAGACAGCCCTACTGGGTCCTTGGGTTTCCAGAACCACAGCCTGCAGCCAGGTAAGCTTGGACGCTGTGATCAGGGAGATCCAGAAAGGGTGTGCAAGGCCAGCACATGTGGTCCCATGGGACTGACATCTAGAAAAAGCCATTCCAGCAGCCACTGGGCACATCAAGGCAAGGCTGTAGGCATGACCTCCTATCTATGTCCTGCCACCGTGCCCTACAATAGAGACAACATTTGGCCAGTCGGGCTTGAGACTGTTCCTTCCCATAGGGCACACAGAGGTCAACACCTTGTCCCTGTTCACAGGGCCAGGTGCAGGAGATGATCTTCACTAGACAGACAGACAGAGCAAGCCTCAGCACCACTCCTGTTCCCATCTCCAAGCAAGAAGCAGTGGAGAGCCCTGGGGCCAAGGAAAGCCTCACCACCCCAGACACACCAAGGGGAGCCCAGACCTCACGTAAACCTCTAGCTCCACACTTGCCTGCCATCCAGCCATCATCCAAAGCATCAAAACACAACACCCCTCTCTGGTGGGGCTGAACCGAGGGGGGACAGCAGGTCTTGGGACACGCAGCCTCTCAACCATGCCATGACCCTGTAGTACAATGGTCAAAGTGTCCTTTCCAAGCCTGCAACATCCACTTGTGCCATGTCAAGGGCAGGGTCACCTGGCACACATCCCCTCACGGCACTGGTACCACTGCCCACCCCAGGGTCCCTCCCCACAGATGCATGGGGCTGGCTCAGGATCTCAGCTACCCTGATGCACCTCAGGGTGAACCAGGTTCAGCAACTCCAGTGCTGGGGCTGTGTCCTACTGCCCTGCTCCCTCACCAGGTCCAACTGCCCAGCACTCAGCATCAGGAGGAATTCTGTTTCAGCCATCCCATGATGCACGTGGTCTTTTAACATGAATGTTAGATGAATTCTCTCCACTTACAGCCTCTGCCATCCTCCTCACGTAATGGTGGCTGTTGCTGCAGAAGATACTTTCCTGCTCCAGGCATAGCCTACGATGTACAGGCATCCCTGGGAACACGCTTTTGAGACCACTCGCCTCCAGATCCATGAAGGCTACTGGGTCTCAGCTAGTGCCTGGTACTCCTTGAGAGGAGGTGCTGACCACCTCGCCCTGGTGAGGTTTCAAGCCCGAAGCCTTTACTTGAGACACCTGGAGGACCAGGTCAGGCAGAAGCATGGCTCTGTGATCCAAGCAGCTCAGTCTTCAGGACTGGGCAAGGCCAAGACCAGCAAGCTCAAAGGATCTTTTGGCTCCAAAGCCATCCACATCAGTTCCAGCAAGAGTCATATTTGACTTCACACACTGACAGTTCCTCTATCAGAGGTGTAAAAAAGAACAGCAAAGCCTGAACCACTCTAAACTACCTTCCAGACATCTCCAAGGGCATCCTTCCTTCTTTGCCCATCTTGATGAGGGGAAAGTAGAGTCCCTTGCTAGCAAGACAGCCTTTGGGTTTGGCCCTTCCTAACTTCTGCAGGCACCACCAGAAACCCCTCCATTTGGGGGCCAGGCAGGGAAAGCTCTGCTCAGCAACTCCTCAGATCGGCCAAGGAGGAAGACTCCTTTCTGAAGGTGGGTCATGTTTACTAGACCAGCTACACAGTCAAGTAGCAGGAAGAAGAACAGTTACTCCCTCATGGAGACTAGGTGGGATATTGATGCTCAAAGCAACTCAGATTCATGTCTAAAACTCAGATTTGAAAGATTAAGAAAGAAGGAAGCTCCTTTACAGGGTATTTACAGTCACCAGGACGCGAGGAGATAAATGGGGAGATTCCCACATCCCTCCCAGAGTAAGAGCAACTCACTGATAGACCGAGAATAGGTCTGGGAACACACCAGTTCCCAGAACCTCTGTGGACATGGTAACTTCAGGCTACTTGCTCAGCCAACAATCCGTCACTAACAGAAAGCTGCATCTAACACTGAGGGGACTTTTATGATGCATGAAAACAGCTCTGAAGCTCCATCCTGGTTCAGCCAGACCGAGTTCAAGATTAGCAAGTGGTGGCCCTAACTGCTACACCCTCAAGTTCTTTATAGCACAGAGCAGCATCAAAGTCATTTGACTTCAGAAATTACATTAACCTTATTTGTTTCAAGTCAGAGCGCTAAAATCCATGCATGCAAGAGGTATCTAGGTCCACTCAAGCAGAGATTACAGAAATCAAGAGATGCCTGGCACCGGTCCATGAAGTGCTACAGACATCCAGCACGTAACACAGGCTGCTCACCAATGGCATTCCCGGGTGGTTCTGGCAGCCCCGGCATGCCACAGCTAAGAAAGGCCAGGGATGAAGAACCCGCTACCTGGGAGGGTGCCTGGGAGCCAAGAGCCTTCTGCCCCCCAACAGGGCATTTTCTAACTGGGGGCTGACACCACAGTCTTACCACTGACCAACAGGAAAGATGATCCTCTCCCAGCAGAGCACAACCAGGTCAGTTGTCCTGGCCCTCATTTGGGCTCTGCCCACCCAGCACAACCTCAGGTTCGATGCTTTCCATGTTCAGCAGCCCACGATGTCCAAGCGCTACCCCAAGAGCGGCAGTCACCACCCACAGAGCTGCCAGCAGGCCTTTGGGGCTGACCGCTCTGTCATTCAGAGGGAAGGTGCCCAAGAGGACAACATGGGGCAACCACAGACTTCAGCCTTCCGCTTTGGACATGGACGGCCAGATTTCCCCAGCTACCTACAACTTCCCAGCAACCTCTAAAGAGAGTAAGGATGAACTTCCAGAGAAGCAGCAGCACTTCCGCATGGCACACCCAACACAGTAGGGTGGACGCATGGCATCCTTCTTGCAGTGCATCCACAAACACAACAGGCAGTGTCCATGCCAAACCAGTAAGCTCCTGGGGCTGTTGGAGAGGGGCTCTGCCCGCCCAGGGGTGGGCATCGGGACAGACACTGTCACGCAGATCAGCGGCTGCCTGGAAAACCAAGCAGCCGATAGCAGCAGGCGGGGAGGGACGGAGTTTGGGGAGGTGTCTGGTGAGGAACAGCAGGGACTGACATTCGGCCCTGTTTGTTTAACATTCCCGCTAACGACCTCGAGAGGCATTCCTGTCCTCCCCATGTCACCGGGCAGGAAGGGGCTGCGAGATCCAGGGGCTCGCAGATAAGATAAAAGGGAAAGGCTGAATTTGGGAGCTTCGCCCCGCTGTATCTGGGGCACAGGCGCCCTCCTGCCAGCGCTGGGGGAGGCGGTGAGGGAGGCTCACGAGAAGGGGGGGGGGGACACGGAGGAGTGTCCGCAGCACCAGGATCTGGCGGTGTTATCCACGCAGTGTGGGAAGATATTCCAGCACACCCTCCTGCACACGCTGGGACCGAGGGATCCGACTTTGCACTAAATGTATTTATCACTCTGTATTGAGGGGAGCTTTGGGGAAGAATTTGGGTGGGATGTGGCATTAAACTCCCCAGGATGTGCCAGGACCCTGAACACAAAGTCACTCCTTGTTGCCACCATTAGCTTCTTCTGCAGTGAGGAGCATCTCCTAGTCAGCCAGGAGGACACACGGGGAAAACAAGCATTCAGAGGGCTCCCACAGGCTCAGAGTGGCCACCACGGCACCCAACCTGCAGCTCGTCACCCACAGCATTATTTGTGATGGATCTGGGTGCAGAGAAGGCTTTCCAACAGCAACGCCATCCAGGAAGGGGACATCCCACCACCAGTCCCCGCGCACCACCTCCCAAACATCCTCAGCCACCTCCTGGGTGGCTGGTCCTTTGCTGCACCCCTGGGTGCCGAGTGACAAATGGATCCGGTGAGGCTGCAGATCATCTAGCAGGATGGACTGGACCGTCCCCCTCCCCACACACACCCAGAGGTGGCACAGTGGAGAGCAGGGGTTGCTCCTGTTCAACCCTGGCCCCATTCCCCAGGGATGCAATCTTTAACTTAGTTTTCCAGCCACCAAGAATCACTCCAGGGAAAACCAGTTTCCCCAAAGGAATAGGATTTTCAGGCTTCCACTTTGCCAACCCACCCCCCGGCAGCAGGGAACAGGCCGGTTCACCCCCAGCACCAAGAGCTCGCCTGGCCACCACCCATGAGGAGCCAGCCCAGCCAGAGCAACGCCGTGGAGATGCACCAAGCGGCACCAGCCTCGCTGAGCTTTGCAGGCCAGTGAATAATTGGTTCAAAGAGCCGCATTGAGTCTTGTGCGCACGCGTGCACAGCCTGCAGACCTCCTGGTACCAACCCTCCCCACACCAGGGAGGTGGCACAGGGCCCCAAGTGCTCCGTCTCCCTACCAACCCATACCAGTGCCACCCAGCAAGGCTGGGATGCGTCAACAGGAGCATCACAGCCGTGTCCCATCGCATCGCCTCTCTGTGCAGGGGAGAGAAACGCTACGGCCACCACCTGCCAATCCATTCCACCCCATTACTCAGGTCCCCACACTGGGGCTGGAGACCAGTGGGCGCAATGTCCCCAAGCCAGCTGGTGCATGGGGACTGCCCGGCCCTGGTGGGTGGCGGAGCAAGCCAGGCGCCATGTTGCGGCGGCGCGAGCGCACGGCGCACTGGAGGAGAGCGAGGGGAGGGGGCAGAGCATCTCCCCGCTCCCCAGGGCCAAGCGCGGAGGACTGCAGCAAAAACGCTACCAAGGCCGGCTGTTTTCCAGCACCGGCTCCAAGATGGAGGGATGGCTGGTGATCCCCTGCACTGACCCCTGCTCAAGGAGCACAAGGAGAGAAGCACTGCGCTAGCACCCAGCCAGCGGCTCCGATGGCAAACACACAGGGCTGTTTGGTTGGCTTTGGCATATGGCTATGGACAAGCGACCCTTGCAAGCCCACCCAGCACAGGGTCCAGCAGCACCCAGGGTCTGGCTGACAACAGCCATCCAAGGGAAGGGGGCTGCTGGGATGGCAGCTCACAGCCCTCCAGCCCCAACCGGGCTCCCAGCACACGAGAAGCAGGGCAAGGTCTCCACCACTGTGGTCCAAGCGCATCCCTAGCAGCTCACACGGGCAGAGCGGTGCCTGGATGCAGGAGCAGGGGGCTTGGGGACAGGACATCGCGACCATGGGCACCGGCTGGGCTGGCGGGAGCGGGGACCTGCCCATCCCCTGTCCCGCAGGGCTACAGGGACACGGGGCCGAAGAGGGGGCTCCCAGCCGGGGCTCACCCTGCCCGGCTCCGATCCAGCCCCTATCCCCTCTCCGGGAGGACCTGCGGGGTTCCAGCCCCGACAGCCGCTCCCAGCGTCCTGCCCGGGATGCTCCAGCCCCAGCGCCTCCGTGCTCCGGTTCTCCAGCCCGGGGCGGAACCGACACCCCGTCTCCAGTCCCTCAAGGACCCGAGGGTCCAGCCCCGACGCCGTGTCCTCGGTTCCCCGACCACGGCGCCACACTCTCCGACGCCCCGATGCCAGATCCCCGCCGCCGTGCTCCATCCCGGTCCCCCCGACGCCCCGGTGCCAGTTCCCCGCCGCCGTCGCGCTCCATCCCCCGTCTCCCCGACGCCCCATTCTCAGTTCCCCGCCACCGTCGCGCCCCATCCCCGGTCCCCCAGCCCCGCCGTGCCCCATCCCGGTGTCCCTCACCTCCTCCTCG
>JAOXNH010000067.1:21639025-21651408 GCA_028566575.1 Bartramia longicauda | reverse complement strand
GGGGCTGTGGCTGAACCCCGCGGGGGTCCGAGCGCCCCGGGACTGCAGCCCCGCAGCCTTGAGCCGGCAGCTCTGTGACCCCCGGGATGAAAACCCCCCAGCCCCGGGAACAGCAGGACGTGGGTCCTGTAACCCAGGGACAGCGGCCCCACATCCCCCGGGACAGTGGCCCCATATCCCCAGGACAGTGGCCCTGTGACCATGGGACAGCAGGCCCACATCCCCCGGGACAGTGGCTCTACAAGCCCGGGACAGTGGCCCTGAGACCCCAGGAGATCCACCCCAAATCCCCCACAACAGCAGCCCCCCCCATTCCCTGGGGACAGTAGCCTGATTCCTCCTGCTGGAGCCACCCCGTGTCCCCCCAGGGAGCCGGTGGGTGACTGGACCACAGCCCTGCTCTCAGGCCTGGGAGCAGGAACAGGGTTGAGGCACATCCGTCTTCTTGCCCTTCTACCTGCCTGCTCCAGTGCCTAATTAACCTCCTCCTAACGAAGCAGGCAGGTTGGCCGGGGTTGGAACCAGGCTCTGGCAGGGTTCCCGCCTCCCTGATGCCAGCCTACACAGATATCCCCACCATGCCCAGGGAGCAGCCCGACTTGCTCCCATCTCTGCTATGGCAGCTGGAGAGGATGAAGAGGGTCTTGCCTTTTTCTCCAGACCTTCATGCAAAAGGGCAGCCCGCAGATGGGGATGCAAAATGGGAGCAGAAAACGGGGAACGCGGCTCATCCCTGCAAGCTGCATCCCACAGCATCGTCCCTCTGGGAGGTAAAAGTGTAAAACCCCAAAGGTTCAAGGTCAACCCTCCTAGAGGGAGATGTTCAGGGGATCTGAGTCACATCAGCGTAACCAGTGCTGCTTGTACCCAGCTCTCGCTGCTTCCTCAGCTCCGAGGCTGGGGGAAGGCGAGGGGAAACATCAGCCCTACCCTGCCCCGGTGGTCCCACATCCCCCCCAACTCCCCAGGCTGCAGAAGCAACACGTGCTCCCAGTCCTTGGCTCGCCAGGGTTAGCCCTGGTTGGAGATGCTGTAATGCACCCGCGGCCCGTGCTGTCCCAGCCGTGTTGAACATCACTTCAAAATCAAACTGAGTCCATGACTGGCTCGGGGCCACCGTTTGCTCCCAGCAGCAGCTCAGGGATAACGTTTTCCTCATGTTCCTGTTGTGAAGAGGTGTGAGCCTGGCTGGGGGCAATCTCAGCTGATTTCTCCAACACACCTGGGTTCACTGCTCTGTTCGAGCCCCAGCCCCCGACCGGCTTTGCCACCGGGTTATGCAGAGGCTCCCCATGAAGATTTAACCCTAAATTCAGCCATCCCTGTGCACAGCCCTCTTCCACCACAACCCAGGGAGCTTGGGGTGCGTCACCGTCACCGAGGGGGTTCCCATAGTCAAGGAAGTGCCTGCCAGGCCGCGTGGTTCCATCACAGGAGGTGTGTTGGAGGGGAGGGAAACGTGCACATCCTCCCGGGAGCATCGGCTTTGCATTTCCTCGCTTTCTAGGTTAGGGCTTTTAGCAGCAGCAGCTGTTTCCATGCAGTACAGTGGGTCTGTGTCTTGAGTTCTCACACAGACAAGCAGCAAAGCAACTCTTTTTGTGAGGCTGCGTAACGAGCCACTAAGCTGAAGAGCCTGATCCCTGCCAGGTCCTGCAGGAGACAGGGGGAAAAACCTTCACTTTTTAATTAAAAAAAACCAAAACATTTGCTTATTTACAGTGTTGTCCTCCAGGGTGGTTTTTTGGAGACACAAAGGATGCACCCGGCCCTGCCAAACCATGGTGAGAGCCCCCAGTCCACCCACGGTGCTCGGCATGGCCAGATCCTCAGCAGAACAAGGGCTTTCTCCGGTCTGCGGTGATGCTGTGCTTCACCATAACTCCCCCCCCCAGCATAAGGCTGTACGGGAATAACTCCCAAAAATAACGTTGCTGGCTGTGCCAAAAAGACTAGGAGCAAGCCTGCCCTGACGAAGACCAGGAATATTTGCTTCCTGTGATAATTAAGCAAAAAACTGCGTAACCTCATGGAGCTTTCTTGGTGTTTAGAGGTTGGGTTTTTTTTTTTATTTTCGACAGATTTTGGGTCTGCGGAGCCTGTGGCAAGCAGAGGAAGACACAAAGGGGTAGGAGTCAGAAGCGGCAGCGGGTTTTTGTCAGAGCCCCATGGAAGCCACGCCGCGCACACACGCAGAGGGAACGCCGCCTCTTCCACAGCGGGACAAACACCCCCCGCAAGCAGAAGAGCTGCTGCGTCCATCACGCTGGGGCAACAACGACGGCAGCTCCACCACGTCGCTGCCAGACCGATGGCTCGTCACCTCTGGTCCCTTCTGTTGGCAAGTTTAGTGTCGGGCAAGAGAGAAGCATCCTGCTTGCACACCCACCCCTCAGAGCTGTACACGGTGCCAGCTCCCTACGTCCCAGCATCTTGTGGCTCCTGAGTCCCTCTGATGTCCCCAAAAACATCCCACCCAGGCATCCCATCCCCTCCCAAAGCATTGCAGCAACACAGCAGGTGCTTCAGCACACAGAACCCTTGATGGTCAACCAACTGCAGGAGGAGGAGATGTTTATTGTCCCCAGGAGCTTACAAGGACGGACAAGAGGTGGGACAAATGAAGCAGTCAGTGCTACCAGCTCGTGCAGGTGAGCAAGTCTACCAGAAATTTGTGATGTCCCTGCTATGGTTTTGGCTGAGGATTTTTTCTATTGGTCCTTCTCCACTTCCATGTGGAGCCGCTCAGCTTTAACTGCGTGATCTGAGACCGCATCATCCGAAGCAGTGCAGGACCAGGGTGACACTCTTGTTTGGGCCACGCTTATCCAAATTTTACAGCCATGTATTTTTACACCAACACTTTTCACCCTGAGGCATCTACCACCAAACAGCAGCTACCCCTGCAGTCTGGCCAAGGTCTGCATCACGGGTCCCGTCCTTGCCATGCCACAGAGATGCACTGGTTAGAAGAGCAGGGGCGATGCTGTGAACATCCAGCCTGCACCCTCCAACCTCTCCCACAGCGGCTCCTGTTCAGGGTGGGCCAGCTGGGCGGTGAAGCCAAACCTACAATGATAAAAAACACCTAAGTGAGACTAAAAAGTTACTCATGCCCAAGACTGCGTGGTCATTTGAACACACACTTCACTCGGGGTGCTGAAACCTTCTCAGCTTGCAGGCAGCAGGCATGGGGAAACTCACAGCGATGCCCACCTGAACTCAACTGCGCTGCCACAGCACGTGGCAGGGCTCAGAAAGCAGCTCACTGGGGAGGCCTCCAGGTCACTGCCCCCACCAGGTCACTGCCAGATAGAAAAAAGCATCTTCTTCTCCAGAGACACTTCCAGGTCTCCTCCACACTTCTTCACACGTGGGGATGGGCAGCATGTCCCCAGCTGTCCCCCACAATGTCCCAAACAAGCAGCTTTAACCACGCTGCCCTGCCTGCAAATGATGGGAACCTCAGTGTCCCACCAGGGAAAGGCAGTAAAAGCTGTGAGGTGCTCACAGCCATCAAGCACACCTGGGGGAGGGGGCGACTTAAGGACTTGAGGTAGAAACAGGTTGTAATCAGCTGAGAAATCAAGGTGGGACTTGAACCAACCACCACCTGTAGACAATCACCCTGTTTCTCAGCTTAAGGTTTTCCAAGGGTTCTTTCTCACCCTCAAACAAGCAGGTCACTGTTGCCAGAGGCAGGGCAGCCAGGAGCAGGGTCCAGCTGCCTGGACACTGGTTATGGATAACAATGGAAGGATGTCTCTCTCCTGATTCCTGTATCTGCTGCCCATTCATTTTGTGATCCCAGGACCATCCATCTTTAGGGAGGCAAGGAATTTCATTTCGAGGATCAAGGGGCTTGTCATCTGGGGATACCTTGGGTCCCTGCTACCCCCGAGCCCATCACAGGCTGTGCCACACTTCAGATGAGGAGCTGGGTTGTTCTGCTGTTTCTCACTCCTTATCTGGGACAACAGCTGAGCCTTGGCGCTTTTCCCGGGGCAGGGGATGCTCCCGTGCCACTTCCAACGGGTTTGAGGTAGGATGAAGGGAGGATTTCCTCTGCTCATCACTGGAGCCAACTGAACTCCTCCCGTCCTTGCCCAGGAGGCCCCACATCTCCCTGGACCATGCCAGCTAGCACTGCTCTGCTGCTGTCCTCCATCCTGCCCCTGAGATGCTGCTCTCCTCCATCCCAGCTGCTCCTGTCTCATGCCCCTAGTCTTTCTGGTTAATTATTCTGGACTGGGATTTGCGGCACTGGCTGAAAAGAGGACACTAACCATGGGATGTGGAGAAACCCTGATTTCCAAGCAAGCAGTGTAGACCAGCTGATGGCCACTGTAGCACGGGGCTGGCTGACGTGGCCATGGTGAGTGATGGGCATGTTAGCTGGTTGCTGGTGTCACCGAAGATCTCAAATGAGTTCTTAGAGACATTTCTGGCCACAGGCAGGAGGAGGCTTTAGGGTTGAGATGCTGCTTTTGATATGGATCGGCATCCAAACATCTGGAGATTTGTTATAGCATCCCACAGCAATGGTGAGAGGTGACCTCTGGAGTCTCCCAGCCAACAGCCCACAGGACTGTCACCAGTGCTGGATCAGGTTGGTCCCAGCTTGAAAACCCCCAAGGATGGAGCAACCCCACCTCTCTAGGTGTCCATCCCAGGGCTGCACCATCCTGCAGGGAAGAAATCTTCTCTAACACCCAACCCTCCCAAGCCACCATCTGTGGCTGTTGTCTCACCTTAAATCATCTGCTGCTATCAAAGTGTAGCCCCACCATCTTTGTAACTACTCCTCTAGGAGTTTGTAAGCTGCTAACAGACCCCATTTCAACCTCCTTTTGGCCAAACTAACCCAACCCAGCTCCTTGGTGACCCTTCACTGGTCCCTTCTGTGGTGCCCCCACCTCCCAGACCCCATCTCTGCCTGAAGCAGAGCCTACCCAGCCATTCGTCCTGGCCCCACAACCTCCTTTGGCCCATCTGTCCCCAAAGAGCGGACATGGCATTTGGCCAAGGCCAGGCTGAAGAGCAGCTCCCAACTTCCTCCCTGCGTTGGATCAAATGACACGTGACTACACCAGTCCTAGGCATCACAAAGGTTCAGGTGGCAGAGGGCTGCTCCTGCCCAGTCAAACCATTCAGACTCCCGCTGGTCCCAGTTCTTTTGTTGTATTTAACCATGATAGCTGCAGGACACGTTGCTCCTCCTGGGGGAAGGGATGGGTAGCCCTGCAGCGTGGGCACGCTAAGTGCAGTTAGAGGCAAGGTCATTGTAAGAGGCGTGAAGACTCTGGAGGAAGAGGAAGATGTTCAAAGGCAGGAGAGCAGCAGGTCACCCCATGTAATGGCCACAGCAAAGGCTTGGGCCGTCCACTCCGTGTCCCAGATGATCAGGTCAGCGAGACACTGCTCGTTCCTTTCCCTCCAAAACCCGTGACATCCCCAGGATTGGTTTAGTAGCACCGCTAAAGATGCAGAGGATGGAAGTCATGGTGGGAAAATTGGCACCAGCGCCCGCTGATATTTGGGTACCAAATGACAGGATGAAAACAGCCCCATCCTGGGGCTTTCGGGTGGCCCAGTGGGTGCTGGGCAGAGACGAGGAGCAGGGAAACGGTAGGGCTCATCCAACATCACATGCCTGGAGGAGCTGCTTTGAGGACAGCGGCGAGGGCTTTCAAACTTTAATTCCTTTCCGTACGTCATCACTCGTCTTCTCCAGCTCTGCCTTCCCCCAGGAGGACGAGCTGAAGCTAACCAAGACAGACAAGGGCTCGGAGGTGTGCACAAATGTTTGCTCAGACGCATCGGATCGCTGCAAAGCTGCTTTTATGGGCATTTCGGAGCGGCTCCTGGCAGCGCCGCCGGAGCTGAGCTCTGAGGACGCTTCGCCGCGCCCCGTGACATGAACCCACCGAGTGGGCTTCAGACCAAAAAGGGGCGAGGAGAGCTTGTGTTTACAAAATTTGAATTAAAAAAAAAAATAAAAAAAATGCCGCCAAACAGAAAAGTCTGCTTGGAGCCAGGAGTGGGAACAATAAACCCAAACGCTGTCCTCTGATGGGTTGCAGATGCAGTGCGCCAGCAACCTCCCGCTGGAAAAAGCGCTGCTGCACAGAGGGCTTTTGCCATTTATCCACCTAGGAAATGAAGACAATCCTTTGGTCTGCCCCGAAACTCTTTGGGGTTTTTTTTTGCTTTGTAGATGAAACACAGAGACAAAAAGGGCAGCTCTCTTTCTTGATTGTGCCACGCTTAAACAACGTACCGTTATCTCTTTCGTTTCATAATTAACGTGTCATTAGCACTGTCCGGGCATATTAATTATGGGGGAACAAACCAGTGGCAATCTTTGATACGGGTATTTGTTAAAGGCCCCAGAGGCAGCCCAGCCCCATGCACAGGGTGGTTGCAAGCACTTGTCCTGCACTGAACTGCTGCCCAAGGGACATCAGTAGCTGGCCCTTAACGCGCACAGAGCCCTGGCTTTGCCGAGCGTGGGATGAGGGCCATCTCGGCTCCAGCTCCATGCAGTGTGCCCGGACCTTGCAGGCACATTTGGGCACCAGGGCTCTCACTCCATGTCCATCCCCTGCAGCTCCTTCGACCGCCATTCAGCGGGGACAGCTGACAACACCACAGTGCTCTCGGGGGCCAGGATTCCCCCCATATTGCAGCTGGACCTCACCAACGATAAGATGAATACGATGCCTCGTCCACAGAGGAGCTGGGAGCTGCCTGCGTTGCTGAGGTCCCTCACAGGCCATAACAGAGGGACTTCTGCAGTTGGATCCTCATTTGAGCCATCATGGGAGCTGCTGTGCTGGGGAGGGACAGGCTCTCAGCTCTGCGGGGGGAAAGGCTCCCCCAGCCTCACTATCTCGGCTCCGTCAGCAAGTGCAGCTCTGCTTCAGCATCTGGCGCTTGGCAGATGTGGCACCAACGGTCTCCAGATCTGTCCCAGCGGCAGGGAAAAGGCACAGTGCAGGGTGGCAAGTCCTCGCCGGGCCAGATCCTGCCCCTTCCCACCCTCTGCGACTGTTTGGCTGCAGTTTTGACAGGATGCTCAGTGAAAACATTGGCTTTGGCACCCACCTGGGTGGCTGGAGCAGCAGGGATGGCATGTGGCTTGACCCTGGGCATTGGGAGAGGATCAGTGTCACCAGTGTCCTGAGCCCTTGTGTTGTCCTACCCCAGGACCTGTCCCAGGAACATCTGGGCATCAGCAAACCCAGGTTGCCTGAGCCAGGATCCCTCGCTGCCCTCAGCAGGTGCTACCAAGTGGAGGACCCATCCTACTCAGCAGAACCACCACCTCTGACTATCAACATGGCCCCCTCAGACAGATCTCTTCCTCCTCTGTTGAATCTGACATTTAGGAGGGCAGAAGCACTCCCAAACTTTGCCATTAAGCATCTAGAGAGTCAAGAAGGGCCACCTTCATAATGGAGGAGGTGGGCAGCTTTGAGCCCTGCCATGTGATGTGTTCCCTGGTCATCACAGCAAGCATTACCCGAATTCTCCCAAGAGGAAAGGAATCCCATTATCATGAAGGTTATTAATGTCCAACTCTTCTACACACTGGAGACCTTGTCAAATAAACCAAAATGACTTGTTGTGGAGGAATCCTTAGCAACATGACCAGCATATGCATGACCTTCCGACTTGGAAAACAGATGGCCAAAAACCCAAGCAAGCAATCCCACCGCACGAGGCACGGCCCAGCTCCCCTGCCGCCATTGCTGCCAGTGACAGGCTGGGATGCACCGTGGTTCCCAAAGCCCAACGGAGCAAGCTGGCGAGCAAGAGGGGACTTGCAGGATGAGCATTGCTCCAGCCTGGATGTGGCACTTCCTCTGTGGCAGCCACAAGCCTGGAAAAGCCCTTTATCAGCTCATTTATCACTTCCTTCCCAGGACCCTCCCTGCTCAGCCAGCCCTCTGCACCTTCACCCCAGGGGTACATGTCCACGGGTGGTTTCAAAGCTAGGGAATAAGTCTCCTTGCAGCCTCCTTCCTCCTCCGCACTGTTCTCCAGGCCAATGTAAAGCCCTGCTGCACTGAGAACCATGGAGGGGATACTTTCGTCCAGGAGGACACCTCCATCCTCAGACCCTGTGTGCTACTGCCTAGCATGGGGACATCCCAGCCCACCAAACATGGCATGGAGGAGACCTCCTGCTGACTCCCGTCTCCCCTGGTCAAGGAGGATCCATACCCTCCTCCTGGAGATGATGCTTGCCAGCCAAGGATGTAACCTGCTCTGCAAAAGCTGCCATGCCATCATCACTGGCACTTCGAAGGCTGCTCCTCAGTCATGTGGATAACGAGAGGGATTAGCAAATCAGGGGAGGATGAGAAATAAATGAAGCGTCACCTTGCAAGAGGCTGCTCCATCCATGCTGCTTGTCTTTGGGCAGAGAAGGGAAGCCAGAGGCAGCACTAGCGGGGGCATGCCAGGCCCGACAGCGTGGCTCCATGGTTGCTCCTGCCCTGCTGGAGCTGGGGCTATGAAAGCCAACATGCCACAGCAGCACCCGTCCCAGTGCTGTCCCCGTGCAGGGGATGCTCACCATGGCTCAGCCGGGCAAAGTCAAGGAGCCGGCATGACCTGCGGGGTCCTCCAGGGCTCCTTGGCTTGGCCAGAGCCCAGGGCTCCCAACGGGCACGGCAAATGGCCCATCCCCAGGGCACCCCAAGTCTCACCCCTTGGAGTTTCAAGCCTTGGCAGCAAACCAAAGCAATATATCTTCCCAATTCTCAGTCCCAGAAACGCCAGACTTGTTTAAACTGGCCTGTTTAGATGAATTCGTGTATGTTGGTATGTTGGACACCCAGCATGAAAGACTTCAGCTCACGATTAAAGTTTGGCAAAGCCCTAAAACCACAGAAAACAAAGAGTTTTATCATGGGAAGCACCGGTCCCTGGGACAAGCTATAATTACTTCTGTTCTGCTTCGACCATGGCGCATAAACACCGAGGATCGACAACAGCGAGGGCAGATTTTCCGGAGACGGCTGCTGCCGATCACTTCGGCTGATGGGATGGAAGGGGACGTGCTGCAGAGCAAAGTGCCCACATCCCCACGCCCCACATGCTGGGCTCACACCTGCAGTCTAGGTATTTCCTCCCAGATTCCTGCAAAACACCCTGATTGCATCACTGGCCATCACCAGCACAAACTTTGCAGGAAAAACTATTTTTCAGGAAGGGAATATGGCCTGGAAAATTCCAGCCTCGATGGGGAATAACAAGCAAGGGGCTGTGATGGAAACTGTTTTGCAACCTTAGTTATTTTCCCCCAAATGCCGGCAGCCCAGGCAGCGCCTCTCGCCCCGTAATCTCATTAGTCTCCTTGGGAACGCCTGCCCCACGAGAGCCCCTCTTGCCCTCTTATCGCTCCCTGTGTCCGCCTGCACACCCACCCCCCCACCCCCCCAGGCACTGAAAAGAGCTCCCCGTGAAGCTCGGGGGTCTGGCGAGCCCCCCGTGCGCACACCCTGCCAGGCAGATCCCGGGAATGCCTGATTTATAGTCTTATGCCTCGTTCTGTTTACGCCAGGCGAGTTATTTAAAACAAGGAGAGCAAGAGGAGCCCGGGTTTTGTTTAAAAGTCCAGCGAGGAGATTTGCCTTAAATAGTCAAGAGCTGAGATTGGAGGGGAGGCCGCCCAGCAGCCCGGACCTCCAGGGTGGGAGCGGAGCTGGCACCCACGGCAGGAGCTGACTGGCTTGAGGAGAGGTGGCAGGAGTCTCCTGATGAACCCCAGGGAGTTAAACCATCCCGTGGGATCGCTTGCAGGCCTGGCTTTGCACGGCCCATGGCACCAGGGACACGGTTCACAACCACGACATCAAACACATGAGACATCTCAGGATGAAAACAGTGCCAGTCCTTGTGTTCACTCTGAACCCTAATGATGACAATCCAAAAAGCTGTCCCGTGGCCAGGATTGGTGCAGCCACCCCAAAGGAAGCCATCCGCAGCCTGGCACAGGCCCAGCTATGGCCCCCTCGAGCAGCCCCCCCGCTCCAGTCCTTAAGGCCTTCTCCTCAGGGGCAATGCTAAACGTGAAGCCCCACTGATTAAGAACATCACACAGGGGACATGACACAAGCTTGGTTTGCTCGGTGCCGAGCACAGATCTGATTGCTCTCTATAAATACATCCGGGGTCAACACCAGGGACAGGGAAGAGCTATTTAAACTTGAGGGGGACGCTGGCAAAAACAAAAGGCTATATATAAACTTTCCATGAGCAACGCCAGGCTGGAGGGAAGGTTTTAACTTCTGGAGCAGGGAGGTGGAGGAAGAGCCCCCCAAGGAGTGGGGTGAGGCACTGGGATGGGGCCAGACACGTTTCTGTGTGCCCCCAGGGTGGGCAACCCCAGTGTCCCTCTGTCCCCCGTCCCTGAGTCGAGCAAAATCAGCGATCAGCCTTGGCACAGCAGCAACAGCTCCCAACCCCACTCCAGGCAGGACAGCAAGGGGCAAGAAGCTCTTCAGATATTTTTCCACTTTCTTGACTTATTTGGTCAAAATGCTGATGAATTAATTGGAATAATGAGTAACTTGGGTGCCTTGAAGCACGCAGCAGCAACGGTCGAACGCTGAGAGGCGAAACTGTCGTGCAGAGCCTGGCACCCTCTGCTAACCCCCACATCACTGCTAATGCCTGTGCCCCCCAAAATCCCTGTGCCTCCTGCTCATCTCTGCGCCCCTGCAAGATCCTGCACCCACCGGCAGTGAATCCGTCATCTGCTGGTCCATAATCCTTGCCATTTTGCCCATCCCTGCAACTCCTGTGTGTCCTGGTGATCCCAGCACCCTACCTCCATACTAATCACTGCACTCCGAGGAGCCCTGACACCCACACCCCATCACCCACAGCACCCATACCCCCTCTGGGCAGCACCCAGTGGGACAGGCAGGGCTGCCCCCACCCTCTCCTGGTGTCCCCATTGGATCCACTTGAAGGGTCCTGAGCTTTGAATGATGATAATTGCTCATGGAGATGGCACGGGCAATAAATCTTGCATTTGGGAGGTGTTATGGAGGCAGTGGGGAGAAGGGGAGGAGAAGGGGGCTGCGCAGTGGGGCAGGCTGGTGTCATGGCCCCAGGGAGCAGGCAGACTTGTGGGACATCAATCACCCTTTTGTTGCGGCTTATCTCAGAGGCATCTGAGCCCTGGAAGTCCCCAGAATGGAGGTACCATTCGCAGGGCAGGGGATGAAATATTCAGAGAGGTTTAGAGCAATTCGGTGTCTCCTGTGGAGCATGCTGATGAATTTTTCAGAGGAACAAGCACCCAAAGGACGTCCGAGCGCGTCACCAAACAGCCACCCTGTAACTGCGGCAGCCACGGTGCGGCCTGGCAGGGATGCTGCTGGGGAACATTGGACCATGCCGGTGGAGGTGCCTGACAGAGCGGAGCTCTGGCACAATGACCAAGGAGGACACCTCTCCTGGCGGTGTCTGGTGCCTTCCCACTCTGCTTCCAGTGATGTGACAGCAGCAAGGGCTTGTTCCATACACGCGTCCAGACATCCATCAGCTGTTCTACCTCACTTCAGAGTTGCTTCCTGGCAAACACCAAGACAGCCCCCATCTTCCTAGTTCCACCCAGTTGACCCCCATCTTGCTTATCCCCTCCAAGCAGCGTGGTCACTGTGCTCCTGCACTGTCACCCCACATTTTGGGCTTGCTGCGGGGGGAAGGTGACAGCATTTGGTACAGAGGACGCGCACACTGTCACGGGAAACCCCTCTCCTGGCACCAGCCCGTGGCAATCTGGTCCTTTCTGGGCTGTAAGAGGACAAAGCTGACCACAGAGGCGGTGAAGTATGGGCTCTAGCATGAGGCCCACTAACATCTGGCACTGTAAATTAAAACAGAGCTGCCCCTGCCTGCCGTGCTCCCAAATCCCCTGAGCCGCAGCCCCGATAGCAGCCCCACTGACGCTGGTGCACAGAGTCATGTCCTGGGTGAAACGCTCAGGTCTAAGCTGGGGGACCCTCCAGGGCAGACTAAAGGCTGTGGAGTTTGAGATGCAACACCCCACTGTCCCCAGCCCAGCACTGAGCTGGAAGCCACCACTGGGCACGTGTCCTCTTGGCTCCCAGCGAAAGCAGTTCAGGGCAGGACCCCTGGTGTGCTGGGAAGGGCTTTAATTCCTGCTACATCCCCTGGGTGTGGCAGTGATGGGACCAGGAGCTGGTGGAACTGGGACATGATGCTGCGAGGACCGGAGCCCCTCTGCTGTGAGGACAGGCTGAGAGAGTTGGGGGGGTTCAACCTGGAGAAGAGAAGGCTCCGGGGAGACCTTGGAGCCCCTTCCAGTCCCTCAAGGGGCTCCAGGAAAGCTGGGGAGG
>JAOXNH010000067.1:21581509-21592976 GCA_028566575.1 Bartramia longicauda | reverse complement strand
GGTCCCACTCACAGGAGACAGTCCTCCATGAACTTCTCCAGTGTGAGACCCTCCCATGGGCTACAGTTCTTCATGAACTGCTCCACTGTAGGTACAGTCCTTCAGGAACAGACTGCTCCAGCGTGGGTCCCCCATAGGGCCACAAATGCTCCCAGAAGACCTACTCCAGCGCAGGCTCCATGCACTGAAGCTCCAGCACAGACTCTCCACAGGGTAAAGCTTTCTTCAGGTAACATCCACCTGCTCCAGCATGCGGTCATCCAAGGCTTTCAGATGGATACCTGCTCCACCATTAACCTCCATGGGCTGCAAGTGGACAGGCATCATGGTCTTCACCACAGGCTGCAGGGGAATCCCTGCTCCAGCACCTGGAGCAACCTTCTCCTCTCCTTCTTCACTGACCTGAGTCTCTCCAGAGTTGTTTCTCTCACATCTTCTCACTCCTGTCTCTGGCTGCTGTTGTTGCACCGCAGTTTTTAAACTAGTTAAATATGTTATATGTATAATAGCACAGAGGTGCTACCACTGTCACTGAGGGGCTCAGCCTTGGCCAGCAGCAGGTCCATCTTGGTCCTATATGGGGGAACCTTCTGGCACCTTCTCACAGCAGCCACCCCTGCAGCCCTCTCCTACCAAAACCTTGTGACACAAAGCCAAAACAGTCTCCCAGGCAGGGTCAGGGATAGGACAGGGGAGGGAAATAGGGGAGGAAGATCGGATCTTTCCATTAAACCCTGCAGGGATGGATGCTCAGATGGTGGATAAGTCACTGGCCGCCTAATGCCCTGCTTTCCAAGGGACAGGAGGGCCACAAGAGGGACCTTGGATGCTGGGACATGGAAAAAGCAGCAGGAAAACCTTCAGCCTGGGTCACATCAAGGGACAAGGAGCCAGCAAGGGTGTGTTTGGGTGTCCTGGTGACCAAAGTGACTGCAGGAAGTCTCACCACTCGTCGCTGATCCCATGGGATAGGCATTTAGTTCACCACGACCTGCTGAACACGCACAACACCCACTGCCACACTCCTGCCCAAACCCTTCAACGAGTGTCCACCTTTGGTAACAGTGATGACATGACTATGAGCGAGGTCCTGACACCGTCCTGCAAGAGGACAGCTCGTCTCACCACAACCCAAGCTGGCCGGCACCCGTACAGGATGGGGGCTGCAGCTCCCTTGCCATGGCCTGAAGCCTACGCAGAAGATGCCTCTGGGATTTTGGGGACGTTGGTGCCTCTCAAGGCTTGGCAGAGCACAGCCACCACACCAAGCTCCTGGCATGAACTGCGAGGTGCCCAGACCTCCATTCTCACGCTCCTGGAGAAGCGAGGCAGAGGAACGGAAAGCAGTTTAGCTCCCAGGAAAGCATGGCAGAGCAGCTTGCAGCTCAAGAGCCTCTTCCTAAACAAGGCCTTTAGTCCAGCGCTCGGCAGCCAAAGCAGGAGCCCCAGCAGGTGTCACCTGGGGCAGCTACAGACGTGCCTCAGGGAGACGGAGGCGAGCAATGGTCCTGTCTGGAGCAGGATAGTGCTCACCTGTTGATAAAACAGCCTCCCAACAAAGGTGACAGATGCTTCCAGAGCGGTAAGCGGGGCATTCGCTCTCCTCCCGCTCCCCACGCTGCCGAGCCAGCAGGTATTAGACACGAAGCAGCGGTGCCGGGGGAGCGGCAGGGAATGATGCTTAATAAAGCTCTGCTTCTCTGCGCCGACACACAAACAGCCACCACGCTCGGGGGGTCTGCAGCCTCCCCGTCCGTCGGTGAAACAGAAGGAGGGACAAGGCAGCAGCCTGAGACACCAGCAACCCCCGCGGCGCTGGAGAGGAGATGCCCCGTCACCGAGGAGCAGCAGATGATGCTCCCAGCTGGAGCGAGCTGCCAGGCCGCTGATGTGAAGATGAGAGGGGTCACAGCCGCGCTGTCACAGCTTTAGGAGGCTTCGGAGGAGCGCGCTGAGCCTGCGCGTTGGCTCAGCAACCTTGGATGGGATTTACAACTGCTCATTACGTTGGAAAATGCCATTAGAGCAAACGGGAAATCCATACTCCTGCTCCTCGCTCTTGCTGCACACCAGCCTTCAAGACTCACTCCCTGTTCCCGGGTTGGGGAACACACAGCTGTGAAGGTGGTGTAGCCTCCTTTGAAGGCCCAAAGCCCACCTATAAGCAGAGCCATCCTGGCACATCCCCCTTTTCAAAACATCCCCCGAGACAAAGAGCAAGCGGAGTCGCAATGAAGGCTGCAGGTAACGGCAAGGCAGCACGTCCAACGGGCAAAGCCATGGAATTTGGGGCCAGGCTTCCTCACGGTTATGGTAAAACCTTCCAGTCTTTGCCCTCGCTGTCCAAGCCTTCTCCATCCTCTCCCAATTTATTGCATCTCTCCTGCTCTGAGTGAGGACATGTCTACATTGACGTCTGCAGACCCCGAGGACATGCACGCTCCCATCCCTCATGAGATGTTTGCAAAAGCCCCATCCAAACCCCTGGAGGGCACAAAGCTCAGCCACGGGTGACCTGCCACCTCCATCCCAGCACAGAGCCGGAGGGCGGGATGCCGAGAGTTTGCTGTGGTGCTGCCGGGCCGCAATCCTGGCTGCTCAGAGGGTTTGTGTGTCAGACACTGGCTTCTTTTGGGTCGGGAAGGGCACCAGCACAGCGCTGGGATGCAGTCTGCTCACTGCGAGTGGAGGTGAGGAGGTGACGTGCTCTGAGCTGGGTGACACCAGCTCCGCAGAGGGGAATGGAGGAGACCTGGCAGCTAACGAGGCAGCAAACGCAGCGATGTTTCCTGGTATAATTAGATCAGTTAATAGTTCCTGCAGATCAAAATCACACCTAACAGCATTAGGGGAACTGCCGAGACAGCTGCTCCCACCAAAGGCGTTTCAGGAAAACATTCCTGCACAAGACAGGCTCGCAAAGGGACGGTGTCACCACGGTGGCTACAGGAGAGCACGCCACCGGCAAGACCAGACCTCAGCCCAACACCAACCTGGAGCAGTGGTGGAGCAGACAGACCGTGAGCCTGGTACCAGATGTTTGGTGGTGGAAGCCCACTGGGATGCCTTTGGTGGTGACCACAGTCTCATGGCAGGTTTTCTAGCTGGGGGAGAGGACAAAGCTGGTGTCTGAGGCAGGAAGGATGTCATGGGGCTCCTTGGAGCTTCACACTCCCATCTCAGATGGGTTAGCTCCAGCTTGTCCTCCTGAGGTTATTCCAGCATTGCCAGGCTTTGGCTTTAAGAGCCATTCTCCCTGATTTTGCAGCCCCACCGCCAACCCAAAAGCCATTTTCTACAAAAAGGGAGCTCTGGTTGAAGAACCCCATTGAAGAACCTCCTCTACCCAGCCCCATGGAAAGGGAAGTTCTGCAATCACCCCAGCCCAACTATGTTTTTGCTGGTATGTGCAGAGCAAAGCGGATGCCCTCATCTCAGGGGCACACGCCATCAACGTGCCATTGGGAGAAGAGCAGCTTGCAAAAAGGTCCATGTCAGAGCAATTACCATGGGAGTCTAAGGGAGATGTCTGACACAAATCCAATTTTCAAGGAGGCATCATGCCACCGAGAAGAGATGCCCCTTCCTCTAGAGGCTTGGTGGGAACCACTCGTGACCCAGCAGGACCCTCGCCAAGACCCAGAAGTACCCACAGCATCCTCCTGCTCAGGAAGCCAAGACCTAAGTGGGAGCAACCATGATTCTGCATCTCCCAGGGCCAGTTGCTCCAGGAGATTCAGGGATGTCACCCCTGGGGAGAAAGCAGTGGCTACAATTGAGCCAACAAGCTCATCTCCACCATTGGTGAGGGTGCTTGATGCAAGCTTGATGCTTCTGCTGCCCTGGTCCTTCTGAGGAGGATGGCGAGGCTACAGAATCACAAGGAGCAGGGAGAGATGAATCCCTCTTGGTGAAGGTGCTGGGATCCCTATGAAGATCTTGGGGGTGGCCTCCAGCCACAGAGGTGTGCTCACTTGTGCTGAAAGCACCTCACTTGGATTTGTAGACATGCCCTTGGTGTAGCTCTCTCCCCTCTATCCTTCAGGTGAGAGGAGATGCTCACTGCATCCCTATACACTTCACAAGCTCCAGCTTTGGCCGGCCAGGTCCAGTATCTACTCCAGCATCACCCTTGACCACCCCATTAAGGAAGGCAGGAGAGAGATGCCAGGCAGGAAATAGGGATGGTTTCACCCTGACTTTTCACTCGAGGATGAGAGACGCTGCTACCACAGGAGCCAACACGCAGCAGACCAGAAGCGACCAAAGGCAACGGTGGGATTTGCCTTCTACAAGGCTGGCCATAAAAGTCATCGCTCCCAACAGTGGCAACCAAGCAGCAGCCAGCAGAGAAGGATCCTTGCACAAGTTCATGGAATTACTGCAGCCTAAAAATATCCAGGCTGTGGGGAATCACAGGGCACCTCCAAGGCACGCTCCGAAGCGGTGGCTGCAGAAGCGAGGGGTAATGCGGGCAGACAGGCAGACGGGCTGCAGAGCTTCGCGGTGGGGTGAGGAGCAGGAGAAAAGGGACCAGAATCAGAAACCACTCCCATGTCACTGCCAGTCAACCAGGACTGGGGGACAGGCAGGATGTTCTTGTGCTCTCTCCCTCGGGGATGCTCTGCTTGTCCCTCCTGGCATGGCCACTCTTCTACCCACCATGAGCCTCTTCTCATTTCCACCCAAACCCCTACAAGGTCCAAGCTCTCATCAGCTTCACTGCTGCCCGTGGGGGTTTCCAGCAGTCCTGGGATTTTCAGCAAACTCTACAGCTCCAGGCTGTTTGGGCTGAGGGAAATCACACCAGAAAGGGATGCCGGTGGGGATGGGGAGCTGGTGGGGGGCTTAGCATGCAGCCCCAAAGGTGGAGGGTGCTGATGCTCCTCTGCACTCCTCCCAACACTCAGCCCATGCCTCAGTTTCCCTAGCTGAAGGTTTTACACCTTGTGAAGCAATCAGGCTCTTGGCAGACACCAAGCAAGCTGTGTCAGTGGGCAGAAAACTGAGCAGAAGACCTTGTCCATGTTTTCTCCAAGAAGATCCCGCTCTTGGAGCCCCCAGCCCTGGGGTGCACAGAGCAGGGCCCCCGGCCGCTCCTGCTTTCTCTTTCCTTGTCCTCACCAGCAAGCCTGGCTCGAAGAGGCTCCTTGGGTCCCATTTTACAACATGTAGCTCTCTCCTGTCTTGGAGCAGCAGAAAAACCACACTTAGGAGCTCCCACTGCCTCAATCTGGATGAGTTTGTCCATATTGAACGGATGGTGAAGAAGAGAGGGCACGAGTGTGAGACAGCTGGAGGTCCCCATCCCAAGCAATCATGTCCCTGTCACCCCCACCATGGTCCATGCACTCCTCTCTTCCCAAATAGATTATTCCACAACGCTTTTCCCAGCAGGAATAATTTTGGTGCCCACCAGTTCCACACCAGTGGCCATCGCAGCACTTGGTTCTGTGCCAGCCGCAGTTTCAAAACCAGTTTCCCAGCAGAGAGAGAGGAAAGGCAAACTGGGCCCATCCCTGTCTTCCCAAAGCACAGGGTAAGAAAGGAACCCCCCTGGCAGCAGCTCATGGGAACGTGGGCTTCAGTTCAGCTTCCGTGGGAGATAACAAAGGCAGTGGCAGTGAGGAGCAGCCAGGGAATTAAGGCCAACAGCAATGGAAGAGCAGAAACAGATGTCCAAGAGGTTACCTGGCCAAGGTGAACCATCAGTTGGCTACCACCACCACTGCCTTCTCTCACCTTTGAGCTTCTGGGCTCTGTTTCTGCTTCCAGACCCCAGCTGAAGCCAGACACAAACCTGAGGAGCTCAGCCCGAGCCTCCCGAAGCAGAAACCTCCAGCATCCCAACAAGGCTGGAATGAAGGCCAGGTTCCAGCGCTCGCCGTGGTCCACTGAGCCACCTATTCATCCCTGCATTTCTTGGCTGAGCCCCAAACAGCGACAAAAACCCATCAAAGGACTTGGGAAAGCAAACCAAGCTGTGCACAGATGAGACAAGCTCCAGCGGAAAAAAAGGCTCAATTGGCTTCGAGAGCCCGATCTCCCGCTGAGTCGATTTTGAAAGCTCCGTTGGGGTTTTTTAATCCAGCAGGAGATTTCTGCCGCCTCCCAGGGTTTGAGCGTTTTTGTGACAGACCTGCAGGTTGCCAAGCAGAAATGAAGTCAACTCCATCAAGTTCCTGTGTGGGTTGGCAGGGCCTTTCCTCTGGCACCTCCAGAACAAGCTCGCTCTTGCAGCAGGGCAGAGAAATGGCAGCTTCGGTTCTCGCCCGCTCTCTGGGATAACACAGCGCATCAGGCTGAGGCGAGTTTTGGCCCGTTACTCCCTTCGCTGGACACACCAAGGGCTCCTCTGTGTCCTGACCACCCAGGTGGTGGGGGGAAAGCACAGGACGTGCCAACAAGCAACACAGCAGGGACACAGGAAGGAAGGGATTGCTATAACTCCAAAATGATATTGTAGGAGAGCAAAAAGCTCTCCACCGACACTTACCGTCCTCCGTCTCTTGCCAGACAATGCCCTCCAGGTTCACGCTGGTCCCAGGCTCGCAGGGGCCCAGGCACTCGGGCTCGGTGGCCAGAGCCACGTCGCAGGTGTTCACTCCCACCGAGCGGGTGCGTACCATGATCTGCTCGCAAGGCGACGAGATGTCGTTGTTGACGACAGGGACGAGGAGGTGCAAGGGCAACACTGCAGGCGTAGAGACTGGAGACTCCATCTGCAGGGAAGGAGAAACATGCCGGTCACCATCGGGAAACACAGGAAGGAGAGCAAGTACCAACAGGCATCTACATTCCTGGAGAACCTTCTCAACGCCTGTGCCAGCAGGCGGTTCAAGTCCCACACCCTGCCAGAGGACAAGGATCTCACAGGTCTTTCCCACCCTGGCGTGCCCGTACCCATGTAACCCCGAAGAGCCAGCACTTTGTAGTCATGGAGATCACACCCAAATGACCCTCCGCAGGAGATATCTGCTCTCCTGCTGAAAGAGCTTGTGCCAAGTTCCTTCCCTGACGGCTTTTGCCAGGGTAATCATCCCTGGTCAGGATGCCTTTTGGCTGTTGCTCAGATGTAAACGCAGTCAATGACTTTGGACCTGAAGAAAAAAAAAAGATAGGCTTCTGCTCAACTGGCTGGACAGGACAAACAAGTAGTGGTCTCCCTCCAACATCCTCCTCCTCCTCCCAAATCTATCCTGTGACCACCTGAAGATGCAGGTGTTCAGATCACATCCCTCCTCTCCGCACAAGTATCCTCTTCAGAGCCTGACTCGGATGATGGCTGAGCCAACTGAGCGGCAGCCACTGTGCTCTCCTTGCAAACGGAAACCGCATCTCACGGCCAGAGCCAGGCTTGGAAAGCCAAGGAGCCAACACGCCAAGAAAAACCACAGCCAAGTCACCCTGCAACAGACGAGCCAAGGTCCTCGGCCGCTCTGCCACGCGAGCAGATTGCAGCAGTGTCAGGAGAAGGATGGCTGACGGGCTGATTTTGCTGCTGGCCAAGGGGAGAGTAGGGTGGAGGCCTTCCTGTCCTTCAGGGTCCAGCAGCCAAGCCAGCCGCAGTCAGTCATCCCCTCACTTTGGCTGGAGAGCGTCTGCAGCAGTTTTGGGGCTATCTGCTCATCCTCTGCTCAGACCTCCTCTCTGTACGGGTTATGATCTTGATAAGATACTGAGCAACCTCAAAACAGAAGCAGACTGAGGAAACCAACCAAGTCATCAGCGAGTGCTGACCTGGGTTTCGGTTTCAAGCAGGGGAAGATGCCTCTAGAACATCCAGCACTACCCTGAGAGATGTCCTCCTACGCCTCTGCTGAGGAGATGATTATCACCACAGAGAGACCAAGCTTGCTGGTCACCAAGCAGGGACACAGACACCAGCCTACAGCCACGTCCAACCTCACCGCTAGCTCTCCCCAGCCGATACAGTTGACAGCCACCAAACAGTCAGACTCCCACCCTGGTCCTGACTGGTCACCAAAATTATCTGCTCGTTCTCTTGCTCACACCTTTAAGCAAGATAAATGCCTCCATCCTTTAAGCAAGACAAATGACCCCAGCAGAAGCTTGCATGCCCAACGTCGCCTGCCCCACACAGTACGGTGCCCACAACCACAGTGAGCAGCTGGAGCATCCCATCAGCCCAAGCAACTCATGATCCCACAAAGCCCCTCCACATCCTTAGTGACACAAACACCATTTGCAAGTGGAGAAGGTGCAAGTGAAAAATCTCTAAACAGAGGAGCAGAGAGGAGGAGACCACATCCAACCAGCAGCTTCTACCCACTCCCATGGGGGTGGCTGCTGGTGGGGGACACAAACGTGACCCTCGTGGAGAACTCAGAGATCTTCTGGCTCTGCCAAGGCAGGTGGATTTGCCCTTCCAACAGGAGAACACAAAGCACCATCTACCCATATGCCTTTATCACTCTCCTCATCCTCCTGTATCCATCCTGTCCCTGGACGGCCCATCAGAGCACACCCACTCCACTGAGTGTTAAAGACGGCCTGGAGGTGGCTGGTCCAGCAGCAGCTGGAGCACAAAGTCTCCTCCACCAGCAGCACAGCTCTTATTCCATGGCTCTCTTCCCCACCCACCACCTCTGGCCTCCCACCAGCAGGACCAGCTCTCCCTCAGGAGCCCATCCCCAGCTCGCCATCGTCACCCACCTCTGAGGTTGCCCCACAGCTGGTGCTCCAGCTGCACCCCATGGGATTTGAGAATGGGTTTTTTTGGTGTAAAAAAACCCCCATGAGCCTGCCAGAGAGGAGGGCTGCACCCCCACAGACAAATCACCCCCCCAAAATACAACAACCCCATCCCATGCATCTTGGCAGATCCGAAAGATGCTCAAAGGAAGCAGGAGGCTCCTTCGGAGGGGAAAAGAAGAAAATCACTCATGGACACCACATTTTGCAAGCCAAGAGCAAGCCCCCGGGTAATGAAATAGCGGGAGAGGAGCCAGGCAGGCTCCTGATTGTGGGGGGCAGGAGTAAGAACCCAGCTGGGGATGCTGAGCGCTCCCCCCGGCACCCCGAGGACCTGCGGGTTTTGGAACCGTTCAGCTTCCTTCCACTTTGCAACAGAAACCACAGCACAGCACAGGAGCGTTTAATTACAGTTCCAGCTCTGCTAATTATCGCCCGGTCACATTCGTAATCTGCATTACGCCACGGTGCATAATAAGCAGCTCGTTGAGATCTCTCTAATAAGCGAGGTGGCTTGATGGGATTTCATATTTCACCCTGCACTGGAACAAACTCGTTCAGCAGCCGTGGGGAGAGGAGGCGGCTCTTCTGCTCCCTCACCCAAAGCTCGAGAGCAAAACACAAAGGCCCAGGGTGTCTCTCCAAGGGTGGGGGCAGGAAAGGAGCCACCACAGTGGGACATATCCAAAAAAAGCCAAAAGCTGTGCCGGAGGAAGAGGCAGATGGATCAATCTCTGAATTCAGCTCTCCCCCAATGTGTGTCTTATCTCCCAGTGCCACAGCTTTCATCCTCCTGCTTTATGGAGCAAGGTCGGGAGATGCATCCGCTGGTGGTGCAGGAGGGCTGGGGGGAGCCGGTGGGTGCCCTCTGCCATGCCCAGAAGCCACGGGCAACGTGGCATCAGGACCATTGGGCAGTGCTCATACCCTTCAGCAGTGGCTTTCCCATCTCCTCCAGCTGAGAGGATGGAGCTAGAGGAGATCCCCAGCTCCCCCAAAGCCAGTCCTGCACCCTCCTGCCTTCCAGCTCTGCCACCCCCCCGAGCAAATCACTTCACACTTCTGGGCCCTAAATCCCCTTTTCAGAAAGAAAATTTATTTCTCTTTCCTTGCCAAGCAGGCTCTAAGATTAAATGCCAGTGAGTGCAAAGGCAGCCAGGACCCGCTCGCTGCTGGAGGGAGCCGAGATGTTTCCAGCAGCCCCTCTGCGGGAGCTGGATGGGGTGAAGCTCCCCGGTACCGGCGCTGGCCGTCCGCGCCCGCCCGCCGCTGCCTCCCTAATGAAAGCCCTTTGTGTTCCTCGCCGAGGCTTTCCCATCACGAGGAACGTGCTTTCACCACCGCTGAGGACAGAAGTGGAACGGAGCCAAGCCCAGGCGGCGGCCAGCACAAGCGCTGCTCCATGGGGAAAAAGCAAATCCACCGAGTGCGGGGTGATGCCGATGGCACCGCGCGATGCCGGGCGTGGGGAAAGGGCTCCGGGTGGGTAATTAAAACCCGTCCCTCAACACAGCCCTCAATGGAAGGTGGGACAGGGTCCCACCGTAAAAGGAAGCGGGGCGGAGGGTGCTGGCGTGGGGAGATGCACACAAAGCAGCTCCTGCCATCTTAGAGCTGTGCCAGCGCGGCTTCGTTAACATCCGTCACCGTAAGCGGGCTCCACAGCAGCAATTAGCTAAAGGCAGACAGAGAAGAGGGCGCAACAAAAATAAAAACACCGTAGTAATTTTGATGCCAAAACCTAAACCACCCAGACCACCCACTTAGGTTTATGAGTATTTTGGTTTGCTCCCAATAATCAAAGTCAACCAGGCAAGAAAAGAGCATTTTTGAGTCATAAAAGCCAACAGGGACACCAAAACCCAGAGAAGAGTAACCAGCAGAGATATCTGTAGCACATCTACAAGGACAGGGAGGGTGCTAACAACCACGGGGTGTAGGACAGAGCTGCACCCCATCTGCCAGAGAGGACCTCGCAATGGTCAGTGTGAGACGGTGCTAGGCTTCCAGTGCATCCCCACGTTAAACAGCTACACAGATGGTGGCCCATTTTTCTCACCTAGAAAGGTTCTTCAACTCCCGCAAACACAGAGAGACAACAAAAGCCAAGGGGGGGCCTCACTGCTGGTCACAAACTCTTATCTGCCCCTGTCTCCAGAAGACAAACCAGGGACCAAAACTGCCCCATCACTGGAGCATTGCTTGAGGCCGCAGCCAACACTTCCCACATCCTTGGCTCAGCCCAACATTTGGGTGCTTTGATGTTGTCACTCTTGTCCTGCTTCACCAGCAGGACCCCAACAGCTTTGCTTTTTAGAGTAGGACCTGGGAACATGAGCTTCCAACTCCTTAAAGAGAGGTAACCAGGGAGCAGATCCATCCAGTTGATGAGCACCTTTGGTGGGCAGCTCCAAACCTCAAAAGTGCAGCACTTGAGGTGCCTCTCCCTGACCGCCAGTGACCTCGGCAAGGATTTCAAAGAGGATCCAAAGTCTTCTCCAACCTGATCCCCAATGCCGGGTATGTAGAGCCTGAAGACAAATCACTTGCCTGGCACCACCACGCACAATGCCTACGATTCAATCTTGAATCTACTTGCAAGCGTTGCTCAATAAGCTCCAAGAATCATAGAATGGTTAGAGTTGGAAGGGACCTTAAAGACCATCGAGTTCCAACTCCCTGCCCTGGGCAGGGACACCTCCCACCACACCAGGTTGCTCAAAGCCCCCTCCAACCTGGCCTTGAACCCCTC
>JAOXNH010000067.1:21546689-21558754 GCA_028566575.1 Bartramia longicauda | reverse complement strand
GCACTCTTGAAAAGCCCTTTACAAATAAACACAACTTTGGGGGGTTTCTGCTCAGCAGCACCAGGCCCACACTCACAAACCAAAACTATACATTCACCTCATCTGGAATCAGAAAAATAAAGGCCGGTTTGGGTCACCCATCTGTAGGACACACAGGCAAGAGCCACTCCTGCAGCTCTCCTGCCTCCACATGGTCAAGCAACTCATACCGCTCAATGGGTTTTTAATCAAATTTTCCAAAATAACAACTTACAGAAGGAGTTACAACAAAGGCAAACCCCAAAGTGAGAAACTTGAGATGAGAAGACGTTATGGGAAACTCGCCATCAGAGTGAGGGTCTGGAGAACTGAAATTAATCTCCCATCACAGCAACAGGATTGTCCAAGCAAGGAGACACTCCTCACACACGTTTGAGCCCAGAGGTCACCCACGGAGGCTTTAAACCTTTGGGTGACCCAAACCTCACAGCAGCCTTTCCCACACCCAACAGCATTCACTATCACCATCACCAACTGGGCTCCATAGAATCACAGAATGGTTTGGGTTGGAAGGGACCTTCAGAGATCACCTAGTCCCACCCCCTGCCATGGGCAGGGACACCTCCCACCAGACCAAGTTGCCCAAAGCCCCATCCAGCCTGAGCTCGAACACTTCCTATCATGGGGCATCCACAACATGTCTGAACATCAGCAGCATCTGTTCCAGCATCTCACCACCCTCATCATAAAAACATTTCTTCCTTATTTCCAATCTATATCTACCCTCTGCTGCCCCTTGTCCTGTCATGGCAGATCTTGGTAAAAAGTCTCTCTCCAGCTTTCTTATAAGACCTCTTAATATATAGAAAAGCCACCGTAAGGTGTTCCCAGAGCCTCTCCAACCGAACAACCCCAACTCTCAGCCTTTCTCCATAGCAGAGGTGTTCTGGTCCTTTCACCGTTTTCATGGTTCTCATCTGGACCAGCTCCAACAGGTCCATGTCTTTCTTGCACTGGGGACCCCAGAGCTGGATGCAGTGTGCCAGAGGCGTCCCACAAGAGCAGAGCAGAGGGGCAGAACTGCCTCCCTGCACCCACCAGATACACTTCCTTGGATGCAGCCCAGGATACGGTTGGATTTCTGGGCTGCCAGTGCACGTTGCCAGCTCACGTCCAATTTGTCACACACCACTATCCACAGGGCTGCTCTCAACCCATTCACCCCCAGTCTCTACTGGTAGTGGGGACTGCCCCGAGCCAGGTGTAGGACCCTGCACTTGGCCTGGCTGAACCTCAGGAGGTTCACATGGGCCCACTCCTCCAGCCTGTCAAGGCCAAATTTTTGACGAAATCCAACCGTACCACAGTAATGCCCCAATCTGCGAGGCCACGATTGCCATAAATCGAGCAATCTTCTCCTCCTGAGCCACACTCTCTCCAGCAGGTCTGGGATGACTTTCATCAACTGCTCCCAGAGGACTCTGCCTCATTTCCAGCTGGCAGCAAGTCTCCAGCACATTGAAGAAGGCTTATTTTCTCCCTTCTCTCACCCAGCCAGGGGGGGCAGGAACACTTAACGCAATCCCGTTAAACTGGCCAGAAAAAACTCAACCCACCCACACCATGGCCCCATCTTTGCCCTTTCCTTTCATCGGCAATCTCAGCACCAAGCGCAGTTGTCAGAAGATTTCTTGGGTTTCCTTAAGTTCTTCTGCCAAGTTCTGATTAAAATCCTCCTAAGTGGTTTTCTCTTTATTCGATTTCCTAGAACTGAGAAGTAAAGCGGACCTGAGAGCAGCACTGAGTGCTGGAGCTAATGGCCACCAACACAGCTGCGCCATCCGAGTCTCCCACACCAGCTCGTTAGGATCAATGGGAAATTGAAAGCGATTCTCTTCCCATCTCCTGTATCAGACCATCAGCTCCCAGAGGAGACTGGGTTTTAATGGCCTTGCTCACTGCCAGGAGGCTGGAATCGCTCGCTCAACATGGGCTGCCAAGGCACCTCTTGTCGGTGCTGCTTAAGAGCCACATTTGAAAGGGGTTGACCAGGGAGGATGGTTCCCAAAGGCTTTTGGGCAACGCACAACGGCAGAGCAGTGGGTAAGGAGCAAAGCACAGAACTGTAAATCAGGTCTCCATGCCCAGAAACATCCAATTTACCAAAACCCTGGTCCCCCACCCCAACTTGACATGTTCTGCTTCATGAGATTGCCTTCAAAAGAGGAGACAACCACTCATCACGGCAGCTCCTTGTGCTACTGGCTTGGGATCCGCGCCAAATTGGATCCCCCTCCTTGCCCAGAAAATCTAGCTGCTTCTGTGGCCTGGAAGATGAAGCCATTGGTTTCTTGCCCAGAAACAACAGGCACCTGCAAGTCTGGTCGCTCGTGTTCCTGCATCCAAAGGCTGGAGACCGTCGAGACACCACAAAGATGTGGTGCATCTCACCAGTCCTCTTCTTCCAGCCAAGGGCGGTGGAGGAGAGCCCCTTCCCTGTAGGGAGGAGGATGCATTTGACCCCAGGGCTCAATGGAGGCAGTACAACGGGAACGCTGAAGCAGCCTCCCTTCACACAACAAGAAAAACCAGAACTGGATCTGCCGCTGCCCTCTCCACCGCGTCTTCCGCCTTTGAAGGGCCCCACAGAAGGAGCTGCTCCTCCCAGGAGCCAAGGCAGTACTGTCGAGTACGCAGACTGGAAATCCCAACGTTTCCATTTTTTAATGCCATGGAATGGGCGAACGCTGAACCTACCTACAGAGACCACATGGACAGGACACAAGCTGGTACAAGCCACCATTAGCTACCATTGAGTTATCTATCATGGGGAACACCAAGAACTCCTGTTTTCTTGGTCGGTAGGATGGAGCAGAGAGAAGAGGCTGTGAGCCCCTCAAGAGCAGCACCTTTTCCCAGGACGTGGTTCCTCCACAAACAAACCAGGCAGCGATACGTCAAAGCCATGGCACATTCGGTCGCCCTTACACCAGAGGGTGGTTTCACGTGCAGCTCTTGCTTTTTGGGTGCAAGATCCAGTCCCTGCAGACGGAGCACGGCCCAAGAGCTTAACCTGTTGCTCTCCATGCCAGTGAGGGGTTTTAACTCTTCCCCCAGGTCAGGGCAGCTGAGAAATGCTCTGCTCGTGGCCGTAGGGTTTCTACCAAAAGGCTGGTTTCCTTCAAAAGAGCATTCAAAGCTCAGTCCCTCCAGCTCCCTTCACCCTGAACACAAAGCAGAGTATTTATTAATAGCCAGCCTGGAAGACCATAAAATAGTAAATACCTAAAGAGTTCCTGTACCTTGAAATGTTAATGCTAAGCAAAAAAAAGAAACCTTCCTGTTAGCAAACTGCTCAGCTCTGTGATATATACATATATACATATATATATACACACGGCTGCCTTCCTCCCCTCCAAGCCACAGAACAGCAAACAGCGCTTGAAACCCTGAAACGTCGCTCTCCTTACAGGCACCCTATAGATCTGCCGGTCTCCAGCGCCCGGACGGGAGAGGCTTTGCCAGCACACCCTCCCCTCACACCCTCCTCTTCAGCCTCCCAAAGCCAGCACGGCCCAGCCCCAGCTCTTTCCTCTTCTTCCAAGCTTCCCTTCCCTGCTCTGTTGCTGGAGTTCAGCATTGATGCCTCCCCTTCTCTCCCACGGCTTTGCTCCCTTCTCCTTCCCAAAGGCCTCTCTTGCCTATGCCGTGGCAAGTCAAGGGGACACAGGAACGGAGACCTGGGGCTGTGCATCCCTCCGGGGAGGGTGAGCCGGGACACCAAGCTGGCAGGGCAGCGCCAGCTGGAAATACTGGCTTGGAGCTGGTATAGGCACATGAGCCATGGCTCTCGGCATGCACCCTGCTCGGTGTGGGACCACAAGGACATCACAGCCCCTTTGCCACATCATGCCGGCGATGCAGCATCTCTGGAAGGGTTCAAGGCCAGGATAGTCTGGACTCTGAGCAGCCTGGAGGTGTCCCTGCCCAGGGCAGGGGGTGGGACTGGATGGTCTTTAAGGTCCCCTCCAAACCGATTATTTTGGGGAACAAGCCCCTTTGGGGCAGCACACCCCATGCCTCCACTCGCTGCTGGGCAGATGCAGCTCTCCCTCCACCAGCCCAACCACCAACAGGCTTGAACCCAACGCCAAACCCCAGCTTTGGGGTCCTCTTTCGAGGGCTGAGCCCCAGGAGGGTGGCTGCCAGCCACGCAGCATGCTCCAGAACAAGCCACATCCATCTGTTCCACAGATGAGCGGGGCTGTTTCCCAGCGCAGGAGGCAGCGTACCTGCATCCCAGAGACTGGAGAGAGGGATGGGGGGGCGAGCAGGGGGAGTCTGGGAACAGCGTTCATTTGCATAGCACCTGGGGAAGAAAATCACAACACTGCATTTACATAGCTAATTGAGGGAGCCAGATTAGATTACTGTCTGGCTTGGGAAAAATAAAACCCCAAAACAACACAACCACAGGCTTAGGAGCTGGTAGTGGTGTCTTCTCCACCTGGAGCACCTCAGGTGCTCTCCCCTGACAAAGTCTGTGCTCCCATCCAACAGGAGAGGATCTGATCTGTGCAGAGGACAGGGGAAACTGAGGCACAGAGGCTCCAGAATTTGCATTGAGGAAGGGCAGCCAAGAGTCCCAACGGCTCCTCTGGCTCCCTTGGCACTGGACAAAAAGGGCTTTCCAATTCTATCACATCTTGTCCCCTCAACAAGATGTAAAACGTGGTAACCTCCATGTCATGACCAGAATTAATATTTAAGCCTGCAAAGCGGCCTTGCTCTCCGCATTATTCATGGCAGCGGGCTTCGAGGGACCCCAAATGAACGAGGGCCAGGCAGTACCTTAAAATAAATCTAGACACTTACTGAGTTTTAAACCAATTTCAGTGTCAAGCACTGGGGAAACATCAGCAGATGTGAGCGTGTGCCGTGACCACAGCATAGAAAAGCTTTGTGGTTTAACATCCTCCTGCAAAGGGATTTATCCTGTCCTGGGCGCACTGGGATGGAGCCGGCACCAATCGGCCAGCCTGGGGGCAAGGGAAGAGGAGAGACAGATGGCACCACGTGCCCTCCTGGCCAAAGTGGTGACTGGGCAGAGCCCCCGACCCCTTACACCCCATTATTGCCCTGGCAAAGTCCCCCATCCACCCTGGGGGCATGGCGTGCCCCTCCTGCCAGCCCACAACCTTAGCTCACCCTAGAAAACCCCGAGCGCCTTTATTTACATCAGATCAGTTCCCTGATCTGCTCCGTGGGCAGGAATGAGTAACAGGGACAGGAATATCTCGAGCAGATGTTGTCACCAAATACAACATCGCGTCAGGCTGCTGCCAGTTTTAAATCATTTCGGAGCCCACCGACTTCTTTCCAGCTCTGGGCTGTTGTCTTCCCGGCTCTCCCGACTCCAGCCACTGGCTGAACATCTACCAGACCTGGGGGGGCTTTTCCCTGGCAGCCTGGCAAGGTCTCCAGCTCCAGGTGCTGATCACCACGAGGTGGGAATACCACAAGAAGTCACCCCAGAAGTCCACTGCCATCACCCTTTATCTCACACAGGGGTGCTGCTCGCCAGCAGCTGAGTATCGGGGTGCCCTCTCCCCCAGCAACATCTCCAAGGTCACCTACACAAAAGGACTCACAGGAAAGATGGATTTCCCACCTCCAGCCTGAAGCAACCTCGAGGAGCAGCAGAGCAACACAGTACTGTGTTTTCAAGGCAAGCATCAGGAAAAGAGCGGCATGGAAGATGCCGTGCCTGCAGGAAACTGGGAAAAGACAGAGAATCCCTAACCAGTCGGCCTTTAGAAGCGGAGGAAGGGAAAAAGCACGCACGGCTTTGCTCCACAACCCTTTCCAGCAGCTGCCGGGTGGAGGAGCAGCTTTGCTCATTAGCAGGTTATTCCTGGCACACTCCCCCGGCATCAGCCCCCCGGCAGGGCCACAGGAGCAGCTCGACGGGTTTTGAAGCCTTTTGGGGTCATGTGGCGTTTGAGACGCGCGAATCTTCCTTTAAAGAAATCTCACTCGGGCAGATAAATGGTGCTGGGTAAGCGGGGTCATTAGGCTAATCAGCAGCCACCGCCAGCCTGGAAGCAAAGCAACAAACACGAGCGAGTCTACCAGAGCTGGTTAGCCTCAAAATCTGACCCATCTCCAGCAGGTACCGTCTCCAGCGGAGGAGAAATGGGGTCCGTGAGTCAGCAGGATCAATCACCCGCCAGCCCTTTCATCAAAATCTCTAATCAAAGCATCAGGGGAGCGGATTTGCCACTCGCTGGCACCGAGGAAGACAGATCCAGTCGAGAAGCAGCCATCCCCCCCCCACCCCGCCAGCCTCCTCGTTAGCGTGTTGTCATTCCGCTCTCGCACTTGGGGAACAGGGAGATGTCTTCTCCGCTTTCCCAGTGCGGCTCAGCGTCCTTGACGGGGAGCTGCAGGTCCTGCTTCCCACTCCGGCTGCGTTTTGGCACCACAACCTATTAAACAGGGACAGGGCAACACCGAGGGGTCGGGCATCGGAACTAACTCACCCCTTTCCTAGTCCTTCCTGACGCTGCCAGCTGGGAAAGCAAAAACGGGGAGAGATGCAGTGTTTCCTTTATAAAACCTTCAGAGGTGGGATCAGCTGGAAGTCCCAGCCTGCTACATCTAGTGGTTATTAAAAAAAAAAAATATATATATATATATAAAAAAAAGCCCACATATAAATAACCTCTCAGCAGGAGCCAAAACTCAAAGACTAACCCCATGGTTTTAAGTGAACGAGGCCAATTTCCTCCTTTGTAGCTCTTGACACATGTTGGCTGCCTGCCCCCTTCGTGCCGTGTTCCCGCAGCAGAAGGCTCTGGGCCCAGGGACGATAAGGAAATGAGCGGTGTCATTCCCAAGGTCTCCCAACACAGCCCTGTCAGCAGCTCCGGAGGCGGCCGATTCCAGCCTGGCTGGAGAAAAGGAATCACGGCAAGAGGAGCAGGCAGGAGCCGGCAGCTGCCTGCACCCCCACTGCCCCTTTGGGAGCTGCCAATACCGCTCCGGCTGCCCTTCCCTGGAAAGAGCCAAGCCCTGTGGAGAGAGGGGTGGGAAATAGCACTGGGATGGCAGGAAAATGGTTCTGCCCAGGGTTTTTGGTACCAGTGGGTTCCTATCCCAAGCACCTGACTTCCCCAATGCCCTAAAAATCCCAGGGAAAAAGGAATTACAGGATGAACGCCAGGTCTGAAGGGATGGACGGAGTGAGCTTTGGAGGGGCTGTAAAGCAAAAGCGGTTTCCAGTGAAACATCTCCACTGGGAGTTTCTCCGCCCAAACTCCGACCCCAAGACAAGGAAGCACCAGGCACTACCCATCACGTCTGGGCCAAAATCACACGGACGGCTTTGGAGCAGGAGACTGGGACCAGGCCTGGCTTTGCCCCACATCAAGCGCCTCAGTTTCCCAAACCACCACCTCGAACACAGAGGAGCCTTCTTCATCCTCCCCTCAATAGGGATCTGGGGTCAGAGATCTGGGGTTTTGTCAAATCCTCACGTCAAACATCTTGACATTTGGGGAGGGAGAAGCTGTTTTGGTGTGCCGGGGTGTTTGGCAAGCACGGAAGGTGCTCGGCACGCAGAGAGCTGGAGCCCTCGACTCCCCGCTCACACACCGTTCCTCGGGGAGCTCAGTGGCCAAACCACTTCTCAACTGTTTTGTACGGGAGCAAGACACAAAGAGCTGCCAATGGAGGGTGAGAGCAAGTCCTAGTAGGATGCAAGGACAGCAGAGCTGGAAGCTCTGAGCAAGGTGAATCAGCTGCACTGCTCTACTGGTGCCACCATCGGCCACCGAAGGAGATGAGGACAAGAACTAAGGGACAGCAAGATACTGCAACAGAAGAGGCCACAGCAGAGCTGGAGCCCTTTAAACCCACCAGCAGGACGATGTAAAGCAGCAGCACAGGATTAGCAGCCACATCTCCACAGCCACGTGCAAGGAGCTGCCTCTGTGATCGGGCTGGGGCCAAGCTCCCAGTGATCTCCAGGCTCTACACAGAGCACCACTTTGAGGTGCAAAGCTGGAAGGAAATGCAGGATCCATCAAACAGAAACATCCCTAAGAGAATCTGTGGCCATCTCCTGTTGGGCTTGGACCTAGCAGAGCTACTGCCTTGTGGGAAGATCTCACCTCTTCAAACCGGAGTCACCCGAGCTACCCCTCACCCCAACCCTGGCCTCTCCATCCACCATAAAACCTTATCCCTCCTGCCAAAAAGGTCTAAAAAAAAAAAAAAAAAAAACAAGAAAAAAAATAAAAGGCTTTGATTCCAGGTAAAGAATTAATGTGTGGGAGACACCTAACACTTGGGGGGTCATCCCACACCCTGGTCAGGCTGGGACAGCCACAACTGTAGGAACAGCGCTGAAGACAGCATGCAGACCCATGTCTCTACGAGTTTAGGGGAAGAAGGTGTGCAGAGAAGACACCAAACTGCAAACTGCCAGAGAAGGCAGCAGGGAGAGCCCAGGGATGTATTTTTGGGACAGTATTTCTTTTTTGGCAGCTGCCACCGGCTTGGTGCAGCCACCCCGCTTCCTGCACTGCCATCCGACCTCCCAGGCACGGCTCCAGCACCACCTCCAACGCCACGCTCTCCTCCCACAGAACCAGAACTGGATTTTCACACCAGCTTTGGGGCCAGTCCCCTGCAACGTCCCCCACTTTCCAACATCTCCTCGCCATCAGGCCACCCACAGCAGGGGATCTCTGCTCGGAGCACATGCAGGGCATAATCCTGCTGGCTCCAGGGTGGGAAATTCAGGGCAAAAACATGCACCGGTGGCTTCTACCCCATCTCCCGCAGAGGGGCAAAACTGAATCCAGCTCTGGGCTCCCCAGTTCAAGAAAGACAGGGAACTGCTGGAGAAAGTCCAGAGGAGGCTGTGAGGATGATGAGGGACTGGAGCATCTCTCTGCTGAGGAAGGGCTGAGACCTGGGGCTGTTCAGCTGGAGAAGAGCAGACTGAGAGGGGATCTCATCGATGCTGAGCAGTAGCTAAAGGGCGGGTGGCAAGAGGATGGGGTCAGGCTCTTCTCAGTGGTGCCTGGGGACAGGACAGGGGGCAACGGGCACCAACTGGAACAGGGGAAATTCCATCTCAACATGAGGAAAAAATTCTTTCCTGTGAGGGTGGCAGAGCCCTGGAAGAGGCTGCCCAGAGAGGGTGTGGAGTCTCCATCTCTGGAGATGTTCCAAACCTGCCTGGCCACGTTCCTGTGCAACCTGCTCTGGGTGACCCTGCTCTGGCAGGGGTTGGAGGAGATGTTCTCCAAAGGTCCCTTCCCACCCCCCACCACTCCGTGGTTCTGTGAATCCAGCCTCTTTGCTGCCCCAAACCGCAGCGCACGTGACCCAGAGAGGCTTTTCAGAGGAGCCGAGTCTCCAGCGGCTTCTGTTTGCCTTTCCCTTGGTTGCGGCAGCGTCGCATCTGGACGCTCCTCAGAAGAGGAGGGAAAAAAAAAAAAGGAAAAAAAACCCCACACAACAAAACCCGCCCTCCTCCTGCTGAACAACCTCTCAATCACAACAAAGCCCCAGCGGCAGCCAAGAGCTGGGAGGCTCTTTTGTTTAATGCTCAACATCCCCGGCCGGGCCGGCTTGCCCCAGCGCGCCCGGGAGCGGGATGCCAGGGGTGATGGTGGCCAGCTGGGGTGGAGAGCGGGCCAGCAAGCACCCGCTGCCCCTGGTCAACCGGCCCCGGGGCCAGCTCGGCCACACGAGAGCAGCCGCTGGGGCAGGCGGTGAAAACGGGCTTCCCGAGCCCGGCCGGCAGCGCTGCTCTGCACACGGCCATTTTGCTGAGCACAGCCACTCACCGAGAGCCGACGTTCCCTCCCAAACACCGGTGCCCCCCACAAACCCACCCCCACCTCAGCTCTGGCCATCCCCAATGACCCATGGCTTGATGTCCACCACATCAGGGACGGACCTAGGTGATGGTCTGGACACGGGTGCATCAGCGCAGGCTCGTTTCCCTGCAAAGAAGTATTAAGCCCCCACTCCTCCCCCCCCCAGTATCTTCTGGGGCTCCAGCAGCAGGGGAGCAGGGGTGCAAGGAGCTGCAGAACTGCAGCCCCAGGGAAATCCCTGCCCGGTGCTCAGCCCACCCCAAAGACCCTGGAAGGGCTCAGCGGGGTTATTGCCAATGGGTTTCATCACCACCAGCCCCATCCCTGGCGACGTTATCGCTTGTGTCCCGACACACCGATGGCATCGGGTTCAAGGAGGGCATGGAACAAGCCCAGGCGTGTTGTACAGGAGGCTGGATGCAGCCAGGAAACGCACCTCGAAAAAGGGCGTTTGGGGTATTTCATTCCTGAGGCTTCACCCCAGGAAGCAACAAGAGCCACGGGGTCACACCAACAAAACATCTCCCATCAATCCCCCAGGCCACGTCCACCGGCTCCATCACTCTGATGTGAGACATGGAGCAAGGGTGATCTCACCCGTGGACACTGTGCCAGCTCCAGCACCTGCTGACATGAAAGAGTGTCTGAAAAAAAAAATAAAAACAAAAATAACCACCAAAGTAAAGCTCTTTCCTACAGCCAGAGAGGACTGGAGGGCTGCAAAACCCTACAGTGAGATATTTTAAGAGCACAAAAGCAGAAGGAGGGGCAAACTGTGGCATGAAGCACCTCATCAAGGCAAAAATACTCGCTGCTACAGTGCTCTTTAATCCAGGCGAGGAGGTACAACAAAACCTCCAGGCTGGGGGCTGACTGCTCAGCGCACACGTACGCACGGGGAGGTCACCTACCCGGGACTGAAGCTGGAAGAGGGAGAAACAGTCTCTCTCTTTCCCCATCCCCAGATGGAGACCAGCCTCCCTGCCCGAGACGGAAGCGGGAGCAGCAGAGGGTTAAGCAGAGGACAAGCTGTCGGAGACCAAAGGTTGGGCTGAGTCACGTTGTGGCTGTTCCTGTTTCAGTCTGAGCAAGTTTCTCGCTTCCCAGGCACTGCTTGTCCCCAGGCCTGCAGGAACCTGTCCCATTCGTCCCCTCAACACATTTGCCAAAGGAAATGCCCTCCCATAGCCACCTCCGCTCTTTGCTTGTCCTCCAGACTCCATTTAGCAGCATCTCCCTAGCCTTCAGGAGAGAGGAACAGCTCAACGCCATTGCTCGCCTCCATCCTGTCCTGGTCACTGGCCCATCCTCAGGTTCTTCTTCAAGCAACAAAACTGCTTTCCCACCCTCCACCACACAGCCACCTTTCTTCTCCTCACCCATGGCTTTCCCAACCCAAAGAAAGACAACTAGCTGCCTCCAGGAAGCTGACGGAATACAGCCAGTGTTTCCTCCTGAACCCAAACATGACACATTTTCCTGTAGATCCAGATCTTAAATGACTTCTCAAAAGAGGGCTCAACCTTCCAGGCTGAACCTCCATCGACGTGGTTGTACCCGAATCTGGACGAATAAAACAGCAGAACCGTCCTCACAGGGTATCTTTATGGAGATGACAGAACGGTCTGGGTTGGAAGGGAGCTTCAGAGACCATCTAGTCCAACCCCCTGCCATGGGCAGGGACATTTTTCACTAAATAGGTTGCTCAAAGCCCTGTCCAACCTGGCCTGGAACACTTCCCATCATGGGGCATTCACAATGTCTCCAAACAACCCGTTCCAGCATCTCACCACCCTCATCATAAAAACATTTCTTCCTATTTCCAATATATATCTACCCTCTGTTGCTCCATGTCCTGTCACTGCAGATCTTGGTAAAAAGTCTCTCCATCTTTCTTTTAAGCTCCCTATAATCCAGGGGGGTGTCCCCAGAGCGGAGCAGAGGGGCAGAATCCCCCCCTTGCCCTGCTGGGGACGCAGCCCAGGATACGGTTGGATTTCTGGGCTGCCAGCGCACGTTGCCAGCTCACGTCCAATTTGTCACACACCAGTATCCACAGGGCTGCTCTCAACCCATTCACCCCCAGTCTCTACTGGTAGTGGGGACTGCCCCAAGCCAGGTGTAGGACCCTGCACTTGGCCTGGCTGAACCTCAGGAGGTTCACATGGGCCCACTCCTCCAGCCTGTCAA
>JAOXNH010000067.1:21530456-21544965 GCA_028566575.1 Bartramia longicauda | reverse complement strand
ACCAGAGAGAAATAAATTCCTCCGGGAGCTCCAAGGAGCTTTGACACGCAAGGTGAAGCCACCAGGAAGCAGAGGACGGCTGTCAACAGGAGGAAGCCAACAGATGCTACCCTGTCCTGATGGAAGCTGAAACGAGCACAGAATTGAGACATCACCTTCACCCCCAACCTAGGCTCCTCCTGCCGAGCAACAGGAGCCAGAGAGGCTCGGACCTGCTCAGCACAGCCACAGAGCCAAAGGAACCAGATCCCGAGGGTACAGCAGGATGGTTCCCTGAGGCACAAAGACTGCAGGCGATTTGCTGGTGCACGGTTCCCAGAAGCCAGGCGCAGCTTGCCTGGTGTCTTCCCATCACCACATCCATCCATCACATGGCCAAACTACCTTCACACCAGAACAAGAAGGCACCAAGCACACACCAGCACTGGCCCCAACGGCGCAAGACACACAGGCCCACTGTAAGCTCCCACTCCCTCATCCCCCACCGTGGCACATCAGGAGCCAAGTGGTGACATTACCTCCCCCCGCACCCCAACACCCTTCTTACCTTCTCCGACTTCACCTTTTTCAGCTGCCGGCACTCACTTTCCCCGTCCTCCAGCTCCGACTTAACTCCCAAGGGATTGAGCGCAGCTCCCGTGTCAATAGCTATACTCCCAAGCTGCTCGGCAGCAGCAGGCTCTGTCCCCTGGCCCCCATCGTACTGTCCCACCCTCACGGCCAGGGCCAGGGGCTGCAGCACACTGGGCTCCTTCTCCGCCGCAGCCCCTGCGCCCTCACTCCTTTCCTTCTTGCTTTTGGATGAGCCGCCCTCCTTCTCCTTCTTGGAGCCGGCCACGCTGCGAGACGCCTTGGCCGACTTCTCCGAGCCCTTGGGGGTGACGGCAGGCACCAAACCACCCGAGTTCGCGCCATCCCCAGAACGTCCTTGAGCCTCCTTCTTGCCACCAGCTCCCTCGCTGGGAGTGAACAAGGAGGTCCCCGGGGTTGGCTTGCCACTGTCCTTGCCACTCTTGCTCCTTTTCGACTTGGATTTGCCCTCCTTGCCCTGTGGGCCCGGCACCGGGCTCACAAACTTGATGTTATCCGGTAGGGTTGCCACCGCGTTGGGTGCCGGGAGCCCCACCTCTTTGGAGCCCGACATTTCCAATTTCTGCTGATCCTTCTCCAAATCAGCGTCCAGGTCAATGATGAGATTCCCTACGCCAATGTCCCACTCATCCCCGCTGTCGTACGTCTCAACCGGGTTCGCATCGATTCCTTTCCCTCCGGAAGCTCCGCTGCTCAAGGACATCTTAGAGTTAACAGCCCCTCACGGTTCAAGGCTCTTCCCTGCCTCCAGGCCCTGGGGGTCACCTACGTCCTTGGGGGGCTTCCAGCGGTGGGAGTCTGCCCAGGTGACGGCATCGCTGCTGGAAGGGAGATCAAAGAGAACAAGGTTACACACAAGGAGCTCCAGACAGGCAGATCCTGCCTTCACTGGCAGCCACATGTGCAGGCAGGTCCTGGGCAGGGTGGAAGTCCCCAACCTCCCAAATTCCCCATCGCAGGGTACGAGGCAGCATCCTCCTGCTCCCCCCCTCTCTGGGCCGGGGGCTGCTCCTCGGCCATCCCCGCTGCAGCAGCCATCTGGCACCCGTCCCTCGATCAATACCAGCCCTGGCAGGTCACAGCTCTCAGCTCCAACAAGACATTACTCACACGTTTCCCCGCTCGCCATTTCCCTCTGAATTATCGAGCGCTGCCCCTGGGAGGGAGGATTGATTCCTCTCCTGCCGATGCCACCCACAGGGAGGGCTCCTCTCCACGAAGGACGAGAGCCGCTCGCCAGGGAAGTTGAGCGCCTCGGTGGGAAATAAATCCCGAGCTTCAGAGAGCCTGCCACACTTGGAGGCTTCAGAGCGGTCGCCGAAGGCCAAACGGCAGCAGGAAGCGCCAGATTTCCATCCTGCACCTCAAGGCAGCCTGACATGGCTTTAGGACGTTAAACCACCAGGCTCTGAAGGACGGGAGAAATCGCATGGGTACCTGGTCTTAACTGGGAAGAGAGGGACCAGCTGTACCCCAGCTAGCCAAAAATTCCTCCTCCTGGATTCCCAGCCCCTGGCCCTCCCTGCTCTCAGACACATCTTACCCTGCCCTGTCCATGGAGCAGAGACCTGGGGGGAGGAAAACAAAAGACACCCACTGAAGATCTCAGATCTGGAGTCAATCGCTGAGATTAGCTTCTGGCAATTAACACCGAGGAGACATAATTAACACATGAAACAGCTTCTTCCCAGCAGCCACCCTGCCAGCGACTTGGCCCCTCCACCCAGCTCTCCAGGTCTCTTAAGAAACCCTTGGCCACCCGTTTGGATGAAGCTCCTCTCCAACAGCACTGTCTTCCCCTTCCCCACCGGCTCCTGGTACTGTTTATGAGCCACACTTCAAAAACAGGTGACTTAAAGAGAAATGAGAAAGAAAAAAAAACCACCAAAACCCACACACACACAAATTTCTTCAAACTCCAGCAGGCAGGAGCCTGGAAAGCAGCTTCATGGTGCGTTTCCAGAGATGCAAACACTGTAAAAATGCCAGGGATTCTTTCATCAGACAGGCTGCTGCAGCCAGACCATTTTCCATCTGCTCCCCACAGCATCCTGGGCTCTGTACAGCTAATAATCCGCTCTCTGACAGGTCATTACGGAGATTTTTAACCCCAGGAGCTGGGGGCTAGCATGCAAGCTGGAAATGAAAAGCACTGACCTCTCATTTCAGCAGCAGAGAAAGTGCCGAATCAGGAGATCACTCTGTGCACAGGAGTCGCTAACAACTTCCCAAAGCCACACCGCGTGCTTCTCTTGCCTCCTCCTCCTCCTCCTCCTCCTCCTGCCCCAATGGGGTGCCCAGCCAGGTCCCACTGACCAGCCCTCTCCCAACCACCCATGGGGCCAGTGATGGGCACAGACCATCCATCCATCCATCCATCCATCCATCCTCTCCCAGCCGGTGCGCAGTGCCGCAGCCGTTCCTTTGTCCAGGTGGGCAAAATCAGTCCCAGGGTGGTTAAACCAGATTTTCAGTCGGTAACAGCCCCCTCCCGGCCCAAAGCTGAGGCCCAGCCTCCAGCCACAACCCCGCCAGACAGGGCTCAGGGACACAGCACTGCCACCCAGGATCAACACAGAGGGAGAGGACGAGGCTCAGCCTCCAAGAGCTGGAGCACATCAAGGGCCATGGCCAGCTCTGATCAGAGGGACAGATGGACCAGGATCCGGCCTGGCAGTCGCAGGAAGGTGACGGACAATCCGCAGGGCTGTATTGCGACAGGCACAGCATCACCTTTCTCCACACAACGCCTCCACGACGCCGGCTTGGCTGGCTCAGCTCTCACCAAGGAACTCGCGACTCACCTTGCTGTTTTAAGTGTGCTAATATACACGCACTCACACATATCCATAAGTATTATTTATATATATATATGAAATAAGGAGAGCAGATGAGCAGGACTTTGGTCTGAAACCATGCAAACAGCAGCAGCGTTTGCCAATTCCTACCACAACAAAAGGAAGAAGGAGCCCAGAAGTCCGCTGGGTCCTCGGCGATTAGAGAGCCAGGAACAATCAAAGGGTTAGAAAACAAGAGGAGAAAAACCATTCACCCTACGGAGGAGGCGTCGAGGGAGCCGAGGTTCTGCTCTGCAGAGGGAAAGGGAACCACAAACAGGCCAGACGAGAACAGGCTGGGTTTGCAGGAGCGGAGGAAAAGCACGTCAAGGCGAGAGCAGGGCAGGGAGCTCGAGATGTGCCGCTGCGGGAAGAGGGACTGGGGCAGGGATCGCGCCTTTCCAGCAAGGCCTGAAGGCCAGGACCCCTGATCTGGGGGGGGTTGGGGAGATCCCCTACAAGTCATCCATTGCATGTGGCTTTAAAGCATTTCCCGTCCCTCCTCCCTGAAATCCCTATCCCGATTCCCCGTTTCTCTTCTCCAAAGATCTGCTCTCGCAGGCTCAACCTCCTGCAGCCAGAGGAGGCTTTCAAATCGCTCTCCGGAGTGAGCCCCCGCCCAGGGAGCCCCAATCAGCCAGGCTGGTGCTGTTTCAGGCGGATGGGAACCCCTGGCCACCACAGCCCAGAGACGGAGGTCCCTTTCCCACTGCCTGGTTTGCCCAAGCTGGAAAAGCGCTGGGTGCTATCCAGAGCCTCCCCGCTCTCCAGACCCGGAGCGGGGGGGAGTAACGCCATCACAAATCACAGCATCTCGGAAAAAACAGACTGAGGAGATTGATTCAGCTATAAACGTGTCCTTCCCCTTACCTCCTGCCACGGCAGGATTGATCCCCGCGCTACATGAAAAGCATGTGCTCACTTGTTGGCCTGGAGACCTGCCAACAAAGCGTTTTAAGAGCAGTCCTGGAGCGCAGATCCTGCAAGGAGACAGCTTTCTGCTTGGGAATGCTGCACACACACACACAGAACCAGACATGAATAATTCAGCTCCATTAGGTGCCCGAGACCTCTACAATCCACATCTATGGGCTGGGAGGGTGCCAAGCCCATATTAAGAGACAAACCTGAAAGTTCACTTTTGGAGCTGCAAACACACCTAGAGAAAAGCTATTCAAACACAAGAGCTCGCCTTCAAAAAGGAGCAAGGAAACCGCAGGAGCCCCCGGTGCTTTGTGCTTAAAAGACGGGCAGGATGCTCGGCAGCAAACCCGCCCCGGCTTTCTCCGCCGGTTACCGGAGGCCAAGAAACCGAAGCGGGGCAGGATTGACCGCCCAAGGGCGGCGAGATGCAGAAGAAAGCTCTTCTCCTGGCAACACCCAGCCCACACGTAGGGAGACTGTCTCATACCCATGTGCTCCAGCCTGCAGCGCTCCAGGATCAGCCTCTGGTGGCTTCCAGACATGACCGACTGCAATTTTCACCCTGATTAACTTTCAGGAATGCCCGCAAGAAGGAGCGGCATAGATGACGGAGTGAAGGGCGGGGGGTGAAAAAATTTCTCCACGACATGGCGTTTCCTCTGGCGGGGCACAAGGCAGGGAGCAGAGGGGGTTGGCGAGATGCTGGTCCTGACCAGGAGAGCAAACAGACCCCTCCGCTCCCTCCCAGGAGGAGGCAAAGGCAACGTCGGGGGAGGGCATCCATGGAAGAGATGCTGTGTGTCCCCCCCCGCCCCTCTCAGCTCGCCAAGACCCCAAAGGGCTCCCCGGGAGCCCCCAGCCCAGTTCCACGGCGGTGCCGTGATGCTGAGGCCCTTCCTCCCGCCGCTGGCAGCCAGCCGGCAGCTCTCCCCGTGTGCTGCCTCCGCACAAGATCCCTTTTTGTTTCCTTTTACGACTAAAGAAACTCAGGGCTGGGGGGGTGGCGACGGGGAGGGGGGGAACGCGCCTCCCTTTCCCGAGCTGCCACGCTCGCTCCCCGCTCGGCTCCCACCCCCGCGGTTGTAATCCCCCAGCTGGGCTTGTTTGGGTTGGATTTTTGTTAAGTAACTCCCATGTCTTTTCTGCAGATTTCTTCTTGAGATGTTCTCCTCTCTCCCCGCCCCCTCTCTCTAGAGATGGGGGAGAAAAAAAAAAAGAAAAAAAAAAAGAGAGAGAGAGAGAAAAAAAAAAGAAATGTTGAATGTGAGCCAGCTGGCACGCACAAGAGGAGACGGAGAAATCTGCACAAAGGAGCTTCCTCACTCACTTGCTGCTTTCAGCTCAAGAAATCAGGCAGGGGAGGAGGGTTTGCTCTCCTCCAGACATCAGTCAAGCCGTAGCAGACAAAGGAGATTTACCATGACACCCTCCAGAACTGCCACCCAACGGGGACAGGATCCCTCCATCGCCTTTGCCCGGCAGGAGTGCGAGCTGTTGCAAAACACGCCGAAGCACAGGGCTTCAAAACAAGCTGTTCAATGTGGAATTAAGCAAGATTTTTGAATGGAGGAGCCACGCTCCCGCCTCCTCACTCGCACAAGGCGCCGGGAGAACCTCAGTGGCTCTTGGTGGCCGAGCGAGACGGCGCCGGCGAGCTGCCAGGCGGGAGAAGGCTGAACCCAATTTTGAATAAAATGGAGCCACCCTTCTTTTTTTTAATATGGAGGTGCACCCCAGCAAGACTACATCTTCCAGCATGCACTGCAGCCAGAGCACCCGGAGAGATGTCGAGAAACTTATGCCGGGACTCCAAGTTTCCGTAGGCTGAGCCTTGACACTGGAGATGAACCTGACACAGAGCAGCGCTTGAGTCATGACTCATTTGTTGGCATTCTTGAGAAAAGCCTGAAATATTTCAGTCCAGGCATTCCAAAAGCAGGACGGACGAGGTCACTGGAAGAGGCTGGAGATGAAGGAACATGGGAGAGGTCAGCAAAGACCTCTTCGGCGTATGGGTGGCCATACAACCAACCACTCTACCTGGAGCAAAGCTCAGGTTTACCCACCTGCTACCAAATACACATTCAAGTGCCAACTTCACGTTCATCGTTGGGCAAAAAGATGCAGCTCAGATCAAAACTCAACCTCACATCCACCCCCATCCGCTCAGGACCTTAAGAGATGACCTTTAGAGCAACATTCAACAAGACCAGGGCACACAGAGCAGCCCAGCAAACCTGGAGATACAAGATAAGGGCACATGGTGCCAGATCTCAACCTGGCTGTGTCTGAAGAAAACACTTCACCAGATTAGCTAAAACTCAGCATTTGCTTCTTATTGACACTTCTTTAACCCTGCCATTGAACAGGCACTGAGAAAACACTCGATCTAAGGCTGGAAAACCCAACGTTCCTCAACACGGCTCGGTAGCAAAGCCACCCTGGGCAGAGGCCGTCGTTCCCCTCAACTCCCAACGAGCCAAAAACATCACCGATACACAAGGCACACAAAATGGGGGAAAATGAAAAGAAAGAACCGTTTCAGGCCTTCCTCTGTACCACGAAGTGGAGAAAACTGGAACAAATTCCTCTTTAATCCTCCAATCACTCTTGGAAGTGTCGTCACCAAAGTCCCAATTCTGCCTTTGTTCGTATCTCGAGAGCCCACAGTTCTTCAGATTTACAATTATTTGATTTTGGTATCTCTCAACCCTGGTGCTTCTGCTCTGAACAAAACACGACTCAGATTTCTTCTGCCAACACCCAGGGAAGTCCACAGCTTCGTATCTCAAGAAAACTAACGGCAAGAGGAACATCATTCAAGTGCATGGTCCTGGGCTCAAGCAAGAGGCACATCAATACCTGCAAACCTACATGAAGGCACCAAAAGTTACTTCATTTCGTTCCTGTGAAGGACAGCAGGCAAATGGCACCTTCTCAGTGTGTCTGCTTGCTCTCCGCTGCTGGAGTCACTTCTCCGGTGGGACGCTGAGGAAACATCACTGTTACACAGAACATCAAACGTACGTGTCAACACAAGTCAGGTCGTAGAACTGTAGAGCAGCCCAGGTTGGAAGGGACCTCGAAAGGTCACCTGCTCCAACCTTTCATGGGAAAGGAAGCCCAGATGAGATTATCCCCCACCCTGTCCAGTCGCATCTTGAAAACCTCCAGCGATGGGACCTCTACCATGTCCTGAGGAGGATCTTCCACAGAAACATTGTTCTAACTGTAAAAAATTTCTCTTATGTTGAGATGCAACCTCTCCTGGAGCATCTTGTATCCGTTGCCCCTTGACTTCTCTATGTGGCTCCTTGTGAAGGGAGAGCTTCCATCCTCTTTGTAGCTGCCCTTTAAGTCCAGCAACTTGCCCACGCACACAGTCCTCCTACGGAGAGCTGACCAGACCTCATGCTGGGCAGGAGCCAGGTTTGCAGGACAGGTCCCAGCAGTGGGATAAAGCAGCAGCATGGACTAAAGGAGCATCAAGCACACCTAGGGCAGACGAGAGCCGTGTCTGTGTTTCGTTACGACTCTCACGGCACCGTCCTGCGTGAGGCACACCCCCTTCCCAAGCCTCTTGCTGTGGAGATGAGCAGGTATCTCATCATCATCATCTACCAAGACATGTAGGTAGCAGCAAGGCTCAGGCTTGGCTGTGCCTCTGGACACTGGCTGGCCGTATCCGAAAACACCAGGCTAGACCTCTTCCAGCAAGCATGACCTTGCAGCCTCCAAAATCTCTGACAGCTGAAAACGGCCAGGAGCTTTCTCAGCAACTCAAGCGCTTGGATCCACAGCCAGAAACATGAATTGGTGCCCAGGGTTCTTAACGTTCGGCTGTCCTGGGAAAGAGGAACTGAAAAACCCACATGCGTGGGAGAAAACACATTCGGTGGGTAAAACAACAGAGACGGCTTCCTTCCCGCAAGCTCAGCTCCCAGACCTATCCCAAATCAGACACACCGAACCGGGACTCACCCCTCACCGTCGTGCCTACACGCTGGAAGACACCACTGTCTGACTGTCGTGTCTGGACCCGCATGCGATGGCTTAACAATAACTACAATTACAGCCCCATCTTCACCCCAAGCCCCGCATCCCTGGCTTGTCCCACGATCCCCAGGTGTCACGGGCACCCGGCTGGCAGGGAGCGCAGAGGCATCGCCACCAGGCTTGGTTGCCCAGGGCTGACACACCAACCACTGGACAAGGCAAAAACCAACCCCGTGAGCAATAACCGGCCAGGATTAACTGGGAAGCACTTTGGATGAGTCGGAGCCAGAGCAGCCAGCGGGCTACGGCTCATCGGAGGCACCAGCCACGTCCCGGCCGCTCTCCTACCACCGCAACGCCCGCTCTCGTTGAACCCAGCCAGACACACTGCCGCTGGCTGGTGCCAAAAATAACATTAAACACTCAGAACGGGACATCTGAGCAAATTCGTTTGGCACCAAGCTCTGCAACGCGATGCTTCCCACAGGGACAAACCTGGGGGTTGATTGTCCCTCCAGCAGAGAGCTGGTTTCCACCGGGAAAGCGGAGCAGCCGTGCAGATTTATAAAAACCGGTCTGGTTACACCCTTGCTAACCCCAGCACAGAAGCGAACTGATTTACGAGAGGTTTAAAGCCATCTGAACCAGTGGCCTGTCCTCATGTGCAACCTCGAAGAGAGCAGAGAGCATGTAAAAATAACCAAAAAGGCTTACAAATTTCAGAGAAAGCTCCGCGCAGGCTGGGAGATTGCCAACAGCGAGAGGAAGCAGCAAGATGGATGTGACCAGGAAAGATCCCCGAAGCATCAGTCACGGAGGTGGGAAGAAAGAAGAGCCAGCCAAGACCAAAGACAAGCAACGGGCATAAATAACTGCTGGAGTAAGCGCCCGAAAAAAAGGAGCTGGCCCTTTTCCCCTTGCTCGCCCAAGGCCATCGCCAGGGCTGCAGAACGGCACCCGCAGTTCCGGCAGCAGCCCCAGCCCCCGGTATTGGTAGGAGCAGAGCGGGTGCCTCTCAACCGGCCATTTGTACCCTTCCCTGAAGGCTTTGGAAGCAGTGGGGCTCCTCGCCTCGCTCCCCGCCACCCTGGTTCCCCCACCCCCTGGTGGTCCCAGTCCCAAGCCGAGGCTCTCACGGTTGCAGCCCCACAGATCCCCCTCCACGGAGGGACCGCAGGAAAGGGAAACCACCACAGAGAGGGCTCCGTGCCGAAGTCAACGTCTCGTTTCTGTCTTCTCCATCCAAAGGAAGAGCACCAGAGTTGAGTGGAGGCTCCCAGGCACAGCCCTGCCTCGAGAGGACGGCGGGACACAGCAGTGCAGTCCTGGAGAGGACAGACAGACACTCCCTTGCTCCCTCTCAGGTCGCCCCCAGGGAAGGGAGAGCTTCTGGGCTTTATTTTTCCTTTCAAGAGAAGAGCATGCGGGCAGCCTTGGCCATTTCCCAGGCTTCAGAAGAGGACAAACATCTCTCTGCCGCTCCAAAAATGAAGGAGCCCGACACTTCACCTATTAATGCCTTTAATTCCCTCCATTCAATAACCAATTAGGGCACCTTGGCTACGGGAGCGAAGGCTTCATTTGCAGCAGAGGACGTTCGCACGGGCTGTAATCTCTCTTTGCTGTCAAACCATCAGCCTGGGAAGGAACGCTTTGGGAAAAACCAAGCAGCCTGCAAAGGGAAGGAGGAGGGAAGGCGCACACGGACAGGGACAAATGCAGGCACAGCCAGCACCACACCAACAAATCCCTTTTTTTTTTTTTTTTATTCCCCCAGGAGGGATAATAAATAGGTGTATTTCCCAGATTAATAAAGGACATTTGCAAAGCTATGATATACATCAGAAAGTTGCTAATTCACGCTAATGACCCATTGCAAATTGCCGAATTTTGGGAATTAGCCAGCCTGTAAAGGAATCCAATAACAACCAGCAAGAGCCATGCATCAAAGTGTACTTGGCTGATTTTGGTAGTTGTAGTTCACTTTTAATTACTTGTGGTGATATGTACAGAGGGAAGGCACGGATTAAGTGAGAAAAGCCCCCAAAATCTTCAGGACAAGCAACTTCCCCACGGCACCGGCTACGCTATCTTTGGGGCAGGAGTGGGAATTCTCAGGGAGATGTGTAAGCCTCTACCTCTCCAATTGGATCCACGCGGGTTAACATCAGCGAAGTCATTACACACCTCATTTTCACTCCTTTAAAAGCTGCAAAGCAAACTCCTCCCCAGCCGCCCTCTCTCTCCCCTCAGAGAAGCACCGGGATCACTCCCAGCCAAATCTTTGGACTCGCTCAAGCCGGGAACGCTCCATTTAATTAAAACCACAATCGGGCTCAGTAAATTTATTAAAATCCTTCTCAAACTGCCTTGTTTCGTTATCGATAAATCGGCGTAGCCACGCTAAGAGAAGAGACGTTGCACGTGATGTAGCACCGTACAAATATATCATCCTTCCAGCCCCAGCCCAGGAACGGCTCAGAGGGAAAATCTGATGCCGCAAAACCCTTCCGTGCCCAGGGTGTGCTCGGGGAAGAAGCGGCATAAAGGGGCAACAGCATCTTTCCTTTTTCTCCATCGTCTTATACAATGAATTTTCTTGTTTATGGAGTAAGTTCAGCATTTAATGATTAAATATGAAATATTAAGATTCTCTTGAAATTATCATTGATTCATCCCCAAAAATGCACCGGCATCATTTTATACCCTCTCTCCACACACACAGAAGGTCTGAGCCGATGCTGAGGCCGCTACGTCAGTAATTTCCGTGTGGGCGAAGGGCACCCGCCTGCAGCCACAGCAAAACCTCTTGGTTTCAACGCAAAAAAACAAATTATTTTTTTTATCCACCAAAACCCAGAAGTTAAATAGGTGTTTCCTTTAATGAAGTCATATAAATTTTTTTAAAAAAATTAATCACCAAAGGAACTGGAGTCACAGAGCAAGTTTCCCAGCCAGACAGACATCCCCTAGTTTCTTCACCATAGGGCCATGGGAGGAAAGGCTCGCTCCTTCCTCTGACACCACATCACACCGCAAGGGCTGATCCTCCTTCCCAAGAAAAGTGCATTTTCAATGCAATGATGTGGCAAAAGAAGCCACATCCCACTGGGATGGTTTTTTCTTCCCTTCCCCGAAACCAAGCAGCGCCCGTTCCTCCTCTGAGGGTGGGGTGGCCAAAGCTCCAGTCCAGTAGCTACACACGGGCACAGATGAGGTCCCAAGAGAGAGCCGCTTGCTCTGAGCCGGCTCATCTACCCACCCTTCATCCTACAAAAGACCCTTCACACCCCAATGAGCTCCTGAACACACCCCACATCCCCAAAATCCTGCTGGAGTCAGATACCCTCACACAACAGCATCATCCTCCCTCCGGCTGCCACCACCACTGCAGCGCAAGCATCCAAATGACTGTCCCAAACGAGCGGGCAAGCTCCGTGGGGAAGGGACCAGCATTCCCATCCCCAGGAAGTCCACAGGCACTTGACCTGCGCCCGTGAAGCACTAGCAGAGGCGTTACGGGAGAACTGCAGACAGCCCTAGGCCTTCTCCAGGCTCTTTGGGGACTTCGGTGCTTCTCAAAAAAGTCTCTCCCCAACCCACCATCAGCTGTGAAGAAAGGTTCCCAGCTGTTCCCAGGTTTAGGAACAGACCTGCAACTCCCGCAATCCAGAGACTGGGGAAACATCGATCCATATTCTGCAGCGAAACTGCAACCATAAATACGGACGTCACCTTGAATTTGGGGGGAAACCACCCCGTGTCCTGTGGACTACCTAAAGCCAATGGGCTCGCTGTGTACAAGCAACCGAGCGCGGTTAAACTGTCACCAGCCCCTGGCAAGGTCACCCGCGGCCTCACCTCCTTTCGGAGGGGAGCGAGCATCTGCGAGGCCCCTGCTTCCAGCTGGGGAAGCCGGCCAGAAGCAGGAGTGTCAACACTGGGAGGGCACGGCTGCAGGCGTAGGCCATCACACATCCCCCAAAGAGCGTACCTGGGACCAGAAATACCATCTTATTTACATAATGCTCCGGATAAAGGGGACAAAGAAGCTTATTGCATTACATCTGGGACTACTATTGCATCAGCACCCAGAGGCCCTAATCCCAACGGGAGCCCTGCCGCCCGCGAGGTGCATCCCGCTCCCGGCCCGGCCAAGGTCGAGAGCAACGCGACAGGGCCCAGCTCCTCCATGGACCCTGGAAACACCGAATAATTCACAGCGTTGGTCCCCAAACGCCTTCCTTTGGTGGCTGAGCCCCGGAAGAGTGATCCCGGTCATGGATCTCCAACCATGGACACGACTCACAGACATCGACTTTGCTTCGGGAGGGACGCCCATGTGGAAGTGCTAGAAAGACGAGGCAGCTTCTGGCTGTTGGTTTTGTTTTAATTTATGCAGTTAAAATTGAAAAGATAGCATAAATCTGGACGTAAATTTTGATTCAACACGGCCCAGTTCTCAAAGGGAGCAAACCAGACGGAGCGAACTCTGGCCCTTCCTCCTTGTTCATACGTAATAAAGACACAGAAGCTGTTTGGTAGCTCCAGCCCAGCACGAGAACCCCTCAACTGCCTTCAGACTGTGGGAGCCCTTTCTTCCCAAAAAAGGCATGTTTTCAACCAGCCTAAGGATTTAAAGGGAGAAGCTTTAGCAGCGGCAGAAGCAGACGTCCCACACGTCGGGCTCAGTGGGGACGAGGGGACTTTGCCACCTCGCAATGGCAGCGAAGGAGCCACGTTATCCGCAGCTGCCACCCAGCCCGTGGCACGGGGCTACAGACGGACGAGTGTCCCTTATTTTCAGCAGCCTTCAAAAAAAATAACACGTCCTCGGCACACACGGAGGCCACCGCCGCCGCAACGGGATAACACGTGCATTAGGAGACACCTACGTGCGTATCCGTGCAGGCGCCAGCCCCTCCGGCTAACGAGCAGCCTAATGGCGACTTACAAAACACAGAGACCCTCCGCTGGAAACCAAGTCCAAGGGCCCAGCTTGAAAAAAAGGAATTAAAAATCAATAAATAAATAAAAAATCCCCACGTCCTGGCCATACTCAATTACAGATCATTACAACTTGCTTGATAATTAATTTCCTCGGGTGGCTCTAACTGGCTCGCAGCCCTCGTCCCGGACGCGAGGCCAGTTTAGGTGAAACATTAAATCCTTGTCCTTTTGCACCACCGAGACGGCTGCGCTCCCGGTGCCGCGCACGTCTCCCTTCCTCAGCGAGCTCTACCCCGCGGGGAGAGGGGAAAACACTGCCGGATGAATCGGGGCATAAAAGGGCAAGGATGTTTTGTTTCCAGACCAAAAGGGCTTCAAAACAATAAATTATAAATTATTTCTGGTCAAGAGCTAATCAATGAAATAAGCGGACTGGATTTTTGGAGCGCCGTGCGTGTGCGTACCGCCAACAAAGAGCTAGAAATGTGCAGCATAATCCACTGCCGGAGTCATCGCACAAAGCGTGGAAATAGGTTTTCCTGAGGATGTCCAGGCTGTGAGGAAGGCTGCGAGCACCCCTGCCGCCCCTGCGCACACCGGAGCCCGAGAGCCCGATGCCGGCGGCATCCTTAATTCTTCTGGAAGGGGGGAAAAAAGGGCCCGTCAGCTCTTCGGTGTGAGCCATGAAAAATGTGTGTGTCCGACACCTCCTCCGAGGGAAAAGGCCTTCCCAGAATGGGGGGGGGCAAGGAAAGAAAAGGGGGGGAAAAAAGCGGGATGCTGGGAGGTGGAGGGGAGCCAAGGCCGGCGGAGCAGCCCTGAACCAGTGACCTTCCCCATGGACACGAGGGCCGTGTCCTCGCCCCTCGTCCCACCCGCAGCCTGGCCACGTTGTCACCCGCTGTGTCACCCCCACGAGCAGGGTGTCGAAACGGCGGCTGATCACCCTCACGCCACGGTCCCCAAACCCTCCCTAAGCACAGACGGGGGGGTCGGGAAGGGGACACACATCCCCCTCCATACCCCCTGTGGACACAGGTGTCCCCTCGGGGACCGTGTCCTGCCACTAACCCGGACCCACAGTGTCGTGTCCCCCAGCCCCGACTCTCGCCCCAGAACCTGCCCCGCCGGTGCCTTCCATTTGCAGATTGTCATGTCTGAGCTGGCAATTTGCCTGAAGGACCGATCCTCTGACAGAAATATTGTCTGGG
>JAOXNH010000067.1:21518378-21529477 GCA_028566575.1 Bartramia longicauda | reverse complement strand
GGGATCCGGGGCGCGGGAGCAAAGCCCGGAGCGGAGTCTTGTCCTGGAGCCGCCGCGGTGTCACCTGGGAAAGGAGCGGGGGACACACACACATTTTTGGGGGGTGTTTCACACGCTGGGGGGGGGGGGGCCGTGTGAGAACCCCCCCACCCCCGCTGGGCTTTCGGGGGCGCCGGCGTCGGCACTGGATCGGCTCACGGCGTTGGCACCAAGTCCCGGAACCCCATCCCTCTGGTGTCCCCGGGAGGTGACACATCCCCCGAACCCCCCACTCCTCGCCCCAAAGCCCCGGTGATGGCCCCGCGCCGGCCAGTGAGGGCATTTTAGGCCGAGTCAGCGGGGCTGTCCCAGCTCCAGCCCCAGGACACCCCAAAACCAGCCCCACGCAAGGCACCCTGTGCCCAAGGAGGACGGGGCACACCACCCAAGATGGCACGCCAGTGGCGGGGAGTCAGGAGCCGGAACAGGGTCCTGCAGCCAAGGGGATGGAGTGGGACCACCACCTCCCTCCACCCAGCCCGGAGAGGTGCCACCCACCGTCCCCCCGGCTGGTCTCCTCCTCAGCACCAGGTCCGGAGGACGCAGAAGGAGATGCTGGTTGCTTCCGATGCTTTGTGCCCCAAGATGAGGGCATTGTGAGACCCAAGGAGGTGGGACGTCGTGAAGAGTTGGGGTTTGGGTGCCATCACCCCGTTTCTCTGGGGTGCGCCCTGTCCTCCCGGGCTGCGGCAGGAGGGAGGGGAGCCAGGAGGAAGAGAGGGATGAGAAACAACGTTCATTTATCCCCAACGAGATGAAGAGGAGAAATTCTTCCTCATGAAGACGAAGAGGAGAAACTGTCCTCACACGGCCCAAAGCAACGCTGGTGGGACACAGGATGACCTATATTAACAAATTCAGGTCAGTTTTTACTGACTTTTTTTAAAGGACTGGGTAAAAGGCGTTCTGGGCATTCAATGCTGATGTTCGGAGCATCCTGGACCAGGAATGATGCTCCCCAAGGTAGGAAGACCAGCTTCTGCTGGGAATGCGGAACAAACCGGGGATGGGTTGGTGCACCAGCCAGCTCGTTCCCCGGCAAAACCGCAAACGATGTCATTAATACAGGAGGAAAATAAAATCCACCCCTGGGCAAGGCAGCTTCGTCGGACACAATCTTGGCCGTGTGTTTTGCCGTGACCATGAGTGGTGCCCGTCACCCAACCTGCCCGGAGCTGCTGGACCCCAGCGCCGCAGCCACCAGCCCCGCGGGAATCAATGGAGAACGTGGAGGCCTCAGGGATGACACCTTCAGGTGACACGCGGGTGTGAGCTGTGAGGACCGGGAGGTGACAAAGAGCAGCGGCCGCCCTCACAGAGGTGGACACAGGAGGGTGTGTCCCTCACAGGAGGGGCGTTAGGTGACAGGCAGGATAGGAGCATGCAGTCCCCTCCTCCCGCTCTGACCTGGCCTCCTCCCGTGGTGCTGTGCTTCTGGGATAAGGAGCAGGAGCTGGAAAGCCCTGGGTGCCTCTCCACCCCATCCTGAGCATCCTGCCCATCCCAGGCCATGCCGGTGAGGTGCAGGGCAGCAGAGACGTCAGCGATGTTTTGTGAAAGACGTTGTCCACCACGTAACCGGAGGCTCCTTCTCCATGTGCCTGTCTTCTGCCTGGAAAAGCATCTCCCTCACCTTCATCACACAAGCACTGCATTGGGGCTGGCTGCTTCCGGCAGAGAAGATGACCCCTTCCACCTCCAGGAGAGATGCTCCAGGCAGCTCAGGCAACCTCAATGTCCTGCCCCTCCCACTCGGCCACCAAGGCCAAGTCCTCTCCTGTCTCCTTCTCCCCATGGCACCAGAACCCCGGGATGCTCCCCTGTCCCTCTCCAGCTCCGCACCTACGGGCACCACAGACATTTCCCCTCACTCTCAAGGCACATCCACCCAAGAGAGGAGGACCTCTGCGATACAGGAAGAGAAACGTGGGGAAGTTACCAGTAACAGCTGGTTGGGACCCTACTGGTGGACGTGAGGGACTGGGACAGGCTGGGAGAATGGCAGGGACGCAGCTGGAGGAGGAAAGAAGCAGGAGAAGCCCAACTTCCTGTGTCACGCGGAACAGCAGCTCCCATACCACCACCTCCATGCCAAGCCCGGGCAACTCGGGGCTGAAACACCCGTGAGGGTTTTCCAAATGAGGAATGACGCAGGTGGGCACCAGATCCACCACTTCCAGCATCCCCAAGATCCCACAGAAGAGGAGCCGGAAGATGACTCCCAGGGCAAACACCAGCATTGCAGCGTCCAGCTGCTGAGCTTCAGCTAGGGCGAAGGCTTCACACCCTCCTCCTCCTCCTCTCTGACGGGGTAGGAACTGAGGAGGAAGGCTGGGACAACCTGCAAGCAGTGACTGCACCAAGGAGCCGGCAGTCCTGCTCTGCTCCCCACCACATCCCTGGAGAGGAGGAGAGACAGTGGCAGCACTCCGGGGTCACTCCGTCCCCTTCAGAGGCTCCAGGGAACCAGGAGCACTTAAACCCCCGGAGAGGCAGAGCCCGGAGCAACATGGCAGGGAAGGCTCACGGCCCAGCAACCATGGCTGCGGAGCGAGCGTGGACACGGCCATGTGGGGAAACGCTGAATATGAAGGATTAAAGAAAAAGGAGAAATTAATCTCCCGGAGAAGGCAGAGCGGGTTTTTCCCTCGGGCACACAGCTGCTGGAGGCAGGGGGGGCAGCTTTGATCAAATCAGGAGAGAGAGATGTGAGGCCGGGCACTTCCTGGCAATGCCAGGAGCTCGGAAAGCCTCTGAGCGGGAGCAGAGCCCACCTCTCACCCCGAGTTCCCTCCATCCCTGAGCTCTCCGGCTGATGGGAGCTATCCCCACCTCGTCCCCTGTTTTTCGCTCTTTCCCTGCGAGGCCAGCGCCGCAACGTGGCTGACCCCATCCAGCCAAAACACCTCGGGGCACATTTTGGGGAGGGAGACGCTGCCAAAGCCAGGATGGAGCTACCTCCTCCCTGCCGAGACGGATCCTGCTCTCCTGGGATCCGGCACTCACAGGAGATGCCAGCACTCGGTTGACTCTCATCCCACCAAGCTCCATCTCCCACCCATCCCCATCCATGGCGTGTGACTTCCTGGGAAGCACAAGGTTGTTGGGCGAGAGGTCGGTGAAAACACGTGTCTTTTAATGTTTTTGGAATACAAGGGATAAAGCAATACCTAAAAGCGCTCTGGGATCCGTCTGGCGCCCGCTTTCCAGAGTGGAGGACCATGCGTGGGAACGGGCACTGCTCCCCCGTGGCTCACCCCATGGCTTTCTGCTTCATTAACCCCTTCTTCGCTCCCTGATGGATCTTTGCATCCAGCTTCCCTGTAAAAAGGGGATTAAGGAAAAAAAAAACCATAACAAACCCTCATCACTCTTTATTTTTAAATGCTATTTGCAATGCAAATCAGCTGGAGGCAGCGAGGTCTCCTAGTTAGTGTGTTCCTGTCACATTCAATTATCCTGCTTGAGGAGCCAGGCGTTTCCAGCCGCTGTGGCTTCCCTCCGCAGGCGCGACACCGGGGAGCCGGGGGCAAGCGTGTCCAACGCGGCAAAGAGCTGCTGGAGCAGGGGAAATGCAGCGAGGAGGAGAGTAAATTAACATCCAGCACTCGCCCGCCGCTACCGAGGGGGAAACCGATCCCTTTGCTCGCCCGCAGGATGCGTGTCAACACGTTCCAAGGAGATGGGGGACTGTCAAGCACCGTGTCAGGGACACGTCTCTCCACGGCGTGGTGGGAAGCCAGGCTCGGGGACAATAACCCCCCATCTTGGGGATGATAAAGTAGCGGGGCACAGAAGGTGATGGAGACTGCCTGCTCTGTGCTCTCAAGTGCCAGGTTGGTGGCCTCCAAGGCCACCATCTGGGAGAGACATGCTGCCTTTGTCACCAGGCAGGACCTCAGGGAGCCCAGGCCAGCTGCTCCGGTGGGACCCAGAGCAAAAGCTGCTTCTCCTTGTCCCTCACAGCCCTCAGAGGCTTCACTGCCAGCTCTGCTTTCCCACCTGGGAGAGGAGCAGGAACACCAGAACATGGGATTTGGGCAACTCCTGCAGAAGAAGCCAAAAGCCAGGCACAGTGAGCAAGCCAGGAGGGCAATGCACTGCCTTGGAGGAGCTGGGGAGGGTGGAGCCGGTCCCTGGGGAGCATCCTCTGCATCCCTCAGGAGCATGGGCAGCCACCATGGTCACACCATGGTCACACCGTCAGGAGGGGAAGCAAAGGGATCGGAGCTTGATCCCAGGGGGATGAACAGGCAGAGCCCATCGCAGTGAAATTCCAGTGAGGTGGATGGAAGCAGAGCTGGTGGAACCTCACTCAGGTCCCTTGGTATTGTTCCTCCAGGGAACCAAGCCTGGGGTCACCCTGTGGGTGAAGCACAGCCCCTGCAGTCCCTGGGAGATCTGCATTGCTCCAGCCCAGCTACAGCACACAGCAGATCTCGGCCCTGGTGGGGACCAGATCCACCAGGCTCCAAACCAGTCCTGCTCCAGGCACTGCTCCAAAAGCTGCCAGTAAGTGCGCGTGTGAGACGAGAAGCAGCCACTTGTCCAAAGAAAATGGCTCCAAAGCAGTCAGAGACCATCGCCTTCTCTTCAAACCAAGAAAAATTCTCAATTTCAGCTCAACAGAGTCCAACAAGGCTTCTCCCAGGAGAGACAGGTTACAAAACTGCTTCCCTCAGGATGTCCCGCCAGGACAACCCAGCCTCCCTGAAACCGGGCCTCCTCCTTCAGCTTGAGTTGTGGGCCAGCCGTGCTCCTGTCGGAGCCTGAGAAGCAAGAGCAGTGCACCAAACCCGTAACACCCACAAAAAGAAAAGGTGAGTAAGGGTTTGCAGGTCCCTGTGCCATAGATCTGCAAACTGAAATCCCACTACGCTCAAGTGGAAACCGGGAGGAGGAACCAGACGCTGCCCATGTCTCGGCACAGCAGTTGCCACCCTGCAGCCCACAGGACACAAAAAGCCACCTGAGAAACTCTTCCACCAGCAAAAATGAGATAATTAAAACAGAGGCCAAGCAAAAGGGCAAAACAGGGCATTACTTGGAGTGTCTGTTTGCAGACAGTGTTCTCACCCTGAGCTGTGAAGTTTGGAAGATGCTCTCCTACAAGGTCTGGGAGATCCACCATGTCCTCTGCCACCCCATGTGGGAGATGAACTTACCCCATCTGCCCAAAGATGGGGAAGAAGCCCCCTCCTTGCAGTGGCTGGAAACAGCAACGGGCACCCGACAAGGCTGAGCCAGCAGGGCCAGACTGTCCGGAAGCGGCGTGTCAGGCCACCGCGGGGTTTTTGGCAGGAGAAAGGCAGTGAGTTCACACTCGCTCCATGCTCCGATCCCCCACCACCAACACTGTGGTACCTCCAGGGCTGTAAGCTTCATATTTAACGTGCCTGCCTGCTCCTCCCAGACCCCAAAAGCAATGAGGAAGCTCCTCGGCTCTGGCAAAGATCAAACATCACGTGGGTAACCTTTAGGAAAAGGCTAAAAATAAGGCAACGGCCCCAGGGTCCCCTTCTCTTTCCACTCAGTGATTTAAGGACTCTTGTCTCGCGACGCGAAGCGTCCCTTTTCCCGCTCCTCCGCGCTCTTACAGCCCTCGGCTGTCGAAGGGAGGTTTCTGAGCAATGCTTGAGGGAGGCTTCGGGGAAGCTTTGCCCAGATTCAAGGAAATCTCCCAGGAGAATCGCCACTGAGCTTTGTCCTCATGCGCTGAAACGGAGCGGGGATGTGTTTGGGGACAGCCATGCCCCCAGATGCAACACAAACGCAGTGCCCATCCCTTCCACACGAACAATAACCCTGGCAGCAAAAATTCAGCTATGTTACTTTTTTCTTTTTTTTTTTTCTTTTTCCCATCCCCAGGCTGCTAGAAACAACTAATTTGCAATGGAGAAGCATTGGGATGTCATCGTGGTGAGGTCCATGCTGTTATCTGGCAAGGAAAACCACTCTGGCTTGGCTTCCCAACAAGACAAACTGGCATTTTGTCATGGCTTGAGCCAGGCTTCAAGGAGACTGGGGCAGCCGGCGAGCTCAGGTGGGGAACCCGTGAGCCGGCACCTTCCCCCTGCTCTGCTTCCAGCTCAGAGAATTAAGCTTTTGGCTGCCTCGGATGCGATGCCAGCTCCGATTAAAACAGTGCCTTACCCCGATGAAAGGTCAAAGCCTTCCTCACTCCTTCCTTAGGCTGTCACAAACATCACCCAGACAGATGATGTCCCCTCCGGGAGGGGAAAATGCAACTCCACAGTCTCCCCCGCCGCTGCTCTTGTGACAGCTCCTGTCGGGATGGAGGGCAGGAGAGGCAGGGCCAGCAGCAGGAGCGGGCAGCGCAGGCAGCTGCCAGCACAGCCGGCTTCCTTCCAGCCTGTTAGACTGATCCTTCTCCAAGCAGGAAAGTGTCACAACACAAAGGAGACGATGTGACAGATGGGCAGGGGACCGGCAGCGCCTGCACCCGGCGAGGCAGGCCCGGCAGCTCCCCTCCTAACCGTGGCCAGGCGGAGGCAGATGTGGCAGCGAAGGGGCACGAGGGAGCTTGTACGAGAGCAAGGAGAGGTTAAAACAAGAAAAAAAAAGAAAAATAATCAAAAAGGATGCAGCGGCTGCTCCGGCACGCAACAGCAACGAGGCTGCTCTACCGCAGCAAAGACGTTTGCATCCTAAATAACCGGGCACAGCCCTGCTGCTCCCCGGCGCGCTGGGAAAGGCCCGTCCCCGGGGTAGGACGGTGCTGCCAGCGAGATCTGAGCGATGCAGCTCCCAAGCTCCGTTTGTCGCCATCGGCTGAACGCGCCTCCCAGGCACTGCTACAAAAAGCAGGGGAAAACTCAAAATTTTTGCCCTGCTCAATACACCAGCAGGGCAGGAATACCCCCAGCGACCAAAGCCGTGCTGTAACGGTGCTCCTCTGAGCGGAGAGGGGGGCAAAAAACCCTCAAACCCAACAAAAATAACCCCACGCCATGCTTCAAAAGCCCTTTCCTGAGAAATCCTGCCACTCGTGTGCCACTAGATAACTACTCCCAGAGAACTGCGCTGCAAACGAGAAAGAAACCCCAGTCATCAGCTCTGCTAAACAAACAGCCAAGACTATTTCTGCTTATGCTGCTTTTAGCCCGTCAAATTAATTTTTCACATCCCCTGAAAGCGTGTACGGTGCCTTCCCCAGGCTGTGTGGTGGGGAGGCTGCTAATAAGGAGGGAGCTGACTGCAGGCTCCCCAGCGGCTGCATCCCTCCTCCAGCCTTTTTACGGCAGTGGGCAGGAATAACTGGCAGCCTGCGGAGGGGCTGGTGGCTCATAAAAGGGACTAACGACGCTGGCAAGCAGAGCGCGGACAGATGCTGCGGCGCTTCCCTGCGAGCTCTGCCAGGACATCCCATCCTGCCGGCCGGTGGATGGAGAACGTCCATCTGGCCCTGCAGCTCTTGCTCCTTCAAGCCCTCACCATCCTCGTGGGGGAAGAGGGTGACTTTTGAAGCGCAATAAAGTAGCTAGCATGGATCTGCCCCAGCATCCCTGCAGCCGCACATATCCTGAGCCAGGCTGATGCCAGAAGCGGATCAGCTGCAGACACGAGCGCTCTTTGACTGCCGAGTGTTTGCAGAGGCAGGAAGAGGCATGTACTTGGAAGGAAGCAACATCTGGGGAAAGGGGAACCGAAGACAAAAAAAATATTACAGATGTATTCGAGTCATTAAACAAACACCTACAGATCAAAGAGCACAGGGCAAAGGTTGCGAACTCATATGGCAAAGGCAAGCAGAGGTGGTGATGAGAGCAGGCACGAAAGGCCAAGGGGGGCATCTGTGGAAACTTTACTACTTACAGATTTTGGGTTTTCCTTTGATGGGAAACTTCACAACCATCTCCTGGGGATTAGCGCAGATAAAGACAAATGGAGACCCAGACTCCTGGCTCAGATCCGGACACTGCAAAACACAGACACACACACAAAGCAGAGTCAGACCGCCTGCCGCGGGTGCAAAAAGAGCTCGGCGGTCAGGAGCAGAGAAATTTAAGAGATGGGTTATGTCTAGGCTGTAGCAGCGCAGACTAAACCAGATCAAGAACTTTGAACAACAAAAAAACAACCAACCTATCACAGATTTGGGTCTTAATCAAAGTGTGCCCTTCGCTAAGCCTCTTCTCATCACGCCTCTGCCACAGCTTGCTCCCTTTCCGGATCTGCTTACCAAGCCACTTCCCTGAACGCTCCCTAACCCTTCTCAGCCCCCTTTAGCACCGAGCTGTGTTTCACCACCTAAAAAGTGTGGTTGCACTGATCTGAAGCATGGGGTGTCAACAGAGAGGCCGTCAGGGGCCCTGCCCTCCCAAACTTTCCTGCTCACTGCCTGCTTTGTGCCAGGACAAGCATGGGACCAATTTTGAGCCTGAAGCACTCCCGGATTCAGCGGATTGGGGATGTGGGTACCCCTGATAAACCTCAGCCGGTCACGTGCAGCACACCAGCACCTCAACCCAAACAACTTGATCAACCCAACAAGAGGATGGCCACTTCTACTGACGTAGCTGTCCCAGCTACAGATACATCCCAATCTCTTCCCCACAAAGCTGAGTCGAAACACCAGGGCTTTGAGATTTGGGGAGTGCGCAGTGTCCTGCTGTGGGACACGCAGCCCTTGAGATTTGCCTGTATCTAAAGGGTGGGTGGAAGAGAAACCAGTTGCAATGTGCCAGGTCACTGGCTCAGAGAGGCCGGCCGTCTCCATGCAGGGTGGGCTCTGTGCACACTCCACTGAGAAGTTTCCCCGTGACAAAGATACGGGCAAATTTTCCAGGCAGAGTAGGAACAGATCACTCCTCTCATGAACCACAGGGAGAAAAGGAGAAAAAAAAAAACAAAACCAAACCCTCTCAGGGAAGGAAATGCACCAAAGACCTATCTGGATGCAGCTCAGCCTCACTGCTGTTCAGAAGTGAAATGCAGAACAGTAATAAAAAACTGTATATAGCAACCATCACTTTGGATTCTCCGTTAGCTGCAGACCTTGCACTGACAGGCGCAGAGGCACTGGGGATGCTACAAAGGCGCTCCAGCCCAGGAAACCCGGTTCAAACAGAGCACGGAAGCGGTTTTCCTTCCATGGGAAAACTGCTGCCTTTTTTTTCTTTTGCTCTGCTGCCTTCCTCAAGCAGATCCATCAAGGCTGCTGTAGGGGACAGGATGCCAGAGCAGATGGAGCAGCGTGTCCTGGCAAATCCCCCATTTGTTACTAACAAATGACTCCTAGGCCGAGTGTTTGAAAAGCTCTCACCGACCTGCCAAGATGAGTTTAGATTTGCCCTGGAACAGCTGGGCACGAAGCAGGGAGCATCCCGCTTCTCCCTGCACTGCAGCAGGGTTTGGCAGCGCTGCCAGCAGTTAGGGGAGATTTACAGGAGCCCCGACACCGGGACTGGATCAACCAGGGAAAGCGTTTCCAGCCCCTCTGGTTTGACGACAGCGTGTGAGAGCTGTTGTTCACCGAGCAAGAGAGGGAGAGATGTCCGTGCACCGAGCTGCTCTGTACAACACCCGCAGCCGGGAGAAAGAGCCGCACCGATGTACAGTGCACGCGGGAGCCCTGCTGTACCGAGCTGGGGTTGGACAGGTTTCTTCCTCTTTCTTTTTTCGGCTGAGCCACGTTTCTTGAATTGCTTCCACTGCTCCACACCAATGCCAAGGATTCTCATTTCCCATCTGCAGGGAAGGAGGATCTTGGAAGGTTAGAAAGAGCCAATGTGAACATTCCCGGCCAATGCCTGGTGAGTGCAAAATGCTGGTGCTGTGTTATTGCTCTTGGCATCATGCAGGGGACTGGTGGCCTGAGAACCTGACTTACTCACACGAGCATGGCCTCTGAAGGTCACACCATCAAGCGGTGGGGCGTAAGCCACCACCCAGTCCATCCCCACTCTACTGCACTCTACTGTGGTTGAGCCAAGCTGTGTGTCCAGGACCAGTGCGCCACAGAGGTCTTGCTGCCTCGAGTACAGCTGCTTCCCAAATGTCCTCAGCCACCATCTCCTGGACATCACCATGTCCCCCTTCACACACCTTACAGGCCCTCACACGGGCACTATCCCTGTAACAGCTACCCTGGCATCAGCAGCGAAAGCAACAGCCAGGTTGGTTTCTCCTCTGAGAGTTTTCATCCAAAACCAGGATCAGACCTTCAGTTCCAAAAGCTTCCAGCTCAATCCCATCCCACAGCGAAGGCGGATGCCACAGCTGTGACTTGGGTTTACGCTTCCACGGTGCAGCCTTTCATCTTCGCTCCCAGGGTACGCTTCTGTACGTGTGCCAAATCTGTCCATGTCCTGCATTTCAAAAGCCTCCATCCTTCCTCTGGATTCTCACTCCCAGGAGGGAGGGAAAGAGCCCCTCATGGAGCCACTACATTTAAGGGTTCCTATTGTACCTACCCCGGAAACCTCTTATCCCATCCTGGTGAACAATAAAAGCAGAATATTCCTGCCTGCGCGAGCTGAGAGACAGCCGTAACCCTTTCCTCTGCCTAGGGACGAGGTGCTCCCACGCGGAGAAGCTGGGGCTGAGCCAACCTAACGGCTCCACTCTTCCCCCAGTCCCTTCCACAACTCAATTCAGCTCATTCATCCTGCATAAATTCAGGGAGCTTTCGGGTAAAGTCCGTTTTCTGCCAGGTTAATGGGCTAAGCTGCTCAAAGAAGGGTCCGGTGAAGCGGGTGAACGGCAGGAGTCCGTGGTAGGAACTGAGACTCCTCCTGAAGAGCAGCGAGAAGTTAGACGTGCCAGCTGCATCTCTTGATGCAAACCGAACAGAGAAACAGTCAGATACGCTTTTGCCACATGACACACCACCAGCACCAAGAGCTCAGCGTCTCCCCAGCGCACCTGTAAGTATCTGCCAATATTTAACGTGTTTAGAAACCACCTCCATGGACCTCACTCCTAGAGGCCACTGGAGGTGTTACTGTTTCACAGAATCACATGGGGTTGGAAGGGACCTCTGGAGATCATCAAGTCCAACCCTCCACCCAAGTGGGTCTACCCAGAGCAGGTTACAC
>JAOXNH010000067.1:21504067-21517890 GCA_028566575.1 Bartramia longicauda | reverse complement strand
GGGCAACCTGGTCTGGTTGGGGGTGTCCCTGCTGACTGCGGGGAGGTGGGACTGGATGGCCTTTGGAGGTCCCTTCCAGCCTGGACCAATCTATGAATCTATGAACCAATCCCAGCCAAGAGTCTGATGGGGGATGTTCCTAATTCCAATGGCACTCATCGTTACAATCTTGAGGGTATAAGTAAGACGAGTACCAGTATTCCAGGCTTTGACATTGCCTCTAGCAAGAACCAACTCAGCATTTAGGAGAAGGTGGCTAAAAATGCCCTTTACAACAAATAAATGCAGAGACCAAGTTGTCCCTCAAGAAGGAGAAAACCCACCATCCTCCAATCCTGCAGATGAGCAGGAAAGCTTGAAAGAGAGGGGTTATGCAATGGAACTACAGTGTAAAAAAAAAATAAAATGATTCAGCCTCCTTTCAGACCTTCTGCCACCTCGTAGCAGGCTTGTGACAAGGCAGTTGGGAGGACGGTGGGTTCTGTGGGCTGCCAACAGCCGGCACAGCTTTACCAACTGCTGCTCCAGCCCACTGCTTCGCACAGTCAGAAACCCCACGTACGCTCTCCATACACCGGCGTCCCCACAGCCACCACCCTCCTCGCTCATCCCATCTCTGCGACTGCACCAGTTGGGCTTCAGCTTGCTGCTAACAGGTTTGTAAGATCCTGGCTGTGAAGAGATTAACGGGGAGGAGGGGAGGGGGGAAGAAAAGCAGATCTCAAGGCAGCTTAACACAGGCAGAAAGAGCTCGGGGTTAAATGTGGCGTCTGAGTACAAGCTGGAAAAGGGAGCTGAGTGCTGGGCTCTGAAAACCAACCACCAGATTTGTCCTCTCGCTGGAGCCAAGGCTTTGAACATACATTAAGTGGCTATCAGATGTCCCCAACAGCCACCCCAATCAAGCTGCAAGCCGGGATAATTGCTAATGAATGTTCCCTACACTTTGTTTTCACCGTCTCCCATCACCAGCTCATCACCACCAGAAATAGCAGCAGAGCTGCCCAGCCTCCCTGCTCTGCAGCCCACAGCAAAAGAGCAAAGGAGGGGACGAGCCAGCTCAGAGACAGCAGAGACACGAAACCACCTTCTCTGACATTTGAGGAAAAAAAATAAAAAATCCTGCTGATTTTTTTTTTCCTCTTCCACCAATCTGTTAAAGTCAATAATTTTTTTCCCTGATTTCAGTAAAGGTTGCAGCAGGATGCGAGGGCTGTGCACGCTTGCCCAGCATCGCTGGTAACAACGTGGGGTTCAGGACCCTTAGCTCGTTCCTATTCCATCCCAGCGGAGGGAAAAAAAAAAACCCATGGAGGAGGGCCCTTGATTTCTTCACCCCTCCCCGAGAAGCTGCGTTTGCTGGAATGCGAGTACCATGAACCAAAGGCAGGGGAATCAAAAGAGCTGAAGAAAACCGTGCTGGAGGGGGAGTGCCAAACCATCGCTAACAAGATGAGCTCTGCTCCGGTGCATCCGAGGAAGGAACAAAGGCACCACGTGCAACGGAGCAGCGGCTCTGCGCAGCACAAAGCCGAAACGCTCCCCGGCAGCTTCGTTAGCGACCTTTCAAGAGCATCTTTCGCTCTTATTAAGGTCTCTGGACACAAAAGGAGACAAGCAACGGCAGTGCGGGAGACTGAAGGCTGACAGCGGGTGGCAATAGCCTACAGGCTGGCCTCCAGAGCCCTGCAATGCAGCCCGAGCTCTCCTCCACTCTTCTTGCCCACCGAGCCTGCAGCTGCCCAGCCCCAGCGCACATCCCGGCTACCCGGAGCGCGGCAGCGAACTGCACGCTGGAACCTGTAGTTCTTCAGCAGGTCACCACCATCCTCTCCATCTTACAGCTGCTGGGGGTGGCCTTGGGGCAGCAGCACAGAAGAGCGAGGAGGTGGTTGAGATGTTCTGCAAGGTTAATAACGGAAAGGGTTGAATCATTTTCCTGGCATGCCTGCTGGGTGACCAACAGGGGAAACACAGCTCGCTCTGCCAGGCAGCGCTGGGCCAGGACACCAGCTCCAGCCTTCATTTCCCCACTGCTCTCTAAGAGCTTTGAAATAAAAGAGGCAGCGCTGGAAAGCAACGCGGTCTGGAAAGAATAAAAGCAAGCGGAGCCCATGTGTTGGCAAGAGAGCTCCCCGTAAAACGCATTCAAAGGGGGGGGAAAAAAAATGATCTTGGCAGAGATGGCGTCCCCTCGGAAAGAGCAGGGCTGCAGTAACCAGCAGTGGCAATAAATCAGCTTTTCCCAGCAGGCAAAAACACGCTCCGGGCTCTTCCCCGGGCGCTGTGAGAAGCCCCGTGGCCACGCGCAAGGGAGAGGAGCAGGATGCGAGGCCTCTCCCAGGAGCCGGGTGCAACTTCCTTCACCCCGTTTTCTTGGTGATTTGTGGGAAAGGCGGATCCGTCTTCTTTCACGCCTCATAAGCTTCATAGCTGTCAGACTAACGTAACAGGTAATTAACTACTAAACAGCCATTTTCTCCTCCTCTCCGGAGGGAAATTGCTCACCATCCAGCTAGAAAATGTTTCTTTAAGAACAAAAAGGTTTGCAAAAGAGGAAAAGAAAGTCAGGAGTTTCTGGCAAGCGATGGGGGGTGCCACAGCCAAAGAGGGGCATTCGCAGCGCCTGCAACATGGATGTATGGATGCAGGAGAAATGGAGCCCTCAAAAATGAGAGAGCCGATGCTTATCCAGTTGTGGGTGCTGCCGAGCACCACCAGGGATAACCCCAGTTCCTGCCCCAAAACACCCCACGGAGCTGCCCGAGCGCAGCTGCAGCCCAAAGCGATGCAGCACTGGAAGTTCCGTTAGTGGCTCTGCAGCCCAGCTGCAGGGGGGAGTTATCAAATATCGAGAGGAAATAAAAAATCCCACCCTTCTTGGAGTCAGCAGGAGCAGCCTTCGAGAACTGCCGTGCCCAAGCGCCATCCATCCTTGTCGCTTTTCCAAGGAGAGTGGTGTTGAAGCATCGGTTCCCCGCCTGTTCTTCTAGCAGCGTTGGTATCCACCACCTCTTTAGAAGGACAGTCACTGGTGGGGATTATCTGGCCAATCTCCCAAACCCAGCCTTCACCCTGAAGCGCTCCAGGACACATTCACCCAAGGGTGACACTCAACTAGCAACTGGAGCCATGGCCTGGGCCAGGAGATCCAGGTTCACTGTTGCTCTGTATCACCTTCTCCTGACTCAGACCTCTAGTTTGGGAAAGAGCTTGCAGAGCGCCAAGTGCTTCACTGCGAGGTTTGATCTCCCTCATGACATGGTCTTGCATCACATTTTCAACTTCCAGCACGTTTTCAAGCATCATCTTTCAAGGACTGGTTCCCTCTGCCTCAGCACAGGCCAACCAGCCTTTGGCTCACAAGAAACGTAACATTTTCCTAAACAGAAACCCCAAAGCAGATCCAACTTTCTAGAAACGCCAAATTTTCTAGCCCGAGGCAGAAACATCCAGCCCTGCAGCCTTGCGGGGAACACGCATCCGAGGAACTCTACGCGCTGCCCTTGGCCACAGAAGATGGCCACATGGATGCAGAGAAGGCACTCAGCAGAGGCTGGGTTAGAAAAGGGATACACGCTCCTGTTCAATCCGAATCAACGGAAGGGGCAAAAAGGAAAAAAATAAGAAAAGCAGGATCACAAAGAAACACAAACAAAAGCCCAGAGCCAAACTTTTGTTTGAAAGCCTGTCAGGTCTAGACTGCAACGTGTGAGGAAGGAACAGCTCGCAACCACAGCTGCTAATGGTTATGGATTTGGCAATCAAAATGTCTTTGTTAAAAAAAAAAAAAAAAAAAGTTAACTGCCTTACTATTGAGGTTACAAACCGCAGCCTTGATGCATTGTTGCAGTCAACATCCTCCCTGCTGTTTTTGAGAGCTTACATCTGCTGCTGGCAGATCATGTGCTGGCAGCGGCTCCCTTCGCCAGGATGCGTGAGGCGTTTTGCTTGCCTGCCTTCCTTTCCTCTCCTTCCCACAGCGCTGCCTCTCAGCCCTTGCCCGCTCTGCCCCTCGCACGCTGAGCTGGTACGCAACCAGCTCCAGAGGCAGCAGGCTGGGATCGCCGTGGGATCCTTCCCTCAGCCGCTCGAATCCATCCGGTGGGTGTTCTCCGCCTCCCAGCCTCCAACCCGGCTCTCGTCGCGTTCCTACACCACAAGCTGTACTTTGATTCAAAGGGCAGGGGAAGCAATTAAAACGTAATAAGTAATAACAGGACTTTGAAATGTAGATTTAATATTCAAACTCGTGCTGGTGCACGCGGATTTAAAAACACTGTGCAGGCTGCCAGGGCTACGGCCTTCAGGGAGACCTGGAGGAGCCCGCAGTGCCGGCAAACGCGGTGCAGGCTGCACCCGCTCCGCTCTCCCTGAACAGGCGGCGCAGGACCTACAGCCACCAACACCCTGCCACGGCTCAAATCCCAGCCTGAGAAAACACCCACCCGTGGCAAACCCTACCAGCAGCGCGAAAAGGGCTTGAGATGTTTACAGAGCGCCTGACGACCGGCAGGGGAAACTGGGTGGACTCGGAAAAATATTCTGTAGTGAGCCAGGCTCAGCTGAAAGAGCCGTTTTCATCCTCCTGTGCCAAGGGCCGGCGGAGGCAGGGCTGACCTCAGCTGCAATGCAGCCCCTCCACCCGCACGGCCAGACGGGACCTGGCAAGGAGAAGGAAAGAGGGCGATGGGGAGGAGGAGATGATGGGGAACCGGGGCACCTGCTTCTGGTTCAAGCAGCTCAGAGGCCTGCACTCTGCTCCATACAGCCACCCAGCAGCTTCCTAAAGTCCTTCCATAAATCAGAGTTGCTCTGCAAAGAGACAAAAGCGGAGCAGCCGAGCACAGCAGGTGACGGAGATGGGCTGAACTTTGGGAAATAGAAACCTGACTTTAGTGAGCACAGCCCTGTGCAGATAAGGGATCCACGTCCCTGCCCTGCTTTCCTTGGGCAACCACCACTCCCCGCGCTGACCCTTGCTGCTGCTCCCCAAGGAGGTGTGATGCCCACGGCCGCTTCCAGCTATTGATTGAATCCCACCAACGTGATGGGATTTCTCACGGCCCAACACACGGCAGAACCAGGATACGGAGCGATCGGTCTGTTCAGGGTTATGAAACTGGTGACACACCGAGGGAAGCTGAAGCACGCGGAGTCCTCGGGCACTGGTACATTTACCACAGCGTTATATTCTGTAGCTTCCAGCTCCTCTGCCATTTGGGGTCATCACCTAAAGGGTGGTCACAGCTCAACCTGGTGGAGCTCCAACCGGATGGTGAGAGCGTGGGGCACCTGAGCAGCAGCCAGGCCCGAGGCCAATTTTAACTAACCCTTGGTTTCAGCATTAAATAAAAAACAAACAGCAAGAAGGCTGGAAGTATCAGTGACCACATCTGAAAGGAGAAAAAAAAAATAATCCCCCATCACTGCCTAGTTTGCTGAAATGGTAGCAGAGGCTAAGTCCACAGTCATCATTAATTAAGTCATACGCTTCAGCCTTGGCTTCGTTTTTTCCCTAGGGTCTAGGAAACCAGAGGAGAGGGCAAGCTAGCCTCTATCATTCGATTTCTTTGGCATGTTAATGCATTCCTAAATTAATCATCATCAAGTGACAATCTCTCCTTCATCTTAACAGACTGAGCAGTGGCCTCGGCAAACCTGCTGGCTTATGCAAGGCAGCTGGAGCCTCAGAAGAGCCTCTGATGAAAACCAAAGCACTTCACATAAGGAAAAACTCCCCCATCTCTTACCAGCTATAATCCAAAGCAGCTGTGTGCCTGCTCCGCGCTGCTCCCACAACCACAAACCAGGGAGGCTTCACGCGGTGAGAAACCGAATAAAGAGATGGCTCACCCTGCAAGCCAGACTAATGCCTAATTCTTCTTGATCCGGAATGGGGCTACACGCAAAAGACAAATTCAGCTTCGGAGAATCCAGGGACCTGCAAAGTTCAAAGGCCTTTCGTGGGCTGCAATCATTAACAGCCACCGAGATCGCCGCAGAAGGAAGGAGATCAGATCCAGACCCCAAATCCCTGCTCAGAACCATTCACTGGTAGAGGTGCAGTAACTAAACCTCAGGAATGAGAAGGCAAATATCCCGTTGGTGGGGGGTGAGCGGAGGTGCCAGGGCAGCCACAGCATCGCACAAACGAGCATTTGTCTCGCTCCGAGCCTGCGCTGGGAAACCTTTACTTTGGGGAGAAGGTCCTCGTAAAAAGTCTCTACGTATTTATACTGTTCTTCAAAGTACACGTCAGTGTGTACGCTTGTGTTTCTCCCTCTCGTTAACTTCTTTCCTAGGAAAATATTACCAGCAGGCCATTGTTCCTTTATTTGGAGATAATCCCAACAGGCACCTTCTGGAGTCTTAAATATAGACAATTTCTACCCTTCTTCTTCACTCTTATTTGAGAATTTAAAGCGAGTCCTGCACGCTTGGTGCCCAAGTCTCAGTTTTTGGGGTTATTTTCACTGGGGAGGGAAGAGGAGGGCAAGAAATAAACACAAATTTCCTGAGAGGGAACGACAGAGCCCATTTAAATGATAGTTGCAATCTCGTGGCCCAAAAATAGCTTAGCCATGTTCCCTCGTGCAGATTTAGGACACTAAGCGATCACCTAGAAATGAAAAATAAACACTTTACTCCCGTCAAACATAATTACCCAATATTTCAACCCGAGGTAATAGCTACATCTAGGTATCAGCATGTCTGCACACCCGCATTCAAAATAAGTCTAAACACACCTATCAACTATGGAAATAGCAGCAGCGGAAACGTTCTTTTTCCAGTTAAAAGTAATAGTCTCTGGGATCAAAGTCATTAGCAAAATGAACATGGACTTCAGAGCACATTAAACCGGCATAAACGTAAATAGTTCCCTGCTTGCTTTAGGCTCCTGCCAAGCCCTGCCTGCACCGGCCCACGTTTCCCCAGCGAGCGCTGCTGAAGTCACCGACACCTCACGCGGGAAAAGAAAGGCAGCTCCTTGCTCAGCTCGAGGTGTCGGTGACGTCAGCCCCCGGAGCGAGGAAAAGCCAGTCGTCAGTGCTCACATCTCAACGGGGGGAAGTTTCCAGGTCACTTTTAGCGACGAAAAGCATAACAAAGGGATCATTCTGGTCTTGACCAAGGCTTTTTGGGTGGCTGCCAGGAAGAGAAGGAAACAAGCCCAGAACGCGCTCCGAGGAGGTGTAAGATGTGCAAAGCTCAACTGGAAATAGTGAGGTTTAAGAGCCACGCGGAGGGAGCTCCGGGCACCAGCCAATTCAGCGGGGCTGGATTCAGAAAGCAGCTTTCGCTTCAGTCCCCTGCCAACAAAGCAGGGGACACCTGGTACCTGGGGTGGCCTTTCCTGCCTGAGAGTAACTTCTGCTCCTGGAGCGGCTTCCATCCAAAGGTGACAGCTTTGAGCGGTCATGTTAGGCACATCTCATCTCCGACGGGGAAGCACTGCTTTATTTTCCACACAGGAAAGAGACCCAGAGGAACGGATTTAACTAGTTCATGCAATAAGTAGCACGACTGGGATTAGGGCAATGTCATCTGACGCGACGCTGATTTTAATCACAAGGACATCCCTGCTCTGCTCTTCCTCTGCTCCCTGCCAGCTCCTGCACACGGGATCCTGTTCTGTCATCACTTCTCGCATGGCCCAGCAGATCTTGCAAACCACTTCCAACAACCTCCATGGGTCTTCAAATCCTGTGCGCAGGGCAGAGCTGGGAGACTGAGCCCTCTGAAGGGGTGACACAAGGCCTGACTCACAGGTCTGGTAAGACTGGGGATAAATAACCAGTCCCTAATAATAACGCAAGCTCTCGGGGCAGGGCCTTGGTCTGAGCCTGCTGGTGCAGCAGCCAGAGAAACACAGCATCATTGCTTGATGTTGTTTTTTGAGCACAAGTGTAAAAAAATATATTAAATGAGGATAATGATAGAAAAATACCAGCAGGGTGCCACTAACATCTTCATTAGCAACCTGAGAGAAGATGCAAACAGCAAGGAAATTAAATCTGCAGACGGTACTAAATAGGGGGAGGATGACAGCATCAAAAAGACTGAGAAATAATAGGAAAGTCACAGGAGAGAGAGACCAGGAAGAGTCTCCCTTGCCTACGGGAACCAATGGTCTCAACAGAGAGTCAAAACAAACTTCCATGGCTCCTGAAAAAGGCAGGGCCACCATCAAAAGGCAAGAAGCAGGACAGGGAACTATTTCATCTTCAGGTGGTGGGTATAATCTGCAAACGTGGCTTCCCTGCACTTGCCAAATTATTTCTTCCGGAAAAATGCAGAAGCTTCAAAGGTGAGTTTGGTGAGAGGAGAGGCGTGAGTCAAAGCACAGTGCCTGCAAAGAGCTCTGCGGTGGCTCGCTCTCCGCGAGGTCTCTGCTGCCGCATCCCATTACCTTACTTGCGAATCCACTGCAGATCGTTAGAAAACAGTCCATGTTTTCTGCGTGTCCTAAGTGGTGAAAACACGTCCTCATCCTTCCCCTCTCCCCCTGAAGCGAGGAGGAGTCTTTGTCCACCAAGAACTGGATGGATGACACTGCTGACAAGCGGCTTCGGTGCCGGTGGCTGATGAACCTGGGCTGAATCATCAGCATGAGCAACAGGGATTTCCTACTCCCAGCAAGATCCAGCTCAGATCTGAGCTGGCGCTGCACCCTTTTTCACCCTGTGAGCATTGGGCAATTAAATTAATCTCAGCTTTCTTCAGGTGCACTCGCTGCTCATGAGAGTCCACAAAAACATAAATTCCCTCACAAAGCAGCTTTAGAAGGATGCTCAGGTGCCTGAATTCAATCTTAGCAGCTCAGGGAAACGAACACTGCATAAAGCGGGCCTGGGAAACAAACGGCCCACTGCGAAAAGGACAACAAATTAGGAATTATAAATAGTTTGCAATATGGGAGCAGCCAAAAGCCAGTGAGATATGTACCCACACACGCCACAGCATCGTGGCACCGAGAAGAGAGGTAAATGTCTCGGCAATAGCTCCAATAACAGCGCTCCTGGAATAGCCTACTCTTCCCCCAGTGCTTCTGCAGCCAAGCGGTGCCAGCGAACGGGGAGGAATTTATAGAGACCAGAGCTAATTGTGAGGCTCCTCTACAGGAAGATTAAAAGCTAGTTACCTACTGCTCCGTTTCCAGAATGGAAACTGTCACAGCCATTTTACCAATGCCTGAAGAACATACCCAGAAAGGAAGAGCGGGAATCATCAGGGAGAGAAAAGTACTTGTGAGAGACCAGGATATATTTTTCCACCAAGGAGGAAGAGATTCTCCACTTAAAACCAAACTGTAAATCATTAGATGCTACAGGGACAAAAACCACCCAACACCAGCCCCAGTGTCCTTTCCTTCTCTCTCTCCTAAGACTTGGTCCCATACAAGGCCAAACACTCCTGCAGATTTTGATGTATTCCAGTCCCAAAGCTCCCTCTGCTGCTCATATTCCAACCTCTCCTCATTCCGCCCACAACTTGTGAGACGAGACACAACCTCATCAGAAATATTCTCTTCATCTACAGTTTCCATCTCTCTCTGCTAAAAAACTCGCAGGGTTTGGGAATGCCAATTTCTGTAAGAAACAGCCCACAGCTGCTGATGTCTCTCCAGCTCTTCATGGCAAGAAGACATCCATCAGCCTGGTGCGTCCTCCTCTTCCATCCCAAGGAATCAATTTATTCTGTCTCACAAGATGGTCTTGGTTCACTATCAAGCCCTAGATGGTCTGGTGAGTCCCATAAGACCTAACCTGACTTATACAATGGCCAGTGGAGTGACCGGACATGAAACGGTATCAAGAACAGCCGTGCCAGGCTTGGTACCAACAAAACACACCCCAGGGAAAGCCACCACTCCAGGTTTTGGGCCTGGAGTCAGTCACAGCATCACAGCCACAGACCTCAGGAGGTCTCTCATCCAACCATCCGATCCAAGCAAGGTCAGCGCTGAATTCAGGTGAGGTTGCTCCAGGTTCTGTCCTATCAGGTCTTGAAAATCCTCCCAGGTGGAGACCACACAACCCCCCTGGGCAGTGCAAGCTCCAGTGCTCGGCTGTCCTCACGGGGGAGTTATTGTTCTTAGGTCACATTGAAACCTTCCCTTTCAATTTATCACCCTTGTCTCTCATCCTCCTGCCACGGAATCAGTAGAGTTTGGTTGTCTCTCTATAAGCTCCTTGCAGGAAGTGGAAGGTCTCTTTTCTTTCCCAGCCTCTCCAGCAGGCACGTGCTCCAGTCCCCCACCATCTTGGTGGCCTCCCACTGGACTCATTCCAGCTTATGAACATCTGTTTTTTATGATCACAGTATTCCAGATGTGGTTTAACCAATGCTGAGGCAACGGGGATCACTTCTGGCCACACTGGGCTATCATGCCATCAGCTCCCCTTCCTGCCAGGGCTCCCGTTCTGCTCACTGGCTGCCAAGATCCCCTGTGCCTCCAGGAGATCCGCTCCCCAGCATCGAAGCAGGGGTGAGTCCACCCCAGCCGCAGGGTCTGGCATTGGGCCTTCAGGAAGATCACATCAGCCCTTTCCTCCAGCCTGTTGAGGTTCCTCTGAATGGCAGCCCTGCTGCTGAGCAGTTCAAGGTAAAGTTCAAGGAAGAGAAGTTCAAGGAAAAAGCCCTGAGGAACATCACCTGCAACCAGCCTCCACGGAGATTACAAGGCAACCACCACAGCACTTTGAATCCAAATGACCCAGCCAGTTGTCAGCCCTGGAAGTCCACCTACCCAGACTATAATGACTCACCTTGGATGCACGCATGCTCCAGGAGATCAGGCTAAAAGCCTTAACAAATACAAAGTCAAAGATATTCACCACTCTAATTACTGGACCATAGAAGGTAATCAGCTTAGTCAAGCATGATTTTACCCCTAGGTAAACTCACACTGGCTATTCCCGATGTCCTTCTCCTCCATGTGCCCAAAATTGGCTTCCAAGAGGAATTGCCTTATGAATTTCCGAGAGACCAAAGGGAAGCCAACTGGCCTGAAGTGTCCAGGATCATCCTTACTTCTCTTTTTGAAGATGGATATGTTAGTCTCCTTTCTACAGTTAGCAGGGTCTTCTCCTGATCTCCATAACCTTTCCAATGTAAGGGTGGCCTCACAAAGACATCTGCCAACTCTCTCAGCACATTTGGATGCACACCATCAGCACCCATGGGCTTGTATGGGTTGAGATTCCTCAAAGGACTCCTGATTCAATCTCCCTTCACTACAGGTACTCCCTTTCCTCCTCGTGCCCTGCCTTTAGGCACAAGATCTCTGGGAGATCTTGTTGGGGGAGCCTGAGGCAAAGAAGGCCTCAACTTTATCTGTGTCCCTGGTCACCAAACCACCTGCCTCATTCGGCAAAAAGCCACTCAAACATCCCCTGACTCCCTTGGGAGTCTTGATCCACTGTAATCTCCAGCTGTCCCTCCTTCCCTGTATCTAGGGGCTCTGGGTGTCCTTTCTGCAGGGTCTCTGTGAAGACCCCACAGCTCTCCTGTCTCCCTTCACATCCTCTACCACACAAATCCCTGCAATTACTGCAAAGTCTCTGCTGGCTGAGCTCAGGGAGCTGTTTGCTGTGCTCCAAAAGCAGCCAAATAGGTACTTGATCCTTCCTAATCCAGAGTCCTCCCTGAGATGGGAAGATCAACGTAGTTATAGCCAGAGGTAGCAAAAGATTGCTGCTTGGCTGGGCAAAACTTGGAGCAATTCTTTCTATTAGGGCTCCCATGAAGTTTCAGGAGCTATCAGTGCTTTACAAGTTACATGGAGGTAAGCTGTAAGCTCCCGAGTTTGCCAAATGAGGACAAAAACAAGAAATGCAACATCAATGCATTCAGGTTCCTGTCTCCCACAGCCCAGCTCAGCCACAGCCTCCTGCTGCGCATCCGTCCATGCAGCACGGGAAGCAACAGCCATCACCAGCCCCTCCCGAATGGTCTCTCCAGCCGGCATTGGTTTCATTAAACAGGTGTGGGTCCCTACCGAAAAGAATTCCAGAGTTAGTCCATCGCTCCCTTCCACCATTGCCGAAATGCATTTACTCGGTCCATTCTCCTTCTAGCCCTACAAGACCGTGTAGTAGTTGTGTCTTCTCTCACCACAGCCTAAAATCTCCATTCAATGCCTTCTCTAGACCACCCCATGGAGGCAAGTCATATTACTTTAAACGTTTGCTGGCTAATGCAAGTTTGTAAAGGTTAATTTGCTGTACTCACCTGCTCGTTAAATTGCTCTTGCGATAAACAATCGGTGATGTCCACACAGCCTAGGAGGCACCCTGAGGGATAATCGCTTGGAAATTCCACATCTGCATCAAAAGGAACATCTCGTAATGAGCCCCACATCCCCACACAGAGCTGGGGTCTTCTGTCCCTCAGGTGCCTTTCCCTCCCACCATTCACTTCTACTTTTTGAGGCACAAGAAAACACCCACCAATTTTAACACCCTGTCATTCTTTTTCCAGCTCCGGATCTTCACTGTGACAGGACTAAGGTTGGGAGAATTAATTATATACACACCTTCCCTGCTTGGTTTCTGAGAGGGGAACACATAGTGCAGGAAGAGCCCCTTGCCCTGACAAGGGAGCAGACAATCCTGCTGGGTGATATTTAAGCTGGGTGAGGAGCAGAAACACCACACAAAGAGCTGTACAGCGTAGCCCCCAGCATCCTCCCACCCCCGCATGAGAGACTAACGTCTTCCCGAGAACCTGCAGCTTTTCAATCCTGATTTCCGCAAGGTCAGAATACGTGAAAAGCCTTTAACACCACTGTAAACAGACTGAAGCACACGCCACTTCACACACAGGCAAGCACACACTCCATAGCTTATTGTTTCAGCCAAGAACAACATGAAGTCCTCTGCCATCAAAGGCTCTCACAGAAGCCAGGTGCAATTTGGTGGTGTTTGTGCCTGGAGAAGGTGACCAGGTAAAGGACGGAGTTAAAAATCTGCCACCATATCCATTCGGCTGACAAAACGTAGAAAGGATGAAGAGAATTCCAAGAACAGAAGGTTAAGAAGCGAAGCAGTAATAAGCGCTCAGCAGAGGGGGCTTTCTGACACTGCTCATTACGTGGCTCAATGTACCAAATAATACAAAGATCCGAGGAGAGAAGTTCACCTTTCTGGAGCAGCATTCTGTAGGTGGTCTCCAGTTCAGAGATTTCCTGAGGGGAAGGTCTTTTAGCAGTAGCTGCAATCCATAACCGCCCTCTATGAGATGTGTACCAGGTCCTGCCCTCCACCCTAGAGAATAAAGGAGAATTTAGGACTTATATTTCAGCAGAAATCACCCACAAGGACAGATTTTTTCAATGGAACGTTTTGCGACACTATTCCTGCTGCTAAGCTTTGCCCTCACTGTTTAAACTCAAGCGAGGTGTCAGCACTACAGACAAAAGCTGAGATGGGCAAGAAATAAAGCCACAAGCAGAGCGTGTCCTCGCTGCTTTAGAGAGACAGCAAAAAAGGACATCAGTCCCCTGCAAGCGCGGCAGTGTGTCAGACACGTGTGTAGGACAATCACAGAATCACAGAATCACCTAGGTTGGAAGGGACCTTTGAGGATCATCTAGTCCAACCAATGAAAAAAAAAAAACCACCACCAAACCCAACAAAAACAAACAAAAAACACACACAAAACACCACCCAACACTAATCCATATCCCTGAGCACCATGTCAACTCCTCTCTTGAACACCTCCAGGGATGGTGCCTCAACCACCTCCCTGGGCAGCCCATTCCAACGCCTGACAACCCTTTCAGTAAAGAAATATTTCCTAATATCCAACCTGAACTT
>JAOXNH010000067.1:21441605-21457069 GCA_028566575.1 Bartramia longicauda | reverse complement strand
CTGAACCAATGGATGCTCTCACAGGAGAACACCATGTGTCTAAGCAATTGGAGTTGGTTGCAGAGTGGACTTCTCCAGGCGCTGCTGGGGGAAACCAGCTGGAACCAAAGTCTTGGAAGCCTATGGCAAAAAAAGAGAGACAGCAGCGCAAGCCGGCGGTGCCTCGGCTGTTGTTTGGCTGCGTATTTGGAGTAGTCCTGATGATGTGTGGTAGCTAAAATATCCTCTTGTACGCAAAGCTTTCTAGTTGTATTAGTCATCCATCAGGCTTCTGGATTATTTAAGTGCTGAAGCTCTCCTCAAAGAACAGCAATAGCTATTTGTAGAAAGGTACATAATGTGAAGTGCAATTCCAGTATTTTAGAGCGACGCTGCTTGAGATGTTTTTGGGAATGCTGCCTCTCCTGTTGTGGGACTTCATGGTCTGTAAAGCCACTATTAGAGATCTCTAATCTTCTAATTGGTTTTAGGGACTCGAATGGTGGTGCTATTAGGGCTTCTTCTCAACTTTTTTCCACAAAATCATTCCTTCAGCTGTTGGATGTTGATCTCCAAATGCCCATAAACCCTGAGGAAAAGGGGACAGTGACCGAAGAGGTGCTCTGTAGTGCTAAGGAAGAATCTTCTACTCGGCACGGAGGGGCCACCAACTCAAATAGTCCCTGACCAAAGCCATCTTCTACAACTCCTCAACTGGTACTGACTTGATCTAAGTCCGAAAACACCTGGTGCTGAACTGGTCCATTTTTAAGCTGTAATTCATCTCTCTGCTGTTTATGGAAAATCTTTAGGGCAGCTGCTAGCTAGAAGGTTAATTACAATACAGCGTGATTATAGTCACTTAAACTTAGAGAAAACTCCAATCTTCCTGGCTTTTGTAGTGCGTATGGGTTCTCTTCGTTGTATTCTCACCCAAGAATTAAATGCGGGGTTTCATGTAATGTTTGAGATTCACAGACTGGCAAAACACTTGTTCTTTACTTATGCAGTCTGGCTTTTATGTAACTCATTATTTTTGCTCAAATGTTGCAGAAAGTCTGTTTCCTCTAGCAACAGCCACCAGATGTTTAGCTGAACAAGACTTAATTCTTTAAAATTGACCTGTAAGAAATGTGTGAAGGCGAGCACGGGGGCGGAACAATTGTATATCAGCATGATTTCCATTTCCTTGCCAAAAATCCAGTGCAAGCCTTGCAGTTTCATCTGAGCAACGATGGATCTTTATTTTTTGTGGTATGCTGTGAGTCCTTTTCCATGGGTTTTAACATCTCCATAAATGTACTGTTGGGGGGAGGGGGGATGGGATTAAGTTGTCTTACGAGAATTAGCGTTAGCTGGGTAATTAGCACTGTATGGGCGAGGTCTGTCTGGGGGATGTGCCACCATGTATGGGTCTTGCTGTGGGCTCTGTTGTCAGATAGGCTTCTCACCCACCTGTAGGTCTCCTGTGATCAACCCCTCTGCTTTGCTGGACTCACTCTATTGCATAGTTCCATGGGAAACCAACTCCTGTCTGGGTTTTTCAGCTGGATGAAGGGAGTGCCCCAGTGTTTTACTGGAGGGCATGGGGTGAGAAGTCCTGATGGTGACTCCAAGGACGTCCAAGCAGTTCCTGTCTCTGAAACATCCCTGTTCTAGGGCTTCAAGTACCATTGTCCTTCCAAGGCCACTCTGCATGGGAGAAGACTGTACAGAGACTCTTCTGCTGGAGGTGAATGATCTGGTACTTGGATTTTGGGCTTTTCCTCTTTGGCTCTGCGAAGACTGGGTAAATCAAAGCAGAGCCGTGCCATTTCCCTTCCCCACAAGGATAACTTGCTCCAGATCCCGTTGTCCTTCCCCTTGAGCAGTTTGGACAGAAGGTGTGTGTACTGGACAGCCAAGGTGGCTGTAATGGCGGTCTCCTGGCTGGACCTTCAGTCAGTCTCTGAGCAGCATCGTTGGTACAGGTACGATGCAGCTTTTAAGAATCTGAATGCAGGAAAAGCTGCATGGATAATCCTCAAGAATAATAAAATTATTGGTCTTTAACTGAGGGAACTGGTGACAGGTCCATACCAGAGAAGTATGGATTGGGTAGAGAGGGGCAGCTCTGCAAATGGCTTCAAGGTTTCAGATGTCCAAGTATCTGGTTTAGGTTAAAGATATTTCTGAGGGAAATAACCCTTACCTAGTGCTGGAAATGCTTTGGGACACAGTGCAGGTGCTCCAGCCTTTGCAATAATGGATTTGGTGTATCAGCCTTGGGTTTGGTGCTTTGTCAGAAGTTCTAGATGCCTGCTGTGACATTTTGACCGCTTAAGCAGGAGTTAACTTGAATGTCCTTTTCTTCTGGTGAGATTTGAGTCCGGTACCTGAAGTAGCACCTCCATCTCCTTTCCCTCATGCTGCTTACATCAGGTTCGTGTTTTCAGTAATTTTGAACACTACTGAGTGGGGATACTGACAGCAAGCCCTTGCTAAAATGAGCTTGAGGGCCACGTGTTCGCTGGCTGCTAGCTGGGTTTTACTGTGTTTACTGGCCGTTGTCATCCTTGCACAGCTGGTTGCATTTGTTTCTCCTCTACGTACATGCTAGATAACTCCTTTTTAAAAATGCTGCCAACTTATTTTGCTCACTAAATACCTGCCAGGTTGGAAACCCAGTGTTTCCTCTCCTGCTCTCCCCTGGTGGGATGGGGGAGGGAGGCTGTGCGACATCCCAGTGTCTCAGGGTGGAAGATGTGGCTGTGGTTTCAGTGGAAGCTGTTGCTACTGCAGTTAACACAAATGACAGACTTTATGTTCTTGGCCTTCTGCTGTTACACGGGGTATGAAAAGAGCTGCTAAAAGTTACCAAACAGGGGAAGCACAACTCCTCAAGTACATGCATTTATTCCGAGGTGTTAGAAGAATCATAAACGTCCAGTTGTCCCCAAGTTCCTCAGCTGTCAATTCAATGAAACAATGGTGTGTGTCAACCTGCTGCCAACCTACCTTGGGCTGTCTCTGAGGCTTTTTATAACCTCTCGGCAGGGATTCAGCTCAGGAACCTGATGGAAATCCTTGGAGGTCTGGAGCTGGCTTGCTGAGAGTGCAGGAGCTGGAGAGACTTGAAGGTGTTAGATGGAAGGTGGAACAGGAAGATGCCACTTAGCTCAATGTTAAATGGGATGAGCCATCTGATGTGTATGGCTGTTCTGGTAACTCAGGGACTACTTGGCTCTTCTGACCAGCTCATCCACGTCCTTCAGCCTCCAGGAGACACTTAAAGCCTGGTTGTGACTCCTGCTCTGTCCTTCCTTGTACCTTGGACATGGGCAGAGGTAGGAACCTGGGACCAGGCAAGGTCAGGATGAGGGAGGTGATGGTATGCTTGGGCACTGCTCTGCCCTGCCTGACCTGTCGCTGGGAATACCATCGGGGTAAGTCTCTCCCTCTAACCCAGCACCAGGCTTGGGAGTACTCGGACTCTGTGCTTCCTGTTGCTTGTCTGTCCTGTGCTCCCTGGTTGTAGGATGCTGGTGCTGTTGGTACCATTTGTGAAGCTGTTCTGGACCCTATGGGCAGGGTGTTGCTCTCTAGTTGAAGAGCCATGACCTAGACCTACAGGTGCTGACTCTGGGAGGCTCCTTTGGGCTGGAGTTGCCTCATCTTTCCTTAATTTCAGTTTTTGGCCTGTCTCACCTGGCTGCTATAGTCTGGACTAATCCTGGTCTGTTGCAGCCCCAGGGACGGGGTGGAGGACTGTAAGCCACTCCGTGATGTGGAAGCAGCGTTTCAGACTCCTGGGGTGCTGTGGGGCACTTGTGGAGCCATTTGGGGATTCACCTGAAGGCAGCCACTAGGAAGAGCACGGGAAGCAGATTATAAATATGACTGGGATAAACCAACGGCTGTCTGAGGGAGGTTTACCTGCTCTTTACTTCCTTCGGGTCATGAGAAATCTGGAGGTACATGCTTATTTGTTTCACTTCTAAGGTTTTGGAAGTCTCACTGGTTGTTTCCCAGGAAAATAAATGCCACCACCCAGAAAACTAAAGCTTATTTATTGATCACCACATAGATCAGGTACCAGCTACTTATATTTATACATGAATTGGAAAAATTGTCCTACAGTGTAACTGACCTGTCCCTCAAACCCCCAACACCCCACCGTAACGTGTACCTGCCATGGTAATCCAGGAAGTAATTCCTGTAAAAGGCTGTAAAATCTTAATCCTTTTACTTTCTCAATATGCAGGTGTTTAGGAGAGGTCAGAGGACATGTGGGTGTTGTCAACTGGATTTGGTACCATTTCAGGGGAAACCAAAAGAGCCTGAGCAGTAATTAAGCGAACTCCTATGCGTTTGGATGGGTGATGAACAGCCCCGCTAACGACCACTGGGCTGCTGGCTGCTGGAACTTGGCTCTGCTGAGAGGAACTGCTCCTGGAGATGGCACCTTCTATTTCCTTTCAAAATCCTATGGTGTGAGAGGTCCCAGATTTGCACATGTGCTGCACCTGCACGCGTGCCCTGTGGTAGAGGAGCAGATCAGCTTCAGACAGGGGTTATCCTACTTGCTCCCCAGCTGACAGGTAGTGGTAAGTGGTTTCTGAAGGCAAATAGGCCATCCCTGTCGTCTTGTCCTCCTCAAGCACCAGCAGGGGTTTGCAGTGTTGTAGTAAATCACTTCAGAGAGTGCGGGTAATGAAGCGAGGTCCCCTGGGGAGGTTGTGGCAGCGGTTGGACATCTGGCTGGTGCTGGTAGACGTGGTCAAGCAGTGATCCATCGCAAACAAGCGTTTGGATATATTTAAGTGGGCTGTCCCCTCTTCCATCAGCCAGCTTCACCTTGTCCGGAGACACATCCTGCAGAGGGGTGATGGCCAGACCACCCTGGTTGAGAGTTTATTTTCCATTTTAATGTTGAGTCTTCAGATGCTGGCAAGTCCAGTTTTTAGCATTTCCTTTAAAAGGCAGCAGATGTCACATTGTCCTCAGTGTCCTTCTCTCCTGAACTTTCTTCTCCTCCGGCTGAATGAGAACCAAAACTGTACAGTTGCTGTGACAAAATATGTTCTTCTGGTTCTTGGTCTCTTGTGTGTTGGAGGCAATGTCACTTAAAAAAAGGAAAGACCTTTCCGCTGTAGATGCCTAAGTTGGCCACGCTGAAGCTGTATTGAGTTTCACTTTTTGTGGGATGCTGTCTTGGAGGACATAGTGGTGGTCCTGTGAACAAGAAGACTGGTCAACCTCAAATGAGCTCTGAAGGCTGCAGGCTCAAAAAGATGCTGAGAAACCTCACTTGATGCAAGCTGTGGAGCACTGCTCTGTGATCTGTGGGTACCAGCAGGCTACACAGGTTCAGAAAGAAGCGGGACAAGTTCCTTCAAGTCGGGGAAGTCAGTCCAGTGTCGTTGCATTGATATCACTGCAGGTGGTGAAATGGTCTTCAAGTCCCTAGCTCCGATATGGAACATCACTGTGGCTTCTTGTGGTCTTGGCTCGATGTTGCTACCGGCCACCGAAGATGGGAGTATTGTGCCAGACACGGCCTGTGTGCATCTTGGTGTGCTTGCTCACGCTCTGATTGCACCTGCACTTTCATGGCATGAATTTCTTTGGAAAAATCTGAAATGTCCTTGTGCCACTGGCTGATTTTCATGACTTGACTGAGAAGACTGTGCTGGAAGCAGCAGGAATTTTCTTTCCCGTGCAGTGGTATTTTGTAGCTGAATACAGAGCCACTTTCAGGTTTCAAGTCACAAAAGATGACTTTTGAGAAGTGCCTGATGTCCAGGCCAGTACTGGGCATGGTACAGAGATGCTGTCAAGAGGTGCTGTCCTCCCTTGTGGCAGAACTGCTCTGTAGGCTAAAGAATTGGGCTTGTTTTCTTAGCTTTCTCAAGGTTATGTTGTTTGCACGAAAGGGAGACAGGCACTCACTGTGAGGAAGGAATTCATCTTGGAAATACAGTTTTAAGGTAGGACCTGCAGGTGATGAGGGAGGCAGGGCTTCGGCAATGTGTTCTTGGAGGCTCAGTCTTTACTGAAGTGAGGATTTGGTGCTGGGAAAGGATTTGGACAGGAGGTTGGTGCCTTTTAGAGGACAGAAAGACCTTTAGTAACATCAATACTCTGACTCCTCTCGTGGTTGGGAGCGAAGTCTCTGCATCGGATAAACCCCCCACTTCTTGTTTTAGATGATGATATTAAAACTGATAGGGTGGAATACGGTGTCGTCTCCCCACTCAACGGGATTGGTGCTCCTGAAATGAATGCTAAAGCCCACTGTGAAGGACTCTGCCAGCCGTGACTAGTCCAGGGCCATGTGTTGCAGGACAAAGGAATGTTATCATCAGGGTGCACTTTCCTTGGCTACAAACCTCTGTGAGTTCCTGTGGTGTACCCCTGCTTCATTTTAAAAGAGAAACTCAACTCTTGAGTCTAGATGAGTGTGAGAGGGTAGAACAAATAGCTTTCTCCTCCAACTTCAGGAACCAAGGACTATCCTCTGACCATTGCTCCTTGATTACTGTTTGTTTCTTTGGGTGTTGGCTGCAGTTTCTCCTGTGCTAATCCAAGGGAAGCCGTAAGGTGTCTTCTAATCTCTTTGCACTGAACTCATTTGAGTTGCCTTAATCTTATCACAGGGACTTGTCTTGGTTCGTGAGAAATCTTTGGGTTTCTCTCTGTGGTGTCACTAGTTTTGAAGTCGTTACAGGCTGGGAAAGGCAGTAGCATGGAGCTGCACACACTATAGCTCCTTCTCTTCCCGTGCTTCCTTGAACATTCCCCTGAGGAACTTGGTGGCCAGCTTCAGTTTCAAGTGTCTGCCAAGCGCTCACTCTCACTTGTTGAACAGCGAGCAAACTTGTGTGGTTCCTGGTGTGTTTTCTAGATGGTGAACACCAGCAAAGGCAGCTGGTACTGCGTGCTTTGGGAAGGAAGGTTGTGCCCATCAGGACACCATAGCTGAGACAAAAAATACTCGTGCTTTGCCACAAGGTCTTTTGAATTCTGAGCCTGTAACAGAGGGAGTAAATGACTTCAAGAACGGCTTAGGAAATATGGTTTCAGTGTTTGGATAATCCAGTATCTCATAAGACCCAAGTTGTGAAGCTTTTCTCATGGACAGGGATGAGTGACTCCTCTTCCGTGTGCATTCCTTTGCGTTACGCTGCATAACTGAGCTCATGCTTCATTATTTTCCTTGGAGAGGGAACACGTGCATTGCTCTCCTGGCTTTATCGTAATAGCTGGAGAGATTCAAGGTCTTTGAATCCTTTGTCAAATGGGATTGAAACACATGAATGGTTTAGGAGCTTGGGAAACAGGGATGCCAACACATAAGTCTAGTTCCTTGAGGAATGGAGCAAAATATTTCTTTATTGAACTGCAAGACTTTACTCTTGCTCACACTGGGTGGTATTTATAGTTTTAACGGTATGTGCCTTGCCTTTCCTTCCGAAGAGATTGCCGGACCGCAAGCGGGTGGAAGATTTGTTTGTTTTGGCACAATATTCCCTTTACATAGGCATGTCTCAAGCTTACAGCAAACAGAGGAGCCAGACTGTGAACTGGGCAAAGTCCTTAACACGAGGGAAAGGAGAGAAGCAGGAGAAGTTGTTGTGTAAAACTGCCTCTCTGAAACTGAGACATCTCTTTGGCTGATTACCCCTACCAGCTTGCTGCTGCTTCCTGAAGCTGACGTTGCTCCATCAAACCCGATGTGAGCTTGAAGGTTTGTGTCAGCACTGCTCGTTCCTGCTGCTCACAGTCGCTGCTTGAACCTGAGCATGCTGTGGGTTGGGATGCAGCATCCTTGGTTGGGGTGTTGATTAACTCCAGTGGTGATCCTCTTCTGCTGCTGGGGGAGTTCAAATCTGAGTGGAAGTAACTGAAACGGCGAGATGAACTGGCAAAAAGGTAGCTGAGGTGTTTGCTTGCTACCCAAGTACTGTTTCTTGACGTGAGGACTAAGCATCAGGTGGTAGGACAGGGCCAAGATGCAGAGGAAGGGTTATCAGTAGCAGCAGAGGAGGTTGGCATCAATGACATCCACCACTGTGACCTTAGCACAGCACCGTTGCCAAATGTATCTGGCTTTGACCATGAAAGTCATTGTGCTGTGGAAGCTGGATTTGGCTTTGGAGCTGTTATTTGCAGCTGGGGCTGCTCTGTGTGTGCGAGGTCACCCAGTGCCCCTGTCCTGTGGGACTGTGTCTGGGCTCTCAGTGAGGGGGACGCTGTTGCTGCCCTCCTTCAGGCCGCCATTTTGTGGAGGCAAGGACTGCTTGTTTTTTCTCGGTATGGAGGGATTTTGTGGATTCCCAAATGTCCTTGCTCGTGTTAACACCCTCTTGCATCTTGGGCACATTCTCCATCACGTGGCACAAAGGCAGGGTGATGCCTGGCCACCTGTATTTTGGACCTGCGTTCAGGATAAGAGTGGGAATGAGGAAGGGGCGGTGAAGAAATTTTTCTCTCTGAGGGTGATGAGAGCCTGGCCCAGGTTGCCCAGAGAAGCTGTGGCTGCCCCATCCCTGGAGGGGTTCAAGGCCAGGTTGGAGGGGGCTTGGAGCCACCTGGTCTGGTGGGAAGTGTCCCTGCCCAGGGCAGGGGGTGGCACTGGGTGGGCTTTAAGGTCCCTTCCAACCCAAACCATTCTATGATTCCATGATTCCATGATTCTATTTCAGGTAACCACATTAAACAATACCTTTGAGAGGCTGTAGGTACAGAAAAATTCACTCCTTGGACACTCTGTGTGTGTGTGTGTGTGCACGTGGTTGTGCCTCTGTGCTGTCCCCTGTGCTCTGGCTGAATCCTTGGGAAAGGAGGGAGCTGGTTGTCCTGCTCTGAGGAGCACCCAGCAAAATGCAAATTTGATGGCAATCCCATCTTTCTAAAAAAACCCCACTCTAAACTCCCAATATTGCCTTTTGTGGAGTTCAGAGGCACCAGGGTACCCCACGCCAGAATCAAAGACAGGGTTTGTTGGTATAATATACTAGAAGCCAAAATAAAACCAGAAACTTACCAAAAATACTCTGGGTGTTTATTTGCTTATGTGAGAGAGAAAGTGTGTCTGGTTTTGTGTTTCTAAAACAGAGTAAGAGGGAGAGAAGGTGGGGGGAGAGAGATTCTCTGCGGGTCAGGTCCAAAGCCCATCAAAACTAGAGAGCTCTTATTTACAAGCCCTGGCCATGTCCCCCATTATACACACCCTACCCCCACTATAGCAACCCCCCCATTTTTATTCTATCAGTGCTCACTAAAAAGAGTTTTGATACTTTTTTTGCCGCATCACAGAAGGGAGAAACACATGATTTGAACTAAATATCAATAAATAATGGTCTTGTGGAGGTCACCTCACACCCATCGGCGCTTGACCAGCATTTGCAAAGAAGCAGTGAGGAATTAAAAAGCAGGAGGAATGAGAAGTAGCTGCTAAATACAACATGCACCGAGAAAGACAAGGAAAAATGTTGTTATATCAAGGTCAACTTCATGTAAGTGATTGCTCTAACAGGACTAATTACCAATGAAAACTGTTTCCTCACATAGAGATTATTATAAATGGGGCTGATTATAAGAAAGGTTTATAGCAAAGTGGTGACGAGCGGACTTATATATGGCCTGTACAGAGCTGTAAATACAAATACCTATAGACACGTGTGCATACACCCAGAATTTGCTGCTTTAACTTATATCCCACCATAGAACAGCCCCAGGGCACGTCGGGACCAACTCTGTCGACCAGGCAAGACCTGGGCACAGGTCCATTTGCAGCCTGGACTCTCATGACTATTAATAGGAAAATATTCCTGTTCCAAACCCAGCCCAGTGAGCTCTAAATTGGACGTGTAAATTTAATGGGTGTTTAGCAGAAATGAGGGAGCCATGCGACAGAAATCAGGAAAGGGGGGCAAATAAAATAACTAGGGGGCTGTGTGAACACTTTTTCAGCAGCGTGAGGAGAGGCCCAAGTGAAAATTCCTGCAGCAAACCAAGACAAACCCTTCTTTCTCTTTCCTTCTCCTTTGCTGGTCTCTCTCTCTCTCTCAGAAAACGTCGCTCGTCCTCCTTATTTTATTTTTTACACACATGGGTGTGACTAACGTCTTGCCCAAGGGAATCTTTATTGGAAATACATGGTATTGGAATTTGTTTAAGATTTTTATCAATAGCACGTGTGTCCAGCCTCACATCCAGAAGCGAGGGGAAGGTCAAGGGGTCACAGATCAAACTCCCGAAAAACAAAAAAAGGAGGGGTGGGGGGAAGCTGCTATTGATCCCGTCTGCCGCCACAGCCGGTTCTCATTTAGCTGTAGAAGTTAAAGACATTAAAGGGCTGTGACGGAGAGGGGAATAAAAAGCCACAGCCAAATGGAAGGAAAGGTCACTGAGGACAAGCTGTGGGCAAGCAGGAGCGCTCCCGGAGGAAGAGGATGCACCTTTAACCCTCCGCGGATCACTCTCTCACAACACCACACTTATTATTAGTTTAACACCGGCAGGTGAGCCCTTTGCCAGGCTCGCTGGTGTTTTTGTGACCCAAGGATTCTGGAGCAGAAACAGACCCTCCCAGGGTCCCTCTGCCTTTCCGAGGGTCCGAGGTTTGGGTTCAGGATTACAATCCCAGTCTCACTTCAGCTTTCAGAGAACCCCAGCCCAGTTGACAAGCTTTGGCTTAATGTATTTGGTAGCAAAACCTCTGAGCGTGGACCCAGCCCTTGCCTCACAGAGAGCAGAGGAGGAAGCAACACATTGGGTTCTGTATCACCAAGGGATGGCATTAAAATCCCACCTTCCTTGAGGAGGGTAAACAAGTTGTAAGGATTTTGGGGAAGTAAGAATCGGAGATGGGGAAGGAGAGAGGTCTAGGAGTTGTCCTTTTCTAATAGAAATGTTTTAATGTTTCAATTAAGTTCTTAATTGGACTGCAAGGGTGTTGGGGAGGCTGTGGAGCAATTTCCATCTGTCTGGTGAGCAGATTCCCATTTTCTCTCTAGATGGACAGATTTCCATGGGAATCCCTTCCAATACCCTATCCACAACTTCTTACATTCCCTCCCTCTCTTCTCCTGTTCCCTATGCAGGGGGAATACAATCAGAGCACTTACTTTGTCCATACTGTCCATACTGGTAGCCAGCCACTGGGTCCACGCTGTAACTGGTGGTGCTGTAGGTGGGAGGACAGTAGGACTGGGAAGTCGGGAGGCTGTCCACGGACTTGATGGAGTCGCTCCGCTGGCTGCAGCTGGCAGAGATGGAGTTGGTGGTGTCCAAGCCACCGTGAAGGGGAGAGATGGAGAAGTCAGCCTGGGGTTGCGGAGGAACCCCGCTGGGGTTGCTCAGGATGCTCATCACCTGGAGAAACATAGGAGACAAGGTGTCAACATCTGGAGGAGATAGGGTAGGTGTGCAGCTGCCTTCATGCATACCAGGGAGAAACAGTCGACATATAATGGTGCTCTATCAGTATAATATACAATATCAATACAGGTCTGGCCAGGCTGGAGAATGAAGGCCTGTTTCCACCCAGGAACAACAGGCAGACCCCACAGTTGGCTCCTCTGTCTCTAACGCTCTGTTTGCAAGACCTTGATAGGGATAATTGAGAAGTTCCTTCAAAGCACACTCAAACTCTGCCCTTTCTTTGCTGACGCGCCAACAGCGTTAGCCGTGCTGTTCAGAATGAGCACTGGAGAGAGGAATAAACTTGGGACAAACCTGCTCAACACGCACCGCCATGAACTAGCACCCCCTCCCTCCTACGCACAGCCCTCACGGAAGAGGAGACACATAAAACAGGGAGAAAAAATCTATATTTTCAGGAAGGGACGCTGAAGACAGCCCCTTTCTTTGGAAGTCTGAGTGGTGCTTGGTTTGTAAAGGTCCCTAAATAAAGCAGAGGCAAACCCTTTCTGGCTTTGATGCAGCTTTAGCGATTGAAATGTCCAAGTTTTCTTTACCCTCAACTGTTAAAGGAGAACAGGTCCTGGTTGGGCTCATTTCAGCGCAGTGCTTGGTTTGAAAATGTAATTACATTTGCACACAAGCGATCTTCCTGCTCGGAGACCTGAAACAGATGAACTTTTTCTTTCTTTTCCCCCCTCCTTCTTTTGCAGTAAAAAATGCCGGATTTGTTCCCGCGGGTGAGTTTGGGGTAAGCTGCTGCCTACAGGCCTTCACACCAGGACCCCGATCCTGCTGGCGCTTTAATGCAATTGCCTTCTGCAATCAGCAAAATGACCCCCGGGGCGGCCAAGTGAAGAGTGTAAAGAGTTTGCAGAAGAGGGGGCCGTGGGGAGGGAAGGAAGGGAAGTCCTGATGCCTCTCGGTTGATCTCGGCAGCAGCCGCGGGCCTTGCCTTGCCTCGCCGGGGGAACGGCGGGGGGAGAAGGGGACAAACCAGTCACCTCGGGGGGCCAGGCCAGCGCTCAGATGCCGAGCGGCTGAAAATCTCCGAATTTAGCATAACCTTATTGACATCAATTAAAGTGGCAAATTGGAAATATTTGGTGCCTGGCAAGTGGTAAAATGAGCCCTTTATCCCCCACCAGCGGCCTGGTGAGCTATTGTGCGGAGGATACATTCTCTGGAAGGAGACAAGAGGGGCTGCATAGAGCGGCGTCTCCCCTTCCTGCTCACCCCGACACCTTCCCCATCCCCTCCTCCCTCACCTTCCTGCCGGAGCAGGGGCTTAGGCTGAATAACCGGCTCCGAGCTGCCCTTTGCTTTCTAAAGCTTCTCCTCCCTCCCCGGAAAGACTCGGGAGTCCCGCTAAGAGGCTTTCTCTTGATGTGATGCCACCTCCCGACTCAGCCAGCCCGAGATCCTTCCCAGGCGTTTGTTTGGGAGAGAAATTGGGGAGCAGGGGTGGCTGGACCCCTGCGGAGGGGGAGGCGGTGGGGAGGTACTGGGGAGGGGGTTAGTTAAAAAGCCTGGAAAACCAATCTAACCCCAGCCACGGGGTCTGTCTGCAGTGCGGTATGGAGACACGGGAAGGCGCTCAGTAAAAGCAGCAGAGTGGCAGCAGCAGGGCTCGTTCACCCTCTCCTCCTTCAGGGTTTTCAGCCTGAATCGAGCTTAAGAGTTTGCTACTGGTCCCCCAAAAGTTAAACCCAGCTTAGCCGTCTCTACGCCGTGGGGCAGATGGAGCTCCAGACAGAGCCTAAATTACCTCCAGCTCTCCAGACCCTCCGGGCACAGCTTCTTAATCACAGCGATTAAGCCTCGAGGTATCTAGATGAAGTTGTTTAGCCCTAACGCTGTGCAAAATGTGCCCGTGGAACTCCCTGCCCCATGACAGCCCAAAGAAAGAAAGAAGAAAGGAAATTGCATTTAAATATGCAAGGCAGAGTGGATTAATATGAGAAGAGGGCTGTCATGCTTTTCTGGGTGGATGTAACGTAAACCTCTCTGCCTGGAGGCTTATGCAGCGGGGAAATCATGGGAGTGCAGCCCCAAGGTGGGTTTTCCAGCTGCAAAGTTATTTGTAACCTTCCACTAAAGCCGGGTCGCGAACTTTGATCCGGCTCGGCTACGAATCCTCCTTCTCTGCCCCCTCCATCCCACCGGCTGCAGGCTTCCAAGCAGGCTTCCCAGCTTCAGCATCGCCTCGGCCGTCGCCGCGACACCCTGCACCTCCCTGCCCTGGCGGATACCCCGGGACGCTCGCGTACGCGGCAGCCACGAGCCGTTATTGGATTTCATTCGCGAGCAGAAACGGGATGTTTTAAAACGATAAACATCCTTCTTGCATGCGGGAAAACACAGCCATGTGAAATGATGAGTGATTTTTTGGAAAGCTCCAGCCCGGTTTAGCACAAAGGCAGAGCGTTTGGAAGCCCCGAGCCCCGCAGGTGCAGAGAAGAAATGGTGAGTTTATAAAGGGAAGGGCAACTGGAACCACTCACAGAGCAGAGGGTTTTCTAGTGCTCTCCCTCCTGGCCATCTCCCCAAAAGAGTCAGCTGCTTTATATTACTCAGAGAAAATAAAAGGCTCTTAAAGCAAGCAGAAGTCGTATTAACACTTCCGCTAAAGGCCCTTTTAAAAAGAAAGGGGGATGTAAAGCAACGTCAGTAAATGAAACCCAGATTCACACTCTTCAGATTCAGAGGAGCTGAGACCGGAGAAGACACTTGCACAAATCCTACTAAAGACAGTAATTGGCTTTAATCAGTCAGAATCAGGGCTGATTTCTAATCCCAGCTCTGCTACTGACTCACAAGGGCTTGTGCAAGTCACTTAAGCTACGACTCGACTCAACTAACCTTAGCCATGTGAAGTTAAGTTTCTAGTCTCTGCTAATCCTCCAGAATCCCTCTACAGAGAGATTGACATTTCTGAAGGACAATTCAACCCACCCTAAGACCCCTTTCTGAAAAAAAAACAAACGGGCTGAATTTCCCTCGGGAAAGATCCGTGGTGAAAGATAAGGATGCCAATATTTCATCGTGACGATGGCAGGGTGGATAATGGACAGGGAACCGTGGGGAGGTTGGAGAGGGGAGATGCTAGAAGGTGGCTACGAGATGGACATCCCTGCCGGCTGCTGCCATGGAGGTAGGGTGGCTGAGTGCTGCAGAGGAACCCTGATGGAGGCTCAGCTGAGCCAGGACCCCCAAAGATCTCCGTTTCCTCTTCAGCGACGCTGACCATAGGAAGTGTTTGCCTTTTCCAGGCACGCTGAGAGCAATTTGGGGCTGAGCTGCCCTGAGACTCCATCGGAGGATGGCGGCGTCCCATCTTCCCCCACCCCAGGACACAAAGGTGTCAGAAATAACAAGAGTGAACAGGAGATTTCTATTCCCTCTTCGCTTCGCAGCCACCCAGCACGGATAACCCTCCAGCCAAAGAGCCCTCCAGCCTCAGCAGGCCCATGTTATCTGACTTCTTGTTTCAGCTGGATAAACTCATTTTCCAGGCAACTTTTGAACTTAGCAAAGTCTGGGGCATCTGGAGAAATCCGCTCCTCAAGAATGCAAAGTCCTTTTACCTTTTCTTTTTGACCTTGCTTTCCTATAATTTATTACTTCTTGGTGCATTATCATCACTAACTAAAAATCAATACCCACTTCACATCTGTAAGGTTTTATCTGGAGGGAAATCTGCTACCTGTCCATCACAGTGACTGACAGCCTTCCCTTTCCCCTCCCTCTCATCAGTTGTCTCTCTCTCTCCCGTTCTCCATCTCCTATCCCCTTCGCTGCTGTCCCAAATCAGTCACAGGCCTGGCGTGGGCTCCCACTTTGGGGTAAGTCAATAACAGCCACGGTGTTGGGAGCCTTCGGCCTCGTATCTACCCTTTCCGGAGGTCATTTGTCATGGGGGGGGAGAGGGGGTAGGGGTCCTGATGTGTTGGGGAGACCAAGGTTAATGCATAAAGACCCTCCTGGATGAAAGAGCCAACCCCCACCCCCCCCCGCTTCGCCTCCTGCTGCTGCCTCCCTCCCCACCCTCATCTCCGCAGCTCCCCCCTGTTCCC
>JAOXNH010000067.1:21330823-21340881 GCA_028566575.1 Bartramia longicauda | reverse complement strand
CGGGCAGAGCTTTGCAGAAGTCAGCCAAAACGTGCAGAGGGAGAAAAACAGCCCTGCTCCCTGCCAGAGGAGAGCTGGGAAGCAGGAATAAGCTGGGCTCTGCTCAGGTTTGCTACGGCAGCCTTCATCCAGCAGCAGGATGCTGGTTCACTTCAACACCACCACCCTGAACTCACAGGGCTGGACAGAAGAGGTAGGATTACTGGTCTCCCATGATGAAGAGACCAGGAGTCCTTCACAGTAAGGAAGCACTGTCCTGTCTCCTCAGAAGAGCCATGACCTCCAGTCAGGCACCGCACGAGGATTAACTCTTTCAGGCCCAGCTACAGCTCAAGCGGTACCAGGCTCCTTACCTTTCCTGTGGTTCACTAGCGTCTCCACAACAGCGTGCAGCTTCCGCAGCCGCTGGTCCTCGCACTCCACCTCCTGCAGCTTCTCCTCGAACCACTGAAACAGGTAAAACCCAGAGCTGATTCCCACAGACGGGGCTTCCCTTCCATCCCACACCCACAGCCTGAGCCGGGGAGAGCACCCAGCTCCGGAGCGAGGACAAGGACAACCCAGAGGCGTCCCAACACTCACTATGTCCGATTCATTCATCTTGATGGTCATTTTACTGACGGCGTCTGTTGCTTTGTTGAACATCTTCAGTATTCCTGCTCCACTCAGGGTCTGGGTGCCTACTGCTCTTGGCAGCTATAAAGAAATAGAAAAGTGTGCTGTGCCAGGAGATAGAAGCAGCTTTGCCAGCAGCCACCACAGTGCCATCGTTCTGCCACGTGGGTCCCTTGACAGCAGGTGTTTTTTCTGCTCATGGCAGCTCCTGCAAAGGATTAGCCAGACGCCGCCCGAGCGGTGGCACAACCTGCACAGTATTTCACATAACAGGACCGGAGCTGAGGAGTTCCTAAACCTTATACTGTAATCTGGGATCTGCCCGTCCTGCTCGGCCAGGGTGGCACAGATCTGTAAGGACCTGCCTTGCTAATTGAATTCCTCAACTGAGGGATGCCCAAGCTGCCTCAGGTCGTGTGGAAGTGCTTCAGAGCATCTCTCCAAAAGCCCACTGCAGTCCACGCTGCTGGGGGACACTAGAGCAGTGCTTTGATGCCGGGAAATGTTCCACAATTGCATCTGCTCCGCAGCAAAGTGAGGTGTTTCCACGACGTCTGCTCCTGCACCAGAGCCCTCCAGCACAGTGTTAGTGCTGGAATCAAGGTTTCCCTGGGGCTCAGGCTCTTTAAGAACCTGACTCCTCCAAGCCAGATGCACAGTTGGGCATGGTCACACTCTCCTCAGAGAAGCAGGGACATCAGCCACGTGGTTCAGTACAGAACCAGTGCTCCCTCAACATCCGAGCATCAGACCAAGCCAGCACAGGACCACCCTCACCTCCAAACAGCGGACTACATGCCTACCTTGGACTTCAGAGAACAAAGACCACCCGTGCTCTCAACACATGCCCCCACCAAGCCAGGGCAGAGCTCGTTAGGAGTGTACAGTGCTTAGAGAAGCAGCGACACACAGAAGAGAGTCCTCTTCTTGTCATCCCTAGTTAAGAGCTCTTACAGGGTCCCACTGCTTCTTGCTGAGCTTTGAAGCATGAGGTCTCGTTAACTGCTCGCGTACTGTTTCCTTCTCTACTTCCAAGGAACTTGTAGCTACATTATTCCACACTACTGACCTCCTCCTTTTCCAAGAACTCCCTGACGTCAGGGTCCTGCAGCATGGTTGGATGGCTGACCACTCTCCTGAGGTACCTGTGGAGGGGAATGCACCAACAGTTACTTTGGTTGTAGCAAACCTGGCTCTCAGTCACCACACTGAGCTGCAGCACATGGGGGTCTGCTGCAACCTGCTTGTTATTTACTCCGAAATGACCATCTGGTAGCTAGAAGTCAGGCCCAACAAGCTCTTCCCATCCACCCACCAAGAGTCCTACCTCCCTGTGGACTCTGGTGAGACTGGCCTGCAAGCCCAGACCTGCCAGACCTTTGATTAATACTTGCAATAGCAAGAAAGTTACTCGATACGCCAAGTGATGGAGATTTAACATTACATCTTTAACAACAAAGCTTTTAAGAGATCTCTGAGAGGTTGAAGCTGGAGGAGGGGTCAGAATGGCAGCACTAACTACAACAGCCACGGACGGCAGAGCCAAGGCCACCGGTGCCTTCACAGTCAGGGTGCAAGTTAGACCAGAGATTGAGGTGTTTCTTACCTGATCTGCACTGTTTGTACAATTACTTAACATCCTATTTTTGGGGCTTTGATGGGGCTTTGAGCAACCTGGTCTGGTGGGAGATGTCCCTGCTCAGGGCACGGGGTTGGAACCAGATGATCTCTAAGGTCCCTTTCCAAGCCAAACCGTTCTATGGTTCTGTGATTTTTGGGCTCCTGAGACAGCTCAGTTCTCTCCCTGTCTTGCCTGTGGAGTTTGGCCAGATGTGGCCCAAACACCAGCAGAGCCTTCTGAAGCAGGAGATTGCTTTACAGCATCAAAGCAACTCTCTGCAGTTGCAACTCCTCAGCAGCCTCCAGGTTTGCTGTAAACCCAGAAGCAGACGGCTCTTCTCCTGCAGGAAGGAGAGTGCAGCCAGTCTGACCTTTTGGAGGTGCCTTGCTCGGTTCAGGCAGGGGGGAGAGCTGTTGGGGTCTGTACCTCTCTAGAGCAGCCCGTCTTTTTTCTAGGAACTCTGCAGAGGAGGAGTCTTCTTTCCCGACTTTCACTTTGGTCATTCCTAACACAAGAAGGAAGACACAATTAACGAGCTGCTTCAAACTCAACACACGAGATACCACAGCCTGTTACAAGGTACAATCGGGGTGGCAGTAGAGGAGAGGCACTTTACAAGAGGAATTAGACCTTGCATCAGCAAGAGCTACTTGGAAGTTTAAACTCTGCTTATGCCTAACATTGAACAGAAGTTGACATCCAGAACAGAAGCAGAGCGATGCCAGGAGAGACTGGAAGGGTTACAGGTCTGGACTCCAGAGGATAGCAATTCAGTGACAGCGCAGAGGATGAGGTTTTACCCTGCATCAAGCAGATGTGGAGGCATCTGCCAATTCAAACAAGGCTTTAAACCCAGAGCTCCAAGCATGGAACCAGAGTTTTGCCTGTGCCAGGGAACCCAGACTGTTTTCCACACCTGCTCCCCATGGCTGCTCTGCAGCTTCCCCTCTCACCTTTGAGACTGCGGGTAGACCTTCGGGTGCAGAGCTCACCACCAGAAGGAGCAGCTCTAGAGCTCTGCACCTCCACCACTCACCTATGAGACTCTTCTCAGGTGGTGGAGGAACGATGAACCCGTTTTGGGCATGCTTCTCCGACAGCTTCTCATAGAGACCCAGAAAGTCACTGAACCTCCTTTTCACTGAAAACTGCTTGCTCCTGAACATGGGCATGCTCGTCTGGAGGGAAGAGACGAGACTCAGGTCAGACTCACCCCAGGAAGCTCACCCCTGCACCCACAGCCTCATGGCTTCTCTCTACTGTCACTTCTGGGGGTGAGGCAGGACAGCTCGAGCTCTGCAAGACCTGAGAAATGGGCAAGGCTGAACAGAGCGAGCTTGGGACTAGGCTTTCAGCAGCTTACCTCCTAACCGTTCTCCTCGGACCAAGCAGCAGTATTAATGCCACTAAATAACAGAGCAGCTGTTTCTGTGGCTGCAGGCTGCTTGGTAAAACCTGCCCATCACCTAATCCCATCATCCCTGCTCCCCACAGGGACAGGGACTGCTGTCAGGTCACACTTTATCACCCTAAGGGGCCATCAGTGGCTTTTGACAGCGTTTGCAGAGCAGGAGTGGAGGCTAACAAGTCCCCTAGTGCTCTTCACACAGCCTTGCCTTCAGAGCACAGGGGCCTGTCATCCAGCAGCTGCTGCACAGCCAGCCAGGAACCACTTTTTGCAGAGCTCACAGCAGCACCCCAAAACTCCAAACAGGGCAGCAGCTGCAGAGGGCTCCGTTTCTTGTGATCAGCCCAGGAGAGAGCAGGTCCTGACGTGATACTAGCTACAGCAGCAGCTCTCCAGCAAGAGCCAAGTTCAGGTCAGCTTAATCCGACGCGACCATCGGCACAGAACCATCAGCACCAGCCCCAGCGTCCAGAGCTCTCCCTAACAGATGTCAGTCCTGCTGCTCACCCCAACGCCGAGCACGGCTACCAGCCAGGACAGGAGAAAAAAAAATGACTAAATAAAAGAAAGCCTCCTTTCAAACAGGTTCGAACCCTATTTCTCAGCTAGGCTCCCCCTTTGATCTGTAGGGGTGGATTATAACTGCTGAATCCATGGAACGAGGCATCCAGGCCTCCTGTCTATTTAGGTCACCGCTGGCTTGACGAAGAACAGACAGTCCAGCTGCCTTCAAGCACAGAAAAATAACAGCACCCCACTTCAGGAATTCGACATACCTGTGTTGACACTTTGTAGGCTACATACGCGTTCATGCCATCCCCTATGGAAAACGGAAACCAAGGCATTAGTGTGTCACAAGATCAGCTCTTTCCACTGTCACCTGAACACAAAACACGAGGCTCCTGGCCTTTGCCTGCCTCAGAGGTTCTGACCCTTGGCCCCAGAGAGCCCCAGACCTTCACACAGACCCACAGGCTGCATCTCCCTGGACTCCTGCCCGCTCCACGTTTCCCTGACCTGACTGCTCAGCCCTCCTTTTGCTTCCCAAGGCAGCCCACGCTGACAATCAGCCACTTGTTACTCCGACAGCGACTGGGCTGGCTCCACGCATCCGCTGGGCGAGCAACAATTCGGCGGCTGTACAGCACATGAAGCAGCCCATTCAGAGGACGCCACTCAGACAGCCCCCGGCTGCGTGCGGTTGGATTCGGAAACATCACGGGCAGTTTTCTCTGGTTAACACAGAAATGCCCTTGTTTACCTGGTAGTTCAAGCGAAGGGCATCCTCAGAGGTCTGATGCTACACCTAAAATACTTCCTCAGCACACCTCCCAGCTCCAGAGATCACTAGCCAAGGAGGGAGAACAAGCTGCCCCGCTGGCTGGGATCAGATGTCTCCTTGGGTTCTCTGCACCCCAGGGACTGCCACAGCTGGCCAGGTCCCACTTTCAACAGAGAGAACCCCTCTTGCTTCTCAGTTTGAAGCCAGAGCTGCTTGCCATGGAATAACACCCTTCGCTTTAGGCCAAGGCAGTTTTGCCTCCCCCTTGCCAGCTGCACACAGGACAGTGTTGCCCAGAGGGTCAAGCTGGTCACCACCATTCCAGGCACCAAGCTCTGCTACTGCAAACATCACATTTCACCTTCCCAAAAAAACCCCTCCTTGCTCCCTGCCATTGAGGTTCCTGGCTTTCCAAAATCTGCTCCTGCCTCGCTCGTTTGTGACCCAGGCATTTTGCTTTGTGTAGCTCTGCTTTTTCTAGATGTTGGAAGAATTCTCAGAGCAGTTACTCTGGGATCAAGTTTGTGCTTGCAGAGACAGCTCGAAGGCTGGAGCTGTGGCCCATGGAGGTGATAGTTGCATTCAGCCCCATTGCCCAGCCTGGCCTGGCTAACTGTGCCCCACTGCACAGCAGGACAGGACGTTAACTCACCGACTTTCTCTGGGTCACTCACTCCTACAGTCAGCTCAAATTTGTCCTCCTGCTCCTCCTCTTCCAGCTGTTCAGAGTAAGCACACGAGGACAGCAAGTTAAAACTAGAAAGCCAGGCTTCAAACCACCCCAAACCACCAAGTGTCACCCATTACAGTGAGCTTGTCATGCTGCCAAGGCATCTTTGGCACTTCAGCCTGGCCAAGGCCAGTTCATAAAGCCCTCAAGCTTCTCACTTGTGTCTGGGCTACACGTTCCAAGGATCCTAAACTGGATTTGTCTTTCCAACACTGCCATCTACACAGACCCATGTACAAACTGCTCAGCCCCAAGGTGAAACTGCAGAATCCAGCCTCAGCTCTGTGCAAGATAGTTCCCTTTGGGCTCTTTTACATCATGATTTCAGTTCTCATCCGAAACAGCATAAAATTCTGAACCTCAGCAGAAGGTAAGCTGTATTGTGCAGGCACACAGGCATGGAGAGACAGGACAGCAGCCAGCAGACCCTGTCTGAAAAGGGTTTTTCCATCATACCCTGCTTTGCTGAAGGCCAGTGGGTGGCCATACCAGTGGTACTGTCTCTGACAGACCACAGAGGCTTCAGGCTCGCTCAGCAAGCACCGCAGCGCCTCGTTAGCGGAATGCTATTAAAGGAGTAAGCAAATCAGAGTCGAGACTGGCCCCAAATAGCCTTTGGTCCATGAAGCAGAAGGTGACAGCTTTTTGGTTCACTGCCCAGCTCAGCATCCCAGCCTAGTCCTGCATCGCTCCTGCACTTACATCAGTCTGAAGCCAACCTGAGATGCTTCTCCTGACGGCACCGCCGAGCCCATCCTCATGAACTCAGGAGTGCCTGGGGCAGAAAAGCAGCACTTTCCTTGTCTCCAAAACAGTTTCAGTCTCTCCAAGGGGAAAACCCAGATTTAGGCCAAATACCATCCAATTAACCGGGCTTGGCAACCAGAACACAAGTTCCACTTGAGGACCCTGTGCTCTCGTGTCACCCAGGAGACTGGTTTTTTTTTAAAACACGGACAAGAGCAGCCTCCCCACTTGCCCCATCTGCAGCACCACAGCGCGCTAGAGCTCCGAGACAGAGCTCAGACCCTCAGGACCACATCAGCTCCTTGCTATTTCTGCTTTGAAAGCCATCTGCACCACCCCACCAGCAAGAACGCTGCCAGGCTGACCTGAACCCCACTTCAGCTGTATCACTCCCAGACTGACGGCCTGAGACACAAGCCATGGCATCCAGTATGGCAATTACCTTAATTGCATCATTTAAGATGCATGTTTACAACTAAGTAAACGGACAGGTTCCCGCCAATTACAGTTTGAAACCAGCAGGGCGAGCTGGAAAGCTCAGAGTTCTCACCTCCTCATAGCTCTTGGAAGGGTTTCTAGAAGAGGAGCTTGCAGCTACTTCTAAAGAGGGGGCAGGATTAGATGCTTTGGCCGGTTCCTTCTTCTGGTTGTTTTGCGTGCTGTCTAGAGACAGCTCTACAGTGGCATCTGTCGAGAGAAGTTTGCAAGGGTCAGCCTCTCTACTTTGGGTTTCTGGAAAGGTAATTTCAATATTCTCCAAAAGGTTCATGGGATCTAGGGAGTAACAACAGGATTAATTAGCTTAAAAAAAGAAAAAAATAAAATTAAAAAATCCATCAGGAGGACACCTGCAAGCATTGGGAAGAGTGTGACTTAACACATCTTCACTGCAGTAAGAGCATTTGATCAATCCTGCTGGAGAACATTAAGTTAATCCAATGAACTTCTTATTCTAGAAGGAGCCAGGCATCACCTCCTTGCTGAGCGCTAGAGGAGCCACACACTGGAACAGCTAAAGCCTAGCTGGATTTTTGTCTTTTACATGGCACATAGGCCAGCCTGGAAGGTAGGCTCCTTCCCTGCACACTTCTCCACCCAGAGGAAGTAAGAACTTCCATCTGTTAGCAGGTGTCTCCAGAAATGACTCTCAGATGCCTCTGCCAGAGGTGTCCCACCACGCCAGGGCTGGGAAGGTCTGACCCTCCTCGTTTTCCCCTGCTGAGGGGGGTTATGTCTCCCGTTCCTTCAGAACAGCCACGTCTACTAAAGATGCTTCCTCCACACCTGCACGAAGGTAGAAGGTAGAGAACAAAAGTCTTTTAACTCTGAGAAGACATCCACCACCTTACAGTTTAAGGCAACAAAACTAAAGCAAACCCCACTTTAATCCTCTCCAGCTTCCAAACAGTTAATCCTGTTGCATGATTATGCTAGAAACCTGGAGGAGGCTGCTTTGGTGTTCCCAAAAACACCACCAGAGCTCAGTGCTTCCAGAGCAGACTGGAACGCCAGTTTGAGATAAGGACCTGTGATAGTTCAGAATAAGCATGACACAAAGTGATGGATACAAAGCAGGTCACTCCAGGCGTAGAGTCCAGAAACCCCCAGTGAACATCCAGTAGACACAGACTCACCTGCAAATAAATCCTGATCATCTTGCTCTACACGAACCCCATTTTCTTTGGAGGTGCTGTTCACAGGGAGAAGAGATTCCCTTTTCGGTGGCGTGGGCTTGCTCTGTAAGAGAATTAAAAGCACATAAACAAGAGGTCATTTACACTGAGGAAGGGAGGCTGGAGGACCAAACAGCTCACCTTCCCAGCTGCTGCCACACCGGGTCAGCACTATGAACCTTGCACAGTGGCCAAAGGACATCACAGCTGCTTCCCTTCCAGCCGCCCCTGGGCACTACCGGCTCGGCCAGCAAGGCTCTACAGCGGCACCCGAGTCAAGGACACCGAGTACCACGCAGAACTTCACAGCCAATTTCAACCCTGACCTTTAGCAGGACGGGAGCAGCCAGCAGGCTCCTGGGACGTGCCAGCCCACAGGCCAAGCGTCAGAGCCCCAGTCCCTGACTGGGAACTACAGGTGTTGGGAGCAGCAGGCAACTGAGCACACACACAAGTGCTCCTGTTCACAACACGTGTAACGCACCCAGCCACGCCATTTCCGAGCACTACCACCAGCAAGGCCCGCGGGCAGACTGGGGAGCCTCCTGTGCTTAACTGCAGTGATCCGAGCACGCTGCCAACAGGAGATGCCTTGGGAAAGCCAAGCTGCCGGTGGCAGAGGCCCGCGGCGATTTGCTTGCCCAAAAGGCAAGATGCTGGGGATCACAGGAGCCTTGTCGGCAGCCTGACTGGTGCCAGCATCCCAGTGCCACCATGAGCCCAGCTGCCCTTGCCCAGAGGGCTGGCTAGGGCCCATGTGAAGCAGCCGGGCCCCGCTTTAATGCAGCGGCTCAGTTCCAAGCGGTGCTGGAAAAGGTCAGGGACTCTGCCGCCCTGGCACTGCTTCACGGAGCCACACTGTCCCCTCCTGCAAGACCCCTGCCAGCAGAGACAAGGCTGGCACAGCTGGACTAAGGCCAGGCATGGCTCCGCTTTGCAAAGCGATGTTGACAAAGTCTTGCACGGTGCATTTTGCAACCCAAACCTCGTGCTCCCCATGAACGAACAAGGCCAGGGCAAGTCAGCCCTGAGCCCCAGGGCCAGGACTTACAATACAGCTGGATTCTGCCACAGCAAAAAGCCCCTTGAACACGCAGCTTTGCTGGGGGACACTATCCTGGCTACTAGGAGCAGGCTTGGGGACAAGGTGAAAGCCCACCTGAGAGCTTATGTGCCAGCCAGTCACCACACCAGCAGGCAGAGCTCTTTCTGCATTCCTGCTGCGGGCAAGCGCTACAGATGCTGGCGTCACAAATCGTCCCTCATTTTGCAGGCAGATGAGTTATTCCAAGCAAGGACGGGACAGCAAGCGCTATTCTTTAACGACTTAGCAGAGAACACAACAGGTCTTTGACGGCCAGTAAATGGAGCACTATTAGCAGCGACTCCAAACCCACAGGCTCCTCGGTGCTTCCTTCAGCAAGGAAACATCAGCAGCTCCCATTGCCCCTGAAGGAGTAAAGCGGTGCTAATGCTGCTCTTCTTTGAGGTGAGCCCAAGCCTTTGGGTGCATAAAACACCAGCACCATTTGATGGCAAGTCCTCCTGTATTTCAGGATGTTCTCCTGGGGGAGAAAGCTGGGCCTGCCCCAGCTGCGATCAGAAAAGTTCTAGGCATGAGCTACATTTGCTAGTGATGGAGAGCGGGGAGCAGAGAGCCCCACACCAAACATCACGCCCAGACCCCCACAGGGTCCTTCAGACAGACCTCCAGCTGGTGGCCAAACCAACAAGAGCAGAGTACAGCCACCACAGGGACCTCCTCCAGCCAGCAGCCGAGCCGACTGCCAACACCACAGTGACCTATGTCTGGGAAACTTGTAGCAGGTCTCATTCATAGAATCACAGAATGGTTCAGGTTGCAAGAGACCTCAAAGCCCATCCAGTGCCAGCCCCTGCCCTGGGCAGGAACACCTCCCACCAGACCAGGTTGCTCCAAGCCCCCTCCAACCTGGCCTTGAACCCCTCCAGGGATGGGGCAG
>JAOXNH010000067.1:21287467-21298932 GCA_028566575.1 Bartramia longicauda | reverse complement strand
CAGCTTCTCGTCCATCAGCACCCCCAAGTCCCTTTCCTCAGGGCTGCTTTCTAATACCTCATCCCCCAGTCTGTATTTATACCGAGGATTGTTTTGGCCCAGGTGCAGGACCCTGCACTTGCTTTTGTTGAACCTCATGAGGTTCATCTGGGCGCACCTCTCCAGCCTTTCCAGGTCCCTCTGAATGACATCCCGTCCCTCTGGTGTATCGACAACACCACACAGCTTGGTGTCACACATCCATACATCCCCCACCACACCCAGCTGGGGCTCACCTTCTCCCACCCCGCAGAGGTGTCACACAAGGTGCACAAGCAAAGAGCACAAGAAGATATTTTTTTGCTGCAACGTGTTTATTATGTGCCAAAAACTACACCACAGCTTACTCCACGCGTCTGTAGGAGAGTACAGTCTTGCCTGCATATACTACAATGAGGTAGAGACTTCACACACAGCTTCACGAAACCCCACAAAGAGCAGCTGGGATATGCAAAATGCAACATCAGCTCAGCAGGAGGGGAAGGAAAAAAAAAAAGAAAGAAAAAATAGAGGGAGAAATTATGACACTGGTTCTTTGGCACACAGCTTCCAATAGAGGGGAAAGTTTTACAAAAAAATAAACCAAAACACAAACAAAACCAACAAACTAACAACAATAATTAAAGTTCTCCAATCTCAGCAGCAGCAGCATTTCAGTCGACTGCACCGTTACTCCGTACGTCTCAAAGGGAAAAAAATAAAGCACTTGTCCCCTCTAAGAGAAAGGGCTCCTACGAACCTTCATCTGCCCACCGAAATGCAGCCCTTTTTTAGCTAGTTACAAAAAGAAAAGAAAAAGTAAGTCCTGTGACTTTGTGTGATTAAAAACCTTTATCAACCCCCCTTAAGTGCAACTTAAAAAAGTGCAACAAACTATTTAAAACTATATACAGCAGCTCGGAGATCATTTATCCGGTCCAGTTTCAAATCCAAAAATAAAAAAAAAAGAAGGAAAGCCGTCCTGTTCTGTTGCAAACCCCTCCATGTACAACTTTCCACCAGCAGCTCCCAGACACAAAATTGCAATAATGTTAAAAGCTGCCAGGAAAGAAAAAAATCTCTCGTTTCAAACGACTTAAAAACTGTTTTAAGAGTGTAAAAAGGAACTGGTAAAAATCCTTGAGCGTAAAATATGAAATATGATTTGGTTTAAATGAAGAGCAAAGTCTCCTTGTTGTTACAGTAAAAAACGCCAGCTGAACATTCAGTTTATGCCGTTCAGATGGGGGTTAAATGAATGGAAAGGCACTGTATGGCAACGGCAACAAAATGGAGCCAATGAGACCTGCATCATCACCATCAGTATTGCAAGGAATGTAAAAAAGCGCCTTTAATAAATAAAAAACCTAGGTGAAGGCATCTGCATCAACACCTTCTCAACACGTGGCCCTTTGTGTTGGTTTTTTTTTTCTTTTAAGTTTTCATTTTGACTTCTTGTCAGCAAACTCAGGAACCAAAGTCTGGGAACTGCAGAATTGCTTGAGGGGCGCTCCCCCCCCCCTCAAAAAAACCCCCCAAACAAAACCCAACAAAATTCACTGTGCATTAGTGCAGAAACAAAACAAAAATAAAGACCAGCAAGTGCAAACATGAATGTAAGATTTTTTCTTTTTGTTGTTGTTTTTTTTTTTGTTTTTCTTTTTTTCCCCCGTTAGTCCTCAGGAAGCGCGTTCCCAGCCTGGGTCTGGCACCAGCAGGCACGCTCGTGCGCTCTCCCACTTGGCAGGTTCACAAAAGGACTCTTCTCCTGCGCCCGTGGTTGCCCCCGGAGCCTCGGCGGCCGCTTTAGCTGGAGTCTTTGTTCTTCTGGTTGCGCATCAGCGGGCGGTGGTGACGCAGGACCTCCATGGAGTGCTGCCAGTGCCAGCAGGAGTGGCAGAAGTACTTGAAGCAGATCTAGGGAGGCGGGGAGAGCAGAGGGGGTGACACCGTGGGGCAGGGGGTTTCCAGGCCAGGCAAAGGGATGCTGGCTGTGGGCCAAGCAGTGTCCCCTCCCTCCCTGCTTTTGAGCCCCATGAAGCAGAGGGAGGGAATTCCGGCAGTGCTGCCGGAGGGTGCCTCGTGCCAAGCTTCCAGCATGGCACCTTTTTTTTGAAAAGATTAGAAAAAGCAGGATTTGGGCACTGGCTAGAAGTAGCCTCCTGGGGTCAACTGCAGGCAGGGGCTGTGGCACTTCCACCCCTCACCTGGGCAGGGACAAGGACAGCAGCCACCACTCACTGCATTCCCACTGGAGCAGAGCCTGCTGCTGTTCATATCCCACCCAGACTCCGCAGGAAGCCACCAGACCATGGCCAAGCTCCTTTGTCCACAGCAAGTGGAGGTCACTCAGCGTCTCCAATGTTTTGGGGAGCCCCAGGACAGACTGCAGGGTGACAGCACCCCAGCTTGTCACAGCTCACAGAGTGGCAGTGTCCCCTCAGGGTCAGCCTGCTGCCCCACGACAGGACCTGGAACTCTGGAAGGTCCTGGGCAGGGGTGGAAGCTGCCTTTGCCCCCAGGAGGGCTCCATCTCCTCCAAAACAAGGGCTCTTGCAGGAACACTTCATGCTCCCCACACAGTGAGGGACAACAGGCATCCCCAGACACTAAAAGGGGCAGATCCTGCTGCTCCTTGAGGAATTCCCCCGAGTACAGTAGGCAGAAGCAGAGCCAACAGGAGAAAGCCTTACCTGGTCTCTGCAGAAGAAAGGGCCGGACTGGGTGTTGCAGACTTGGCACAAGGAGTCCTCCAGGTATGGGTCAATCTGAACCTGCAGGAGAAGCAGCCAGTGGGCATGGAGCAGTGCCGGGGAAAACTGCCCACTCCCTGGGCTGCCCCGCCAGCACCAACACACCGCCCTGTGTACCCCAAATCCATCGGCAGAGCAGCAGTTCACCACCTCTCTCTGCTTCCACAGGGATATGGAGCAGAGGAGGATGCAGCGCAGGCTCCACGGGTCACGGTGCTCCCAGCAGAACCACCCATCACCCCCAGATTCAGCTCCCCCCGGGCCGCCCCCAGCAGCTCCACTCACCTTTTTAGTAAACTTGGTGGTTTTGATTTCCACAAAGGCAGCGGTGACTGCCTTCAGGTAGCTGCGCTGGTTGTTAAAGGTGACACGGCCAGACCCTGGAAGAAGCCAGGCCACACACGTTAGACACCTACAGCAGGAACTGGGAGAGACCAAGAGCAAGCCCCCGGCAGGGAAGCAGGGAGATGGTCTCCAAGGCCTGGTGGCCCTGCCCGCTCTCCCTCCCCAGGCAGCAACAGGAGCACAGCAGGCAGCAGAGAGCAGAAAGTCTCTTCCATGGACAACACCAGGCTGGTTAAGAGTGAGCTTCCAGGCGGTGGCAATCCCAGGAGGGCCAGCAGTGGCCAGGCAGGAGGGAGGCTGCCGGGGCACTGCTGAGGGCAGTGGGGGCTCCTCACCCACACCTGAAATAAGCCAGTGCTGAGACAGCTCAGTGGCTCTTGTTTTGAGCCCCCCCCTCATCCCAGAGCCTCCTGCTCTGGGGCTTCACCGCTAGCCAGCAGCACTCCCGCACCACTCCTTCCCAAGGTTTGTTCAGCTCCAGGAAAAACATATATTTGTGTTTACCTAGGAGTTTCTCTTTTCAGCATTAAGGGGAGCTGTGGCTGTTGCAGGACCGTGCCGCACGCTGGCAGATCCCTACAGCTCTGCTCACCGCTGACATGGTACCACACTGCCAAGTGTCACCCAGAGCCCACCTAACACCTCTCCCTTAGCATCACACAAACACAGGCTGGAGCACCTGGATGTGGTTTGAGGTTACGCTGTTTACAGGGATTGCAGCCACATCCAGGGGGATCCCTCCTCTTCCAAAAGGGTCAACTCCACCATGGGGACCACCCCTCCCCATCCAAAAGCTGTCTGGGCAACGGTTGTCTCTGCTGATGGGCGAGTCTCAAAGGCAGTTCCTCACCTCTACAGTTAAAACACCAATTTCTCACGCTCCCTGCCGCCACCAGCTGAATTCAGCAGGTTAGACACAGTGGTCTTCCCTTGAGGAACCTTCTGCCCAGCCTGGGGCAGCAGCCAAGCAAGCCTGGGCCAGCATCTCACTCGGCACAGGAGACGAGTGATCAACACCAAACAATCAGGTTACGGTTTAGTTATTAAAAGGGAGTTCATGTTGCTGTAACTCTTCTAAGACAGCTTCAAGGGTGGAAATGCAGGTCTCCTGTTGGGAGCCAGAGCAATCAATCTGGGCTCTGCATGAAGCTACAGGAGGTTTTAAGGTCATGCTCACAGTGCCACCATGGGGCAAATCTGGGGCACAAGACTTCATCTGTGGTCACACTAAGAATTTGCTTAAAGTCTCATACTTCCATTCCCAACCCTTTGGGACTGTCCCCCCAAGGCCACTTCAGTAACACGAGCAGGTCCTAAACCCAGGTGTTGGGCACCAAGCCTGGACCAGCACAGCCTGAAAGCTGTCCAAGGACAGTGACAAGCAGCAGACAGCTCTGCGCCACCAAACTGATGTTGTTCCTGCCTGGCAACACAGGAAGTTCATAGTCCCTTCTTAACTACAGCTGGACCTCAGCTGTAGGGTTCTTCCACACAGACCAGTAACCTCAGTGCTGTTCCCTGCCCCATGAGGCCACCACAGAGGCCCAGGGGACACTGTTGTGACATGTTTCAGCTCCTGTGACATGAGTAGCAAGTGCTCAATTCCCATTTGGGAGGCAGTCTCAGCAGGGCATGGAGAGAGAGCTGTACACATTACCTGTCCCTCTCAAACACACAGCCTTGTCTGGGAGGTAGAATCTCAGAGGCTTCATACTCTCCACCTGCAAGACCACAGTGGATCTACCTGTCCAACAGGTCATGGCCTGGGGCAGGAGCCCTCCTCATGAGAGCAGGAGGCAGCTGAGGGTCCTGGCTGCCTGCAGCAGGTTGTGGTTTCAGCCCCAGCAGAGGAGAGCAGCACTAAGCATCACACTCACTCCCAGCGCCTCTGACCCTAGGTAAGTCCAATGCCCTGAGCAGAGGTGGACATGTCACTCCCCAGCAGACCCAGTAAGGAGACTCTGGGAAGCCTCCCCACCTGTGCTACCACCTCTCCACCAGGACGGACCAGCAGCCAGTGGGCCTGAGTTTGCCCTGGCAGGCAGCAGGAACTGGGGCAAGAAGGCAGAGCCATGTCTGCTCTGGGGATGGAAGAGCAGCATCTACTGACCATTAACAGCACTGACCAAAGGCAGAAAACCCTTCAGTGATGCTTAAAGAGATATTTAAAACCCCAAGCTGCTCTGGAATGATCTAGAACCTTCTGAGGAATGTCGGCTCTGCCAGCCCTGCCCAAGGTATCCCAGGCCATCTTCCCATGGGAAGGGAGGGACCCGAGGGGCCAAGCCAGGGACACTGCTGCAGCCTCCTCAGAGCACCCTGCAAGTGACACTTACCAATAGGATACTTGTGCTTGTCCGTGTCGATGCCAGCGTAGATCACCCCTCCAAACAGGTCACACATGACGGCTGCCAAGGCCTCGGCGTTCAGCATCCCATGCAGAGCCCCCACAAACACCGTCTTGCTGGGATCAAGCCGCTGCGACGGGCTGCGCACGAAGTTACTGTCTGCCAGCACCCACGGGATCACCTGCACCTGAAACCACACACAGGTCAGGTCAGCGAGGGGCCTCCAAAGCCACAGGCTGCACTGCTCCACAGTGCCTCAGCTGACAGCAGAAGCCATCCCAGATCCTCAGATTTTACCCCCAAGCTGGAAGTGTCACTTTGTTATTGTTAGTCAGGGTCTGCGTCCAGGGCACTACAGCTCTGGAGCTCCAGCCTTGCTCCAGACACCTCAGGAGAGCTCCCAGGCCTGTTCAAGGGGACAAAACCAACAGCCACACCACTCTGCTTCCAGACAAGCTGGAACCCAAACCACTGGTCCCTCAGGGCCAATCCATGCATGAGTGGATTTCACTTACAGCCCCGTCAGATGCCTCCCTGCACGGAGGCCTGTTGTTGGAGGAGATCAATGAAACAACCCACCCACTGCCGATTGCCACAGAAGCTTCCATCCGCAAGACAGCCGATCCAGGGCCGAAAGCACTGCCAGAAGCCAGGCACCAGGAGAGCTGTGTGGAGTGCAATTAGTTTGCACCCATCTAGATAAAGATTTGAGATTTGGCTCTCTAAGTCCAAACTTGCAGTTCTAACCCATCTATAGTTAAGGTCCTCCCTTCACTGGGAGGCCAAGCCGAGCCTCTGACAGCCCCCAGCACCTTCCAGCTCCAGGGCACAGGTCCAGCCAGGCCAGGCTGCGCTGCGGAGAGCTGCAGTTACAGCTACAGATCCAAAGGATCTGCCTGTGGTAGGCATCAGAGCCGCTCCTTCTGCGAGTGAGTGAGATCTAATGAAGCACCGAAGGGACCACAGTCTGTCCCCACAAGCAAAGGTGTGACACCGCACAAAGCAGGAAACGGTAAAACCTCTGTTCCTGCACTGCTTTTCCAGGTAACTGAAGCTGCTCGGCCTCATGAAGTCAGGGTCTCCCACAGATCCAGGAGCTCCAGGTGACAATTCCTGACATGAGCTGTTGCAAAGGACACAAACACCAATCTGACACTGCCCTCCTCGCTTGTGTCGGGCCCCACGGCAGGAACACCTCAATTACAGATGGCCAAGGGCCAGTTTGGCTTCTGCTGCTCTGCTTCAGCCCTGGAGCAGAGAAACTCTGTGCACCCTAAGGACCTGCTCTGGTGGGAGGTGTCCCTGCCCATGGCAGGGGGTTGGAACTCTATGATCTTTAAGGTCCCTTCCAACCCAAACCATCCTATGATTCCATGATCCTCCAGGGATCCCACCAGCACCCCCTGCTGTCACCCGCAGAGCCCTCACGGGTCCACTCACCTCTTTGCAGCGCATCCTGCGGCTGGACATCTTGAAGTAGTATTCACTGAGGTTCTGGGAACACGCCTGGAGCAGAGCACGCACAGATTTCTCTGACTCAAACACCAGGTAGACATATCCTTTAGAGGCGAAAGGAAAGAAACAGCCCTTAGAATTGTAGCAGCATGAAACCAGATCATCCCAATTCGCAGACACCCTCTCGCTCTCGGATGCCACCCAAAGTATCTGCACTACATCTCCTTCACTGTCCCCAACCCCTTCCAGGGAAGGGCAGGGATCTGCAGTGCCTGCCCCAGCAGACTCCATGTGGGAGATCCACCTGTGACACACAGAGACTGGCCAGGCTGAGGGAGAGCCCAAACTCGGCCCAGCAGGGGCTGCCTGGTCATCAGGGACAGGTTCACCCACACCCAGTGCCATCTGGGCCACTGTCCCCCAGGCACAAAGCCACATCTAGACATGACAAGTGGGCACCCACCAGCCTGGTCACAGCATGGCCTGCAGGAAAACAGACTTTGCTTCTCATTTAGGATGTTTCGGCCCAGAAATAGAAGTTCAAGGCTTTGAAGTCACTTCCATCAGTGCCAACGCTCTGTACCTTGTGGTGCTCTGGTCACTCAAGGAGGCCACCAAGCACCACGAAGCCTCCAAACCGGTCCCTCCTACGCCCAAAACTCATTACTGCTTCCACAACACGTCAGCCCAGCTGCTCGAGCCAGGATTACACCACAGGAGGTACTCACTCAGCAGTCCCCACAGATCACCTGGACACAACTGGGATTCACCACATGAGCTTTATTGCCAAGAGTGCTGGGATTTGGGTGCTGGCAGTGGGGACCAGCAGCCGATGCTCACAGCAAGACAGCCCCCCGTGGGGCTCCAGAAGCACCAGAGAGGATTGCCCCCCAACCCAGGCTCCTGCTAGGGACAGGTGGGGACACTAGGATAGAGGTGAGAGTTCTGTGCCCCTGGTGCTGACCCCTGTGAGAGCGGGACATTTACCCTAGGGTGCTGTGTACCATCCAGTCACCAGCATGCAGCCGTACCAGCCCAGCATCCGTGCTGTAACATAGCATGGGAAAAGAGTAACCCTACCGTGTCGCTATTACCTTTAGGCATATTACCTTTGGGAGGGCAGCGTGGGTGTTTGCCATCCTTACCAGGCCACTCCACACTCAGGGAGCCAAAAGCACGGAAGGTGTTGATCAGTCCAGCTACGGACAGAAGGAGAAAAAGGTCAGTGCCCCTCCCCCCCAACAAAAAGCTTCATCCTACAACCTCCTGCTGAAATCCAAGGGCTCAGCACAGGGCCGGCCGGGGGCTGCTCACCTTCCGTAATGTCCCAGGGGACTCCTCCCAGGAACACTTTGCAGGAGTAGGTGGGGTTCTTGTAGTGTCGAGGAGGCAGCTGCCCGCTCCAGGTGCAGGTGGCTTCATTCATAGCTGGGACAAGCACAAGCAAACGCTCAGTACGAGACCATTCACTTCCCACTCTCCCCTGGCTTTCCAAGAAAATCCCCATATTCCATAACTACAGGTTCAGCAGCAGTGACAGGCAGGTGCCTGTACACCCTGCCTGCTTTTCTGCCAGCAGGCAGACCCGGAGTCAGGCCTGTCCATGGAGAAAGGTCTGATCTGCTGCAAACTCATGTCCAGCCATGTTATCTGCACAGAGGCCACCTGCGCTCCCTCCCAGATGCACAGGACCATCACCACACACTGAAGCCTGCAGAGACCCACCAGCCAACTCACCTGCTGCTTGCCTATGAAGCCTGGCTTCTCTTTCGATACTGAAGGGGTCCTCTGGAGAGTCCAGGAGATCCCAGGAAGGCCATGCAGATGCTCCAGGCCATCTTTTCGATGCACTGGCTGAGGAGGAAGTGACTGCAGCTGGGGCAGCTTGGTCTTGATCCAGCCGGGACCCAACACCCATCTTCAGGGAGTCTCTTGACACCGTATTGAGGGGCAGGAAGGGCAGAGGCGGGGAGATGCGAAGGCTTGACTGCAAGAGAAAGTCCACATTAAAACCCAGCTTCCAAGTAGGAGCTCATCATACCTGGAGGTCACGCATCACACCGGGGCCCTGCCTTCACCCACAGCCAAAGGGACTCTCAGTGACCTCCTGAGACCCTCTGAGGTGTGGCAGAGGTAGGAAAGCAGCAACCTCACCTGTCCCAGCAGCCTGATGGGACCACAGTTTCCCTGGGAAAGGTCTGCCCCCTACAGCCATTTCCCTCTGAACCTAGGCCCAGTTAGCAGCAGCAGGTCTCATTAAGCAGGATGGCAGACCACAAAGCCTGCACAGCCTCAAGGACATTTGCCACCCCCAGGGAACACCAACCACCCCAGTAGCCTCATGTGTTGCTTTGGGTCCTGCTGGCAGCCCCCAGGAGCTGGGTGCAGGCAGAGAGGTGGCTCCTGCCCTCCACAGACCTGCCTGACCAGGGTGAGGGCTCAGCCAGCCACAGACCCCACTGCTCACAGGTTTAACATGTCTCTCCCAGGGTGGAAGGAATATTAAAAAAAAACCACCACCACAGAAACACAGGGATTAATAGAACAGCAGGGATGCGAGACATTTCACAGCTTATCGAGCACCAGCCGCTCTGCGGATCCAGCCACCCTCTGCTGCAGCACAGCCGCCCACACCAAGGCCGTGCCAGGGAAGACCTGACCTTCAGGAACAAGGCTGGCACAAAGCCCTGCCAACCCCTCACTGCCTGCCATCACCAGCACCCTGGGCACTGCAGCCATATACAGCGCCATCCCCTTCCCCAGGATGGAGCACAGGAAAATCAGCTCTGCATCAAGCCAACTGCATCCTTCATACCCATCCCAACATGGAGGTCAAGGCCACGGCAGAGCCAGGAATGGCTCAGCCTTGGCTTTAGCCTCAGGTCCTGCAGACAAGCCAGGGAGCAGCACCTGCAGAGCTGCCCTGCTGGCAACCAGAGCTCCTGCTCGTGCTGCGACACAGACCCTGCGGCGCAGACTGGGTCAGCACGACAGACACTCGCCTTGCTCGCTGGCTTCCAAATTTAGCTGTGCTTTAGGGAACGGGAGCAGGCTAGACCCAGTTTGTTCTAGAAGAAACAGCCCTGAGATGGAGAAGTGCAGTCAGCAAAGGGGAAGGGCAATGAAAGGCAGCCAGGAGCTCCTGGGAAGGCCAGGCTGGAGCATGGAGGCAGTTGTGCTGATCAACCTCCTCCCTGCTGGGATCAGGGCACAGACACCCTCCTGCCACACACCAGCTCAAGGACTCAGATCCCTCTGGGAGCTACTTAACCTATTAGGGCTGCAAGCACAAAGCCAAAGGCCAAAACACTAATTAGAAGAAAAAAAAATAAATATAGGGATAGTGCTAGTCTGTTCTGAAGGAGGAATGCATCAGCAGTCCTTCTTCCAAACCCTGGGCTGCAGAACCACGCTGTGCCAGTGTGGGCACCACAGATCCCTCCAGCACTCCCTTCCCTTCCTGGGCTACAGCTTGCAGCCCCCCCAGCTCTCCTGTGCTCCCCCAAAATGCACCAAGACACCAGGAACCATGCAGCACGTGCAAGGACCCAAACTTACAATCAAGTCTGAGAGGTGGTCGGAGCCCGAGCTGAACCCACTGGTGTCTGAATCCGAGGGGCTGCTGGAGCGGGAGTCCAGGAGGGAGCGGGAATCCAGGCGGGAGCTCCTCAGTGTCGGCGTGGAAAACTTTTCTGACAGGTCTGAACCAATGGGGTCTAGAGGCAGGAAACCCAGCGGGGGCCTCCCCAGGACGTTCCCAAGAGGGTTACTCAGCATGCCGAGAACTGCAACAGAGAAAGAGCCTGTCAGTGCTGCAGCGTGACGCACCTCCTTCCCTCCTGGCTCTTGTGGCAGAGGCCCAGGAGGGTACTGGGCTCCCATCAGCCCACGAATGGCTCGTCCAGGAGGTGGCACGCCTGGCAGGCACCAGCCTCTGCACCACTCCAGAAGGGCTGCGCACTGTTTGCCATCAGTTCCAGGGCAGTTGCTGCACAGCTGGAACCAGCGGCAGCCTGCTGTGGCTGACAGACAGGAGGGTGGGTCGCCCTCCCAAGGCTGTGATCAGCCAGGAGATCCCACCTTATCCGGGAGCAGAATCGGAGACCCCCAGTTACAGACCTCAGATGCTCCCAGACAGGTCCATGCCCTCACACTGGCATTTCTTCCTGCTTGTGCTAGAGAAAGCTGGGACATGAGGAGGGGTGGGGGGCAGCTACCCACACAATTTTAGCTGTGGGGGGGCACAGACTGAGCGCACACCGGTGGCCAGGCTGGGAGGTGGGACATCACGCCCATCAGCTCTGACAGGAGCTGGCTATGGGCACCCAGCAACGTGCCAGCCTGGCCTGCTGAGAGAAGGAGACGCTTCACTTTCAGCAGCGAGCACCATCCCTGCTACGTGTTCACAACAAGCCTGTCTGGTCAGGCCTTTGCTCGAGAGCCGACAGGCGAGTACGCGCCAGACTGCTTCCCTCGCACGGCAGCAGATTTTCCTCCCACCAAGGAGAATCCAGGCAAGCAAATTCCTCCCTAACAGAGCTGCCCT
>JAOXNH010000067.1:21271918-21287400 GCA_028566575.1 Bartramia longicauda | reverse complement strand
GGTGTGGGTCCAGCTGCCACCCAGAAGGAAAGGGGAGGCAGGGCAGGCTTGGCCACACAGGATCCCACAGGGGCATGACACCAGCCAGCTCTATTCAAAAGGAGCAAGTCTCAGCAAGCTGAATGTGTCCCCAAACCAAACGAAAAGAGCAAAGCGTTCAGAAATGGTTTTAATTATTTAGAGGCTGCAAAACAAGACAGCTTGCCCCGAAGCTTTCAGTTTTCAGCAAAGCAAGTTTGGGATCCGCTTGACATCCTCCAGCCCCACCTGATCTCAACCAGCCAGGATCACAAGGTTTTTAACACAGATTTTCAGATAGCTCTTGTACAGATTAACAGTCCAAAAGGCTGCCCAAACCAGGCAAGTAGAAAAATGCTACCACAAAGAGGTGGTAGCGCTTTGGTCAGACACCAGTATCCGCTTGGTGCCAACACCAGAGAAAGCTGCCAAGTGTGGCCGAAGCAGGATGCTGGGATATACCTGCCCCAAGCAGCGTGACTCGCAGCATACTGGCCAGGGAGCTGGCATCTTTAGCCTCACACTAGAGGGAGATAACTCGAAACACCACCAAAATACCCAGACAGGTAGAGGTGGGTCCTTTACCCAAAACATCTACCTCAACCCGAGGCAGAACTGCTCTGCAGGAGCTGCCAGCAACAGCCACAGCATCTCCCCCACATTTGTTTCCCCCAGAAACAAACGTTGCTCAGATGAAACAAATGTGCAGATGCATTTGGTCTGCAGCACAGGGCTACAAACTCACCTCTGACCATGCTTGGAAAGGGACCTCCTGCCCTCTGAATATCTGCCCATCTCTCCCCCCCAACAGCAACACCTGCGCTTAAACCCAGCCCCACAGCCAAACCCCTCGCCGGCCCAGCGGTACTCACCCTGGGCAGCAGCAGAGCAGCCCTGCCGGCAGCAGCGGGGAGCCAGGGGAAGCTGCCACAGACGGCTGGAGTCAGGGAGGAGGCTGCTCCCTAAGAGTCACAGCGCAGGGCAGAGCATCTCCCAGCCCAGCCGAGCCGCACTACGCTGGTTTGCCGACTTCTCTGAAGCCACGTGACATGTTTAAAAATACAGCCAGCGTATTGTTCAAGGGAGACAGCTGAATTTGTTAAACAGGCTCAAAAAATCTGATTAGTCACTAAACAGTACAAGAGTCAAAGCAAAAGCAGCTGATTCCCATGGCCCGAGCCTCACCACCGACACACACTCCAGCACTGATGTCCTCCTCCTCGGACCTCCTAGGGACCTGTAGCAGCAAATGCCACGCAGATTGCTGCCAGGCAACACCATCCTGCACCTCATCTCTTGGTTATCAGAGATGGGGGGCCAGAACTCCATTTGGGATGCATCAGCTAGGGCTCAGGGGCTCATCAGGAGCTCCCAAAGGTGTTACTGGATCCAGCTGCCCTGCCCCATTTATTTCACCCTCATCTCTGGCTTGCTACAGCCACTGCTTACACATTTGCTCCCAGGATTGCTTACCTCTCATCACAGCTAGAAAACCAGTAAGGCCAGTATGAGTGCATTCGAGTAGCAGGATTACTGGCCGTTCAAGGGATCTGCTGTCTGGGCATCTGAGTTTCAGCACCTACCACCGAGCAAAATCCTGCCGGCTATGACTGACCCGCTCCTAACCTCTCATCCTGGAAGCGCTGACATCCTGCTGTTAACGCAGACGGATTCCATCCACTCCAGAAGCTTTGACAGGTCTGCACAGGCAGCACCTGGTTACACAGAGCTCGGGGGAGACCCTGCATCACCCCTGTGGGTTTAACTCAGCTTCACTCAGTCCCTACAGCCACTAACGGGGACATCAGGAGGAAAAGCTTGGCCTTTGCTCCTCTGCGCTTGCCTGGCCATCAGGCTGTGTCCCCTGAAGCCAGACTTCACAGGTAGCCTAGGAAACACCAGCATGAGGATTGGATCTTACTTCTCACCACCCCAGCCCAGAAGCATCCTGCTCTAGCTCCCTGCCTTAACCCACCGAGCCCCTTTCCTGGGGAATGGGGCACAAGAGCCTAAAAAAGGCTGCCCACCTGAAAAAAAAAAAAGCTCAAGTCATCAGGGCCACTCAAAACCAGGGAAGTTGGTTCCCAGGCGGGCAGCTTGCAGAAGAGAAGCATTTCCAATGCACATGCAAGATGCATCAGCAATTTCTGGTGTCAAGAACATCCCTGAAGATCCTGAAGTGAAACAGCAATCATCAGGCAACTACCCAGACTATGAGAAAAAAAACACTCCACCCCTAAATGGAAACAACTAAACATTTTGCACATCTACAGTGGAAATTTTAACTGAAGGCTCAACATGGTCCCCATTCATCTGCTCACACACAGCAGCCCCGCTGCCCGGAGCACGGCAGTCTGCAGAGAGCTTCTGGAACTTTTCCTGCCTCCACTCGGAGCTGCAAGAGAGGCACATGCCAATGCTCCTTTGCAGGGGACAGCAAAAATGGTAGCTTTTAATAGAAAGTCAGCTCTGACTTTTGACTCACTGCTGCAGCTTTAATGACTGGATTTGGAGCCAGCATGCTCCGTCTTTGAGCACGTCAGCCAAACCCTGACAGATTTAAGAGCTCTGTGGAGCAGTCTCGATACCAGCGTGGCACTCGTCCAGATCGCTCAGGTCGCTCTCTAGAGAACAAGCATTTTATGAACCACTCCTCCTCCTGAGTTGAGCTTTCCCTAGTAAATGCTGTCAGGATGCTGCTGCTGCAATACGTCCTCTGAATTCCTGCATCATCCTGGGGCCCCTAAAGATACCAGTGGGAGCACGTGCAAGCATCTTGGACCCATTGCACCCAAGAGGGTGGCTTGTTATAACTCTTTATGCCAACTCTGTCCTACAGACCCCAAATTGTCTTTTAAATCCAGTTACCAGCTACTGAGCTGCTACATTTAACGTGAGCTTACCCCGTCTCAGACACACCACTCCATCAGCACAAGCTGTGATTCACAGCACTCACCTTGGGAAAGGTGCCCCAACAGGGAGATGCCCAACACCCAACCAGCCCCAGAACAGCTTTTGTTCTGCCATGTGCCCATCAGACTCACAACTTTAAGATTTCCAGCACCCGCTCAGGACCTTGAAGCGCCTTCTTCCCTGTGTACTATAATTTACAAACCATTTAAGAATTAGACCTTCCTAGTAGCTTTGACCAAGCCCATTTTATAAGAGATGGGTGTAAAGATGAGCCCTAAGGAGCCAGGCTCACCAAGGCTGGCAGCTCAGGGAAAGCCTCTGGGTAGATAAACCACTTTGCCACCACACTGATGACAAAGGACTTTTCATGCCTTGAATAAGACCTTAAGATACACAAGACACTACCCACAGAGCATCCCCTGAATTTATTCCTGACAGCTAGAGTGGACAAAAAGCTTTGCCATCTTCAAGCTGTCCTCTGAACAAGTAGTTCTGCTTTAGCTTGGGTCTGCTGAAGACCACCCAGCAGAAGCAGCCAACAGCACATAAGCAGAACAGAGCAGCATAGCATTGATGCTCTTCACTCCTTGCCATGTCAAGTTATCTGGAAACTTGAGCAAAAAAAAGCCTCTCACCTTACAGCTGTCCAGGTCCTTCTGCTCAAGGCCTTTCCCCACAGCAAGAACATCAGTAGAAGCTTCCCCATGGAGGAAACCATCACTTGCCCTAGGGCGACTCACATCACAGCCTCTTCACTCGCCCCAGGGCACACGTAACCGCATCCGGGCCCACAAGGAACTCCCGCGGAGTCAAACAACGTGCCAGGCCCCAGGTTCTTCAACTCCCAGCAAAGTCTGGCACCTGCACGCTGAACGCGCAGGCAGCTCCACACCACATTTGGCAGAGGCACCAAGCGCTAGATGAGCAACATGCACACGCTTCTTTTGAAGTCACGCTCTGAAGATGCATTCCAGCCTTTCAAAGCTCACTGCAGGGCTGGAAAAAAGCCTATTTAGAAGGCACCAGGACTTGTCTGAGCAGGTCTATGACACCAAGGCCTTCAGAGGGTCACTTTTGCTGGCTGGCACCACCAGCAAAGTTAGAGAGAGGGACATCTCAATCTCAGCACAGGAGAGACAGCAAACTGTCAAGACCTCCCCTTTATCCAGCAGCTACTGCTTACACTGAAAGTCTGCCCTTCTGCTCCCATCTCCTTGCAGAGACAGGGGTGAAGAGACTGATAGGAAAGCTCTTACTAAGGTCAGAAGAGACAGGTTTCAGTGCCACCGCGCTTCTGCTTCCACTCGGCGACACCTGCCGTACCCAGGGGCTGCAGAGCTGTGTGACATTTGGGGCAGGGTGGCAAAGGAGGGAAGCAGCATGACCAAGGCCCTGGAGACTGAACACAGTGCAGTTTCTTTTGTCATTCATCAAATAAGCTTGTAAAGAAATAATAAAAAAAAAGGCTGATGTCCCAAACAATAGCCCGCTGCAGTTCCAGAAAAACAGCTCGTCTGCAGTTTTTACCGCCCAGTCAGACTCTGCCCTGGTGGGGTGGGAGCTGGCTGAATGTTTTAGTCAGCCAAAAAGCAGCACCTCCTACAGACACTGAGCAGCTTTGTGGCAAGAGAAACATTTGTGTGTCTGAAAGCCAAACGGGCACCTTAACCACCTCCTACAGCCACCGATAATGTCGCTGTAGTTACAGCAGCAACTCAGCCAGACAGGCTGCCACAGCGAGTTCTCCCCTTCCATCGCACAGCAGCACCAAGCTGCTCAAAAACACAGCCACAGAGGAAGGGGAAGGCAATACTCCAGACTAATCCTAAGGGAAGCTCTAGCACTTCAGGCCCGCAGCTGTGGGACCTCATGCTGCCTGCCAGGAGCCAGAGCACCTGCGGCACAGGGGACACCAACTGAACCAAGCCCAGCAGAAGCTGTGGTGACAGTTGTGGGGCTGCAGCACACAGTAAGGGAACAGGCTTTGCGTGACACAGGAAAGGTAAGTGTTGGATTTCCCACCTCTACTCGCTCCTTAATAGGGAGCTACAAGGAACAGCCGGGCTCTTACAGGTGCCCAAAGAAACAGGGAAAAGCTGCAGCACAATGAAGTGGCTCAAAAATGCCTTCCTCTTAAGTGGAGCTTGCATGAGACAGGGCCTGGAGAGGTGGAAAGGATCTCCATCTTTAGGGCTTTCTCATCCTTCAGTACCTCCAGAGGTCTTGTCCAGCTCAGATCCTCCCGATTTGATTATACTCCTGTTACTCCATTGGAGAAAGTCTGTACTGCTATGAGAAAAGCCACCTCAAGTCAGATGCGTGCAACACTTCCCAGAGCTGTACATCACAACAGAAGTCTCCATCACCCTGAACCAACTGCCAGTGTTTAAGAAAAGCAACTCCGAGAACTGCAGATGTGATCAAATCAGCAGCAACCACCACCTAAATAAGAACTACAGCACAGGCCTTTTTGTTCCTGAACTACTGAAGAGGAACCTCTGCCCTGGCAATCTTCATTTGGGGCAAAGAAGAACTGAGGATATTCGGGCAGCTATTTCTGGTTTTCTAAGAAGGGGGCAGGGAAATAAAAAAAAAGGCAGCCTGATCCCACAGCTGAACCACAGAATTAGCGTCAGGACACCTGAGGTCTATTCTTGGTTCTGGCACCAACGTGGTAAGTCACTTCCCCGGCATGCCCTGAAAAATGGAAGCAGCAGCAGCAGCGCTAGCAACACGGAGCAGTTTATTGCATTAACATCTGAGAGCACCGGTCCTCCTCCCGCACCCAGAGAGCGGGACCCAGCTGACAACGAGCCTCGCTGCTTCCCGAGGCAGGGAATTTACTGCTGTGTTTCTGGGAAGGGAAAACAGATGCCCAAGGTAAATATAAAGATCAGTAAAGACAGCTAAAACACAGCTCCGGATTAGAAGCATGCAGGCAATTGCGTTCACTAAGCAGACTGCCACAACTGCCTTTGTCTTTAAAAAGATCAGAACATTGAAATACAGCAGAGTTTAGCATGTATCACTCCCGGAGAGATTTAAAAGCCAACAGATTCAGGTCAAATTCTGCACAACAAGCTTCAGCTTTGCAAACCTCAAGAACAAACACTTCTATATTTAAAGTACCAAACTCCTCACAATTATCCTGCTGCAACGTCCAGGGTGCAAACTCCACACTGTGTGTTACTTTACGTGCTAACGAGGATGAGACTGACTCATTTTCACTGCGGCCTGCAGGGTGTCGAGTCCCTCGGGATAGCACCTTCCGAAGGTATGTTCTTTAGAGGGAGGCTGGAGGGGAGCAGGCGGCTGGCCGTACCCCTCTGGGCCAGGCAGCGAGCTGCAGTGAAGGAAAAACTTTAAAAAAAAAGATAAGATTGCATTTGGGACTAAAGCTTATTTGAGAAATGGCACACAAGCCTCACTGAGGCATTCAGCTGGCATAAAGCCACGGATTTCCTCACCAGATTGGCACACCCAGTACCACCAGTGATACCTGCAGGTTCCCAGTTAGTTTCCAGGTCTGCACACCATCCCAGCTTCTGTTTCCTCCCTTTCCTTCCCTCTGTGCTCTTGGAAAGAAAACAAGGCAGAGGGACAAGGAAGGAAGCTGGGCTGTCACTGTGTCTGAGGGCGGCTCCGAGCTGGCAGGAGCACAGGAGCACCTGTGATTCAGCTGTTTTGCCAGCGCTGAAGGGAGCACGCACAAGGCGAGAAAGGCCAGAGACGTGGCTACGAGGTGCTAAGATGGAAGATGCGGCACCGGCTGGAGATGGACACCCTGCCCTCAGCCCACACCCCTGGGGGGGGCTGTTAATTCAGCCCCACGATGGCACCGTGCAGCATCTCTGCAGTGACAGCTCAAGGACCAGGGCACCTTTCAGAAGCAGATAATTTCAGAATCAGCTCAGTGGAGGTGTCCGTTTAAACAGGGGACACCGACACAGCCCAGGAGTTGGTTGCTTCAGGCCCTCCTGGGCTGTGTTACTTTTGTCACCCTCCAGCAGCTTTCCCATACTCCAGCAGCTTTCCCATACTCCAGCAGCTTTCCCATACTCCAGCAGCTTTCCCATACTCCAGCAGCTTTCCATAGAATCACAGGATTGTTCAAGGTTAGGAGGGACCTTTCAGATCACAGAGTCCACCCATCAACCCAACACTCACAAAACCCATCACTAAAACCATATCTCTAAGCACCACATCTACTCATCTTTTAAACACCTCCAGGGATGGCGACTCCACCACTTCCCCAGGCAGCCTCTTCCAACGCTTAATGACCATTTCAGTGTAAAAAGCTTTTCCTAATATCCATCCTAAACCTCCCCTGGTGCCACTTGAGGCCATTTCCTCTTGTCCTATCACCTGTTACTTGGTAGGAGAGAAACTCTCACCTTTTCTATCCTGCTCTGAGCAGGAGGCTAGATAACCTCAAGAGGTCCCTTCCAACCTGAATTACCCTATCCCTTTAAAAAGACAACCTGTCAAGAGCTCCACGGAGGGTCTGTGATGCCCTCTGACAGCACTCCCTACTGCAGTCACCACATGGTAAGTCAGCTGGAGGGATTTCAGCTGAACCAACAGGCCAAACATTCCCTGCTGGCTCACTGGCCTTGCCCCCAGTGTCACCACAATGACAGGTCATCCCACAACACCACAGGGAGTCTGGTTATCAGAGCAGGGCCCTGTAGGTGGTACCAGGGACCAACTCGTCTCAGGCAGGAGCAGATGAATCCAGAGGTGGGAATGGGTCCTACCTTCCACTCCAGGCAGCCCCAGCACATTGGGAGAGCAGCTCCAAAAGCTGTGGGGAAGTCCAGGCAGCTCCCCTGCCCAGCTCCAGGTGGAAGAACGCAGACCTGCACGCTCTGTGGAGTTTGTAACGAAGGCACTGAGACAAAAATCACATTCAGGGCCTCTTCTAGAGAGCTACCATACAACTGCTGATGAAGATGCAGCAGGAAAAGCCTTTTATGTCTGCTCTGCCCAGCCAGCAAGCATCACATCTGCTGTTTAGAGGAAAACCTACCCACCCCATCCCTCATTTGACCAGCACAATTTTAGGCATGAATTTCACCCCAGGCCAGAGCTTGCACACACCTAAACCACCCCACCGCTACCTCCGGTATCGATCACAACAGGACAGAAGGACAAAGCTCTGAGTTGCCTGGGGCAGCTCAGAGACACCAAACAGCAGCTCCAACGCTCTCCCCAGAAGGGAACATGCTTGTTAAGGCTCACTGCAGGAGCCAGCCAAGAGGCACATGCTCCAGACTACAACTTGAGTCAAAAAGCTTACAGGCAAGCTCTATAAGCCTTATGTATTTATACACACCAGCAGCACGGCTATGAAGGATGAGGATCTGCCAGTCCTGGAGCACTTTCACTGCACCTCCAACAGTTTTGAGCAGGATCGGGTGCCCGAGAGGTCTGTGCCTTCCTTGCACCCACACTTTTTCTACTGGTACCCCCAAAGAGCACACAGGCAGCAGCAACAGCCCCTCAGGGCTGCTCCAGAGGCTGCAACAAAACATCCTTCCCTGACAGATGTCAAGGGGAGGGTTTTGGGGGGTGCGTGCCTGCTCCCACAAGTGGCCTCCAGCACAAGACTGGAGGCTGCCCTGACCCAGTTCAGCACTAGCTGGAAACAAGCAGAGATGCTGGTTAGATTCCTGTTCCAGTTACTCCTCTATTTGCATCTTCTATTTTACAGCATCAGCGCAAACAAAAATAAATCTGTTTAGGAGAAGATGCTCAAATGGAAGCTTTAAGAGGTGGATTAAGAGCAACTTCCATTAGGAACCAATTGCAAACAGAGTTTTGATGCTTGTTTTACTTATTCGATATATATTTTATTCTGTTAAGGATCAAATACTGCTGCCACATGAGCAGTCTGCAGCAATTAAGCATTCCTTCCTTTCTGCTCCACAGCTCTGGCCAGCAGCTGAGAAAAGTGGGCCCACAGAGTGTCAGCAGCCCTTACCAAAACATGCTCAAGAACCAAGTGTCCATGAAGCCCCCACACCAACTGCGTCCTCAGAAAAGCCCTACCAGAGCCGAGATGGAACAGGCCAAGCTTTTAGCGAGGCCATCTCAGGTACAACCGCCACACTGGAGACCATGGAAGCCAAGCCAGCTTCCAGCTTTGTTCCCTTACAGTGTTATTATAATTAACCTCCACACAGATGGCACCACCACCTGGTTTGTGCGTCCACTAAGCCCTGAGGAGCAGACAGGCTGCTCCACAAGGACCAGGGCTTAAGGCACAGCTGGGAAAGCCCATCTTCCCTTCCGGGCAATGAAAGACACTGAGAACATGGGAATTCAGGATCACCACCTACCACCACACCTTTGGTTACTTGTTTGCCTGTACTGGATGCCGGTTCAAGGCCAGCAAAAAGGTGGCCTGGCCTCCTTGCTCCAGCACAAACAGCCACACCATCAGCTGTAAGAACAAAGCTTTTACTGAGTTTTCTAGGGAGACTTGGGCTTAAATCTGAGTGAGGCCGCAGGTGAAATGAGTCTCATTCAGGGTGAAGCGCTCACTCCCTGGACCCAAAGCTCCCCTTTCACTAGAGGGCAGCAAAAAAAAAAAAATCCTTTTTAGATACTGTGGTAACAACCTAAAGTTATCCAGATGCTGAGCTCTCCTTTCAGGCTGAGCCTCAGAAACCTCCATCTAGCACAAGAAGGATTTTCATGCAGCCAAGCAAGATATACAGGAGTTGAGGCCACACCTAAGCAGCAACTGTCTTCTGAAGCCACTTGTCCAAAGGACATTAAGCAAAAGAGCAGGGGGAGACCCAGACGTGGAGGGACACAAGGGGCAGGCACTTGGCACCATGCTCAGCACAGGTTAGTCTGGCAGCAAACTAAACAGACAGAGAGATCCAGGGGACTTCCCTCACCCAAATCCTCTGCCCCTCCAAGGTCTACCCCAAGCTCTGCAGCCAAACACTCGGAACAACTGCTCAAGGAAGGCCAGCCATTGCTGTGTTATACTTATTAGCAACAACCACTCCCAAACTGATCAGCAACTCTCACTTGGGGGTTCTCAGGTGCCTGTCACCCCGCAGACAGCATTTCCTGAGGACAGTCTGAAAACAGTCCCTCCTGCTGTTATCCCAAAGGCAGGCTAGGAGTCCACAACAACAACCATGCTTCCTTCTATGCAACAGGTCCTTTCTTTCATCCTTCAGAGACACCCTTCCGCCTTGAAGACTTCAGAGTGATTTGTACGCAAGGGCCTTGCTATCTGCCAGGCTACACACAACAGATTGCCTGCAGTTCTAGCCTAGCAGATTTTAAGCAACTACAGTTAATCAGCACATTCAAGCTTACTGCAGGAAGAAGTTGCTGCGGGAAGTAGGAGAACCAAGAGCTGGAAAGATCCAGCAGTGCTTCTCTCCCACAAGCTGTTTTCCCAGCACCAGAGCAACTGGAGCTGTAACCTTGTGGCTAGAGAATGAGACAAGAGCAGCCAGCACAGAGAGGGCATGGATGAGGCTGGAGCCGCAGCCTCGAGACCAGATCCAAGATGAAGCTCCCATCTGTTGCTGTACAAGCAGCTTTAGAGTCCCACACCGAGCGGAGAGGCAGACACAGCAAGGTGGTTCACCTGACACCATCAGGAAGAGGTCACCTAGAGAGGTCAACATCCTCTCCAGAGAAGGTGATCCTTCTGAAAATGCCCTTGCAGGTTAGCATCGCAAACTTAGTGTTAACAGACTGGTTTTAGGATGATTTCCCAGTGGGCAAGTCTCCCTGTCCCACATACGGTTAGTCTCAGCCTCCCGATGTAGGGCAAGACAGACCAGCCAGACCAAGCAGCTGGCACACAGGCTGAAAAACAGCCAGGGAGACCCAAAAATCTGCACACAGATCTGCTCACGTATTGCCGTCACCCGTTCTTCAGGCAGAAACTGGATCGAGACCCCATTTGCTTGTACTCCTTGAAGGATAGGGCAGTGACAGCAAAGGATACCATCAAGGGCAGTTCCGCCTCACTCCCTTTTAACCCCTCCTTGCCCCTGCAGAGGGATGAACTGGAAGGGCTTGATAAAAGGGACTGCCTACTATGAGGATACTTTAAAGAAGGGGAAAGGCTGCCTCAAGTAATACAGCTGGGGATGGCAGGACTGGAAGTGGTCAAGCCCAGTTTCCTGCAAAAGCCCCTCCCCGGGCCACAGAGCAGGTTTCAGGGACTTGCTGAAGTATTTCCAGCCTGACGGATCTAGTGGCAGCAGTGGGTTGGAGATGCCTTTCCTGCCGTGAGACAGCAGTTCAATCCCACAGCCAATAGACACAGGCGCCTCCAGGCTGCAGCAGCCTCCAGCCTGCCCGGAGAGGCTCTCTCCAGACACCAGCTCCAGGGGCTGGCAGCACATGTGGCACACTCACGGGCTAAGGACACTTCCCCAGCGTGTAAGAGTGCTGGGCCCGGAAGGAAAACGCAGTGCAAATAATCTTGTCTGGGCACAAGGGGTTCAGCAGCCCTGTGAGAAGGGCGACGGAGGCAGGACTGGAGCACACAAGCCAGCCCCGTGGCTCTCCGGCCTCCTCCAGCACAGCCCTTGGCTGGTGGCAGGCACCTGATCGCACTGCACCAAGCTGCATGGTGACACCACCCTGGGAGCGCAAGGTGACACCAGGAGGGTTTGCAGGCAAAAGGTCCTTCCAAGGCTGAGAGCTCCGCACTGCCAGGGACTACGCAGACAGGAGAGGAGGTCCCAGCTCATCAGTACTCAAGCGCAGGCACTGCAGGGGACCACATCAGCAATATTTTTAGCCTGATTGTTAGGGTTTTTTTTGCATTTCCACCCTTCCAGACACCTCCCCGTGGGTCCATACAGCTGAGTCACTGCTGGAATCTTCCAAATGCTAGGGCGCCAGCGTCACAACAGCTCTGCTTGGCAGCACCAGCCCTCCCCAGCCCCTAGAGACAGCCCTGCAGTGATGCAGCCTCAGGACACCCTGATATAGACCCCTCCTTGGGGCCAGGCCAGCTGCAACCTCCTAGGGCTCAGTGCTGGGCATCAGGAGGTACAGCAGCATTCTCTCCACACCATCCTTTCCACCACAGCACGGATGGCCACCTGGAAGCATCAGCATCTGCCAACTCCTCAGATCCGTACAGCTTTCAGATAGAGGAGCATTCCTCTGCCACCCAGAGAGGAACATTTCACAGCTTTTCAGAAGATGCTCCTGAACTACAAGATCTCCCCTCCCAAGGAGCCTCCACATTGCCACTCCAGGGCCCTTGGGGAGGGGAAGGCGCTGAGGCTCTGCAGAGGTGGGAGGCGTGGGCAGGCTGAAGCAGTACAACAGCTGTGCACAGGCACCAGCCTTACACTTCTCCAGCCGGCATACGCTATCCCCACCGCTCTTGGAGCAGGAGAGCAAGGGCAGCCCAGGCCAAGAAGCTCTCCTGACCCAGCTCCTGCACACCTGGAACAGGAAGGTGGGATTGAGAATACAGTCACAAGACCACAACACCCCAGTCTGTACACCCCCAGACTCTCCGCACAGCCTCTGCAGGCCTGAGGCTCCTCTGTAGAAGCAGCACAGCCACATTTGAGTTGGGTTTCATGCCTAAATCCCCCCCTTCACGTACCAAGGGGAATACCAGGAGTGAGAAGTGAGGGAGCAGGCCCCTCAGCCAGTATTGAGTGCCATGTCCCAGCAGCTGTTACCATGAGTTGTCACAAACACCCACTAGGTACAGATCACCCGAGCCCAGGGCCGTACCCAGGGTTAGATCCTTCCTGCTGCTCTTCCCAGGCCCACTGCGGCAGGCAGGAGCTCCAGCACCACGCGCTGCAATCAGTGGGGACACCCAACACCAGATACACCCTTTGCTAGCAGGGAGGTCACCGGAGCACCTTCAGATCATCTCCAAATGAGTCTCCCTCTTGAAACCAGAAGCCCCATTACCCCTGACAGCAATCCCCAAGGCCACCCGGCCCCACCACCCAACCTGGGAGGTGCCAAGGCTGGTGCGAGGGGTGCTCGCCTGCCTGCTGGAGCGCTGCAGAGACATCCCTGCCGCTGCCAAGGCAGCCTGGCAGGAAGCCGGCCAAAAGAGCAACTGGAGACAGCTACAGCAGATCAGGTGGGGCTGGGACATCCGCACAGACCAGCCGCCTGGGTGTGCGACAGACCTTGTTCTGCAGCACCATTGCGCGCCGAGCCCCGGGTGTTGTGGTTGTCAGCAGCAGCAGAACCCTTCAGCACAGATGCTCCAGCTTTAAGCGTGCTCTTTACATTAAAGGTCCTGTAACACTGATTCAGCGCCTCATATTCTGCCAGCAACTATCAGGGGCTCAGCGCATAGCTCCGAGGTACCCATCCAGGCCACCGCACACTATTAACTTCCATTTCTCCCTCCTCCTTTCAAGGTTTCCCTCCAACCTCAGCAAGGTTTCAGCTCAGACGAGAGGAGGACAGGTACCAAGCGTGTGGTATTTCCTGGTTCATTAGGGGAAGCCTGTAGGACCATGTGCTGGAGCAGAGCAAGGCTTAATAAAGCTACTGCAGCCTGACTGCAAGCAGACCCCAAGCACTGGGGCTCCCACACAAACCTGCACGCTATGTCCTGCGGAAACGGGCTGCAGAAACTCCAGTGAGCTGTGGTGACGAAGCTGTCCTTTCAAACTCTTGCTACCCCACAAGTGGGTTTTTGTTTGTTTTACGACCCATTCAGCAACACTCCGGGCTGTGTCCCAGAAGCTCTCCCTATCTCGAGGGCAGCATCCCCTGGACAGAGGTGGTCAACAGCACTCCTTTGCATCCCTCCCCCCCAAACATCTGTGTGGGCAAATTGCACTGCCCAGGCCACCCCAGAAGCTATCTACATTCCTGTCAGCACCAACTTTACGCCTGGGGCCTCCTGTGTCACCCAAGTCTGTGCAGAGATGCACTACCCTTTTAACAAAGCAGCAGTGTGCTGCTATAAAGGGATGAGTTTCTGTAGCAACCAGGCTGAACTTGTACAAACTCTGCCAAAGCACTAGATCTTTCCATGGACTGATACATGAACGAACACACCACCATTTGTGAAATTGGTTGGTTTTTTATTTTTTAAACAGCCCTCAAAGGCTGGGAAGTGAACTCTTGCCTCCATTTTACTCCCCCCTGCTCTGTCACCAGGCTGAGGAGACACGTTAAGTTTGTGCACGCAGCACTCCCTCCTCCTGCAATTCCACAGAGAAGGCTGATGCCTCTGGAAGAGTTAAACGAACCCTGCATCACTCTGGGGAAAGCACCCAGCAACCCCCAAGACTCCTCTATCCGATCCCAGCTGCAAAACCAGACTGGAGAGGATCGAGGGGGAAGGGCAAGCCAGCCAGCAGTGCGTGGCTGCAAGCCCACACCCTGCTGATCACGTAGGTTTGCGCTGGACCAAAAGAGTTAAAAGCAAGAAGCCATTCCACTGCATCTCCTCCAGCCCACTGCCAGGAGCAGACCGCTATTTCTAGTTGAACGTGGGAGTGGAGGAAGGATCCCTCCAAGTCTTCCTCCCAGCCTGCGAGCTGCAGGCTGAAGTTGTCAGTCGGGTGCCGGCTGTACCTACCACACCCCGCAGGCAGAGTTCGGCAGGTAACACTGCCAGAGCAGAGGAACCAGTGATGCTGCCTAGACTTTGGCAGTTGGGCAAGGCAGGGAGGGGGGGGGTTCCTCTGCAAGCACGTGCACCCCTGCCTGCAGAGCTACCTGCCACCAGGGATTTTCTCAGGCTGCCGGAGCGAAGTTGAGCTTCACTCCCACCCGGCGTGTTTAGCCCTCCTGACACCACACCCCCCACCCACTCCCTCCAAAGGCAGGGAGAGGATTTCTCCTCGCTTGGCGAGGTTATTCCTCCTCCTCCACCAGCATTACAGAGCAAAAAACCCATAAGCCTGGGCACTTCTTGTCTGCAGTGAACTGACAGCAGAGCAGAGGGGGCTGTGGCACAGCCAGCCACAGCCTCCCCAACTCATCCACCACATTACACAAGCATCACAGGTCAAGAAGCCCCCCCATCAGTAACAACCAGCACCCCCTCACACAAGCAAATGGCTCTGCTTTCGCTTTGAAACGGCCAAAAATAAAAGGAATCCAACAACTGTTGCTGTGCGTGTCAGGAGACTCACCGGACTGTGTGCTGGTTTGCGCTGCAGCGTCAGAGTCCTGGGTGCTCCAGGGTCTGTCCCACCCTGTCAGGTTGAGGGATTGCAGGCCAAGGCACAGATCGTTGGTGTCTGGGAGGCCACGGGAAGACTCTTGCGTGGACGTGGGGAAAAGCATGCTGCTTGCCACTGCTTCTTCAGAGTCCTGGAAGTCTGCTCAGATTGAGAACAAACAGAAGCTTGAGAGTTCAGGGCTGCTTTTTTTTTTTTCTTTTTAAAGAAGGAGTTTTTCCAAAGCGTTAAGCCCTGAGCCAGGTCTCGTGCCGCTCTGAAGCCACAGCTTCGGCAACTAGCAGTTGCACCCCGAAAGGGAGGGCTACCATATGTCCAGACACCAGCCCCCCCCCCCCCGGAGCCCCGCCACCGGCCAATCCCGGCGGCCGT
>JAOXNH010000067.1:21256315-21267279 GCA_028566575.1 Bartramia longicauda | reverse complement strand
ACGGATCTGACGAAAAAACCCCTAAATTTCCTAGAGCTACTTTCCAGTACAGAAAAGCATTGCACCCATGTAAGCAAAGACCTGTTAATGTGACACTTGAACTAGAAAGGCCAGAACCCAGAGGCAGTAGGTGTGCACCTCTTTGGGGGCACTGAATGTCACTATTCTGGATGTGTGTACCAGGCACACAGCACTGATTTGGGGCAAAGCAGAGCTGTTCTCAGCTGGCAGCTGCAGGTGAGTTCCCAATAACAGCCTTGCCCCAGGCTCCCCATTAACACCTCCCCTCCACTCCAAACAAGCAGCACTACATTTTGGGTCTCTGCACCTTAGAACATTTGTCTCTCCCATCCTGGCACACATCAGGTCAGCTGCATCCAGCACTCTGGCACATTTCCTCATGGCTGCAGGACAGTGAAGAACAGAAGTCTACACTACAGTACCAGAGAGGACTTTTTTAGGTGGCTAAACAAGCGATAAGTCATTAATTGACTGCAATTGAGAGCAAACAGGAAGCCTATTTAGTCATCAGCTTGTCTGGGTTTGCATTTGTCCTTCACTTTTCCTTAAATAAAGCAGCCAGTGAGAATCATTAGGACCTGATGGGCCACAACTAACAGCCTCTGAGCATGGCACCTGAAGCCACACCCACCCACAGGAGTCACTGGAGCATCTCCCACTTCTTCACACAATGGACTGTCAACTTAGAGCAAAATAATGGCTCCTTTGTCTCGGTTAAGTGAGCAGAGCTTAACGAAAGGGAAATCAATGCTGCTGGGACATTTGGGGTACCTACAATCCTTTTATATCCATTTGTTTTAAGCCAGCATTGCCTTCAGTTGAAGCCAGTCAGCTTAGCCCGGTGAGTAAACAGGTATACAAAGGCTGAAGAGGGAGCTTTGCTCACTCTTCTACTTAATTAAGCTGGAAGTTGTGCCTACAGAACAGGCTGATCATTTCAAAAGCTGGTTTAGGGTTTGTTTATATTCTTTAACCAAAGCTGGTAGCAGCACCTTCCACCCAGCCAGGCCCAGCTTTAAAGCCTGGCAGCAAACCACCCACTACCTTAAGAAATTGGCTTTGCTTACATTCTTATGCAGACCAGCGATGAACATGCAGATCAGCCTTAAATTCGGGAGTGAACCGACATCCCCCATGAAGCAGTTGCTCAAGGACAGGCTGCACTCCAGCAGCAGTGACAGGGGATGTTAACTCTTGCCTCTGTCAAGGCCACGTTCTCTCTCCCATCTCCACTGCCCCACTAAAAGCCACTAGAGGTTGACGTCTGCACAACACAACCTTGCCAAGGAAGTTTTGCCTTTCTTCAGAGAGGACTGAAAGGCAGGCGTTTTGAAGCACCAGCACAATCCTGTCCCAGAAGCTACCAGGCAGGTTCTACAATTACAGCTTTCACCACACCGCTGCACTGCACCCTGTGGTTTGGGCCAGCAGTCTACACCTGGTGCTTGGGGAACTCCTGCAGCAAGCACCCAGGAGCCACCACGGTGGTGGTGACGCCGGGCTTGACGACTCGGATCATTTTGACAAGGCAACTAAGTTCACCAAGGATTATCATTAACTGCAAACTGATCTTTATAGAGATTTAACATTAGGTATGGCAAGCTAAATCTCCAGCGGCAGTCCCTTCCGCCACGCAGCTCTGCCCGGATATGGATAACTCTCCACCAGTGTCAGATGCAGGACTGCTGAACCAGCTTGTTCTCTCACATTGCTGGGGCTGCTGCCATGCTGATCTCCTCAGCACCCTCTCGCTGCGCACCACATCACACCCGGTAAGGTGTTTCCACACGTGTCTCCCCAATAGCATTATTGAAAGGTCGTGAACTTCTGCCATCCCTTCTCCACCACGTGTAATCCTCTTAATACTGAAAGGGGCTTCTTACACACAAGCCCAATCCAGGATAAATTTAGTTTGACCTGAGGAAGACTACTGAAAAGCTTGAGAGACCATGAATAGATTAAAGTACAAGTATTTCCCCTGCTAGAATAAAAATCTCTTCCTCAAACTCACCAACAAAAGAGCTCAAGTTGTAAAAAGAGTCCTTTCACCTCTTATAGCTACTACATTATGGGCAGATCTGCAGGCTCATTAAGACTGCCCAAGCTACAAGTTTCATGATAATATAACCTAACTCCAATACACAAGGTGTTCCTGCTCCAGGTAAAAGCACCAGAGGCTCATGAATTCTTCAGAAGTGATTTAACACAAGTGACAAGACACCATGTGAGATCGAGGGTCTGTCTGCTCCACTGGCCACCTACCCAGGAGCCAGGCTCACCAAAAGGCAAGACACTGATCCTGCAGAGCCTTGTCTTGTCCACCCAAAGGCAGAGCAAACCACTCCAACAGCCTGCTTCAGGCTCTGAACCATCTGCCCAGCACAGGGGGCAGTTGGCTGCATTATATTCTAAATTTTAGTTACCAGCTGCTCAGCCTTACAGACACCAGGTATCAGTTCCTGCAAGGGAACAGCACAACCTAGGCCAGGGTCCAAGCGCCGAAGCACCTCCCCGTTTGCTGATCATGGCTTTCCTAGGATTCCCGTTCTTGCTGACGGTGCCAACTTTTTCCGTAGAGAAGACGCTCATTAGCAACACGTTAAACAAAACAAGGGAAGCAGCTCATGCCCTTTTGAGACAGAAGGAATCTTGCAGAACTGCTGCATTCAGGGCCTGGTTACCTGCCAAGAGGTCACGACTCAGGCACCAAGGAAACAAGGCCGCGACTGCAAGGAGAGACTAATAACTCTGAGCTGCCGATGCACTGGCAGATGCTGACTCATCCACATATTTACAGCTGATAACTGCTGTCCTGGCTGGGGTAGCTCAGGTTATACTCTATTATCAGTCTTTTATACAGCCAAGAGGCACCTTCTGAAAAAAAATAAAAATCACGTGTTTCCATTAGCCTGAAGAGTGAGGGCACCTAAGGCAGCCACTTCCTAGCCCAAGCTCAGCAGTGCCCAGCATCCCTCAGGAATCGAGCAAGACTTTTTCCTCATGCCATCACGAGTGTCCGTGCCACCACGCAAGGGATGTAATACAAGCTAAAAGCCTCCTGTCAGGTTACCCCCACCCCATGCAAGTGGCTGTGCCAGCAGCCAGCACATACTGGTAAGATTGGCCTCAACTGCTATGTCAGGAATAAGAAAAACTGCTTAGGGTGTCCCAAAAAGCACAGCTTTGGTTGCCCTGCAGCAGAAATAATGTTTGCTAGAGGAAGCCTCCCTTCTTCACACAAGTCCCACCTACTTGTCCTCCAAGAGGTCTTCCACAGAAGTTACTCTCAATGATAGCCTGAAACACAAGCACAGTTTAACACCACTGATGGGAAATTCACCCAGTTTCCAATGACAGCACCACCTCCCAGTAGCTCCCCACCAGGCAAGACACTCTGCTCCAGACATCCCTGAGAAATACCACAGGAACTGACAGACCGAGCAGAGGTTCACATGTAGCAGGTTCATCTCATTCCCAGGTGGATACCCCAGTCCCTCAGAGAAGAGCTTTAGAAGTCTGGAAGCCAGTACTCAAAACTGATGTGCCAGACCTAAGACCAGAACTAAGCCACATCTTCACAGGATGAATCTGCTCCAACAGGCAGAGATATTTCCTTTATCAACTAGGTTAACTTTGGCAAGTAAACTGGAACTTAACTAGGAAACATTTCCACTTCAAATTATAAATGGGCTATGAAGGGCTACAGCTAAGATTTCAACAAGGCAGCCAGAAACAACTCTTTCATGAGCTCATTGTAAGGAGATAAAGGAAAATACTTTGATTTATTTCTCCCTTATGCTTCCAGTGCATTGAGATCAGTACAACACTGACTACCACCATGCCAAGGGACAAAAAAAAAAAATATGTCTAAACAGCTCAGTACGACAGCAAATCTCTAAAAACACACCACTAACCACACCACTGACCTGGATTAGTTAATATTCACTACGCAACTGCTCAGGGGTAGTCAGCACATCCTCCAATACCGTTTTAGCAGGCACGTTTCAAGCAATGCTGGCTATAGATCCGTCCCTCGAAGCGAGCGATTCACTTCCTCTGGTATTTCTGCAGCGCCAGCACAGGATCACATGGCCAGATCAGCCCCGGGCCCATAGTGCTAAGCCCTTCAAATACCCAGGAGATTAAGCTGCTCTGGAAGTCATCTGGTAGCAGTCATTTCACCAGTCCAGAACAAAGTTGCACTGTGCAAGCATCAAACAGACCCAACAGGATGCCCAGATACCCATTTGCAGCTTTTTTTTTTAAACACCCATTTGATTAAAACTCATCAGATTGCCCATGAGCACAAGACAACCCTCTCTCCAATTGACCACAACAGAAGCTTCTCTGCCTACAGCAGCCTGCAAGGTCACCAGCTGGTGAGGTTTCTCCCTTTACTTCCCACTTTGTTTTGGGACAAGTCCAGAGGGTCAGTTTGTTTCCAATAACAGCCAAGGTGTTTATTGACCCTATAATTCAGAGGCTGGAGGAGCAACAGCAATCTCTTTCAAGTGCCCAAATCCTTGGCACAAGTACCACTGCACAGAAGTGCGCTGGCGAGAAGAACATCAGGCACCGGGCAGGTACATTTACTGGCAGATCTTGCCGACTGTAGAGGGACAAAAGCATGTCCTTCACTTACATAAAAGTAAGATTGGACCCAACACTCTTTGCTTTGGCGCGGAGCCTTCTGTTTTGAGGCAGATCAAGCGCAACACAGCAGAACGTGCCCACTCCCCTCAGCCTGCAGGAAGCAAACCTTGCAGCACCCATTTCATAATCCCAAACTTGCTTCGTGAGAAAGTCTTCACCTACAGGTCCCGCTTCGGTGTGCTCTTAAATACATGATTAAGTGACCTGTAGCAAACAGTTATTAAAAATTCAAAATAACCACTTACAGATCCTGCCTCCAGGAAAGGCAGACTGTAAAGGAGCCTACTGGAACCATCTACACCAGAAGCTGGCAAGTCAGGCAGTGAGAGCTCACATCGGGCCCATACGACAATCCACAGTATCCCAGGGAGTGTAAACAAGCCTTCCCAGGCACCTCCATGCTGCCATGGAATACCCAGGTTATCCATCACAGGCACACAAATGAATCCTCCGGTACCACACAGCATTAACCATGACTCCAAGCAGCTCTCTGCTTACAAGCACAGGCCAACAACCACACCACCAAGGGTTACCACCACCACCACCACATGCTCACTAGGACCCACCAAGCAATTCCCCCACTTCTACCAACCCCGAATCCTCAAGCTCGCCTTGAACACGGCCCAACACATCACCTGGCAGGATGTCACGTCTGCTTCTTCTGATGGGCGTGGTGCAGACTCCACTGAAATCCAAAGAGTTGTCCAACATGGCATTTATTTGGCGGAATATATCTGCATTGCTGCAAGTGGTAAGTGCAGGGGCATCTGGGCTATCCCAGCAGTCTTTTATGCTCCTCCCAGTATCTTCTTTCTGGAAAAAAGAAGAAGTATTAATGTCAAGCCGGCTAGTACTCACCATCCGGTTTTCAACACTTTGTGGAAAGCCTGGATTGCCTCCAATGCTCATATTTGCTTTAGCTCCAGGTCTTAGCAACGCTCAAGCACAATTCTTGGCATTAAAGAAACAGTTAAGCAAGCAGGTCAGCACATCAGACCAGGACTGTCCCAGCCATGAACAGGTACCAGCTCACCACGGGTAGGATGAACCTTAGGCGAAGAGCTGCAGCACCCAAACTAGTGTGGTTGCTCACACAAGCATCCTGCTGTTTTTCTCCAGCAGATCACATCACTAAAGCAGAGGCCTGGTTAACACAGAGGCATGGGCCTTCTCCCCAGCATCAGCCTCCTGACACTGGCGGGACGCTCACAGTCAAGGCAGCCACCATGAGAAGCCACAGTAGGTCCTCCTGAGCACAGCAAAAACAAGCAAGGCTCACTTCACCACCCATATTTGTGAGCTCTGAACGACATCTTGGGACAGCCCAAGTCAGCAGCCACGCAAACACATCAGAAAACAGGCTTGCAGAAAAAAACCAAACATGGCTGCCCAGTTAATCAAACCAAGTTAAACCAAATCCCGAGGTTCCCCTTGGCAAGGCAGAGAACCCATTCCTGATCTTCCCTTTAGGTAGCAGCTCCTGAGCACAAAGGAAGGTTACCCCAAGTCAGCTCTGCTTTAGCATGACCCTCCACAGGCAGATCTACGAAACCCTTCCTGCGTCCTGGTGCCAGAGAACCAGCAAGAGCAGCTGCTTCCCCCAGCTCTGCTCACAAGCCACTTTCACATCCAGGCTTGCTTCGGTGCAGCTGCGCAACGTTCAAGCCTCTTGTCAGTCAAAAGCCACTAAACTTCATCTCTAACCAGCATTTTTGGACCGAGGGCAGCTCTTCCTGCCACCCAAAAGCCACTGCAGCAGAACTTTGCTGCTGAGCAAACGGTATCGCTATCAATTAGGACCCACATTAAAGTGAACAGCAGGAAGGCACAGCCTCGCCAGCCTTGGCCTCCGGAGCAGAATCCTTGCCATTAAGCAAATCAAGTGAGAGCCAAATGCAGAGAACTGAATTGCAGTGAGGCTGGTGAACCAGCCCCTGCTACTCCAAGACACACTGAAGCCTCTAGCTTTAAATTGGGCCATTTGTACTTGTCAAGGAGACATTTAATACATCTGTCTTCTGGATGGGTTCCTGCAGGAGTTGTGGGCCCACATTTCTTTCCCTGCTTCACCCAGTAGCAAGCCTGAAGCACCAAGCATGTTTAACTTCCACATCATCACACCCATCTTTCCAGTACCCGGCCTGTGGCTGGTGGCAGGTCTAAACTGAATTACTTTCACATGGACACAGGGACTTTCGCCCAGCCCAACTACAGGACTTGCATCTCCCCCGCCCCCCCCCCNNNCCCCCCATCATTATGAGCAGTTTTACTGCCATAACACACCATGTGATAGTTTCCTCCACACATACAAGCTTTCCCCCACCAAACATTTAGCTAAAAAGCAAAGGAAACCCTGTCCTGGAAGCAGAAGGAATAAACTACTGAATTGTCAACTCACATGATGCCTCCAGGCAGGACCCAAACAATTGATTCGGGATTTCAGCGTTTAAGACTATTTAGCATCTATTCAGCACTGGGGTCCGGGATTTTTGTCTACTGAAAGGCTCAGCCCACCCCAAGATAAGGTCCTGGAACTCTGCAGGCAATGCAGGAACATTTACAAGCCGAGAGTCAAATAGGTAGGGCTGAAAGCAAGCTTCAGGCAGAAAGGAACAGGCAGAGCAAGCTTTAAGTCATCTTTATAAAAAGCAGCTGAGGAGGACAGAAGCTCAATTTAAGAAAGTATTGCCAAGTCGTCTTTAATAAAAAGAAATGCCACATCAGGCTGCTTTGGCACAAGTGTGAAACTCCATATTCTACTCCTGTTACTGCTAACAAACCACTTACAACAGGAGGAAAAGCTTTTCCCTTGGAGCCTGTGCTAGCAAGACAAAAATAAACACGAGCAGCAACCAAAACGCCTGACCCGTTCCTGCTCGTTTAGCATTTGATGCTTCCCACAACTGGCAGCACCAGTCCTGCTCCAGACAGGAACAGAAAATAGTAAGTGTACAGCCAAGCACTTCCACAAAAAATTCCTTCCACAGCTTTTTTTTTAAGACTGTCACAGATCTCCTAGAGACACTGCAAGCATCTAGGACACCGTCTCTATACCTTCCCCTGCTAAAGCTCACCCTCCTCCCTAAACCCCTCAAAGGAGTCTCTCTGCTGTAGAAGAGCTCTGCTGGTCTTCAGAGCACACAGGGCACAAACCATCCAGCAGCCTGGATACTCCAGTGGAAAGAGTTTGCAAACACATAGCTGGGGAATACACCCATATCCTTTGTCTCAGAGTTAATACCAAAACACAGGGAAATACACGCCTGAGGCTGTGTCCTCCGGAACCTGCTCCGCTCTCACATCCCCAAGCCAAGACAAGCAGAGGAGCACTCTCTTAAGCCCAGCTAGGATTGGCTTTCAGTGCCCCATCTTGAAGGATTTTGCAATAACTAAACACATGCTGCCTGTCCAGGCTTCTCTGGAAGTTCTCTGCACAGCAGCAACTATAGCTACTGCCCAGGCTTGGAGACTGATTTCCTGTGCTTTCATCAAGGTACCAGCCCAGGACCACTGGTGGGTTCTTCATCTGCAGGCCCAGAACTGACCTGGCACATAGTGTGTGACACCAGGGGGTAACCAGTAACCCAACAACAGCTGTCCTCTGCTGGTACTGTCTGCTACAGCTCACAATCCCAATCCAGGAGAGCAGATAGCATTTTATCAGTGCAGCCACCGGATAAACAAGTCAAAACAGAAGTGTGATCCAGCCGACAGGTCACTTAAAAGCATCAGGAATCAAACACTGCTTCCTGAAGCCTGGTAGGACACCTAGGCTCCATTTAAGAGCTCAGAATTTCTAGGGATGTTCCTAGATCAGAAACAAACGAGAAAGGCAACTCAGTTCCCTGCAGTAGGCAATGCAGCACCACAGGGCAAACGACTTAAAGGCTTCATGTTAAGTCGTTGTGGTAGATCTGGAACACGGGCCCAAGAAGCATCACAGCAAGGTCAATCTCAGACAGGAATACAGTCCACAGCTAAACCCTTAGCCAAGAAACCATCTCCAAGCATGAAGATGTCCCTGGGATGGTACGAGGTCTCAAGGAGGGCACAGTCAGCTTCCAGACACCTCTAGTACTCCAAACAAAACACACCAGAGCAAGAAAAGCCTTGATTTGAAATAGAGGGGAGTCTCCACTCCCTCAGAGTAACAGAGAAGCAACCAACAAGCCTTACCACCATGGCAGAGCTCGTTTGCTGGGTCTGCATCGAGAAGCCGTCAGCCAAAGCACAGTGGCTGTCAGGTCTCTGGAGTTCCCAACCCATCAGCCCCAAGCACACCCCACAAGCTGCAGCCTGCGGGTTTTACCTGCAGCAGGTCCCACTCCAGACACACACACGCACAACCTGCAGCAGCTCAGCTGGTGAAACAGCGAACACTTGCACAGTGAAAGCCAACAAAGATGTCCAAGGTAAGTGGAAACAAAGGTACCTCGACAGCCCCACGGTAGACACGCCTGTAGGAAACCTACAGATAATGAAATCCCAGGGCTAGTCAGAACCTGCAGCATCACAACAGCACTGGTACAAGATTACGATATCTTAATCCTTAGGGAAGTCATTAAACACAGCTCAGCTGCTGGTATGGCCAAGACATGCATTAGCTCCTGGGGACACTCTGGAGCACACAATGCTCATCCACCTCAGCTACAATTCAGCCTTTGCTTTTCACATCTTTTGCAGAAATCCCACTGGGGCAGCACCACGCTGACACCCGAAGGGGTTCTCAGCTCTGTAGGTACAACCAAGGCAGCCTTCAGTCCTGAGACAAAATTTGAGATGCTGTTAAAATGTCAGTATCAACATAATCAAGCCATGATGGCTCCATACTTTGATCAAAATGAACTCTAAAACCTGGTATATTTTGTTTCCCAAACTGAAGTCGGCTACACCAATAAAAAGCACAACATTGGTGTAACTGTTCCTACCAGGCAACACTGCTAACAAGCAACAAGCTCACACCCCCAAGTCCTCCCAAAGGGCATTAGGCTCTCTCACCATCAGCGAGGCTGAGCTTAAGCAGCTCTCTATGGGTTTACCCTGGATGGAGAAAGGTCTTGAGCACACCTGGCTGGAATTAAGGCTGGAAAACATTTTGATGGTATTCTTTTACATGGGAACAACACTGGTTTTGCCAAAACACCTGTTTTTAAAGAAGCTTCCCTGCTGAGGCACCTACTTTTTGGTATTTTGGGGGGGAACAAGACACTTTGAAGCTATCACCCAAGCAGCCTTGGAAGCAAATGACATCACAGCTGCCTGTTTCAGCACATCATCAAAGCAGAATCAGGTTTTAATTGGTGTGGGGAAACTGTTCCAGTTGAGATAAACTGCAGCAAAGCATCAAGGGATCCTGAAACTCCACACAAAACACAGCTCCCATCCTCTGCACAGCCCCTCACCAATGCTCCAGCTGCCAGCACACACGGTAGCTGATCAGGAAAGCAGCCACAACAAGCGTTAATTGGTTTTAGCTGGGCAATACTGAAGAGTTAAAAAAAAAGAACTTGTTTTCCAGAAGACTTGTTTCTTGCCTCTGCCGATACACGACTAAGTCTCACCAACAGAAGCTGGTTTTGCTACAGGGAGCTTGCAGTCGCTCGGTTTAAGGGAGAAATAACCGCTCTGTTCACTTTGCATGCTAAAACGAAAGCCAGAATTTAGAAGCTCTAAGCAAGAGCATGGCTTCCCCCTCAAGCCAAAACTCACCCCACCATCATCACCCACAGCTCAGCACCTCCAGCTCGGCTTCTCCCCCTCCCTCAAATAACCTGGGATGAGAGCGCCCACAGGCAGTGGCTGGACTGGGAGCACTAGTTTTTCCTCGCCTCAATGGATGCTACTGGGCTGCCTGAGGTGAAGCTCCCTCAGCAGCGGGGCCCGGCCGAGCGGGGGGAGGCCGAGCGGGGACCGAGCCCCACCCCGAGGCTGGGCCCCGCTGAGGAAAAGAGGGATCCCAGGGAAGCGGGGATCCCACTGCCATGGAGCGAGGGCGGGAAATCGCCTCAGAGCAGGCCCCCCTCCTCCTTCCCCTTCTCCCTCCCTCACCTACCGCCGCCAACGTGTGAAACCACGTGACGGGGGGACGGACGGTCGGCCTTAAAGGGGCCGCCTACCCGAGCACATGTCCCTCCCTTTTTTTTTTCCCCCCTCCCGTCCCCTCACCGGCGGGAAGGCCATGCGGGCGGACGCCAGAGAGGAGGGAAGCGAACGGCCGACGGGTAACAACCCTGCCGGCCCCGGCCGGTTTTTATGGGCCGCCGCCCCAGCGGGGTTTGGGGGGCGGGGGG
>JAOXNH010000067.1:21196292-21207846 GCA_028566575.1 Bartramia longicauda | reverse complement strand
GAGGGTTGGACTTGATGATCTCCAGAGGTCCCTTCCAACCCCATATGATTCTATGATTCTATTCCTGGTCCATTTGACCGTACTAAGGGTTATCAGGATGTGAGTGGTGACATGGTAATGGTTATGGAGCTCCACGGTCTTACGTGGTTGTTTTGCTGATGTCCTGAACGCTCTGCAGCGGGTCCGTAGTATCGGGGCAGCGGAGGATACAGGGAGCAAAGACAATGGCCAAGGCATTAGCTGACATGCGATTGGTCTCTTCTTGGAGGGCAATCCTAAAAAAAATAGGGATTAAGAGAGAAGTCAGAGGTGAAGGCACCTCTACTGCACCTCTTCCATGTGGCCATGGATGAATAGAGGAGATGACACTTCTAGAGTGCAATCGTGCTCTGCCAGCAAGCACGCAGCTCTGCCCTTGTCCATGCTCTGCTTTATGGAGAAAGCCAAACCTGAAGACATCTCAGGTGTTCCCAAGGCAGTCAAACAACCAGCATTTTCCACCCAAAAAACTTGCAGTGGTAAGAGGCACCACAGACCCATGGGCAGCATGAGCTACCAGAGCACTGTGGAGGTTGCTCATCAATACAAGCAGTATTTGGAGAAAGAGTTCTGGGGTGACCTCCTGGGAGACAAGATGGACCTGAAAGCTCTTCCCTTTCCCTTGCCTTTCCCTTGCTTTCGGTCTCACGTATTTCGGTATGAAGGACGCCTGAGCATCCTCCACTTGCCCAAATCTGCCCTGGCCCAACGTACCTCACCAGGTGGAAGATGAGACGCTCCAGGGTGCTGAGATGGGTGCGGGAGAGCTGGTCTATGACCGAATATACTCCCCGCACTGTCTCCTTCCTCTCCTGGAGGCCTGTGGAGAAAGCACCAGTGTTTAGGGGAGGCTTCTACTTCTTCCTCCCATTTAAAATGATACCTTCTTAACACTTACTTACTATTACTATTTAAAAGATGGATCTTCTGGCTAATGGTTTGGGCTGAAATCTGATGAACCATGATGCAAATGCATGACACCAAAGGTAAGATCAAACCGCTCATGGCTTTGCATAAAAACATCCCTTATAGCCAAAAACTCAAGACTTTGAAACCAGGTAAATAAAATTTGGCAAGAACAACTGGTTTGGGCCCAAAAAGTAAATAAAAAGTTCAGCACTAAAAGCGGCCACCGTTTCCCTCTGCCAAGGGAACAGGATAGCGAAGGAGGGTCCTTACCCATCGCCCGCAGAAACTCCTCGTAGAGCTCGAAGGTCATGAGAGGGTTGGGCAGATCGCGGAGCCACTGCTTGAACACACTGGCGATGACGTGGATGTTGTAGTCATCCAAATTCACACTCTCGATGTCTGGGTTTGGCAGCAGATTGAGGAAAAAGAAAGTAAAACAAGAGGGAACAATCAATATGAAGCTGTTAGTGAAGCCAGGGGGCTGGACTAGATGACCTTTAAAGGTCCCTTCCAACCCAAACCTTCTATGATAAACTACTCCTCTATGATAGAAAACGTTCATGTGCCAGCCCGAAACCACACAGCGTTTAAGAGCAAGAAACCCAGCACTTGATTTCAGCTCCACGTGTTAAAGTTAGCGAGAAACGCATTTTCCAGGGTGAGTAACCTTAGGCAGGACCAGGATTTCTATTCTTGCTGGCACCTATGGCTATGGTTAAGGCAGGCAGCATTTTCCCTCAACGGGAATGACCTCTTTTCACATACTGTACCCAAAAAAGCATGAGTTGGTGACTCGAGAGTGAAAGCATCACTTGTACAGCCTGTGGTTGGGGAAGGCAGGACCGCTCCTTTGTTTCACCCTCATGAAGCATCCCCCCTTCCTTACATCCAACCTTGCTGTCGCAGAGATTTTTCTCCCCATGTGGGGGATTTTTTCCCACCCTTTACCTGTATCGAGTCCTTGCCGCAGCTCCTTGATCTTGTTGGTGGATCCTGATTTTCTGTAAATGCCCTCTGTATACAGCCCATGCATTTCGATGTAGTTGATGAGCTTCTCCACCAGCACCGGCACCGCTCGCTCCTCGCTGGTCAAGCGGGAGAGCTCCACGCCAAACTGCCGAGAGGAGAGCTCAGGGTCATACTGAAGAGGAAAAGGAAAAAAAAAGTTTTAAAATCCTTTTAGGAAGCAATGCTGGTGCAGCACTTGGATGCAACTGCTATTCAGACTTCTTTGGCTGATCCAGGTGATGTGCAAGTCAGTCTGATGAAGCAGGACAGGACAGCCAGCAACATACGTCTTGCAATGCTAGATCAGTCTCCAGACAGACACCTGAAGTCATAAAGTTTGGATTTTCTTCCTTTAACCACCCCACTGTGGTTATATTCTCAGCCTGGCAGAGCCAACGCAGCTGGGCATGGTCTTCCTTAACCTCCTGCCCCTCTGGCATCATCTCCAGGGATGACTTCTCTCCCCAAAGAGGATGCACAAAGCAGAACAGGTAAATCCGAGTCTCGGGTACTTAGATCAACTCACAGCATTGGAAATTCCAAAACATCTGTGAACAAACACGACGCCATAACAGAAGCATGGAAAAAACCATCTACATCTGTCAGGAAAAACCCCTTTTCTGGTTGCAAATGCTCACTGGAGACTCGATATCTGGCAAATTCAAATGTGAACAAAGTACTCCTGCAAGGAAGGTTCCAGGTAGGAAAAGTAAAAGACCCAATAAAATTTTGACACAAATGCTCAGCCCCAGCAAAAGGAATGTGAGATGATGGGACCATGACCCAGGTCACAGCCTCCCTTATAACCACTCCTGAATCTTTGTTTTTCCCATTCAAGGTCATCCTTTCATCAGTGTTGTCAAGTTTATGAGATGACATGGGGAAGATGTCCATGCTGTTTCATGCTCTAGGGGAAAAAACCCACCTCAGGACCACCTGGTCTCAGCTACCAGTTAAAATTCACCACCTGCTGCTCGACCAGCCTGCTTGGCTGCTTAAACCATCAGCAAATGCAATGCCACAAACCCCATGTGCTACTTTACACAAGTAGCTCTGAGATGAGGATGAAGCAGGAGGTGGAAGCAAGCCTATGGCCACCAAGAGAGATGAGCTTTGTGCTTGCTCAAGTTCACCGTTGATCTGGAGAAACAGACCCAGTCTGGGACACAGCTAAAAGTTACAAAATCAACTGTTGCCAGAAAATAAAGACCTCTTTCTCAAAGCATAATAGATGGTTTGTGGCTCCCCATCCCTGAAAACAACCCTGAAAACGTTAACCCACCAAGCACAGAGAAGGCAGAGCCTTCCTAGAGAAGGACCTCCAACTGCCCAGGTGGAAAGCTACCGTGGGAACATGGTGAACTCACTTCCTTGGGTACAGCACAAAAACTTCCTCCTGTGGAGAAACCCCAAGAAATGAGAAGGCTCCAAGCATCTCTGAGCTTCTCTGAAAAAAAATTAATCATTGATCTCATTGATCTTCCCAGATTTTAGAGCAGAAACTCATGAGGCATTCCCAGCTCTTGCAGAAATACTGCCAGAAAGGGAAAGAGTGCAGCAAAAGTACTATATATATTGAAAATACAAATATATTCAAATATATGTATCTTCAATGTATATATTCAGATTATTTCTTGGAAAAATGTAATCATGCAGCTTTAGAGAGGCTGTATATTATGGAGGCTGTTCTTCCTTGAGAAGCCTCCCAGGGAGCTGATAAAGTTTTGCACACATGATTATTCTGGCTGTATTAACATTCTTCAGGGCACAAAATAAAACTATTTAAAAGAAAAACCACCAAATCTTGATGATTCATCGTTAGCCTGGGTGATCTGCTGCATTTATTCACTGTCCTCCACACCCTTAAACCCAGCAAACAATATTTAATTCCCCTCTAAGGAGGATGGCAAACGCTTGAGCATCCTCCACCCGCCCTTCCTCACTCAGCTGCGGTTGGTCCCCACCATGAGCAGTGACCAGCCAGGTTAAGAATAACCTGTATTTCCAAGAATAAGTCCTTAAAAGCTCTAAAAGAAGGCACCTTTCTATTATTCAGTGTGGTTACAAGACAGGGAACACCACTGCAACCTCTGCTCCGTGACTGGGCAGATACACAGCGATGCATCGCCACGTTACTCCAAAATACACACAAACACCAAAGCCCTGGTTGAAGAGACTTCTAGGGATCTCTGGTCCCAGCTCCTGCTTGAAGGAGGGTTATTACCAGCATTATATCAAGTTTTGTGCCTGCAATCATTTTTTTATACAAGCCACCTGAAAGGTATTTAATGAAAGAAATGAGAGAATTTAAAGAAAGGAATCAGAAACATTTACCTTTTTGGAGCACTTGGTCGTGGTTTTAAGACAGCACTTCTTGTGACAAGCATATTTACATACTGCAATGAAGAAAAATAGCATTTAATAATCCAAAAAAGTCAGGTCACTGGAAAAATATTAATGAATATGAATTAAGTAGCTCCTCTTGTGACTAGCAGGTCAAAAGCACTTTGAATTTGGAGTTTCCAGGGGCCAAGTCTATATTAGATCCACTCAAACAACAACAAAAAAAGGAAGTCTTTAATTTTAAAGGTTGCATATTTAAGTCCCTGAAACACTTAAAAATCCCCTGATAGATCAAGTCGGAAAATAATCCGTGAGTCACTGAGCTGTCAGACATGGATACCCTTAAAGAGGTTCAAAATAGCACCTAATTTGTGCTGCACTGGACATCAGCCCGAAGATTGAAAGTAGATACTTTCACCCTAATCAAAGAAATGTTGGAAAACCCAAAGCACTGGATCAACCCTTCCTCCATTTTCCTGATCTCCCCCAAGATTCATGCTGACCTGGAGGTCAAATAGGCTAAGCCAAATGAATTGGCCACAGTCATGAGACCCACAGGCACCCAACGGGCTGAAGCCCTAGGGCACATTTGCCACACCCAACTCCACCATCCTTCTTACTGTGACACTTCAATATGGTTGGACCGTATGAGATGACCTTATGGGACAAGACATCTAACGCAAAACTCCCATGCACAAAACTAAGTGTACCGTGAAGACTGGAAGGACTGCTGGGATGGACTTACAAGTTGACTTTAGAAAACCTTAGGATCTGTCCCCAAAAGCTTTTCAAATGTGAAAAAACTCAAATTATCTGACAGTGGGGTTGCAGGAAACACCTTTCAAAATCCAAAACTTCATCACTGTGATACACGCCCATGAAAAAAGACCAAGGAGAGCATGCTTACATTTACAAACAGAAGCCCTGTCCATTATCCAGATCAAGGAGGAACAATATTCACAGTAGGTGGGGATGCTGTACTGGGTCGCCTTAAAAATGTGACCGTTGTGCTCTTCCACCTGCGACGACAAAGGTTGGGTGGTGAGAAAAAGGAGGTGGGTGCTTGGTCTGCTGCAAAACGGGGAGATGAACACAGTCAGCTCTCCAACTTTTAGCTGTTATTTGCTTTTATTTGCAATTTTTGTTTCCTTTTCAGCCCAGTAACATCAAGGCAACCCAAACAGACATCCAGCCTGTATGGGAACTGAACCATCATGCAAGCAGGTTAGAAACTGTTTTTGACTGAGGTTGGCTGGTCAAGCTCTCCATGTTAAGAAGGTCTTCTGTGCATCCATGGCCCCTTTTTGTTCTGCACCTGCATGCTGCCTAGTACTATCATATCCTAGGAAAAGAGGAGATGTAATCTCCTACATCTCTGCTCTTAGAGATGTAAAACACACACTCTAAGTTTATGCAGAAACTCAGAACTGTTTCTCTCTCAGTTCTTCTGTAATAACTCTTGACATTACATCTACTGCCTGGGCTGCTGTGGGATGTGTTTCCAGAGAACAACCTACAGCCATCCTTGCTCAAGCAAACCAAATCCACTTTGTGCATCTTTCCAGCACATCCTTTCACAGCTGGACGTTCATTATGGAGTGATGTTCAGATCTCAGCATAGGACGGGTCATGAGCAGGTCTCTTACTGCTCGTCATTCCGGCCACAAGGACACTAATTTTTTAACACACAGGTACAGACTGTTCAACTCACCACATCCGCTTCCTTTTTTCTTCTCTTTTTTCGTTCCGTTTTTGGTACCTGGTATTAGAAAAAGATTTAAGCATATTTATGGGCAACTTCCCCAGGTAAAACATACAGAGGGCTCATATCTAACGTTGCCCACTGCTTTCCAGCCCCATCCTCCAGTGCACCTGCAGCTCCAGGAAAGTCGTTCCGTAAAACTCTCCTACGGATCACCCCATATTCAGAAATCTGGACAACGGTCCCCTTATTCATCTCAGAGTTGAGATTAGCTGCTGGTCTAGCTCCAAGTCCAGCATCAGTGACCTAAAGGTCTCCTATCTCATGCAAGACACTCAAGGAGAATGTGGCACAGCACTGCAACTGGAGCTAATGCTCAGCCTGCTCTGAAGAAAACCTGCTTGGAGAGGAGCTTGGGGAGGACTTGGAGCAGAAAAGCCAAAATATGGGATATTTACACAATAAACACCATCTCCCAAACCCAGCCTGAGACCACGTGGCTGTCCTCGCAGATAGTATGAAGCAGAAAGCGAGAAGATGAGGTTTTTGAAAGGCACACTGCAAGCTCTGACTGCTCTAAAAATTGTAGGTGCCAAGGACAGCCACTGCCCATGTCCCCTTCTCCTGCAACACAGCTGGTGGTGAAGTACGTGGTCACTCGGAAAGAGAACAAGAGATTAGGAAACCTTGTATTTCTTTCACTTTCCCCCAAAGTTTGAAACAAAAAAACACCTCAAAAACTAAAAAAGAAGCACGATGGGCTGTCTTTCCAACCATCCACAGATGGCTGCAGCTTTGCCCTGGAGACAACATCTACACATTGGCACCAGCCAAGGCCCAGCTCAGTCCAGATGTGGAGTTTGCTGAGCCCAGTGAAACCCAACCAATGAATCATATCTTGCACGCTGGCTTATGTTGTCCACCTCAGCTTAAAGCAGAGAAGACAACGGAGGTTCCCATGTGTCCATGGAAACCACAGCCCCATGGAAAGACAGTTCCCAAATCTTCAAGGGACTTAAGAAAAGTGCCAACTACCTTCACCGCGGTGTAGTCCAGTGGTTTGTACTCTATCATATATTCATCCAGGAAGACTTTGAAGGTATTGACCCAGACTTTGACTGGAGACTCACTCCAGTCCCTCTGCTCAAGCCTCATGGTCTTCTCCAGAATCTGCTCGAATAAGGCGTAGAGGTCCTTATAGCGGATGCTTTTTCCATCATCCATCTTTTAAGGAAACAGAAGCAAAAAGAAAAGTGATTTTTATGTATCTCAGACTGTCTGTTCTGCTCCAAACAATTATCTCAGCCTGACTGGCTTCCAACTGCTCGGGGTGGTTAAAAGAAGGTACAATTAAAAGAAGGAAAAAGGGATCATCTAATAGAGAAGTTTTTGTGACCTTTGGCAGGGTGGCTTCTCTATGTGCAGAGCAGGAGGACATTAAGTGCCAGCTCAAGTCTGAGAGGGAACTTTTTGTACAATCCAGGCAATAAAATAGCCTTTTTTGATCACTGTGATCATAAGCCAGAGCAATCATTGCTCAGATTCAGAAGCAGCAGAAGAGCAGAGCTCCATGTTGCTCAGATGTCTCCACCACTTGCAAATGTAACACAAAGGTTTCCAGGCACTTTGGGTGGCAAATAGGAGTTTATTGCCTTCCTGTCATCTCCCATTCGATGGGGAGCAAGCTGTAACGAGGAGATCAGAGATCTCTGCTCAACGTATGTTGAGAGCTGGGTAATGAGGCAGAGTTAGTTTGAATTTACAGTTCATGGGACTGAATACAAAAGAGCATCCACCCTTTGAGATGAGCAGACCAGGAATGGAAGGCTCGGCAATGTCTCCACCACCAGGAGGACCCAGAGTGTCTTGTTTCTCCTGCAGGTGGAAGTTCTCACCCGTGATCCAGTCACTTACCGCCAAAGCTGAGGAGTAAAAGCTGAAGATGTTTTGTCTGAATTCCTTCAGTGCTTTCTTGAACACGACATCTACCAGCGTGTCCTTCTTGCTGTCCTCATTATCCAGTTCATTCATCTAGGAAACCAAAGGGGTTCATGTACCCACACCACTTCTGCTGCAGCAGGGCACCGCGTGAGATGAAGCAGGACTAACAAGCAGCTGCTCCACCTCGGGCACATGATGTTAATAATGATTACAAGGCGGTTTCTCCTGCATGCAAACTAGAAACACGAGCATTGCCCCACTCCTGCCCTCCTAGGTCATCCATTTCTGGTGCTTCTCAAAGCCATGGAAGCACTGAAGCTGCTGTGCTTGTGCAGAATGACCACATGTTGCATGTCCACCTCTTCCAAGCCTGCCCTGGTGCATGTTGTCCACCCTTAAATTATTAGTATTGCTACTGCTGCCCCCGGGAGCCAAAAGGCTCTGATGCCTCCATCTGCTCCTCCAGCTCTCTGATGATTCAGCTGGAGCAGCGAGGACAGGAGTTACCTTTTTCAGGAGAAACTCATCCATGCTCTTCAAGTCGCTAGCGCTGGTTATGATCTGGAGCGAGTCGTTCTGCCACTGCACGGGCTCCAGAGCCACGTTGCTGATCTTGACGCTGCGCTTGCGTTTCACTTTGGGAGACGGTTCCTTGTTCTCCTTAAACTCCCGCCGGTAGATACCAGACAGCTCAGGGCTCCGTGGAGGGGTCAGGTGGTGAGGGCCCAACTCTATAGGTGATAATTAAAAAGAGGGAAAGAGATTGAAGAGCAGATGAAAAATAATTCAGCCACTAAAACAGGGAGATGGGCATCAGGATAAACCTGCGGAGGAGAAAAGCACTATGTGGTGCTCATAGGAAGATTAAACCTCATTTCTCCTTTGGTTATTTCCTCCATCAAAAGGGGAAACATCTGTCCAGACAGCTGCTGGGAGGATTAGCGACACAGCATTCCTTGAGATCCATTTTGGATCCCACCCTCTAACCCACTTGCCACCGTTTTACGTTGATGCCACCCCCAAATTCAAGAGATGTGAACCAGCATGGACATTCCATTTGTGCAGCTTCCCAACCCGTTTTCCCACAGCAGCCTCAGCTCGACCACGCCATTGTAGGCCATACTCCCCTTTACAGGTACCCCCACCCTATAGATAAGCCAACCTTCCTCAGTTCTCTGTCTTTACCCAACCCCTATATATTGGGCTACGCTTGGTTGTAGAACAAAGCCAGATTTACACTAACTTTTCCCTCTATCACGAGAGGGAACGCAATTTCTCTGCTCCTTACAACATGGACACCATGCCACCCCACCACTTACCTTCACCAAGCTGCAAGCCAGGAATCACCTCCCTGCTGGGGGCTTCTTGCTCCGCATACAGCTCCAGCAGCTCCGACTGGGTAGCAAGCTTCTCCCGTGGGGTCTTCTTCTCCCCCTGCTTTCCCTTTACCCAGAACCTCATCTTGGCTCGCTGAGGCCTGGAAATAAGTTGTGGAAAAAGGAACCAGTTTAACTAGGAAAATGTCCTTCTCCCCCACATTATCCCACATTTCCCAGACCTTCGTGGTGTTTGAGGAGGAGTTAAACCCACACAACCTCTACCAGAGAAACCAGGCTACGTGTCCTCAGGAAAGGCAAGAAACTATAGTTTCACACATGCAGTTGGGTGGTTTGGGATGGGACGTCTGTCCCATATTGTCAAAACTTTATCGTGATAGGAGCAGGATGCCTCTTCTAATTGGGCATGTCCATGGTCACATAGGAAAGGTGGGATGAGTAACTCGTGTGATGCCTTTGGCTGGTGGAGCTCCAAAGGAGCTGGGGTGGTTCAGCAAGGTGATGGAGAGCAGGAAGGACACGGGAAGGACTCATCTCCGATCTCCCACTACATTTCTTACCTCCCATCTGGAGCCAGGCTCTTCTGTGTGGCCGCCAGCTTCCCGATCTCCCCCTGAGACATGGTTTTGTGCAGTTTCGTTTGGCCTTCCCCAGAGGCGAGTCGCTGCACCGTCTGTAATGATTCCAAGCAAGAAGTGTTTAAAAATGAGACAGGTCTAGGGATGCCAGCTGATTAGTTTTTTCCTAACAACAATTAGATATTTCATCTGTTACGCCTTTATTTCTATCTGCCTACAGGTGAAACCCTACAGTCCTGTCAAGCTAGCTACCATTAGAGAAATATTTTAACTACTCCTAAAGAAGATTTTCCTTGCTCCAACTCTACACGAGGTCCAACCTTCTTTCTCCTTGAGCAACCAGTGATGCGAATCAGTGTGCACCAAGCGACGGGTCCTCATGACTCAGCCCACATCACTGGTCCACCATCTTGGTCTGGGCCGCCCAGCTCTCCAACCCAGAATAGCCATGACAACGTGATTTGGGGTGTTCCTAGCACCAAAGGAACCTTCAAGCACATGGATCTGTCCCAGCAGAGCTTCTTCCTCCAACTCTTGTTGAGTACTTTACAGAGAAGACGACCAAAGCCTTTTTGCCAAGGACATGTCAAAATGAAACCTTCAGAAATATGAGATTGTGCAGCTTTAAAACAAAGGATCTCCACTTTCACCATAATTTAAAATGCCTTGGTGAAATGAATTGGCAATTAAGGGTGAAATGAATTTGCAATGATTCAACCTAATAGAATTCCATGAAATAGTCCAGAAACAGTCTTCTTATATTAAAAAAACCAGCATTTTTTGTTCTTTTTTTCCAATTGTAAGTGTGATTTCAGAGTTTGACTCCTGGAGGAGACACTTTCAGCATGAGGAAAGCAGGGTTGTATCTAAGGATTCAGAAGATGATGGTCAAATATCTCCTGTAGATTTCCCATCACCCGAATGTCTCAACTGAACACACCCTGGTTTAAAGCATTTCCTTTTCTTTTATGAAAAACATTTCAAACAAAATTATATAAAATATGAGCTGAGGGGGGAGCCACATACACCATATTTACTCTCTTATTTTTCACCCCTGGACTAACTTCTCTACCAGCCAGGAGATGGCAGCACAGAAGGCAAGACTGCCACTGAGAAGGTAAGAAACTGCAGAAACCATCCACATGTTTCTGGTTCCTGTTGCTCTCACAGGTCGGTGATGATCACACATCAATTGTGGATTGATACCGGGGAAAAAAAAGCACCTCAAAACCCATAAAAGCGATTCCCATCCAGCCCAAACCTGCTACTTAAAAGTTAACAATGACTTATTAAAATATTTCCTCTCCATGATATAGTTTTGTTCCTGAGTAATTTCAACCTTTCAATCACTTTCAGTGCTATGGGGTTTTTTTTTGTTTGTTTGTTTTGTGGTTTGTTTTTTTTTTTTTAATATATTTTGGGGGGGTATTTACTCCCTTTTTTCTATTCCAAAGCCATTTCAAGCACACGGGTAAGTGCTGATGGTGGCAGGCAGGCTAAGGGCATCGCTGAAGCAATGCAGAGCTTGCTCTATAGGACACCACGTGCAATTTCTTTTTGAAATATATATCATATCTACTGCACAAGCCGATCTAGCGTACAGCTTCTGGAGTCATAGACTCATATGGTGTTGGAAGGGACCTCTGGAGATCATCAAGTCCAACCCTCCACCCAAGTGGGTCTACCCAGAGCAGGTT
>JAOXNH010000067.1:21132972-21150789 GCA_028566575.1 Bartramia longicauda | reverse complement strand
CAGTATATTCCAGATGTGGCCTCACCAGTGCAGAGCAGAGGGGCAGAATGACCTCCCTCCACCTCCTGGCCACACTCCTCCCTCTGCAGCCCAGGATCCCATTGGCCTTCCTGGCCACCAGAGCACACTGCTTGCTCATTGGCATTTTTATTTTAATTATTTCAATTATTTTAAACGTTTTCAGTATTTTAAGATATTTGTAATTATTTTAATGTAATTATTTTTAGCTAATTTATATATTTTTTTGTATTTTACTTTCTCTGAATAACATGCATAGCTGCTGGGAGACAGAGCAGCACGGCGTGAGACACCCCGCATATCCAAGACGCTTTAAAATATTGCAGGCATCACAGCCATTTCAAAGCCTGAATAAAGCACCTATCACGGTGTCCTGCCACAAATCGATGCTTTGTTGTAGTTAATTTACTCCCTCTGTGATGAACAGATTGTTATAACATTCATTATTTAGGCCGGACTGTCAAGATTTCCCCACTTCTTACACAGGGCCAATAAAACCTGTACGCCTCTGTAAAGATTTACGGAGCTTTAGATGGCTGAGCAAACACTTCGGAGGATGCAGTATCTTTATGAAATTAAGTTTTTCTACGTGAGGAGGCTGAGGTTCGCTGGCTGGGACATCAAGCTCACCAGGGACCACGCCAGAAAACAGCCTGCTCAACACCTGAGCTCATGCCAGTTGATCACCCTCCAAATAATATTTTTTTTGGCAGGCTCAACCTCGGTCATCAATTTTTTTTAACCTATAAAAGGATGTTCTCAAAATCAAGGTTTGGCGGGTAAATAAAAGGTAGAAAACAGGGTAGAAAAGAACTTTTAAGAGCAATGCCTGTGGGATGGAAATCCAGGGGACGACTTTGCAACCGTTGCTAAACATCAGCTGAGAACAGGGAAAGGAGGGTAGGGTGGGGGTAACTGAAAAGCTGAGCATCAGATGAGCCTCAGCAGGGCTGGGGGGAGATCGGTGAGGTCAAAGATGACAAAGTTGGGAGAATGGGATACAGAAAGAAATAAAAACTTGTATTCCTAGCCCTCAAACTGCCAAAGATCTGGAAACTTGGAGGAAACTCATATCATGGGTGTTACGTTAGTGGTGACCTCCAAACCACATCTTCACACACAGCAATTATTTTGTGCAATTCCCTATTGGCCAAAAAAAAAAGGCAGGCTGCAATGGAGAAATGCTATTTTCCTCTCCCCGAAGCACCTGGATGTTATCTGAACCTTGCAGCACCTCTGGGCTTGTCTGCTCTGCAGAGGCCACTCGAGGAGGACATGGAGCTGGAGCAGAGCTGAGGAACAGAGAACTGCTTCCAAGGTGTGATGCTCTGATAGCACTAAAAGAACCCGAGAGCTACGGTGATGTCTCGTCTGAAGTCACCAGCCTGAGGGAGGGATAAGACCATGCTGTATGGAAGAGTTAAGCCCGTCTGCACTTCACCTGGAGCTTGGTGAAGGACACTCCATCCTCCTGCTGCCCAGAGCAGGCACCGCATCAGGCAGCGCTTGCAGCCACCAGTAGTAGCCCCTCATCCAACCTCCTCCCCATAGACCGGTGAGATAGACGAGGAGGAGAGAACCACCCTTGTTACGTGATGGGGCAGGCTGTGTTTAAGTTAGGATTCCTGCAATAGCAATCTTCCTAGATTAATAAATGATCGTTATTGGTTCAAACTCAAGAGTTTAGAGGCAGACTGGGATTTATGAGCTTGGGCTTTACTGCCCAGTTAGGGTTCACGTCTCTTGTACCCTTCCATCATCTGCTAAAGCATGTCCCCACGCATCACAAGTCATCACTAGATTTCCTTAGCGGTCCAGAACAGTTGGTTTTAAATAAAAGTGGCAGAGAAACATCACTGACTGTCTTTATCCAAGGCAGATCTCTAACATTTACCCCTTTTTTGCCTTCTCCCTTTTATTTTCTACAAAGAGCAGGCAGAGATGCTTTATCCTTACTCTCCTGGTTGGCTCAGAGAGGAGGCTGCTCTTGCAGAGACCTTTGCAGACCCTCAGTGCACAGCGTGACAGCAGCTGTATTTATAGGAGGCACCAGGCTGAAAGTCAGACTGCCCGGGGTCACTTGTTTGCAAACCCCTGGAAATAGTGTTGTCTTCAGACAGAAGGTTTAAAAAAAGAACACACATTGGATTAGATTTCACCAAGGAAAAAAAAAAAAGGAAAGAAAGGTTAAAATAATCCCACGCTTCTCTTAGATGACTTTGTGGTAGGTATTTTGGTTTCTCTAACATCGGGAGAATGCCGCAGCAACAATTACATCATGGCTAAATGCTGTTCTTGCACACAAAATCTACTATGATTTTAAGAAAACTCCTTGGTGATTACTAGTAGATACGTGTGGATATCTCAGCAATCTGGCTCTGGCCTCCTGAGAGCTTTGGAGATACAAGCAGCCTATCATCTCCAGACACAGAGGAGGACCCTTCTGCTTCAGGTATCCATCAGCAATAACCCCACTTGTTTTTTGAGCCATCAAATAAACTCTTGTAAAGCCACAAATATCTCAGATAAATTCACAACTCAAGCTATTTTAACCAATTTTGCCATTTTGAAACACAATATTGACTACCCAATCTTTACCTGTAGACCAGCCACTAATTGAAAAGCAGTTGAATCTTTGGGCCAGGCAGGTAGGAAGGATATTCTGAAGTCCCAAGATCTGCGTGCATTTTTCAGCAGTTTTCTTTCCACTAAATCCACTCCTCTACTCCCAGCATACAACTCCAAGGAGAGCAAGAGTAAATAATTAGACCGTATGAATAAGTCACCCAAAAATTAGCGCTCCCGCAGCTGTACAGCTTATTTATATTTATGGAGAGCAAACTATGTAGAGATGACCACATTTTCCCCCAGCAGACCCTGCAGTGCTCCAGCCCCAGACGGATGACGCGCTCCGGCATTAAGGATTGGAAGGAGCCCTTTGCAATCGGAGCCTCCGCAACCACCCCTCCCACCCACACAGCAAATACTGACTTTAACGACTTCATGCGCTTGACAGGTTTATAGGAGAAAGCTAATTAGGTCACTGGTTGTAAGTCAGCCCAAGGAGAATTACAGATTGCTGCAATCAGGAGCTGTGTGTATACCCCGGGCTCGGGGAGGAGCACCAACCTGCTAAGAAATCCCAGCCCAAGTACAGGAATTCCCTTACGCATGACGGCACCTCGGCTCGCTCTCGTGAAGCCGGCAGAGGCTGCTGAAACCCAAGTGCCCACAGATCCCACCTCACTAAGCTATCGCCTCTCTTCAGCTTTCAAGAAGGGTCTTCCCTCCTCAATCCCCTTCTCAAAAGCGTATCAGGAAAAAATAGCTGTATTGGCTTTGCAACAATCTTTTAGTTGCGCTTTTATGATGGCTTAGGGCAAAAGACGCTGGTTCCTAGAAATGCAGACAGGTTTTCTCTATAACTTCTTAAAGTATCTATTGAGTAAGGTGCATCAGCACACAAAGACCAGTTAAAAAAATGAAATAAAATGGGTTTGAGCAGCTCTGCTCCAGCCTCTTGACCAAAAAAAACCAGAAGAGAGAGTCAGCAAAGAAGCATCAAACGCAAGCAATCATCCCCCAGATGATCCACTCGGGGCTATATTGCTTATTTTTGACCATGCTCATATTCAAGGAGATTTTCTGACTTTTCAGATCTCTTGTAACATTGTAGAGGCCCAAAATGAAACTATTGGTGTTTCTGGGAAGGACTAGTTTAGTTCTTTGGTTTGAGCCAGACTCTGGCCACAGAGCGCAGCTCATCAAATACCAGCTCTCCCGAAACTAATGATAAGGAGAATTTCCCTTGACCTCACCCGAAGAATTACTTCACCTGAAGGGAGGGCATGCAGACTGGCATTTAAAAAAAAAAGGCATTTTGAAGGTCTATAACGTATTTGCTGTATTATACAGCCCAATTATATGTTGTGCATCCACGAAACAACATGTACTTCAGCAGTTTTCTTGTTCTGCTTGTTGTGAGATAACAAATGATGTTTGGAGAAGCCTCCTCCCATCCTGATTAATAGACTATGCCATCCTGTCGTATGTGTTACCTGCTAAATTAGGGCCTGCGTTTCTCTAATCTCTCTTACAGCTCATTAATTTGAGGCTGGAAAGCAACACCCAGTCTTAACAAACCTAAAGCAAAGCTTAAAGTTCAATCTTTCCTAATCTGCCATGGCAATTGGAGGTCATAAGAATCTCAAGTCTGACCTTGCAGAACATATATGAGAGCGACATTTTCCCTCCCTCCCCACAAAGGAACACTGGAAAGCAAAAAACCACCAGGAGATTGGGGTGGCATTTTCAACAGATGCTGAAAAATAACTTTTATGTGATATTAAATGACACAGCAGCAAGTCCAGGCAAAGGCAAGAGAGAAGTTGCTCACATGTGAGCCCTCTGAGCACATATCAAGGAGACAAAAGGGCAACGCTTAAGGTCTTCAGGACGTTTGAGGATACCTGTATCCCAAAATGTTTACTTAAAACCTGCAAATCTCTGGCTGGATTTTATTTTACAGGTAGCAGTAAGTCATACAGCAAATTAGAAATTAAATTTGAATAAGTCAATACATGCTCCTTAATTTACAAGAACTAAAGGGACAATTTAAGAACTTGATCAGTGCCAAAATCTCATGTCAACGCTCACTGGCATCAGAGAGGAAGTATTTCCAGACTTACCTGTTCAAGTTTAAAGATGTGTTGGTTAAAGTAGTGCTGCAAGCGCTCGTTGGCGAAGTTAATGCAGAATTGTTCAAAACTATTATTTTCATAATCTTCAAACCCAAAAATATCAAGTACTCCAATGGATAAAGTCTGCAAGAAAAGTACGAATGCGGATGAGAATAAAACCACACAAAGTAACTGGATTATTTGTATGTGGTCCATAATGAAAAGCCTACAAACAGAATTAAATACACTTAATAGCACGACTTTTAATTTTTACCAGAATTGTTGACATTATGCCATCTGGAAGACATCACCTACATCAGAGAAATAACATGTAACATCTGGAGAGATGGCCTTTTTCTAAAAAGAAAACTCCTTTTAGAGTTGTTGGTTTTTTTAAATTTATAGACAAATTACCATCTTTGAAGAAACCTGAACTAACTCAGTTCCAAGTTATTCTATTGGATGTAAGACACTATTTATCTTTTGAGGGGAAAAAAGGGGATAGGGTTGGGAAAAAAAGGCTCACACCGTGAAGACAGTCCACAGAAACACACCTACAAGGGGAGTACAGGGTGTCTAAGCAAACATGCTCCGGCTGCAAGGCTTCCATAGAAACACCTGCACGGAAATAATTCATTGCAATGAAGGAAAATAAGGCTGGTGGGAAGTAAAATAGTATCAAATATAAAATATCCACCTTGCACATAAGATGGATCAGATGAATGTCTCCTACTGAGAAGTGTAAACCAGATGGATTGACTTTTGGAAACGTTGAGTTGCTCTCCATTTCTGAAGGGGATGTAAAGTAACGCCAACATGGTAATGCTGCTGAAAAAGAGGGCTCAAATCCACCCCCCCGGGTCAGGTTCCGATATAATTAAAAACTTAGGCAACAGAGTCATCGAGCAAATAAAACAAAAGCTCCTTTTCGATCCTAACAACCCAAGAATGCACTTTCCTTGTCTTCTGTGCTCTTTGAAGACTCAGCTACTGCTTGCCTTGAATGAAGGTCACTGGGCAGGGAAGGGAACCAAGCCTCATTTCCCATGGATGCTGTCCCAGGGCCCCATGCTCCGGCACAGCCATCCCAGCGCCTGCCACCAGGACAAAGTAATGTTCTCCATGAGGAGCCAAATCTTCCTCCCAGCCCAGCATCTCCAACCATGGCAGCAGGACAGCCCATCCTAAGTCAACATGGCTCTTCTGTAGTCCGTCACCCTTTTCTACCAGTGCCCACGGTTTGGGGATGAGGCAGATGGAGAGGCACCTCCGTGCTCCCTTTAGTTCATGGGCAAGAGATGTGTAAAGAGGTACCCATCCAATTTTTTTTGGAACCCATTGACACTATGATCCCTGACAGCCTCTCAGGTCAACTTTTAGAAGTTCACAACAGAAAAGTGTTTTCTTTTATTAAATCCATACCCCACAACATAAATTGCAGGATTTGGTGAGTTACAGCTCTAAATTGCCTTTTTTTCCATCACTTTGATGATTTTGTAAACATCAACCATGTCCCCCACCAGCCTTTTCTACAAATTGAAGAGCCAAAGCCTCTTTGGTTTCTCCACACAGACCTCTTGAGAAGCTCATCAAGATGTGGGTGCACCAAGGTTGGCAAAATGAGACCAAGACCATGATGAGTTCACAACTTGCTTTGCAACCTCCTGGCCCCCACCTCTCTGCTCAAACCAACCTCACTCCCCCCATACCAGCCAGGCAAGGGGTGGCAGTGGACCCCTGGCCATATGTATAGCCCACAAGCAAGTGCAACCCATCACTCCCCAACTCAGACTATCCTTCCTTCCCTTAATGGGAGTAGAAATGTGGATCTTTCTCCTTCATGTAGGTACTAATTTTCATAAAACTTGAGCCCTCTGCCTGTTGGATGGATTTGGTCAACCCGTGGGAAGAGGGACACGTCACATGGGGATGTGACAGCAGATAAACCTCATCAACACAGGGAGCCAGGGTGAAAAACAACCTCAGTAGGTATAATTTCTGCTGCCACTTCCAAACCTGTAAGTGACAGTTCTGTTAAAATAAGTAATTATTAATTAGTTACAAATAATACTCAGTAGACTGTGTCCACCCAGCAAGCCTGTCGTCATCAGAAACGGAGGGAAGAGCCTGAAGGACACGTGCACAGAGAGGTCTATCAGCAGTTCATTAGCAAACCACAGTCTGGGATCTAACCAAAGCCATCTCACTTACACATGGGCTCTGTTCATACGTTACAATTAATTAAATAAAAATATTAAGCAAGGTAAAAGCACTAGCACTGGTCAAATGAACCAAATCTCAAGCAGGGAGGAGAAACACCTCCACCTCAGAAGAACCTGAGAGCTGCCAGGCACCCCAGTTTTAATTTGATTGGTCTTATCTGCTCTCTGGATTTCAGCAGACTACCTTCCTGCCAGAAATAAAAACCAGACCTTCCACAAGTCTCTCTGTGCTGCAGTTTGTCCGTTTTCAACTGACCACATAACGTGGGAGGAAAAATATTCCTTCTGTGCTCAACTCCTGACCAGGGAACCACCTACGGCTGGAAGAGATGGAGCTGCTGTGGGCAGAGCAGCCACCCGGCTCGTGAGTGGAAGCTTTGTTTGATATGGACTTGGGCTACAGGAACAAGTGAAAACACAATTTAAAAAATCATAAAAGCACAATGATAAGACTCCAACCCATTTTCCCAAGAGGTCTTTGGCTACTTTATCCTTCATCCAGGCTTTTCTCCCTATGCCAGGGCCAGACTCTGCCTCCTCACCCCCACCCATGCCACAAGGATGACTACTGAAGGCCCTTGGCCAGCTTCCCAGACTTTTGCATCACTTGGCAAAAAGCCCATGAGAAACAGCCGTTGGACCAGAAGATGGAAAATGGGAAGCCACTGGACCAAGGACTGAGCCTGGCAGAGAGACTGGCTCTCACTCGCTGCTTCCCAAGCGTCAAGCATCCTTCTCCTGCTTGTCCCAAAAAACGTGGCAACCCTTTTGTTCACAGATACATTCATTAAACGACAGCCTAACAAGCAGAAAAAAACAGATTTCAAGTAAGAATTCTTCTTAAACCCTTTGTATAATGAGCAGCTCATATTTTCTCTATATTATACATGGAAAAAGTGATGATGGAAACATGACAGTCACTTTTTCTCATCTGTGACGCTGATGATCCATTCGCACTGCCCTTGTGTAAGCAAATCCAGACCCCACCACCCCACCGCTGTGCAAGCTTCTCCCCGTAATTCACAAGAGCTCCCAAAAGTGCTACCCCAAAAAGATAAAAGTCTCTATTGCACTACATAAAAACAAGACTTAGAAGATAGAATGCTCACACTTCCAGAATCCTGATGGAATTACTGACACCAGCTCTCATCCGCACCGTGCTGATGCTCCGTGGGCACAGTTAAGCCCCTGCCAGGAGCAAACACTTTAAACAGGGTTTTCAAGCTCTCACAAACAGAATTTAACAAAAAACTTCCCCTTTTTTCAATGACGGTTCGTTTACCGTGTCAAAACTGCTACGAAATATATTTTAATGTATGCATGTTTATAAAGCAACATAGGACAGTTACATATAGAAAAATCAGCTATTTTAGTTGTAAAATAATCCCATTAAAATATCATATTTTGAAGCTGTCTTTTCATAAGTTGTTACTGAAACACAACATTAAACAAGCTCCGACAGGTAAAATAAATTATAAAAAATCTGCATTTAACAAAATCACTGCAGGTATCAAACTGCACGCACAAGATGAGGATGGGTAATTCTGCCATGGTTGTTCCACGGGGAAAACCAGCATTTTTCTCACATCCCTATGTGTACAACTCCCGAACACTTCCAGAATACAAATTTTAAGATGTGGATTTTTTTTCAGAGTTTCAGGCCAGAGAAATTAGGGCAGAGCTCTGCAGTGAACCAGGCGTTTGCCCTCTGTTGCAGGAGGCGGCATCGCAGAGCTCCCGAAAGAAAGAGGGCAATGCATTTAAGTATTTCAGTTTTGGTAAAACTTTTAAAAATGAGAAATTGGGAATTTATGGCTATTTTCCTGCTTTCTGGACAAAAAAAAAATAAACCTCATGGTACCTATGCAAAAGGGTTATATCTGTTTTTCCATTATAAAGCACATTAAGCAGCCTAAATTTACAAATACAGATTTATTTCTTATAGCAAGGTGAAAAAAATTATTTCATTGAGGTATTTGCAAACGAAATTATTTGATTAAACTGCCTGACAAAAGCAGGTAATCTGGCCGGTTTTAAGATGAAGTTTGCAGGTCAATATTTAAAGAAAACAATCAAAGGAATTTTACATTTCCAAATCTTCTAATTCTTCAGTTTCAAATTCACACTTTGAACAAGCACCATAAGGAAATGATACAAAGTTGTCATAGAATTTAGACCTTAATTAGCGAAGTCCAGTTTATCTGTTAACATTGTTCCTTTATCAAAACTAACATTGAAAATTACCAAGTAGGCAGCACGGCCCAGCCTGTAGCAGACAACTGCATTACTCAGTAAATCAAATTTATAGCAAAATTCCTGCAATTAAAAATATAGTTCTACAAGGATTTTTAATATTTGGGCTAATCCTGGGGTAGGAACCACTTTCTGGTTGAGATGATAAAACTGACCTCATGCTTTTCTAAAAATGTCCCAGTCGTGACATTTAAACACCAAGCACGAGTTTTAAGGGCTTTTGGCAAATGACAGGCTCCGTTCACGTGCTCTCCAATTCCCAAAGCACCAATAAATAGCGATGGCTGGAGCTGATTTATGTCACCCCAAACGCATGTTGGTGATGTCATTCCACCAGGGAGGTATATTTTGGCAATCACAAATAGCTTTGCTTCCAATTCTGGGGAAAAATCTTTTTTATTATTATTTTTTTATTTTTTATCCGTTTTAAAAAACTTTATTAATTTTTTTTACAATATTCCAAAGCCAATACTGTAAAAAAACCAACCCCAAAACCCCATCACTACTAAATCTAAAAGGATTACTCCAATCTAAATCACCACGACAGACACGATGACCTATTGTATAAAGTAGGAGGCAGTGATCTGCTACAAATTTGGAAGCTGGGACCTAAAAATAATGAACAGATACGCTTAAACCCATTGCACGTTCAGCAATTTTTAATCTCTTTGAGGTCAGATAGCCAAAAATTAACTGATTAATTAAATTTAAATGAATTTTCTTCATGAATTCAGCCATGAATTTTCTTCATGGCCATGAACTCTTCATGAATTCAACCATGAATCTTCTTCATGGCCATGAACTGGCATTCACCACCATCACCACATACACAGCACCTCACCTGAAAACAGCAGCAGGGTTATTCGGGTAGAAATGAAGACAATTCACAAGAACCAAATGGGAAAATCTTAGAAAAAAAACCCTTGGAAGAAATGCCTTTCGGTCCACCCCAGTTTACACTCTATCATGGCTTTAAGCAACAAGGTGGACTCCTAACAATTCTTAACCTGATTTATGGAAGGAGAATTAAATAAGAGACTCTCTGGGGGTTAGTAATCTAGTTCTCAAGAGGAGGAAAAGTCTCCAACCTCATTAATAAAGGTCAAATTTCAGACAGTTTGTAGGGGATCATGAGAAGATAAAAGCAGCTAAAAGCGACAGAGAGAAGACTGAGGAAAACAGAGTCGGAGTGAAACTGATACACAGCAGCATCGCTACGAGCATAAAACAAGGGGTATCAAATAACTTCTTCACAGCTCTCTGCAGAAATAATATGCTACGAATCCTGTCAGCAAGCGAGATAAGCCAAATCCCACTGTGTTTTCCCAAAATAATTCACTGTACATTTAACTAAATTTGGATATCAAAGGTCTGATTTACATCTTCCAAATACTTGCTTGAAAAACAGTGGAAGAACGACTGCCGGGTGTTTATTTTTTTTACCCAGCTTCATCTTTTGATCTTCTCCTTACTGCTGACATCAAATAAACACACATATTGGGATATGAAAATTGTCTCCATTCCCATTAGCCCAAGTTCTCTTGGGGCATGGTCTTTGTTAGGATCTAGGTCTTCTTCCCACCTATTACCAAACCACATATGGTCCATCAGCAATTAAGTAGTCTTAACTGGCTATAAATAGCCTCCTTGGCAAACACAGCCTGCGCCACGGAGTATTACAGCCACCACCGGTTTGATTGAGCATGAGTTTTGGTCAATGAGGTTGTCCTAGATGCTTTCTTCTGCAACCTCTTCTTCTTCATGTCAAAGCCCCAAGCTACCACCAACCAGGTGGATGGGAGCTCTGGTCAAGCCAACTTCTGTGAAGGCTAGACAAGCTCTCCGTGAGTGATTTTATAGGACTGTTGTGTATGACCACTGAGATAAAAATTTATACTCGTGAAGAGTTACACTTTTATATTCATTTTTCATTTTTCTCATCAACTTCAGCTGCAGGTCTCCTCCCATGCACACTCTGAATTGAGATGCTTTTGAGCCTTACTTTACCTCTGCATAACGTGACTGTCATATAAGCAAGCCCTCTGCCAAAAATCCATCATCTGACAACCTTCTGAACCTTCACCACCTGCAGGATTATTTCAAAATACATCTTAAAAGTCAGAGGAATATCGGTGGCAAGCCTGGGCTGGGGATTAAGCCAGGATATCTGGTGCAGGGTGAGTCCCATATTGCTCACCCACTGCAAACTCAGGAGTCAGCAACCTTTCGTGGCAAGGTGCAAGTCTGTTCTTCTCTCATAAACCAGAGACTTGATGCGTTTGGGAGATTTTTTGAAGGAGCTGGTAGATTCCAGCAAGTACACATCACCCAAGTGCTGAGATCTTGCCTTGCCGCGAGGACCTAATCCCAAGGGTCTGGAGATGACCCTGCTCCCAAGTCCACCTTTCAGTTACTCCTTGGGTGTTGCCCAACCTCAAGACCACATATGGGAGGTTAAGGAGAACCTATATCCTCATCTGGGGTTTCTCCAAGCACAAACTGAAAAGGATTTCAAGAGGATTGTGAAGTGGTAGGAAAACCCAAATTAATCAGCATCAGCTTGGTTCCTCCAGGGCAGGGAAGGGTGGTAATTGCTGGCTGGTGTCTCAGCAGCAGCCACAGAGCCCAGGGTGCCCTTGGCCACTTGCTGGCAGCCACGTTATTCCTTGAGGGCAAAGGAGCAGCTATTCCCAGCCCTGCCCAGTCCAGGCAGGTGCTTCTCCTCCCTCCGTGCTGGAACGACCCCAAGTCAGAGGTTACAAAAAGGGGCAAGAGAGTGACGCTGTAGAACGACTCGAGAGAAAATTGGCTAGTCAATGTTTAACGAAGCTTCTCTCTGCAATGCACATAAACTCTCTTCTTTAACCTCTCTACCCATAAACCAGGCAGGATTGGTGTATTTTCCTGTTTGCTGGGAGACCCGCAAAAATCAATCGGTGTTCACAGAGGATGCTGAAGATAAACCCAGTCATAGTCCTCTCTCTACAAGTTTATATTTCTTGGTATTTTGTGCACTACCTTCCTGTTTCGGAAAACCTGGCCCGTGTCCAGCCCAGGAGCACCTCGCTGGATCTGGCCACCGGTAGGAGCCTGCACGTTCCTGCAGCTCCGGGTCCTGGGCCTTTGCCAGTGAAGGCGGATCCGCTCCAGCGTAAGGGCGACACTGCTCCCAGCTCCAGGCGCTTGCTGCCTGACCTGGATCTTATGGCTATGGCGTGCAATTTCGGGCAAAACAAACGGGTCAGAAAGCTGGGAATTCATGAGATAATATAGGGGAAGGTGGTCACACTGCACAGGAGTCTTGGCTGGAGGGAGCAGAGGGTTAATACGCAGCGGCGATGCTGGAAAACAGCACGAGTCTGGGCTGTTCTGGCTTTTACCTGCTGAGATTTGAGGCTGGGAACCAAAGTTTAATGGTCCATAAACACCTACTGTCGTGCCCAGCTATTGCAGACACGCTGACTAAGCAAGCAATAGCATCCTAGTCTGATTTTGTATTTAAATATTACAGAGCAGGTAATATTTTTTAAAAAATCATTGGATCATTAAAAAAAATAGTTAAATAGTACTTGAGATGCATTTCTTTGTCAAAATGAATCCACCTTTCCTGCTTCACCAAATACAAACAGTGGTGCTTTTTTTTTTTCCTGACAGCAGAGACAAAACTTTTGATGCCTTGGAAAAAAAAATCAGGGAAGAAGACAAGATTTTTAGTAAAATATTAAACACAGAGAGAGGAAGGATGTGCAGTCAGAAGACACGCTGGATGTTACCCACTTGAACAACCTCTCTCCTCAGAGAAGCATATTACCAAATTTTATACCCATGTATTTATTTCCAGTCTGTAATTACACTCCGCCAGCATTTCTATGGAGTTAAATAAAGGAGCAGCTACGCTGCAACCCTCTGCAGCTTTGGTCCTACAGCATAACTCAAACATCATGTCAGTGCTTAGCAAAACAATCCTCCTTTTGGCAGCTGCAGCTTCAGCTTGGATGTACACCCCCTCCTCCCCCCAAAAAACCCAACACATGCTGCTGGCCCACGCCCCAAATTTCCAAGCCAAGGGGAGCGGGTGAGCCGCAAGCACCCACGTGTGTGGACGCCTCCCTACATCTGCACTTTTGGGGGTCAGCGTCTCCCCGCCAGGAGGAGCGCAGATGAACACATGAGAGGTTTTGGAAAGGATGTCCTGGGTCATGGCATCCAGCCCCGCTATCACAGGAAACGTCATGTCATCTCGTCCATAAATTCTTTGGGAAAGCAGTTCGGTACCGTGCCAGCTTCGCTCTTTCCATCGCTGCCTTTTTTCCCTAATTTCATTTTTCTGCTTGTTGTAGTCGTGCTATCTCAGTACTTAGTGACACCAGAGCTTGTTCATCTTTTCTATTTTAATTGAGCAAATATAACAATCAAAACACCTTGCATTAGCAAGAATTCCCATTTTTCCCCTCAATTAGATACGGTCCTATAGTTTTACACACCAAATGAAAATTACTTGGCATTGCTCCTGGAAGGGGAGGAGGAACAGGCTTTCATGGCCACAACAAAACCTCTTCCCCAGATGCTTTGAGGATATATTATTTGAGGTGCTTCCCCCTTCCCAGCTCAGCAAATGCCACTTAAAATAATGATGTACTCAGACTAAAATATAAACTGAGAAAAAATTAACTTTCTGTTAAGCAAGGTGCTGTTAGGAGCTTGGGCAATGTTTTATCCCGTAGTTACTTATTCTAAAAACCCAAGAGTGCAGCCAGAAGAGCTGGCAGGATGTTACCTTGGTGTTTTCCTCCATGTCCTTTGAGTTGAGGAGCGCGTGGTTAATTCTGAACACGATCCAGTCGAACAGGGCGCTGTACAAGGATTTAGCCATGGAGTTTCGCACGGTCACAGCCTGAAAGAGAAAAAGAAAAAAGGGGATTGGAAATGATTCCTGCTCAGCACTAAAATGGGTTTTGCTTCTCAAGCTCCCGCATCCAATGTTCATATTTCTCCCTTGCCAAAGCTTTTGTCTACTATTTTAATTTATGCCGCGTACGCCAACAGTCCTGACGCCACCGAGAGTTGGTTGCAAGCCCAGGGCCATGAGATGTGCCCCTGACTTTGGCTTGGTGCTTCTGGTGCATTCAAGCGGATGATGCAAGAGATGACACCATAAATCCCATCACTGGCAGCAAAAGGAAAACAACAACAATAAACAAAAATTTAAAGAAAAATATGTATTTAACTTGACCAAGATCCTTGCAGAGTTTATTTGGGGAGAAGGAAAGAGGGTGGATATTACATGGTAACGATAGCAAATGATGTGAGAGCCCACGCTGGGGCAGGCAGTGCCTGGTACCAGCACAAGGCTTGCAAAGAGGGAGGCCAAAACCCCTCTAGTAAATCTGTGAATGTTACTGAGAACTTGAAGTTTTCCAGGTACTGCCAAAGAGGAGTTACAAATCACAGCAGGCAGATCCACTGCTCCTCCAACAGCTCTCCTAGAAAGGGGAATAACACCTCTGAAGTGCCATCCCCACCACGGTGCTCTTGGCCACGACGCAAAGAGGTTTTGATTGATCAACAGTGATGAAAACCAAGATCAAAGGAGGGTACCCAGGCTGCGTTTCCCCAACACACGTGCTTTGGGACAGGCACCTATATATGGAACCATAAAGCAGTAATTCATATACAAGGGCTATCTTTGCTCTTGCTGGTTGTGATTCTTGATTTAAATTATTACCTTGAGTTGTACTGCAGTGCTTGCTACATACTAATCCCTTAAAATCTTACGATACCAGCTGTGACTTAAATTTTGGTTCATTTTAGCCACTGTACAAGAATAAAAATGGAACCAGGAGGTTCATGCCTAACTACTTCAATAAAACCTTCAACCATAACAAATCAGGGGCTTGTCACACATTGCCTTGAAACCCTTCTCACCAATCCTCCCATTGAGGTACATCGTCCCAGTGGCCTTATTTCAGCTGCCCAGAGCAAAAGCATAAAGCTCACATAATATTGTTTATCTTCTATTAGCTTGTTCCCACCTCTTTTTCCTTGGATTTTTTGTAACAGTATCTTTTAGGGTGATTTTGTGTTGTTCTGCCAATGTTTTGCTCTTAACGTGCAATTAATTGGGTCCACAGCTTTGCTTTCTCTCCCTCGCAATTGGAAGAGGAGAAGGCAATGACATGGTCCATGACTCCTACCATCATCCCAACCACACCAGCCTGAGGATACTCACAAGCTCACAGTGTCCATAAACCTCCAAATGCTGCTACTCATTGAATAAAACGCTGTCGGATAAGCCCCGTTGCATGGATAATTACAAAATATTGCAACGATTAAAAAGGAATTACTTGCTTGCCCCCCAAAAAAATCATTGCTACAAACCGAAAACAAGCGTACGATGAAAATATATGAGCAACGAGACTGAAAGGATTTGTTGTAGCACAGACCAAAATAGCGCTTTTAAAGACTGAGCGTGAGCTGTTGAAATGTCTGAGTTATCCAATCAGTGTTGGAAAGCGGCCGGCATTTAGAAATACAAACAGCTCTAGTTTCCAGTAACTGGTTTTTTCTTCAATAAAGGTTTTGGGGAGGATTTTTTGGCTGTTTTTATTACACGCAACGTGGGTTGGTTAGGGTTTTTTTTGCTGGTTTTTCTATTTTTCAGATTTTCCAGAATGTGGGGGAATATTTCAGTGCTGAAAAGAAAATTTCAGGATCAATTCTCTAGCCCCATGCTCTATCTATGATGAAAAACAATCAGTGCCTCCGCCACACCAGAAAAATCAAGTCCCTGGGGAAAGACAAAGGCCAAGGCCCAGGAACGCTTCTCGCTGCTGTAATGCTCTGTCCTAGCGTACACCAGCCCAATTAACTGCTCCAACACCAAGGTGTGCAATTAAAAATGAAAACCAATTCTGTTTAAAGCCAATGAAGAATGGCATTGTTTCCTCCCTACAGTCACATACGGGTTTATATCGCCATACCTTTCCTTCTCCCTTTTATGAGAGGCTACAGGGGATGTGCAGGACTTTACCGCTGAATTTTCCCCTTTTTTTTAATAAAATAGATGAGGATATGGTTAAGGCTGCACCACCCCAGCATTGCCCAGCACCCTCCAGTGCCATGCAGGGTGAGTGATAACCCATCGCTCTCTTCTGCCCAAGATGGGCTCGGCTACATGGCCAGCTGGGAAGCCCCTGACGAGCTGCTCTCCTCGCTACACTGAGGACCCAAAAACGTGATCCATGGCCCCAATCTCAAATATTTCAATGGTTATTTATAGAAGCGATGGCTGTATCATAAGACCTGGTAGGAAACTCCTGGCAAAGCAACGTACAGAGAATATAGGAGGGGGTGGAGCACATGTACACATGGATCTCATTTGCAAATTTGTTGGCTCCTTATAAGCCAATTTCTTCTCTCTGGAGGAGACAAACGCAGAGGACTCCTGGACAGACGCACCGTCACAGCAGAGTCGTGGCTGTGGGACCAGCACTTTGCCCCACATGCTCCCCCAGCTGATGGATCTGGGATGCTCGAGGTGCCTCCTCATAGTTGTGGTCTCCTCCCAGCAGAATTTCCACTGCACACACAGCAGAGAACACCCAAGGGTGGTTTCCAACACCCTAGTTGCTCCAGTGCTGCTGGGTGCTCTGGGATCACCCCAAAACCAGCACTCCAAGCTGGTGAGCACCATGAGGGACCTGCCTATGGTGAAGGATGTCCCCCAGCGCTGAGAACAAAGTCCATGGTACCCAAACCAGCAGCAGCTTTCTAAAATGAGGTATTTTTAACTGGCTCGAAGAGTTGAAGACAGCACTTTGCCTTCATGCAACATACGTTTAGAAAATACCAGCAGACACATTAATCTATTTTATAGGACTCAAGTTTTTGTTTTGTTTGGGTTGTTGGCTTTTTTCATTTCAATATTTATTCTTTAGAATAGATCCCGGATGATATTACGTTATAGATAAAGCCTCTCACTATCCTAAATAGATATCTAAGTACCTCATCTAAGGACCATCAGGGAACATTACTTCTTTTCAAATGAAGGAGCTGCTGCAATTTCAAGAATACAATTTCATGTTTCCCCCCAATTGTTGCAACAGTCAACTTTGAAAACAAGTTTTCCACTTCCATTTCTAATTTCATCCATTCATCCTGCATTGCCATATGCCACCACGCAGACGGTTTAAGATACCACTAGACTATAAACCCCTGGAAATAGAAAAAATAAATAATAGAAAACCAGTACAGTGGTTTGTCCTTTTCAATGTCTTGCTCTTAATATCTCTGTTCAAGAGGGTAAAGCTGCCGAGGAGCAGCAGGTAAAGATGCTCAGCCTGCCCAACTGTCCCCCCTCTTCACATCATGACCTGCTATCCAATATTCCCAATATACTTGTAATTACAGGATTGTTACTCAAGAATGGATTGTACTATGCGCTTACACCCATCCTACGCAGCAGAGCATTGAAAATAAGTGCTTCAACATTAATTCATGTATTTATTGGCATATTAATTCCTGTATTTATTAACCTACATATATTAAATGTGAATATTCTCTGAAATAGGAGCGGGTCCAGAGAAGGGCAACGGAGCTGGTGAGGGGTCTGGAGCACAAGTCTTGTGAGGAGAGGCTGAGGGAGC
>JAOXNH010000067.1:21083048-21096349 GCA_028566575.1 Bartramia longicauda | reverse complement strand
TTCCTTGCAATGCAGAAATTGTTATTATTTTTAATCCTTCACGACCATTAAGAAGGTAATGATTTTGCAGTTGCAGTTCTGTGAGAACAGAAGAATCTTTCATTTTTACGGCTACTCAAATACTCAAGTACTTGAAGAATACTAATACTAACACCACCCCAAGTGACATTCATCTGTTGTGCTTCAACACAACTCTAACAGGGATTAACGCTGAGAGTGTAGCAGTATTTCTAAAATTAAGCCTTTGCTTTTATGTTGGATGTTTTCCAGGAGGAACCACGTTTAATCATCTTGCAACACCCAGGAGTACGTTTGTCAAGGCTGTACGAGTTATTTAACTCTGGGATCAGCCCATGAGCATTTGGGAAAACTTCTCAAAAGGGAAACACAGACAGACGCGCCAAGAGTTGAAAAATAACTGGAAGCAGCAAATTTATTTAAAATCAGAGTAATAATTACTGAGAGAGGAGTATGTAACATGTTACATTGCAATTAAAACAATTTGCTTAAATTTGGTGTCTATATAATTTTAGCCTTTTCTAGCGGCCCTTCTGAGGGCTTTAGTTTGTTTAGAACTGTAAAACAGAACTAAAATACCATCACCCCGATTAGATACTAAATAGCTTACAAGTTGCACAGGGAAACAAATGGTATGTAATAATCCATCTGATGGGAATCATAAAGACAATGGAAAATCATGGCGGGGGGGCTGGAACTAGATGGCCTTTAAGGTCCCTTCCAACTCTACCCATTCTATGACTCTATGACTGTGAATAAAATAATGGAGTTTATTTTCCCTGGGTAGTATATTCCCCCCTAAACAGCAAAACAGAAAATGCATCATTTCTCTTTGAGCATGCTCATGTTAGGAGCATGAAAATCCCGATCCGTGGTGTCAGCCCAAAGAGGGGTTTAAGCTCTCTATAGGCACATATTGAAGTGAAAACCAACCCTGTAAGCAAAATATAGGCACCTACCGTTCGTTGTGCTCCTGATAGACTAGTCTCGATTTCTCCAGGAGGTACTTTTCAACATAAGCTCTGGAAGGAAAAAATAAAAGCGTTATTCATTGACCCAACGTTCAACTTAAATGAACACAGCTTTACCGGGACTCAGTACACACACACAAAAAGTTTCAGCCTTGTTTCACTTAGTTATATAAATTTCTTCCTAGGCAGAACAAGCCCAATATTATGTTTGGCTTTTGAGGTTTTTTTGGTTTGATACAAAGCCAACACTAACTTGGATATGAAAAACACGATCTCAGATGCGTTAGCCTATGGGCAGGGAACGCAGGGGGAAATTTTGACAGCAAGGAAGAATCTCAGATACTTATTTAATCCAAAGCCAGCAATACAAAATTGCTTGCAGACCAAGATTTGTGCACACAAGAAATATATCTGGGTGCAAAAGTTTGCAAGATCAGATTTAGCTGCAGACTCAGTCTCCGAATCACTGTTCCCTCTTCCGGAGGAGCCACTTCTCAACAAAAACTCGGGTTATTAACTTGTGGCTACAGTCAGAAAATAAACAATTGCAAAAGCTCCTTATTGGAGTTTACATTTTATCCTAAGAGCCTCCATAATAAACATGTTTAATTTACATATTAAATACTTTTTTCAAGCTTGTCGAGCTAAAACAAGCTTCGGCAGGTTTTTTCTTCCAAACAATACTAACCAGTAATGATAGGGATTTAGAAACTGGAGTTATAATTGGCAATTTTGATGATGTAGCTGTGCTCTTCCAGCTACAGACGCCTGGTGACGTGGCACCGACATTAGCAGCCACGTACGAATCGAGAAATCCAATGAACCTTGGGCATGGTAGGACAAGGAGGTGCCTCTAAGATCGCTTCTCCACCACAGTCTCCAGAGGGGGAAGACAGACCTATTTATTACTTGCATCTCAGTAATTGTCCCCCTCTTTCACTAAAAAAATAAAATAAAATAAGTCATTTGCAGGTGCTGCAGAGGATTTGTGACAAATCTTAGGAGATGCTACTGGAAATGGCACATCCAACCCTCAATGATGATCTTGCTGGCTAGGAGGAGTAATGAAAGACAGACAGCAAAGCAGCATTATACCTCTGTATGACGTGCACCAAAAAGCTTTATTCTTATTTATTTCCTGCAAGGAAGCTTAGAATAGTCTATGGATGCTTCTCACCAACAGGGGTTTTTTGTATTCCCTTTCTAGCCTGAAACCAATTTTTCCTTCCCAAGCCACACCGTAAATTCACTGCTGGCTCAGCAAACAGATGAGTGAAAAAGGTACCGGAGTGTCCCAGATCCCACTCCCATCCCTGGGGAGCTCCATACAACAACCTGCATCAACTCCACCACCCTTCACATTGCATCCCTTCTCCATTTTCTGCTCTTATTATAGACACCACCACCCCCCCAAAAAAAACAAAACAAAACAAAAAAAAAATCACTCTCAAGCAATAATTCAGGTTGGAAAGGTCTTCTAGAGGTCATCTGGTCCAACTTACTATTTAAATTAGGGCTAATTTTTGGACATTTATTTTTATTTTGTTGTAGACGCGACTAAAATGCTGTTATGGTAAAATACTCCTTGCTTACTGCAAAGGTACTAATGAAAACATGTCCCAAGAGGAACATACGACCCATCTTTTAATAGGATAGGGAAAAGGAAAACCAATTTAAGTATAAAAAAACCAGATGTCTCCAAATATTTTCTTCTTATTTACTGTTGTCAATTATGTCCAAACTACCTTGAAGAGTAAAGAAAAGGAGTTCTGAGAGTATGATTTCGTGTGAAATACTCATTTAAGCACGCTACAGAGCCTGTACTTAGCATCTCAGGTAACATCACCTGAAATCTGAGACTGAATTTCATATCCAAATACCAACATGCAAAACACCCAAGCACAGCGTGTCTGAAAGCGCCAGCTCATGGGATGGGAGATACAGCCTTGTGCCATCGCACAGATTTACCACCGTACCAGTGCTTTTAATTAAAATGTCTCCTCGCTGGCTCTTCTGCAATTTTATGGAGCATGTCAGACGTTGAAGCTTTTGATCATCGTACGAGGAGCGAACAGGTTGCAAAGACCTTCCTCCAGAGCTTGCTTATCATCGACCAGGACATAATAAATTCATAAAGCCTTATGGGAACGCACTTAACTGTAGCCATTGCTCATGCTCCATCAATTTTAAAGACATCTTCAAAGACTTCATTTCACGGGGCGGGGTCGGCTGCTACTAAATCTCTTGCTTATTACATCTCTTAAGTTTAAATTCACTTCAAGTTTTGAGTCATTATATTCATAGGATTTGTAAGCAAATATTCAACTGCTATTTTCAGCAAAATTCTGATTCGGGGCTGCAAATTACAGTTACATTAACAAAGCAAATAATATGCAGAATACAGGGCGATAGCTGAGTCAGGCAGTGCTTAAAATCTATGCTGAGTTTTTAAAAACATAAAAACACTTGTGATCTTCTTTGTAAGACTAGGGAAAAGAAACAAACATGGTCTTGTACGCCAGGAACAGCTCACAGGTTGGTTGCTGGGGGTTTTCTTTAATTGTTTTTTATTTTCATTGGGGCAGCACTACAAGCTCAGAGCAAAGCAGAGTCACATCACACCGTGTAACCAAAGACCAAGAAAGTGCATTATGTTTTTTTTAAAAGAAAATTCCTCTTATTTTATGAACTAGAGTTAGGAATACAGTGTTACTTGCACCTATCTGCCAAGTAGAAATAGAGGCCACCTCCATAGAGCTGACATCGCATGCCAAGATAATACATCGCTAAGGCGTTCGTTGGATTCTTGTTATCCTGTATTTTAGTATGTATTAAAAAAAATAAAAATAAAACTTGGCTTATCCTTTTAAGAGAACTGTTCACCGGAATTAAAGGAAAAAAAAAAAAGAAAAAGAACATCAGATTTGGATGAAAACATTAGTAGGATGAAAAAACAGCGGGAAGGAACACAGAGTACCCAAGCTCATTTGAAAAATTAATGGAACCTATTTGTGTGATACTGTTCTGCTGGAAACTAAGAAAGAAAAAATTTTAAAAGCCATTCTCTAAAATAACAACAAAGTCCCAGCAAGAGATCTCTTAGCTAGCAGCAGAAATTACACAACCCCTGGAATGCCACTTCTACTCTTCATTCTTCCCACTGAGTTAAATAACCTGGGCAAAAAGTGAAGTTAACGAAGCCCTGCTCATTTAGAGCTAGTTGGAGTCCCTTTGTGATGACCTGACACCATGTAAATTGTCTAAAGCCAAAGAGAAAGACAGGTTTAGGTGAGTCCACCCAGGTTTCATCCATAGGTTTCCAACCATGCAGCACTTCTGGTGTGACCCTGGCCAGGAGCAGGAAGGTTGGAGTCACAGCTCTATGGCCCATGAGCTCTGGGACCAGATGAGATCACAGAATCATAGAATGGTTCAGGTTGGAAGGGACCTTGAAGATCATCAAGTTCCAACCCCCCTGCCATGGGCAGGGACACCTCCCACTAGACCAAGGTTCCTCAAAGCCCCATCCAGCCTGACCTTGAACACCTCCAGGGATGGGGCATCCACAGCCTCTCTGGGCAACCTGTTCCAGTGTCTCACCACCCTCACAGCAAAGAATTCATTCCTAATATCTAATCTAAATCTCCCTTCTAAACTGGGGAGAACCATGATGGAGACAAGCATCTCCTTGCAATGGCCCAGGGGAAAAAAAAAGCAGCCCCGACTGGTCAAGAGCTGGGTTAAAGGAGACTTCAGGGTGGAGAGGGAAGCATATGGGGGATTAAAGAGCAATGAAGAGGAGCCTGGCTCCATCGCCTCCATAAATCCATCAGGCAGCTGGGGATTAAAACCCCCCTTGGCTTTCTCTTCCTGAGCTTAAGCCTCTACTGTCTATCTCACAGGCTCCAGCCCCCAATCCATCCTAGCTAAAACCTTCCCCTTTCCGGCCTTAACCGCGATCATAAGAGGAAAAGTTCCATTTCAGCTTCATTAGAAAGCTGACATCATGATGAAGGAGACCTCAGCTGGCTTGAAGCCAGCTCAGGTGTATTCACATTTCAATGTGCGGCTCAGATATGCTAACATTTTCATATCAATGGATTTAAATATGCTTAAAATTTGTTGGTTTTTTTTTCCAACCCCCCCTCCATTTTAGGAAACATACCATCCACAAAAAATTAACTTCCTTTTTTCATGTAACCCCTGCAACACCCCGTTTAGGTTCCTCGCGCAGGTAAGAGTCCGTACAGCAGCGTCAACCAGATTCCCACTTACCCTCGCACGGTGCCCGTCTCCTGATAATTCACTTGAATAAATTTGCCAAAGCGACTGGAGTTGTTGTTATGCGCCGTTTTTGCGTTTCCAAAAGCCTGGGAAAAGAGAGAGATGCCATCGTTACATTAAAAAAGCCACTGCCTTACCTTATTGACACGCACGGCACTAACAACTTAACTTTGGGGGATTTTGCTGTCATTGTATAATTAATCAAAAGCATATGGTGAAAGTTAGTTGAATGGACTACGAAATAATATGATGAGCTTCTGGGGACCGTATTCATTTTCAATTTGGTATTCATGAAGGGCAGATAAACACTGTTTAAAAATAAAGCATTAGCTGTTCAAGAGAGATTTAATATTTGAAGTTATTATAGTTTATATTAAGGCTGTGCTTTATTCATTTAAATAAATACAAAAGTATGCTGCTCCAACAAGACTCTAAATTTTAATGAGCTAGAGGAAGCTGCTTTTTAATTATATATGGAATTAGGGGAAAAATGTGCTTTGAAGGCTCCTGAGATGTTAGACAATGTCATATACAGCACCGGAACAACCCAGAGTATTTTCAGCATTTCAGACACTGACGGTTTGATTTGCTGCTGTTGTCTTTGCAAAATTTTTATTATGCAAAGCTTTTATTAAAACCCCACCTTCCCAAGGCACCTAATACAGGGAATCACTTATTGCCATTTAAAAGCAATCTCTGAAGAGAAGAGCTATTGGAAACCTGTAAGAACTGCAGCTTAGCTTCACTGCAACTGGTATTTTTCAATTGTGCCTAAATCACTTCAATAACCCACCCAGAATCTGCCAAGCTGCCAGATGCAATTAATGTTTCATTTATTAAACCAGTTTTTATGATCATTCACCTTTTCTTTCAAGCCAAACTTATTTAAGGTAATTATGCAGAAGACAGTTTCTAAGTGTTGTTTGTGTATGGACACCAAATTACAATTACAAATACATTTTTTGCTGAGGCTTAATATCAGAGCTCAGCTTCGAGCTCCCAATAGATTTATTCCCTAACTCAGCTATTTATTAGAAAAGATTAAAAGGGCTTTACATCGATAATCTGAAGCTTTTCAAATGACCTTTACAGATTTAACTTTGCAACTAAAAGCAAAACATAAAGGCCAAATTCAATGAAATCTTGGCAAAAAGGAATTCGGCACCTGCATGATGCACGCTCTCACATCTACTTTTATCTTCCCAGGCAGATTTATTTAGCCATCTGGTTAGATTTAACGATTTAAGAGCCAAAGGAGGTTTGCTAACAGAATAACGATATGATTTCCCCCCCCACCCCCATTTGAATACAGGGATTTGCTTAAACTCAAGCTGTTGCATATGAATTCGCTTTAGTTGACTAAAACAAGTTCTGGAATAGCCAAAACCTGCCCAGCAAGTGAGATGATTTCAGACAAACAGCTAAGGAACGCTCCCCCACATGTTTAACATCTTTTCAGGCTGCTAAGAATTGTTTTCTGCTTATTCCTCCACAAAATCCTCCCTGCTCCCAGCCTCCCTCCCCTACCCCACCCTCAGCAGGGTGCCCAAACCTCCAGGTGACCACTGAAAGCCCCCAGAACTCTCCTGGCGATGACAATCCAGGCATCCTCCCCCCCAAAATAGGCATTTTGGCATTACAAGATAGGATGCTATTTAATATTTTAGAGGATTTACCTGTCCTGCTCCAGGTATTTCAGTGAGCAGAGACACAGCAAAGCAGCTTAGAAGCAGGATACATTGATATTCAACACAAGCAAAGGCATTGCCATGTATTTATATATTTGTTTTAAATAATACTAATTACATTATGAATATTTCCCTGTAATAGGATCAACCACAATCTAAGACATCACGTGAAGGTGAGAAGATAAATTTTCTATATACCTAATTAATGCTGTTCACTTGAGCAGCAATATGAACTCAAACAGACTAAATGGACAGCAGTCCTATTTTAATCACCTTTTCATATAATTCAACCAAAAAATGTAAGCAAAAAACAATAATAAAAGGTTTTTCTGGCTTGGTTCCATGTGCTTATACCTTAAGTAATAGCTCATGGAAAGAAATAAGGTCAATTTGTTAGGATTTCTTTGGGAAGAGCCTCACCCAGAAAAAGATCTTTTTTATTCTGTTACAAGGAACATTTAGAGTCAGGAGGAAACGTTTCAAATACAAGAGTGGGGAACTGCGAGAGTCCTCTTTTTTTGATGAGTTTTCTTATGGATTAACATGCCAGACCACGTTCTATTTTATAACCCAAACGCCTCCAGAAATCATAACCCATAATATCCCTCTTTCATGCATTTTTCTTGATTGCTGATGTAAATGAGAAAGCTCTTTGGATGGTGGCTTGTTAAACTTCAGGCTGACTCTATGGCAAAGGCACGTTGGGGAAGGGCCAACAAGTAGCTGAAGAAATGCCTGATGTTTAACTTGAGACAACTTCATAGATTTTTGTTTGGTTTACTCCCCGTGTTCCTTTAACAGAACTATTGGGCCATCAAAAAAAAGTGCTATTAATTCAATTTATGCATGCCTCATCTATATATACCTGAAGAGGACATCACGTCTTTCTGCAACGGGGGCATGATGTGATAGTTCAGCCTCAGAAAACACTAAATGAGTTATAACTACTTCCCTAAAACAAATTATCAACTGTTCGTATTATTTCCCTCTACTAACTCATTGATTTGAAGCTGTCGAGCGGCTCAACGGACAAAACTCCATAACAGCATTCCTAAAATTCTTGGGGAGACCAAAGCTTTTACTGGCCGGGGCTCAACATTTGGAAGGAAACAAAATTCAATCCGTTCCTCTGTGGGAGCCGAGCATCCCCCTGGACCCGGTGCTGGTGAGTCAACGGAGGAACCAGCAGCTCCATTCCTCGGGCCTCCTACCACCCTCCTGCACAAAGAGATGCTTATCGTGGATGGCAGGAGGGGGGAAAAAAAAAGAATAATTAACAGTTTCATGGCCAAATACTTCAACTTCCTCCTCGCCCGATCCCAAAGGGTCTTGGTCCCTTCATTTTGGACTGGATGTTAATGCAATCTGGATTAATTATAAATTACAGCTGGAAAAAGGGTTTTTTAAACGTCTTTGCTGAAATAAGGTTATTTTCCAAACCCTTGTAGCTAGGAAAACACCACAGTGACTTATCCTCATATAGCAATGGCAATAAGATGCTGCTATATAGGTAATATAGATAAGCCTAATTGAATGTCATTCCCATATAGAATAACAGCAATATTCCCCTGTAGAGTAACAGCTTCTGCAGGGAAAGCACTAGTAAAAGTACATGACATCACCGGTGTGATGGGTCCTCAGCCCAGCCCTTCCCAAATAAGCCTCTAGCACCTACCCTTAGCAAGAAAAACAAACATATAATTTTATTTTTTCTATATAGAAAGACAACGGCATTAGTAGATAAGTTTTTTAATGGTTGGTCATCTACCTGAAGTGTAAATTTCTTTTTTGCAGAAAGCTGTACCATGACTATGTCAGAAGAAAAGCAAGCTAACTTAAAATCTCAATTTGGGCTATTGCATCGTGGAATAGTTACATTAATAGTTATAGTCCATCGTGGGGCACTGAAGGGACTGGGAGCAAGATTTAGTCATGCTCATTTATGCTAGGGACAAGAAATAGGTTAATGTCAGACAAGAGACTGCTGGAAGACTCATATTCCCTGGTTTACTGTGAATTTTGGAATTCATGAATCAAATGTATTCATAAAGTATGAATGACTTGTAACTGTATAAGCAAGGTGGGAACCCAAAGCATCAGCCAGCAATATAGCAGCCAGGGAAATACAACACTACTCTGAACTTATGCAGCTAAAGAAAATACTTGGGAATTAAGACCTTTGCATATGTAGGTGCTGGTAAAGGACAAGGTGGGTACAGAGTCCATATGAGCCCAAGCCCTATAGGCTTCATCTACAGCTTCTGGTAGAGAAGCCCAGCGTACGCTTCCACAAAGAGTGGTGGCTTTAAGCATCAGCTGTAATACAGTTCCAGATTTGAAGGCTATTTTTCCCAATATTCTACACATTATGCTTGAAAAAAAAAAAACAGTAATTCACAAATATCTTTATTCCAAAACAAGAAAAAAATTAGTATATTGAAACTCTGTAAATTAATGTCTTTTTTTATGTGACCAGGGCATTCACTGGCTTTTTAAGTTATTCACTGTGGTTACGAATTCCTTTCTGCACCTTGAAACAAAACAGCTGGAAGATAAAGATCATTTTTGCTTGTTTTCATTCAACCTGCAACCAAGCTCCCAGCACTCTTCGTGTCCTGTTATATTCCTTTTTAACGGAAATATATTGAATTGTGGCCAGACCATAAAATGCATCCAGACTACTTAAAATAGAGCCTTGCTAAATCCCCTCTCATTATTGTTTCTGCCCTGCAAAATACTTTTTAAACCTGCAGCTCACTGCCCAATAAAACCTATCCACCTGAATTGCGCTGCTAAAACCATACCACTTTGACATATCTCCCCCAACTTTCTGTTTCCGTAAGGAGCCCTGAAAGCCACCTCCGTGCAGCAGAGACCACGACACCTAAATAAGCACCCAAACAAGTCTCAAAGTCAAAAACTGTGAGTTACAACTTGAATTCTTGCAAATTAAAATAGAGTTTATGTGAATCCTTCACAACGTCGTTCCGCGTGGCCAAGCAGCAATACTGAATATCTCATTTACAGCAATTAAATACAAGTCCAAGTGCTGACACCTTGTTCTCTAATTCTCTTTCTTGTGGCGAGATGTTCCATGCTGCCTAATGAAACCATCAATGCTTTTATGGTGAAAAAAAGCACAAACCACAAAGTATTTATAGCATTCGCACTGCAATGCTCGAGCAGAGCTCTCCCTGAGAACGACTCGCAACCCCGAACTGCCAAACACTGACCTTTAAAATCTTTTCAAGGTTTCTTTTTCGTTATTCTTTTCTTCAACAGGCCACTGAAGCACATTGCAGAGCCAAACCCCAATTTTCCATTTCAAACCACAAAGGTGACAAAGCTGTTTGAACACAAGGTCTACTAATAAATACATAATAAATGATAAACGCTTTCTTTTCCCCCTATTACAAACTCAAAAAGTTATCCTCCAAATTTTTAGGAAAAAATTCTCCTGGCTATTGACAGGAGCAGAAGACTTTGAATGGAAAATAAGCATTTGAAAAGAGCACATATACATCATATATATCTAAAATCCCCTGGTCTCTCATACATATCAGGATTTATATACAACTTAGACCGATTCACAGCACATTTTAAGGTATTGCCTCTCAAAGCATACCCCCCCACTTAGTTGATAACCCCCCATGGCATCTCCTGGTTGGCAATACCTACACCACCTATTTCACAGGTTGCGTGAAATAAAACAACTCAGTATTTTTAAGAGCAAGCATTTGCAGAGCTCCAGCTGCTGCACCACCACAAGAAGAAGAAAAAAATAAATACTAATACTAGATCTATGTCCTTCTTCCTTGTGATACAAGGCTGTTACAGGTAAAAGAAGAAATGAAAAGCACTCCAACTTCTGCAAGCCCAGCAGCAGCTGGTGGTTCAAAGGGACCGGTGATCAGATCCATGGTGGGAACCCAACTCCCTATCAAGCCAAGAAAGAGCAACTGCTCTAGGAAAAGACCTTGAGCCCACTTGACCTGCTCTGAACATGGATGTCATTTGGAGGTCCCTGCCAACCACACTTATTCTCCAGTTTTCAAGTATCCAGCCACCTTCCTCACTATTCTGGGGCAGAGAGAGCAGGGACATAAAGAGTCACATCTCAACACATCACCTAGAACAAAATCCAATCCCATAATAGTCTTTGATATCAAGGCACAGCAGAACATCTCTTCGCTGGTGTTTGCTTTCTGTAGTGTCTCCTATTAGCATGAATTTTTGTTCACAAGCTTCTCAAAACCACATCGTTCTCTGTTTCTTCCCATAAAATTAGTAACAGGTTTTTTTTAAGCTGGCACAGCAACCGAAAGATGCAACCCTGTCCTCTCCTTGCTCTTCATTCCCCATCAAAGAACCTTTCAAATACAGGACCTGCAAGTAACTTCATATGGGGAAAGTCACCTGGGAAGTGCTAAAAGACCCTTCCTCTCCCTCCTCTCCCTATGGACCTTAAGGAGAACAGGTCCATATGGACAGGCTTACAAAGACTGCCTGAAGGTCCGAAGCCATGTTTAAGGGGTCTCCTTGCTCGTACAATCTCTTGAAGGCTAAAACACTCTTCATCCCGCTGTCAGTGCCAGCGTACCCTTGGCTATGCAGGATTAAGCTCAGCAGTATTCTTTCAATAGAAAGCTCATCAGATACATAATTCCATAATTACTATTACTGAATGACAGCCAAGAGAGCTCTACCGTGTTAAAGCACAAGAAGGTCTGTTAACTTAGGTACAAAATACCATTCTCATGCTACAGGCTACAAAATATCTTTTTTAATTTATTTTTTTGTGCTGCAGATCATTTGTGCCAACTAAAATGGCCTTATCATTGTAAAACATCTGCACTAACTGTACCTGGCCACAGCAAAACAGACTATTCAAGGACAGCATTTCCCTCCTCTACTGAATCAGGTCACCATCCTGGGACAGAGCAATTAACCAACGAATCTTTTGCAGCAATTAGGCTTAAAATATAGGGTCAGTTAAGACAGTTTGTGCACTTAAGAGTTCCCACTGCCTAATTCAGCTATGGGAGAAAATGACTTTTAATGGGAGAGTGCTGATTTGGAGAAGGTTTTGGGGTGAATTTAAACAGATAAAAGAAGTGCCAGGATATGTAAGGGAAATATCAGAGCACCACTAAATACACTTATAGGGCAAGATACCCCAGATAAAGTACTATAAAAGTCATTAGAGCACACACTTGTTTGGGAGATTTAAAGTTCTGCTGATGCAGATGCTCAATCAGCTACGTAAAAAGTAGGATTTAGCATCTGCATTCCTGGCAAACGCCTCAACGTTGGCAGAATATTCCTCCTTTTCCCATACTTAAGCACAGGATCAGCCCATTTCAGCTTCTTCCTTTTAAGCAACGCTCTGGAAAAAAAAAAAAGGAATTACCACGTAACCACGATGCAACAAAATAAAACCTCCAAACCAAACCAGAGCCTCCTACTTAAGTCCCCTTCCCGAATGGGGACAGTTTTCCTTATGTAAGTGCCGTAACGGGAAAAAAAACCCAGCTAAACTGGGAGACGGTCACTGGCAAACACCGGTATGGACGGATCCTGGAGGCAGAGGCTGCCAAATCCATAAAACCTGGCTCATATCCCTGGTTCTCTGCTCATACGTTGATTCTATTTTATTTTTTTCTATGCGTAGGGTGGACAGCCCTGGGAAGAGCAGCCAAGCGCCCGTGTTTTCCAGCAAGCTCACCCACATCAGCCAACAAATATTTTGGTGGAAAAAAATCTTCAGGCTGGATTCAGCTTCGGGTTTATATAAGTATCCCAAAATGAAGCGGTGTTATTATGGTGTTATAACACCTTGGTGTTATTATGGGGGTCTCTCCAACCCAGGGCATGGTTACAGCTCCCAACATTTATATTCTGCAGCCAAAGAACAAGCTTTACTACATCAGAGGCAGATAGCAAGTGGCTGACAGGTCCCAGGACTGAGCAAAATCTCCTTAATCAGTGCTTCAAATCATTTTTTCATACCAATAGAGATATAAAATAATCACAGAGCAATAAAATGACCAGTTGAAAACAAGACATAGCTTAAGGAGGAGACATTAGGTTCCTCCAGTAAGCAATACAAGTACCATAAACAAGCACTACAGCAGAAACAAACCAGCACTAATAGAATATTGACAGATAAAAACCCCTTAATATACATTTAAAGTGACTATCAAATAGGTTATATTATAGATTACAACATCAAGTCATACCACAACTTCCCCATCTTGCATAACCCATTTCTACCATGTCACTAAGGCTCAAACTATACCCCAATAAGAATTTCCTCCCAACCTAACAGTAACCAAATTTC
>JAOXNH010000067.1:21035445-21046831 GCA_028566575.1 Bartramia longicauda | reverse complement strand
AAGAAGTACTGAAAAATCCCTTGAATTATAGATGACAGCTTCACTAAAAATAGTTATTGTCAGCTACCTGAAAACACAAGCTTTGTAGTTCTTGAAAACACTAATATTGAAAAGAGAACAAAAAATAAAAGGGGGGCGGAGCTATCCAAATATTTAATAATGCATGTCAAAGTATTTCAAGGCTGATATTTCACTAATTGTTAATTGATATTCTAAAACTGAAGGGACAGCTTGTTTGAAATGCCACCAGTATTACATACTCTGTATTCCACTACTGTTCGCACAGTTAATACTTTTTTCACAAATCTTTGCACTGCAGCTTGTCTTTTTGTCCACTGAGGGCTAACAGGGGCAAAGCTTCCTATGCAGATCTTATTTTTTCCCAAATTTTTGTTTCTCAGTTCTGTAGCTGCAGCTCTTATGAAGACACAGAGCTGCAATTACCAGCTACTGCAATTGCTCATGGTATACCTGAAATAAACTGTGGATTTCATGTGAAGGACTAAGAAAACTAAATGCTATCCTGGCATCGCTCTCAACGTCTTTAACAGGGAAGGCAAGAACTGGACAGCCCATGGATGAGGTTATTTTGGGGAATCAGAGATTTTTTTTAACAAACAAGAGTCACAGAATGGCAACGTGGAGAAAGTTTCTACCTCCACTGCTCATCTAGGAGCAAAAATACAGGAGGAAGTCAAGTTGCATTTTGAAAAATGACAATTAATTAATTAACTAACCAGGTTGCTGTCCTCTGCAAGATGGGGGTTACTGCTACCGAGACCCACTTTTTATTTGCTTGGTTAAAACAAGTATTGGAATACCATAGAAACAACCGCTTTATTTAGAAAAAATAGCAGCAAAAGGAAAAATCTCTACACGTGCATGGTGTTTGTTTTTCGAGGCACGGGGCTCTAGTGAGAGATCAGCGTCAGCATCCAAACACAATATGTGTAAAAGACAAACATTGACCAAGCGGGGACTGGACCTTTTGATGGGCCTACAGGAACTATAAGCCCTGGTGGAGCTACAGTCAGCTTCTCCTGAAGGTTATCGAGTTACTGCTCTTCTTGATGAAGCAGAAATGCTGACCAAAGTCTGCAAAAATTCAGTGATGTCCGGTAGCAGGGAATTGATGCATCCATCAGGAATGCCATAATTCACCTTTTTAAAATGAAACAAGCAGTAAACGATCGAGGATCTACAGCAGATGCTGTGACACAGCACATTTCCATAATAAACATGTATTTTAGGGTGCCTCTGATACCCTCTGGGTTATTTAAAGCTGGCGGTTCATACACCTTTGGCTAACTGTACATCGCCGGTAAGGATTAGGAAGAAATCACCCTGATTTCCAAACCTGCAAAGCAGGTAACTCCATACAGCCACCCAACACGAAGCAGGACAAGCAGCACAGAAAAACAAGGATTAAGATGGCACCGGGGGACAAAGACATACGTGGACTTTGCACTTGGTTTGAATCTTCCCAGCTGTGGGCAAAAGCTAGAACAACATAGCAGCTCGGATCACAATTTCATTCTTGTACATGGGTAACATCTTCCACCTTACCCGACCTTACCCTAGAGCTCGACACAAAATAAGGTAGAAAAAGAACACAGCTGTAAAATTCAAAAGCACATTCTGGAAAATTTTATCTATTTTTTTTAAATCACTATATTAGTCCAATAAGGTAAGAATTAAGCCTATCGAGGTAACAGCCTGAATCTCATTATATTCTCTGAAAAAAAACCACATCTCCTCAGGAGGCTGGAGATCTGGTTTCTTTGGAGATCAAGCAGCAAAAATAGAAATATTCAGAACGACTGGCAGTGGAATGATTTCAATGCTTCAGTGGGCACAAATTAAAACCAAGCATATTCAATTCAAACTAGCACAATGAATTTGCTTTTTCTCATCTGTTCGGAGTGTCTTGCATTCCCATGTGTCCTCCCTTGTCTTTAGAAGGGCTATTTCTCCATCCAGACTAAGAGGTGGGGGATGAGCTTCCCACTTTTTCCACTGGCAGACATGATTTTTCATTAGGATAGAACACCGCTACAGAAGATAAATTCCGACCTGGTCCTATTCTCAAAAAGGAAAGATTAAAACAAATGAAAAACAAATGGTCCTCGAGCACACAGCTGAGGCAGTCTGCACCGAGAGAGGTCAAGCATCCTCAGATGGTTTAAGAAATTAGATGACAGAGATTGCGGCAGCAAAGCATTAAACATCTCAAAGATAATTCCACATCCCCAGTAGGAATATCACGGGGAGAAAGAGAAGCTCTTTTAAGCCGGGTCTGCAAAACTGCTTCTTCGACATCTGTTGGTGCATTTACCGCAGGGCAGCTCACAAAGCAGCTCCGGTGACGGCGTTTGCCCTAATTGCAGTCAGCGGATAATCGCACTTATCCTGAAATGGGCTGCCAAATGCAATAGGAGAAAAATCTCTCTTCTACTTCATACATTTGTTTTCCTTGAAAGCTGTTATAGATCTAAAGCCTCCCCTATGGTATTTTGGGTTTGAACATTTCTAAGGTGATTCTTCTAATTATCCAAGGACTATTTAATCAGCAGTCACAGGGTTATTCCCAGAGAAAGTCATCAGGCCCTCTCACCTTTTACTTTCCACCATGTGCCGGTCTGCCTCTTCCAATTTTCCTTTTCCACATGCAAGGGGAAGCAGAGGCGCCTCTTCCCCTCAAAGCATACAGTGATCTCTGTATCTCAGTACAGAAAATCATCAATTCCTCCTGACACAGGAGATGAAATACAGACAATCCCTCCAAAACCTGCAGTGCATATGGGTTTTAAGCCTTTTTCTTTCTAAAGAATATTAGTGGTACATTTTAGATATTTTCTTTGCTAGTATAAAGATACCGTCAGTAACAGCAAAAGACAATTCTGCATTTAACAAATCTGCACTGAAGAAATTATAAACATAATCCTTTTTTTTTTCTTACTTGTTATTATTATTTTTAAATTAGAGAGAAATCAACCTCCAACTTCCATAAGTTTGAAATTATATCTAGGCCTTGTTTTCTATCTCTAGATGTCCTAAGAGAAAGGTTTGTTACAGCAAGCAAGGTCCTCATAATATTCACCTGTAGGAGGACCTTTCATTTGATCCCACCCCTACAAACAAATTATTTCCACAAGCAGAACCACCATTTCCAAAATGTTGCCCCAACTCTTAATGTTATATCAGGTATATTGAACATCAGGGATGAGAAACACGAGCAGTAGGCTTTAGTAGACCATGAGTAGGTCTTTAGACCACCAGTAGGCTTTACTAAGACCATGAGTCCACCCAAAAGCAAGACCCGTTGGCATCTCTCCTTCCTAGCATAGCCCCCCCAGTCTCACAGCCCAGAGCAGACACAGAGCAGGACCCATACTTGAGAGAGAACACACCCCCAGCCTGGCGTCCCTGCCCTTGGAAGGGGACAGGACGCAGCCAAGGTCAGCCACGTGTTATCTGAAGAAAGTGAAATGCAATGCTGATTGTAGTCGAACAGGCTCAGATAACACCCCAGTTTCATTTCTACCTTTTACTTACATGAAGGACAACTGAGACGGGAACTACAGGCCCTCCACGATATCCAGACCTAAATGGTTTTCCACAAGATCATCATCACCCAGAAAATCTACAGCGTTTTCCCCGATACTAGAACCTGATTTACAAGAATCAAACATCAGTTATAAAAGAGGAACCATATTCTTGCCACTTCAGGGAGAGGTTTGTAATCTCGCATCGTATTTTAAAGTCACCAGACCTCAATGCAAAAACACCTTCCAAGATCCTACCTAAAAAAATTTACACCTTTTACTTTCCCCAAGTTATGAATTTTTTTTATTCGTATCCAGCAACACTGCAAATATTTCAGCTGAAATATTTGCAGTCTGGTGCCTGCATCTTGTCTATCTTTTTCACACTCAAAGGATTTATTCCAAAATGCTCATCTGCCCAACTAAATGAACATACCTAGAAGTTTCAGGAAAACTGTTTTATTTAAAGCAGAATTTAGGCGAGAGGGATCATAAACGATTTGAACCCCATGTGTTCGGATCACTACGAATTATTCAGCTGGCACAAGGCCAGCACAACTCTCCACATTAGAAAAAGAGGTCGGGTAAATCCAATAACAAGTATTTAAAAAGACAAGTCAACAAAATTAGTTCAATTTTCTCGCTGGAGGCGAAGCAAGGTCATTATCAAATGGAGGGGGGGGGAGGACAAAGAAGAGAATCCAGCAATAAAAGAATAATTAAAAAAAAAAATCAGAAGATTTAACCTATTGGGTTTTTGCAATTATTTGCACTCCATTTCACAGGCAGAATTAGAAAGGTTAGGACAGGCAGCTGCCCGGGGGCCATGACACGCAACAAGCCATCCTCTCTACCATCGCCCTGCGGTGACAACGGGTCCAGCCCGGAGCAGATGCCACCTCTCAGCTCTCATCAGGCACACGAAGACACGGCATGTCTCTGATGGCTCTGATGCTCTCAAGATTAGCTGCCAGCACGAACACGTTCGGAAGAAGGTGCGGGTGCGTTACTCTTGCAAATGTAAAAATACACTAAGGAGAAAATTAAAAATGCACTAGAAAGGAAATTATAGGACATGTTGATCTGGCACAGCGAGGTTTTTAGGACTCATCTTAGTTGATTGGATGAATGCCAATTATTGCTAATCAACGTGCATTGTTCAGAGAGGACCAAAATAGATCTATTTATTTCTTTACAGCCACTGACATTTACACTGTCTGTATTATTTTTATTTTTTTTGAGAGATAAAGTGGTATGAAAAGTTGTTCTTTCTGTTCATAACAGTCCCACTTTCATGTGTGTCCCCCCCCCTCTAAAATGCTGTCCCTTATATACCAAGTCCATGTATATTGCATGTACGGGAATCACAGGCCACAATTTGGGTCAGAATATCAAGATTTAGCTGGTTTTTCAGGATAGAAAGCTTATTTCCTATCCTATCCTCTCTTTCCATCCTCAGCCCAAAAGGCACATTATACAGAAAAATGCATTTTAATCAGCTTATGATTGTTATCTTTATCTATACTTTGGCTGCAGGCAGAAAGAAAACTAGTTTTGCTGACACTTAAGGGCATCCATGTTTTTTAAGTTGTTAGTATTTGCGGTCTGACAGACACACAGGAAACCCATTTGGTGTATTCTTGGTTGTCCTCATTGACTTTGCTCTTGAGCCTTATGGATTTTCCACTTCCCTTGAGCCTTTCCAATCAAGTCTACAGTGAAACTCATCAGCAATTTGACTTCAACAAGTATCCTTAACCCTAACCTTTAAACAACCATCTGGTTTGAAAGACAATTTTTGAAAGAATGAGAGCTTTCTGTTGTTGCCTTTTTTTATACATGTTTCTCTCAAACAGAGGTTTGGAGATTTTTATTTTTTTTTTAATGAAGAGTGAAACACAAGACCATGTTATTCATCCTCATAGGTCATAACCTGCTGGCTTGGGATTCCACCCCCCCACCAGAAGTTACCCCAGGCTCTCCGGTTTTGCCGAGGAAGGTACCTCCTGCATCATCATCTTCCAGACAATTACTGCTAAAGGGATTCCCCAATTTTAGCATCTATACCCGTTCACATTGCTCCTTGGAAATCTCCCTTACCACCTTTATCCTGTAGCACTTAGATCCCAGACACAGATATCAACTGGGAAGAAGTTTCAGCTTCAATCACCTAAAATATGGCACTGGGTTTGATGGAATAAAGTCGCTCCCAGTGATTACATACCAATCTCTTTTTAATTGCTCTATTTATTTTCTGACACCAATTATTAGCAGCCATATTTTCATAACATTTCAAGATTTCTTCTCTACTAAGACCATAAGTTCAGCATTTATATTAAAGGACATTAATTTCTACCAAAATTTTAGTAAAAATAAGTCTGCTATGGAAAAATAAGCATTCTCTCTGCACTATTTTGTCAAATTAAAAGCTTAACTGAGCAAATACCAACTTCTCTAAAAAGTCATACTGGCATTCTGGTTTGAATTCTAATCAGGCTCCGTCCATCATAGAAAAATCAAGTTTTAATTAAAAAAACCCAAACCCTAAGGAAGCGTGCTCAAGGAAGAGGAAATTTCCCAGCCAAAGTTACCAAATAATCCAACTGAATATTTTTTCCTCCAAACTTCGGTCACATCTTTAGTCTAAGGACAACCTATTCACTTCTAAAACAAACCACCTTAAACAAACCACTATATTTGTTTAAAGAAAGTTTCAATATACTTAGTCCCATCCAGATGCTGTTAAATTTGTCAACTTCACCACATTGCTCCAGTGATTTAGGTAAATGAGTGAAGCCTCAGCAGCAGCTTGTAATTGCAGCAGAGTTTATTCTTCAGGCACCCATCATGAGTTGCTAGATAGGAAAAAAAAAAAATCATACCCTTCCTAGAAGAGGTTGGGCTTTCTCTGAGTACATAATTCAGTTTTATAGTTTAGATTTACAGTAAGCGATGGAGATTTAAGCAGGAAAGATCTGGCTTTGCCTTGATCCTTTAACTTCACTGCAATACTCACAGCTACAGCATGAACCCCTACCTTCGCCAATAATTAATGGTATAGAAATAATGGTTTAGAAGTTGCTTTTCAAGGAAACATCCCACTAGGGGGCTGGGGGGCTAAATAAGTCTAATAAACGCTTCCAGAGTGACTGCATGATCTCCTTGTCCTCATGTCCAAAATGTCATCCTTCCTGGCTCCTCTCAAAGACAAGAGGAGATGGTACCTTCAGAAAACACAAGTCACCTCAGAGCTTCTCTGAGAAGATGTATGCCTACCTCTTACCTGAAAAACAGATTGGCATCATATGGTAAAGTAATATATATATGAGTAATTATCCTTCCAAAACGCCTTAGAGAACATATGGTATGGAAATCAAAACTGCCTCAAATCTATTAACTTGGCTATGTGATGAGATCAACAGAAGGGAGCGTGAAAAAAATGTTTAAAAATATATTCAGTGTAGGATCGCACAACTAAAGCACATTCATCATCCGGACCATGTAATGACACCAGGAAATGAGCTAAGTAAACCCAAGATTGAAGTTTCATTTTCTGAAGTGCATCTGTTTGGCTCATATCACCCTGAGCCTCATCATTTAACCATGCTGGTTTCCATCTCAGATGCAAAAGATGCAAAGAACATAAATCAAAAAGGCTTCTTCAACAAGCAGCCATGGAAAACACACTTATTTATTTTTTTTATAAACAAATAATCTGGATCCCAGCAGGCCCTTGCCACAGCCCTGCATGTGGGCATGCAATGGATGACATCTCATTTCAGGCTGGCCCTTACTAGTTTGACAGGTTTAGGGGTTTGGGGTGAAAGAGCGTCCATCTACGCTAGGGAAAGTTAAACCAGCTGGTTTTTCACTGAAGCAGATGAGAAACACTGGATCAAGCCAAGTAAATCAAGGAGAACAGCACGTTCCTGCAGAGGAGGTAACATCGTCTGCTACGCTCTTTCCCTGGGATCATCTAGCCATTGCTTTCTGTGACTGGAAATGAGGAAACCCAAACTCGAGGTGGGCTTACCATGGAGGCAGCCAACTAGTCAACCAAGAACATTTCTATTAATGGCAAGTGGTTTTTTATATTTCATGTGCCAACAGTACAAGCAACAAGTACAAGCCCAAAACTCGCTGAACATGTCCACAGTGGGACTCTGACTTTGGATCAGATGGATAGGAAAGGGGTTGACTCCCTCCAAATGAGTCAAGTGGAGGTCCATCACACCAACCACCAGAAATCCTTTTAGGCTGAGAGGCCTGCAAAGCAATGGATATAGAGATCTGGGGAAATTTCCAAAGGAAAGAAAGTCTCAGCTTGTGGGTCTTCTCCATGCCATGACTCTGGTCACCAGTTCAGTTTTAAGATGTATGACACAGGCAGATTACTAGATCAACACCAACCAGGAAATGTTAGGAAGTTTTAGCCCCATGAGTTCTGCTGGCCAATATCCAGAGGAGCACGAATGAGAAGAAAACCAAGCAAGACCCAGACATGCAGCTTTCAAAAATTAATATATGGGTATTTTATGATCCATTCAAATTGAATTTTTAATTACCTCTGCTGAAATTACATAAATTGATGACTACCATGTATATCATGGAACTTGACTCCAACACGCTGATCTGGTTACTGATTTTGTCAAACTGCAAAGTCTCCTACATTACACTCCCATCTCTTTCGGTACCCTCTTATCTCCCCAAGACTTTGCAGGTCCCTTCGCTCTGCACCACAGCCAAAGCAAACCAAAGCACCGTTACATGCCAACGCAAAAACAATGAAATCAAATGAATATCGAAGCCACCAAATGGTGGCATTAGGGCATTTAAAATATTTAAAATAAGTGGGGAAGGTTAGCTCATGAGTTTACATGGAAATATTACGAAGTGAGAATAGTTTACTTTATCTCCCATAACATTATGAAGAACTTGAAAGATTTTTGAGATTCATCTTGAGTACGCCCATTTCATGGGCTGGCTTGCTCTGCTTTGCAAGAGTTAACAAGGAGGTGCTCTCCAAGGGGTGTCCTGGTGTTGTTTTGCAAAGGATTTCCCTGCAACATAAAGCTGTGACAAGAATTCCGCGTAAGGACAGGAAAAAAATCCTCCTCTGTCTGCAACGCCTGCTGTCTCTACCCTAGTGCTACCTTTCTCATCAGCTGCAGGATCACCTCTGGAAGCAGTTTTCTCTCCCCACTTTTCCCCAAAAAAAGGCAAAAAATCCATGTCACAACCACCAGTGCCCTGGAAAGTCATAAAGATTTGTTTAACATGAAGTTAATACCTCATTTAGCATTATTTTTATCTTCCCTTGTGCCTTTCCATGCCTGAACAGAAGTAAATAAATAACAGCCGCCAGCCCCACGCCACAAACCACCTTCCAGTACCATACCTTGCTCAAGCTTTGAGGCTCGGTGCAGCTCAACTCCCTCGGTACGTTCCTACGGCAGGAGATGCTCGACCTCCAGGATCTCTCCACTGCGGAGTGGGACGCATGAGTGGTTTTATTTGCAACGGCAACAATCTGTTTCTGGCCCCTGTCACCATCCTCCTCCTCGCCAGGTCGCCGGACCGTGTAGGCGCCGAGGGAACAGGCTGCACATATTTCAGCCGCGGCGCTGGAAGCCCTGTGCTGACGTGGGAGCTGCCCACGGACATCAGATTCTTTAAGCATTTTCAGCGTGCACACCGTAGGCAGCACCAGAAATACCATCCACGTGGAAAAAATGGGAGAATATTTAATTTCTGTGATAGGGAAGAAACCATCTAGCTAAATGCTGCTTTGTTCGGGGCAGGAGTGGCTGCTCTCTGCAATAGGGGTAATTCAGGAACACTGATAAGCTTGTTTTCTGTGCATAAATAACCTATGTTCAAGCTCAACCGCTTTATCTCGGTGAAGGATAAAGCCCTTGATGGCAACGTCCTAATATTTGTCTACTCACTTACCAAGCGGTAGCCTTATTACAAAAGCTAATTCAAACAGAGATTAGATTTCACGTGTGAAGGAACAGACAATAGCACCAGATATTCTTCAAACACCAGTAAACGAGATTAATTCAAGTGCCACAGCTGTGGGTTTTCACCTCAACAATGCCTTCAGCAAACAAAGAAAATCCCCAAACACCCCAATACCTCCAAACTCATCTTCCCAAAAGCTCTGTCATATTTCATTGCATAGACACCACCTCGCTACTCTCGGCCAACAGCAACTACAAATAGGCTGCAGGAAGCCACTAATTTCCTGAAAAGAGGGTTAACGGAGAATCATAGGAAATGGAGAAAATTAAAGCTGGGTATAACATCTTGACTAGGCTTCTGAGCATACTGTAGGAGGGGAGGAAAAAAATAAAAATAAATTGTTTGCAGCTCTGAGCACAATCAGAAATCTAAACCTGTGCAAAATTAAATGAAAACGTTCAAATCATTAAGATGGATCTAGCAAATAATTACCTTCTTCAGCACAGAAAGCCACTTTCCACGCTCGGGTACAGTTTTCACATGTAACTACCTAAAAGCGACCATCTAAAAATCTTAACTTGAAATAGAGCCAACTCAGTTTTATGACATAGTGAGCACCTGGCAAACGGCAATACCTTGCAATGCCGTGCTCTCACCAAAAGGGCTAATTCAAAAACTGAATAGTAAAAAAAAAAAAGAACTCAGCAATGCAGTGAAATTTCACTTGCTCAACAGTTGTGCTGACAGACCAGAGACACGTGAAAAATCCGCTCGGCGCTCTGCACGAAACAATCCAAAACAAAAATGTGAAGCTTTGATGACTTTGCCCCAAAAAAAAAAAAGTAGGAACTTTGGTTTTAAAATGTCCTAAATTGTCACAAAATGTTGTGCAACACAAAGAGAGGAAGGAATGCACAGACCGATGCATCATCACCAGCTGAAAAAAGTAAGAAGAGTTGTTAAAAGTTGTTTAAATATACTTATAATAGTAGCCCCCCAAAACTCCAGGGACTGCACGACAGAGATGCAGAATCGGGAGGTGACACAAAATCCTTAACATCTCTGTGCTGCGGCCTCTCTCACACACATGGAATAACCAAGAAGTGGGCGAAGGAAAGAAACGTGTATGTGATGTGACAGCAACAGAGGAGCCAGAGTAATATGGTATTTAAAATGTCACTGGCTAAATAAAATGTGAGGGGGCTAAATCCAATGGAAAGGAAGAAAAAAAAAAAAAAGGTAAAACTCCCTTCTGGGGCAGTTGTCTCAGCTTCCCTCTGATCAGAGAAAAGACAACTTCTCCCTGCCCCAACCCGCCAGGATATCGCAGCAAAAATTATTATTTTTATACAACTCTCTTGTGCTTCTCTTGCATTCTAATACACCCTTACTGAATTAACTTTGCATTTTTTTTATCTATACCTCTAAGGCTCTTCCTCATGTATAACTTAAGATCACTATCAAGAGGTTGACTTCTCTGCCAGCTCAGGATGCCAATCTCCATTACCAATCCATTAAGGAAAAAACAAACAAACAAAAAAACCAACCAAAACCAAACCAAAACACCACTTTCATGATTTTCCAAGACTCTCCAGTCACACATTTGAAAGAGGCAGCCTCTAAATATTTATAGATGATTTTCATATTCTCTCAAGCTTTTCTCTCCCTTATGTGTCACCTACAGAACAGAAATATCCCATAGCCAAGGCTGGAGGTGTGCCAACACCCTGCATTAACCTTTGTTTTTTGGTAGACCCTACGGATCCATCTCAAATGATGCAATTGTTCGCAACACCTGCAAGAAACCTGGGGCTGTAACTAGGACACACAGGCAATACAATAAACAAGTAGAATAAGCCTAGAAATACTATATAATA
>JAOXNH010000067.1:21023671-21035345 GCA_028566575.1 Bartramia longicauda | reverse complement strand
AAATCATTTATAAAATAACATTAGAAACCTATAAAACATTGACAGTGTGTTTCAGTTGAAAAAAAAATCCCTAAAAACAAGAGTAGAGCTCACAATGAGGAAGTTCTTGCATCAAGTCACTGGTGACATATCCTGCAGATCAATGTCCTCTCCTAAATCCAGCTGTGTCTTTCCCTGCTGGCAGCACCAGCCCAAACTTCTCCTGGTGGAACTGCTCACACTCCTTGCTCCGGACAAATAACCTTATGAAAAAAAATTTACCCTTTCAAAGGTTTAAAGCTAACTTGATTTAACCAAAAATGAGGGGAAAGCAATTATATTGTTAGATTTACCAGGAGAGCAAAGGAGAGGAGGGCAGGAGTCTCTGCTGGCATCACAGCCCTGAGCAAGGCACACTTCTACCTATACCCTCAGGAAAAACAAAACTAAGAATTCCCTTCCTAGCCTAAGAATTTCCTAACTGATACACTAAAACACTATGTATCGGCTCAACAAAAGAAACTAAAAAGTGAAAAAAAGGTCCTACTGATTGTATCACTGATCCCCCCCTGGGCAAGACCCTCTGGACAAGCACGTGTCTTGCTCAAAGCAGCAAGAAGAAACCTTTTCTCACCCTCAGGATGAATTAAGAGGGTTTATCACAAATTCCCTTGAGATTTGGGTGCATCTCACCATCTTCTGCACAACGACAGATCCCAAGACCAGAAAAACAGCCTTTGCTCAAGGAAGGTCCTGGTTCAGCTCTGGTTTGAAAGCACGGGCTGCTCCTCTCTGATGCCCTGCCAGAAGTGGCCTCCAGCAAGGAAGCCCAGGATGAGTCACGCCACCGGCAGAAGGAACTTGCCAATCTGGCTTGAAAAGCACAGAAGAAACTTGGGATTTTTCTCCCCGCGTTGCCATCTCCATTTCTGCCCAGCACTTCTCGGTAATTGCACACTGCCGGGCGGGTGGGCAAAGGAGAAGCAAAAATACACAGCAGAAACAGGGAGAGTCTGCCAACCGAGGCTTTTTTCCTAAAAGGAGAAAACCTGAGACAAGGGGGTGTTAAGGGACTGAAAGGATCATCTGGTAAGAGCACCGTAAAAGTTTTGGGTTTTTTTTTTTAACTGACTTGCATGAATTCCAGTTGGCATAGGGATTTATTGCTTTCCACACCTGCAGAGCTATGAGCCAAGAGCTTGTACCGCTTCTGCAGCACCTCTTTAAATACTGAGTCCTCTAATCTGAGTTAGTTCATACGTAAATCCAGGAAAAAAACCCAACTTTTAAGCCCATACAACAGCCTCAAGAAAAAAAAATTTAGCCCCAGCGTGCTCTCCAACCAGGGATAAAACACATCCAAAATCTACCCATTTTATATTTGCATAAGATGTAGGAGTCAAAGTAGTCTTTTTATTAAAATAAAACATCTTGAGTGCAAAAGACTTGAAATTATTGCACAATTCCTTTTCCACAGAAAATCCATTCTCCTCAATGGCTGGTGGGATGAGAGGGGGGCAAGGCATTTCTTTGTTTCATTCACTATCGCAACCTTTTACTATTCAAAAACCTATCGAAGAGGAAACCCAACAGGAATCTCTCCTCTGTCTTTTCAGTTCAATTTGACAATTCTGGCAATAAAACTACTAATTCAACACGTTCTTTACTTAAATCAAAGTGAAACTGCGAAACATCTCCTGCTCCGCACCGGAGCATTTGAAATCTCACTCCATGCCTCTTTATTGTTTTGGGTTTTTTTTTTTTTTAAAAAATCTATCCAGCCCAACCACTAATTTAAAGGAAACTGTGCTGGATGCTCTAATTGACCCCGTTCTCTTCCTTCCCCAGTTTGTCTCTATAATTAGCCCTTCCCAGCTCAGCCTTAGCAAAGGGAATCAGAAACAAGACCTTTCTGAGCCACACCCTGCAGACCACAAGTGACTGCCTCCGTATTGTTTTTGCCCAAAAATCAACATACGCTGCAACATTAACTGCTTCAGGACAAAAATAAAGTTAAAAAAAAAAAAAAAAGGAAAGAAAGAAGTGCATCTTTACCATTTTCAGGGACATTTTAGTGAATGATGCAGCTAATCCAAAAGGAAATTTCACCTGCAACACCAATCCCTTGGGCATACTTTGTAACAGGAGCAAAAACCACTTGTTTTCCTCAAAATAATACACAGTTGCACAGCTGTACATGCTATATTCACCTGTGTGGGACTTGCACTGCTGCCTATCCTGGCGTACGGGAAACGCAGAGAATAATCCAGTCCTGCGCTAAAGCACCAGAAGGACCCACACCTTGTTTCTTGAGAAATTAGAAGCATGTGGAGAACGAGGAAAGGAAACACATAAAAAAAATACTCTTATCAGCAAGCAAATGCCACCAAAGAAAGTTTACTTCCCTACAATAGGCGACGATTCCTACCAGGTGACCAGAGCTGCGGTTATTTTTAGCTACTTGGGGAAAAAAAGAAAAGAAAACAAATAAAATAAAATAAAATAAAATAAAAAAAAAAAAAACACCCCAAACCCAGTTTAAGTCCGGCTTTACAGAGTTGTTGAGCACTGGAAAGTGCAGAATGAAGTAACGAGTCCTCAGCGACGCCAGCAAAAACACACAGCGATGTCAAAGCCTGCGGGTCTAACCTGGCCTGACCCATGTCCCCCGTGCCACCACGGCATCTTCCGTCTTGGTCTTCACATAAGGAGGACAATACAGCCTAATGCAATGATCCAAAACTAAACCACAGGGATTGTTTCAGTTAGTTTTGAGCTTTGTTTACTTCTATCTCACTTCTCCCATCTCTAAGGTCCCAGAGCATCGATCTCAAGAGGTTGTTCCAGAAGGTATCCACCAGAAGCAGCACCCCAAGGGCTACGAAGCATGATACTGGTGTGCACCAAGTCCCTAACTCACTATTTTCTGCTCAACTTTCACACTTGACTTTGCAGCTTTACAATTATTTTTGCACCCCACAAAGCATTTTTGTGTGTGTGTGTGGTTGCATGGAGCTCAGAAACCACAACGTTTGCATTTTTTGATGCTTAATTAGCTAAGACTGAAGTTCTCCTCTTCAAATCCATCAGCATCCATTCACGAAAAATTATCTTGGCATTTCAGAGCTGTAGCTCCCCGAAGCACACAAATACGCATACTTCCCTAATGATCAGGAATTTTGACATTTATACGTTTAGAAAATTAAATGGCAGCTGGTGGGAGTCTCGCTAATACCGGCAGCATCTGAACCTGTAATGATCCTTCACCTAAGGAAAATTGTTCAAGTTTTTTGAATACTTGTCCCCTCCACCCCCTGAAGAGCATACCTGAAAGAAAAGTATGTAGATTAATGCTCCCTGAAAACATAAACAGCAGAAAAGAAAGTTGATCCAGTCCTAAAAAAAAAAAACAAACCCAAACCACAACACCAAAAAAAACTGTTCTTAGTGCATAGTCCATGCTCAAGTAAAAATAACTTATAAATAACATAGAAAACTGCACCTAAAGATTTTAAATCTATGTCTGCAGGTTTTAATTTCTTTTTTTTTTTTCTTGAAAGAAGACATATTCAGTCAGGATTTCATTTTTACTAAAAGTAAACACAACGCAAGAGAGAAGATTGTAATCTCCCCACCACAGAGCCTGAATCACGAAAATCAACACTGAGCTACTTTTCAACCCAAGGCTTTAAATGAGTTTTGTATGCAACTGAAAATGGGTCGCATTTAGCACCGGAGATCTCGCAGCGGGGCCATTCGCTCGACGACAGCGTCTGCGTAAAACTTCTCTCATTCAGCTTTTTACTTCTCAAGTTTCACATCTTCCCGGACAAAACAAAAATGAAAGCAGCATTGGAACAGGACAGCTGCACCGTGGAGAAGCAAACCAGAGGAGGAAACCCCTAATGTTGCTGAAAACCCAGCCAGCAAACGCTGTGGGCAAGATTCACACCTTCCTTCAACAAGAACAAAATACAGGAAAATATTCAGGCAGGGTTTGTTTTTTTTTTCCTTTTCTCTTTTTCAGTTTCCAGATCTTATTTCTTTCCAGCAAAGACTTTTCGGTGGATGAACTCTCAATACCACAGACATGGACTTTGGTGCTCACTTTTTTCTCTACTTCATTATCCTTACCCCATTTGCTGGAGGTGCTTTATTATTTTTTTAATATACATATGTATTTTTAATTTTGCCCCCCCTTGTATTTATTGTATTGCTCACCACAGCCAAATAGCAACGCCTGTGTAGTATTTAAATCACAAGAATGGGGAGAAAGGAATAAAAACAGAACATGTAATAGAAGAGAACTCTGAAATTATTTGTTCGAAGGAAGATCCGCAGCTCCCATTCTGTAATTAAAAATGATTTGAATCCGAAACAATGCACATGAGTCCATGCCTTTTCTGAAGAGTGGTGGCAAATGTGGTGGGGCAAGCGATGGGCAACTGCTGCTCAGTCACCTTCCTTGGCAATGCATTTCTTAGATGTGCCATTTTAGCCTTACAAGAAGAAATATAACTGCTGGTATTTATTAATACGAATAAATTCCTTAATCGACTCACTGCAGATCATAGTGAAGTCAGAGATGTGTTTGAAGAAGCATAATTACACTTTGAAATAGGTCCTGTGCTTGGACAAGTCAAGATGCATTTGGCAATCACTAGAGTTGAACAAGGTTACACAGCGAGCAGAAAAAAGGGGGTTTTGTTTTTAAAATCATACCTGCTTCAGGTTAGTTCATTCTGTTCATAGTTTAGAGATACTCTTAAGATTCCTCGTTATCTGCTTCAGGCACCTCAAACCTGACCTCTGCTCTGCATTGTCCTCCTATCTCCTCGCTTACCTTCCAGGCACGGTGAAGCGCCTCCGGATAAGATAATGCAAGGCGATGGCCGCAGCCAACGAGCCTGCTCTTCTGACATGAGACGCAAGCGCCTGCCTGTACACATTATTCATGCAACGGTCTTCCCGGGAAGGAGAAACGTATAGCATGTGCCCTTGTTGCTCATCAAGAGGTTTGCAGATGAGGTGGCCCAAATCCAGACCGAGTTGCCTGACCACTGCATCTCTCTCCAGCGAGCCCTTCCCGCTGCGGGGCCATATCTTTATTTTTCTGATGAAAAGAGGCAGAAGAAACAGTGTCTCTGCTTTTAAACAAGGTCTGTCCAAGTCCCTTCTTCGAGCAGGAGCTGTTCAGCCATCCCTACCACCACCAGCAGCAACAAAACCCACATAATTATCCCAATTTACCAAGCAACCAGTGAATTAAGGAGCAGTGACCAGCCCTCCTGCCCCTACATTTCTCAAAGAAACCTGCAGAAGGGTTGTTTACCAACATCACCTCCCTCTTCAAAAAAAATACACTTATTCTGAAATCTTAAAAAGCTGGTTGACATCATTTTAATCAAGTGCTACGTTTCTAATGACCTACTGCATTCAATTATTTATTTATTTTTGCCTAATGGGACCACATTCCTTAACAATTAAATCATTTACTAATTCCTCCCGGGGGAGGTTGTCCTATGCACCCAACAAGCATAAACCAACCTAACAGTTCTCAGACAAGTACTGCAAAAGTAAAAATGTCCATGTTTTTGAGAATTTTATTTCGGTCTGCGTATTTATGTAAAGTATGAAAAGACAGTAGACTTACGGAAGTCTTCTCAAGTAAATATTTTCAGTTAACTTGTTTTAAGTTCATCCCTCAAACCCAACCATGTAGATGCTGAATACAATAAAAGAATTCTTGGCAGTCTATCAAAAACATTCATAGTCCAGGTTGGTTTTAAAGCGCAGGTTTTTCAGAGATATATCTATATGGACTAGACTCCACTTCCATTAACGCTCGACTATGATATCTAGGATCATAAAACTTTTTAAAGGTTACGCTTTACAAGTAATAGAAGATAGCTGTAAAAATTTTGATTAAAAAACTGCACAGAGGCTGTCAAGATTATCCATGTTTGATGGATAAAAGGCATCTGAAGGAGAAGTAACTCTACCACTGATTCAAGGTCATTTTGCGGGATACCAGAAGTGATTCAAGGTAGAGAGCTCAACAATACTCAAATCTGATATAGAAACCCACATATTTTTGCTATTTTTACATCAGTAAGTGTGGTAACCAAAACAAGAGCAGGAGAAAAATCAGTACTCACATTCTCGGTATGCTCAGTTGGTTCCTAAATAGATAGTTAACTACCAAGAAGTAAAAAGAGAGCAGCCCATTACACACTGGCCGCAGTACTTCTGTGCATTACTACTTGTTTATTTTAAAACACATTTTTCCTCTGCTACCGCACGCAATATCCAAGCAGGGCAGACCACTGCTCTACCCCCCACTGGTCCTCAGAGACATCTGCAGGAACTACTACAAGATGTAGGGTGGAAATCAAGATGATTTCTCTATGAGAAGCTGAGCACCCAGTTTGAACCATTGCAGACGCAAGCACTGAAAGGGCCTAATCCAGTCCTCCCCTCATCACAGGCAACTTTACAGCGACGTACATCTACAGCCAGCCTTCTCTTAGGGACCTTCAACACCCACAGGGATTTCAGAAAACTTCGCTGGTACCTGAAGGAGACACTTTAAAGGCACACCAGAACCCAACAGAGGGACGAAGGAAGACCATGGCAGAGCTACATCCCACTACTTGTTTTAAGCCAGGCGTGTAGCTGTAAAGAGCTTTCCGCTCTTAAGACTCGCCTCCCTCAATGGACCATGGGATTTGCAGGAGACTTAGCTCCATCTCTTCATGATGCTCTTAGCAAAACCCTAAAAAAAGCTGAGAGGAAACGCCAACAGAGCCCAAAACAGCAACCCATGGCTTCATTTCACAGAGCTGGTGCCAAGCCATGCCGTGGCACAGTGTGGACAGCCAAAGATGTACGAGAGCTCTACACAAGAGAAGCCTCATCCCCCTCCAAAGGGATGCCCACCCATGCCTGAAGAGAAACCGCAATGCAAGATTTTAACAGCAGAAAGGAATTGGGAGAATAACAATAATCCTTAAATCTATGGGTATTTATTTGTTATTTCATTTTGCCCAGAAAAAATGGCACGCAGCAATTTCACCTCCAAGGAGTTTCCATCAAAACACCACAGGGCCGGCCACTAGCCAGCTGCGGGCTGATCATCAGCAAACCAACACCGGTGAGGACTATCCCCATTTCCCCCCCAAGATTAACTTCAGCCAGGTCAGAGCCTCTTCCAAGAGAAGCCTGCTACTAGATCAGCTTAACAAAATCATGGAAACGCAGAATAGGGCGGCAGTTTAATACACTTGCAAGTGGAAGGCTGTGCTCCATGAAGATGGGCTGCCACAAATCACATATAACCTTGTTCTCCTTGGATGCTTTCCCCCCAGCGCATCCCAAACCGCTCCCCTTCCCTTCTCTTCTTGCCATCCACAAACCATGAGTGGAAGAAGACAGATGTGAGACTTCTAAAGCCGCGAGGAATCTGGTCTGACCCTGCAGCCAACCTGCTCAGAGCCAGGACTTAGGACCAAGTGACCTCCCAAAGTCCCTTCTGACCTAAGAGATCCTGCAGTTCTCCATTGGAGGAAAGCAATGGAAAGGAAAAAAAAATAACCTAGAAGCAGCAATACACAATTGGGTAGCATTAAAATCATGGGTGGGTTGTTAAAATAAAAAGCATTTGTGGCAAAGACAAACAGCTCTCACTTCACCTGTAAGACTTTTCCATAGGCACCTGTTACAACATTCCTTCCCAGAGGAAAAAAACCCAACTCTACCATGATGACGAGCAGAACCAAAACTCTTGATAATATTTTAAAAACAGATAGAAAAATGAGTTCAATTCTAAAAAAATCACTGTTCAATGTGCTGCCCTTCTGAATTTTGATATTTTCTGAGGGCATACAGTTTGTTGAATTTGCTTTGAAATGTTCATTTCATAAGATACAAGAGTTAAGACATCAGTGCAATCGCAGGAGTGAGAGGTACATCACACCATGGCATTTCACCTACCAAACACGGTAGCAATATTTAGTATTAAAGAGTCACATAGAGAAAACAAAGACTATTCCATTTCCCTTTTTTCCTGTTATTATCCATTATCTGGCAAGAGATTCACGTGTTTGGTTTATATAGTCTCAATCCTGAACACCTGTGCCTCCACACGCATATCCAAAGCCTATGGAAAAATCTGGCTCGTGTAAAAGAAAAAATAAAAGGGCCAGAAAAATAATCTCAATTCTCATGATCTACAAACATCCCATCAGCAGCATTTCATCCTTGTAATTCCAGAAGAAACCCATGCCTAAGCTTTCTGATAATCCCAGCCATCTAACCTAAAAACACAGCGTAATATTTTTGCAGCAGGAAGCCCAAACCATTAACAAGCTTCTTCCCAGAGCAGGGAACAGACACAAGCAAAAGCTCCAACGATATTGCTTTTGTCTGAAGAAATGCTAGAGAAAGTCTTGAATTTGCAAACTCAAGCCATGAGCCTTGAAATATTTATGCTTATGTTTACTTTTTAGAGAAGGGAGAAATCCCATTCACTCAAGAGGAAGTGAAGCAAATGTAGGCATGCAGGACCCACGCCTGAGAAAAGAAGATGCTCTTTTTAAGCTCAATACAAAAAAAAACCAAAACCACCACCCCGTCTTCTAAAGCCCATCGGTGGCGAGCCAGGCTCCATGACCAGGCTGGGAGCTTCATAAAGTAGGCAACAAACACCCCTTCAATCTCAAGGCGACACAACAGGCAAAACAATCCCTTTAAGAATGACAGGGCTCCTTCCCCACAGACAGCAGCTCTTCCCAGACTCCTCGAGTATTCCGCGTGCAAGTGGGACCGCAACCCCATTTTATTTATAAACTGAGGGGAGGCAGGAATTTCTGAAATCAAGTTTGACCAGCTAAGATGCTTCAAGAGGCTCAACGACCTTGTCTCCTCCCTTATGTATTTTTAAAGGAGTTAAATCCAAAAGCTCCATGGTTTGGAGCGAGAACTAGAATTTGCCAGAAAACGACCCACCAAAACCAACTGCTCCAAGTGGCTTTAGAAACTCTCTGATCACATTAGCTCACAATTTTGCTAGACTCTAGGTTTTTAAGGCTTGGTCCCAAGGCTGTAGTAGTGGACGCAGGTCTCCTTCATCAACTACCCAGTGGTGCCCAGCTGCAAAACCAGTGGAGGGCCAGCACCATCCCTGTGCTCCCAGTACTCCCCCTGTTGACTTGCGGGTGATAAGGAGGAGTGATCCGTTCTTCCATCCGGAGCTGGACACCATCCTTCCAGAAATCAAGCAGTGCACACAGGCAATTAGGATTTCTAGTACAGCCCTGCCTCAAAACGAGCTAAATTAAGGTTGCACAGGTAACCTCAGGGTTTCACATTTCTCGCCTGACCTCACATGCTTCACATTCTCAGAGGTCTTCTTGCAAACCTTATGAACACTCGCTAAAATCACCATGAATGTCCCAGATAAAAGTAATTTAGGCATAAAACATTTAGAGGGTTAGATTTCCTCAGCAAAAAGTCCCAAAGATTTCCCAGTCTGAGTCTTAGGTGGTGTATGTAAGCGCCAGTGTTTGTTAAAAGGTACCGCAGCAGCAGATGTCACATCAGCCATTTGATACCTTTCAAACTTAAAATGCAGCTTCCCCACCCAAAACCAAAAAAAGGTAAAAATGGGAACTTTATAAATCGTAACTGGAGCTGCAGATGCACAGGAGAAACAACTCTTGAAGCACACACTGCAAAGCTGAGCCTACAGCCTAATACTTCTTTAAAAAAAAATAATCAGAGAATCGGGGTATTCAAACAGCCCTTTTTGCAGATGTTTCAGAGGCACCACTGATGGACCAGAGGCCTTTCAATAAAGAGGGAAACCTCTCTAAAGCCTATCTATCGATTGCAATAAAATAAATAAATAAATCAATATAAAAAGTTGCATCATCATTGATAGCCCAGAAAACAAAAGCTTATTACTCGTGTGCCGGGGCTGCTGAATTACCTTCCCTACCGTCAGCAGCCGGACCAGCAGCTTCCAAAATGGTCTTGGGGATGAAAAAAGAATAAAAAAATCACAACCACGAGTGACTGTGAAGGCTGGGAAAGCCTTCATAAAGGAAAAATGCAAAGAAAATCCTCTCTTGTTTGATTAAAACCAGTTCAAAAACCAAGAGAAGCCACTGAAATGGGTAAGTTTACTCAAAGGTATAGGGGAAATTGTAATTATCGCGTGACTGCAGGACGACGGGCTGAAGAGAAGATGCTTGTGGGTGATAACGCAGCCTCTCTGAGCCCAGACGGAGCTCGCAGTGCCCGTGGCTAAGCTCAGCTCGGGAAGGTCGGAGCTCGCGGTGCCCATGGCTAAGCTCAGCTCGGGAAGGTCGCACTTAAGCATTCACAGCCCATCACCACCGCGTCCACACGTCTCTCCTCAGGAGACACCAGAAGACGACGACGTTCCCCTGTAACTTCCTAGCGCTCCCCCGGGAAAAGAGCCGGGAAAAAGGCTCAAGCTGGCCAGAAACCCATTTCCCCAGCTAATAACCCATTTAGGAAGCAATGCGTTAAAGCCCTTCGTTATGGATTTAGCAAAACGCCGTGCCGTTTTCTCTCCCCATAGCAGTGCTCTCCTCCTTCCTTTTGCCGCTACGTGATTATTATTTTTTTTCAGACGCCGATGGGCAGGGTAACGCGTGCTGCAGCGAGGGATGTGAAAGCCAGGATTTCTGCTGAGTTCACGCTCCCGACTTTATTAATCTCAGCTTGATTTCAGGATATGAAAACGTAAATGGAGGAGGAAGAAGACGACGATCTATAAGCAGAAGGGCGGCAAAACGCCCGGTTCTGAACTTACGGCAGGTCCTACCGTGAGTCACCTCGTAGGGTTGGTTGGTTTGGGTTTTTTTTTTGAGGCGGATAAAGCAAAAGGCCGTTTTGGCCAGAATTAGGAAAATTCCAGAAAGAAATATCGAGTGTTTTAACCTTTTGGAGGAGCAGAGCTCCCAGAGAGGTGCGGTGTGGCGGGGGAGCGAGCTGCCCGGGTTGTAACGCCGCCTTAAAAACCAGAAATACCTCATTAAGACGGGGTGGGAATGGCTAACGATGCTCCAGTAATGTGGGCTCGCCACAGCCCGAGGGCCACACGCTCCCACCGCAATGCCCACGGTCACGGCGCGGGGGCCGTTTCCCCACCGGCAGAGGGGGGGGGGGCTGCGGGGATGCCACCACCAACCCACCGGTGTCACTGGAAACGCGAAGGGGAGGTAAAAGCTGCCCACACCGCGCCCCCCAGGGTGGGGGGGTGGTGGTCTCGCCTGTCTCGACCCACCCCGAAACGGGTGTATGCGGTACCGGAGGACTGAGAACCGGCAGCCCCGCTGGGCGCTCCCCACGCGTGGGGCGCTCCCCGCCCGCCGCGGAGCCGCCCCGCACCTCGCGCCCCGTGTCGGGGAAGGAAGGGGGGGTGTGGGGGGGTGCTGGTCACGCGTGGGGGCGAACCTCGCCATCTTGACCCGCTGCGGGAACGGACGGACAGACGGACGGACGGACGACACCCACACACCCCTCCTCGACGCCACCGGGAGGGGCTCGCCCTCCTCCGCCGAACAAAGGCGGCACCGGGGCGACGCTCCGCTCCCGCCTCACGCTGAGGGGGCACGCGCCCGCCCCAACCCCGCGCGCGCTCCCCCCTCACACACACACACCCCCC
>JAOXNH010000067.1:20975508-20988194 GCA_028566575.1 Bartramia longicauda | reverse complement strand
ACCCACTTGGGTGGAGGGTTGGACTTGATGATCTCCAGAGGTCCCTTCCAACCCCATAGGATTCTATGATTCCCCTGCGTTAGCTCACCAATCCACATCCACAACAGCCAGTTTGACAAGTTTGAACTCACACTGGCTACGAAGACTATTACAGATTTTTTTGTCAGGTATTCAAGGAGCAAGGCAGAGACCAGGAGTTCTGGCTACAACCCAAAGGGGCTGTGTTTTTCCCTTGACACAGGGTGACAAACTTGGAAGTGCCACCTTCACAAAGCTCACCTGCGCACACCCTCATGGTTCTCGATCTTACTGATGATCTTGATGTTCTTTCCCTTTTCCCCTAGCACCTTCCTGACAGCGTGGACATCAGCAGCTTTGCGGATGAAGGAAGCAAACACCATATCCACGTTCTGCTCCACACCGAATTTTAGGTCCTGAATGTCCTTTTCAGAGACTGCAGGCAGGTCAACCGCGGCGCCAGGCAGGTTGACTCCCTTCTTGCTGCCCAGCATGCCACCGTTCTCAATCTCCGTCATGACATAGTCCTTGCCTGAAAGAGATGTGTTCCCACGGTCAGCGTTTACCAGGAATCTCCCCGCTGCCAGCTCCCACACCGCTCCCGGCCTGAGAACAGCAGCGCCCACAGCGCCTGCACGCGATAAAAGCACATCACTGCTATCTCTAGTGGATATATGCAAGGCACAAGCTTGCAGTTTACCCATGGGAGCATAATAGAACAGTTTAAAACCAGACCTACACTGTCCTTGGACAAGATGCCATTTGTTTTGCACAGGAGGCTGTGACTGCCTCCTCCAGAAAAGCTTCCAGGGTGTACACAGGAGCCCTGTCATACCAAACTGAGCCCCCCCCAAAGCCTCACCTCTGTCTCCCTAGATATCCTGGGATTAGAGGCGATACCTTGAGGCTAGAGCAGTTTAGGCCGCACTATAAAGGAAGTATTTTGGGACTAACCTTGCCCCTACATTGCCAGTCAAAGCTAGTTCTGCCTCTAACCACAAAACTCAGGGTCTAAGCTGTAAAACTAGTTAAATCCTACAGGAAAAGTATGAATTTGTCTGACTGAGCAGGCTTTGATCGCAAGCACTGGTATGCATTCACCTTTGAAGAGGTGTTTAAATGACAGTCTAGTGAAATCCAGCTTTGGAATCCAGTTTCTGGAAACTTGCTATACTTGAAGCAGAGAAAGGTTTGCCCAAAGACTCACTACAGCATTAAAAACTGCATCCTCCTCTCTTTGATACACAGCTGCAAGTTAGAACACAGTTACTGAAGGGAAAGCTCAGTTATGTTCCGAGGAAAAAACCACAATAATCATAGCCGGAATGGTTGTTACACACCTTTCTCCTTAACCAGCAGGGAAATCAGACCGTCATCCACATAGATTTTGCTGCCAACGTCTACAACCTTGGTGAGATTCTTGTAGTCCACCCAAAGCACGTTCTCATCACAGTTCTCCATGAAGGCATCGTCCAGGGTCACTTTGAGCGCTGCCCCCTTCTTCAGCTCCACTTCTGCTGTGCCACTCTGCGTGTCAAAACACGTGCTTCAGCAAAACCAGTAAAAACCAGCACAAAAACACCTCCCAGCCTCCAACAGTTTGCCAAAGCTTTTGGTATTTGGTTTGTAACCTCATTTCCTAGAGACAATTTTTGTTTGGAAAAGGCCACAGGGATAACACAATATCTAGTCTCATGCAGTGAAATAAGTGGGAGGAAAAAGAAAAAATGAGCTACTTACTCCCTTAATGAGTCCAGTTCTAATTTCAGGTCCCTTGGTATCCAGTGCAATAGCCACAGGTCGGTAGGTGATGGGATCAGAGGCAAAGCTCTCTGTAGCTTCTCGCACGTTCTTGATTGTGCCCTCATGATACTGGCAAGGGAGATGACAACATTCAGTCCGTTTCTACTCCACAGCTTATAAAAAGACCACTATTCTCCCAAACACTGCCTAAGCTAACAGCCCTGTTCCCACATCACGCTCCGTTTCAGTTCTAACTTGAGACTTTAACTCGGACTGAGCTTCCGAAGAGCAGAGTGCGAGGATACAAGAGCCTTCCTTGCACAAAAGCAGAGCCCAGCAGTGATCTGGCTATGCCTTTGGTGCCCCCAGTTCTAAGCCCAGAGAGACAACTGGAGGAGACAGCCCACGCGCTCAGCTGAAGTGATTTTTGCATCAGGACACAGGCATGCCCTTTGAAGATGGCCCACCAACCAGCAGGACTTTAGGAAGACTGTTTCTGAAAGCTTTGCTGAACATCTGCCTGTTCAACATGGCATGGAAAGACTCCTGGCTCCCAGAAGAACGTCACAGCTAAGTGACTGCCACTCATGGCTGTTCTCCTCCCGCCTGCAGAGCACAGGAGGATGCTGTTCTCCTCCTCCCTGCAGAGCACAGGAGGATGCTGTTCTCCTCCTCCCTGCAGAGCACAGGAGGATGCTGTTCTCCATACAGCTGACTGACCCACAGACTTCCAGCCTGACCCCTCTTATCAGTCCCACAGGCGAGTGCAGACAGGCAAGCTTTTTATAGCTCTTTGGCTTAAAATTTCCCCTAAAGATAAAGAATTTTCTAAGGGCACATTATCCATCTAAATATTTACATTTTATTTCAAGAGCCAAAGAAATCACAGAGGGAAGTTTGAGACTCCAGCACAACATACCTGGCTTCCAAACTTTCAAATGTGCAAGAGCGTTTTACGAATGCTGCCAATTTCAGGACAGAGTTCTGGAGGGAATTTCCCATCCCAACTACCTCAAATGAGCTTCGGGTGACCAGTAGATCAGTTTACTTTACTTGCTTAAACAACATTAAGAGATAACTTTGATTGCACATTTTGTAACACTTGACAGACTTTTGCAGATAAGAAATACCCTTTTCCCGCTCCGTGCCCCGGACAGGCAGCGTTTGACCTGACTCACCTGGAAACACCCGGCTCACCCCACACCACCCACCCCCCTCGACACGAGCCCCATGCGCCAACTGCGGGATCACGGGGACCTTAATCCAGTGCCAGGAAGGTGGGGCCAGGAAAACCTGTGTTAAAGTTCGCATGTGTGCCCTCGGCCAGAGGTACACCACAACTGATAACTCTTTAGAACAGGAAAAATGGGATTTACTGATCAAGCGTGCAAGCCGTGACGGAGAAAACCCAGAGCTTGAATGGGCGTAGTACAGGAAACTTGCCTGAACGGAGTTATTACATTTATCTGATGACAGTCACCTGGGATTTATATCCTTTTTAGTTTGATACTGATGACTAACTGGCTTCTAGGGAGTCTGATTTGCTGAAGTTACGTATGCACAATGGGAGTGCAGGCAGAGCTGGAAGGAAAAACCATTTTCTTTCTACATAGAAGTGCTGCAGCCAGGTGCCAGAGCACCTCTGTTGAAGTTGAAGCCTTGTTGAATGCAAGAACCAAAGTGCTTACACATGAAAACCCCTTGGGGCTTCACTAGAAATTGGGAGTATTTTGGAGGAAGCAGGAGGGGACTGGCTATGGCTGACAGCCAAACTCAACAGCAGATGACAGCAAGACCAGCCCTCTGCTGTAATCCAACCTCATCTGTATGAGATGTGCAATTAGACCTTACCCAAGACGGAAAGCCACAGGCCCTGTCCTCGACCTCAGCCAAGAAGTAGGCAAACCACAGCAGCAGCTCTGCTGGGCAGTAACGGTGTGAAAATTCCCAGTTTCAGCCCAGCCACTAACACCCTGCTGAGCCACCAAGCAGCAGCAATTGGCTGCTAAGATGCAGTTATTCCACACTACCCTTTTTCCAGTGGATTTTGCCATCTGCAGCCCCTGCACCAAGGCCATCCTTGGGTATTTAGTCAAGGTCTGACGGTTCCCTGCACTCAACCATCAAGACCTTCTGACTCTGACAGTGCCCTGTGGCCTTTAAAGGCCATGAGGGTGAGAGGCCAAGCTGTTACACACTGCAGGGTTCACGGTTCAGTAAGTAAAGCCACCTACAGCTGCCACCAGCTACCATCTGACATTTTGAAAGCTGGAGGGCAGCCAAGGTGAAAAAAAAAAAACAACCAACCAGAAAAACCCACTCAGCAGGAAGGCTCAGGGTGGCGTTCTAGGCAACCTGGAATGGGATCCACTACCGCTGAGGATCTCATCTATTTATATCAGTAAGAGCTTGTCTGCCAGCAACAGTGTTGATTTCTTTTGACCTTATTCCTTTAAGCACCACCTCCCCAGTAGCGTGGTGCCAACCTCCTGACTGCCAGGAGCCCAACCGGAGCAGGTGGTTATCCGAGCAAACCCAGGAGTCCGATTCTTTCAATTATGCACGGTAATTACTTCAAATCACTAACAGTTCTCTCGTGAGACGAGGTTATTCATTGATGGCCTGTTTGCAGAACCCCCAGCAACAAAACAAGCGGTGAGATGGAACAACTGATAGTTTGTTCTCCCGCAGAGGTGTGTGGCAAAACAGGAATAAGAATGGTTTTGGCTTCTGCTATTAACTGAGAAGGAGCAGCTTTGTGCAGTGAACGGCAGAACCAAAGTATATCACAGCAAGAAGAGTTGGCACCCAAGTGCCAAGTATCAGTTACCTGGCTCCCTGGTACGGAGAAGGGTGTGGAACCCATCAGAACTGCTTTCCAAAGGGCTCAGAGAGCACGCTTGAATGTTATCAGCAATTACACAGGCTCAGTATGTACAACCAGCATTGCCTTCCCCAAAAGCAGAGCTAAGTTTCACCTTCCCACACCAAGGCCCAGTCTGGACTAAATTGGATTTCCCTCCTCCAGGAGGGAGAGGGTCAGCAGACACGTGCAGCCCGGTGGGGCCTTAGCAGCTCAGATCCCACCCTTACCTCGTGGGTGCCATGAGAGAAGTTGAGGCGGGCAACATTCATTCCAGATTTAATCATTTCCTTCAGTTTCTCCACCGAGCGGGAGGCTGGGCCTAGGAGGAGGAAACAGTTTGAATATTAACTTTGTAAAAATAATGAGATAACCCACAGACATCAGGCTGTTTCATGTGGGGGACAAAAGGCATAATGGATACAGGCTTGCTCAGCGCTGAAGCGGCTCGTCTCTACAGCAGCAGAGATTGTTTTAACTTGCCTTGAGGAGCATGGCAGAACCTGACCAGTTCCCATTTCCCCAGCTACTGGATTCGCTCCTAGCAGTACCACAGGTTAGGCAGACATGGGAAAGCCATGTTCTTTCAACACAGAAGGGCAGCCCTGGCAAGGGATGAAAGCTGAAGCCTTCCCACAATTTCCCTAATAAGTTTCACCAACGCAGGGCTTCAGAGCTGCGATTCTCTCCTCTCTAGCCATCGCCTACCGATGGTGCAGATGATGCCGGTGTTTCTCGCGATGGTCGGCTCCGAGTCGATGTCCAAGCGGCACATGTGCTCCAGGAAGGTGTCCGCCATGGCAGCGTGCAGCTGCTGGGTCTGGATGAAAGCGGTCCCTGCATCGTGGTGCTTCGACATGGTTGCTGGAATCCTGTGTCTGGAAGAGACGAAAGCAGTGCCCGGTTTAGGAATCACACAGACTTGCTCATCAAGCAGAGACACCAACACACCCACGTGATGAATATGGAGGTAACAAGAAAGCTGCTAGTGGGTCAGACTATCTTTATGTTCCTACTTGAGAGTCTTAAGATACAGGCAAGACATGTCATCCCCCATGTAGACCACCCAGAGCTCACCTGCCATCTATGCAGATGTTCCCTTCATAGCTTCTCTTCATTGCCAGTCTTCCCTTGGAGCTACACAACGCAACAAAATTCAAGCACTTGAGTAGGCAGGCAGAGATCCTGCCTCCTCCCTCCCAACTCTCCAGTCATTTCTGCTAAGGGCCTCCACTGCGTTTCCCACCGCAACCGGGGACCGGGGCAGCTCGGCGCTAGCGTGACTGCAGATACGCTCTGACACGGGCAATCTGCTGCCGGGAAACGCCTAATCACACCAAAGTCCACCTAAGCTTAAAACTCATCCTGTAAGCCTGGGCGAGCAAGTAGGCTCGAGTTGATTAAACACAACACCTTGGCAGAGAATATATAAAAGACTGAAGATTTATTTAACATACTCAAGGGCCCTCTACAAGCAGAAGTTGCACGGGTCTCCCCTGTGCCCTGCATTCCACCTCACACAGCAGCAGAAAACCACTATAAGGTTTAAAACCGGGTTTTTTTATTAAAAAAAAAAAGTTTGGATGAAAACAGCTCTCGAAACTCAGGCTGCCCACCTCCACAGTACTAGATCATCCCCACAACAGCAGCAACAGCCTGCAATCCCAAGAGGAAGCTGAAGTGAAGCTTAACAGCCTGCTGGGACGGGAGGACGCTCATTTCCCAGCAGCACTGGTGCCCCCGGGCATTTCTAATTGCACATCTCGGGCCTCACAGCAATAATTTCATTTTCAAGTAGCAGTTGCAACTAAAAGCCGTTTGTCCTCTTCGACCTGCCCAGGCTAGATTGCCAAGGTTCAAAAAGCTGCCAGTAAAAGAGTGATGTAAGGTGGCTACCAGCACGGGCAGATCACTAGTCAAACTTCAAATAGCGGATTTGAGTTCAAACTCCATGCCCTGGGCAGGCAGGGGATGTTCAAAGCATCTCCTACGAGCTGCTCCTTCAGCATCTCACCTACGAGCAACACCTTTAGCACGGCATTTGTAGAACCAGGGGCTGCTGCTCAGCTAAAGGCAGGGATAGAGCGTGGGGGTTGTTCTGCCTGCCCCAAGCAGACCAAAAAAAACCCTCCAATAAATCACAAAATGGCCTTAGCTGCACACACCAGCTGGCTCAATGCATTCTGCTTTGATACAGAGGAACTAATAAACCCAAAAGCTTCGTGCAAGCTAGCGAGGCTGACCGATATGAAGCCATGCCTCTAAGATATAGGCAAGGAAGATGCCCTGCCAGGTTGCCATGTGCCTGCCCGGTGCCGCAGAGGCTCTGTTCGCCCGACGCTCCTCCCCTCAGCCACTTCTGCTCTGCAGACCATCCCCACGTACGTGCGGATCGTGCAGATCCTCTTGCAGGCAGCCCTGACTCACCACCGCCTGGCTCCCCATGCGGCGTAAAGGAGTCAGGCCAGCAGGAAAAAAAAAAAAAGAAAAAGAAAAAAAAAACCCATAATTTGTCCTGGCAAAGCCTCCTTTCCCTCAGCCCTGCCAGAAGCTGCTGATTCACCGGAGTCGGTACAAGAAGGTCTGCCCACATAAAAAGCCCGACAAAGTCCCATTATTATAGGAAAACTCACTGCTCAGCCCTGAAACACTGTGTTTTAGCCCTCTAACACTTGCTGCTGCATCCTCTGACACTCGCAGAGCAGCGTCGGCTTCTCTAGATGCCAAAAAAAATAAACCTTTGCTGGGAAAGCACCTCTGCACAAATACGGGCGAGTGGGTCTGCACAGCTTCTGGGAATGAGAGGGATACGAAACAACGGGATCCCAAGGCGGAAACTGCACCCAGAGCGTGACTTGGAAATTTTTAAAAACAGGCAGGTGAGCTCTTCCTATCTCATGGAAATCCCCCACCCACTCAAGTCCTTTGCAAATATAATTTTAAACCCCCTAAAGTCTTTCTAAATATATAAAGGGAAAGAAGAGTTAAGTTCCCCGTCTGAATCCCCTTCGTAAGATTTTCCAGCAGTTCAGTGAGCTCAGAAAAATTAACAAGTCACCATGACCTTGGCCAGGGGCGAGAGCAGAAACGCAGCAGCCAAAAAGCATCCCAAATACCCATCTGCCCGCAGCACCGTGCCCTGCCACCAACAGCTTCACTTTTTTTTAAATTTTACTTCCTCCTGCCTCCCCTACCACCTATTTACACAGCACAGACCGAATTCTACTGGAAGGACCAGTCTTATAAATATAACAGGAATGCCTGGCATTTCCCACTACCCCAGGCTTGCTTTTTTAAAAATCAAAGAGAGGAGGCAAGGACTTCAAGGACACCCAGAGACACTGAGCACTCAGTCTGGGCTGAGCAAGGGAGGGAGGGGTAAGTGATCCCTGACAAAGCCTGAATGTTTCCAGCACTGAATAAATCCAAATTCCTTCCTCAGGGCATAACGAGGTAAATACCCAAATTTATTACTTGGGCTGCCTGTGCTTCAGGCAGGGCATCTGAAGATATCTGGTAACTCCCCAGCTCTTGAAGATTCTAGAAAGAGCCGTTTGAGGTCAGGACAACTGGTTATGTAGTAGCGAGGTGACTAAGTCCAGCCAGCTCATCCTGCGGTCGGCTGAGAAACCCTAAATCCACGGCACCTCCGGATCTGCCCTCCAGGAAGGTGAAAGAGGCAGCGACCAATCCCCACCCCAGCAATTCCCACCCCGGGGCCAAGCCTCTGCTGTTATCAGTGACAAAGGGAAGTGGAAACTGCTGCGGCGACAGGGCCTGAGGGACAGTCCCCAGACAGGACCGGCATTAACCACTGCCACACCAGACAAAGATGTTTTACTGCCTGTAAAAGTTGCAGGCTCGCAGAGCAGCTCAGGTTTTATTACCTCTGCATGGGTCAGCCCGGCTTACACAACCTCATCACGCTGCAGAACAAGGCTGCTCATGCCCAGCGTCCCTGGCCGGAGGCAGAAATGGTTTGAATTAGCACTTATATTTGAGAAGGGCAGGGTTATGAAACCAGGCAGGACTTCAGATTCCCAAAAAAAGCCTAGAAAAACATCAGCTTTGTTCGTTCCAGAAGCCAAGGGGGCTCAACAACATCATCACCAAAAAAATGCAGCTCTGCAGCAAAGCAGGCTGTTAATGCAGCCTGTCGACTCCTCTCGCAGAGAGGGAGGACAACACATTCCCCCATGGGTGGCTGCTGCAGGAGGTGGAATCACGCCGTTACATAAGTACAAGATGGCCACCCCAAAATGCCACCTCCTTTCTGCAGGGCTGGACGGCACCCAGAAGCCACCACCTGCTCCCGACTGGCTCTCACTCTCCCCCGGCAGCAAGATGCAGGAGGAGAAACCCACTGCTCACAATTGGGTTTGCAGCAAAGGAGTTATGGGGGCCGGGAAGGTCAGGCACCGGGTAACAGCCCTGCCTGCAGACGGATTAGCTTTGCCTTAGCTGAGTCTGTCCTCCCTGGAGGGCAGAGCACGCAGGAGGCTTAACAAAAAAAAAACCAAAATAATAATAATCGAGCGAGTAGAGGTGACAAGCATCAGGTATTTGGCGACGAGAAAGCCTTATCTGGAGGGTATTTGCAGTGCAGGCACACCTACCACCTTAACCTTGCGGCATGTTGCTCCAAGAGAGGACAGGGAGCCTGGCCCCACGCCCACAGAAACCACCCCTTGGCCTTCAAGGGAGCTGTGAGAGTCTTTTTGGGTTATAAAAGAACATTTGGGTTGGGTGTTTTTTTTTTTTATTGTTATTCTTTAGATTTAAGCATACAGATCCCTCACAGCTGCATCCCCGTCTCCGGGCCGGGGATTCGCTGCGCGCCCAGGGGCGGGCGGCAGCCCCCAGGTACTGCAGCCCCATCGGGTACGTGCCATCCATCACCGCCCGCTGCAGCAGCGCCAGCTTCCCCAGATAAAGGGCGAGCACGTGGTCCAGCAGCCTGGGAAACCTTCATCAAATTAAGTTATCAGCTCAGCACGTGGAAAGGGAATTAGCCCTGGCGTTGGATCACCCCAGCCAAGACCAAGAAATTAAGGTTTTCGTCAAATTTACCGTTTGGGGTGGGGTAAAGAAGCAGGTGGTGAAGAAAAACGCAAGCTGCTGGAGCAGCGGGGTCACGACGCAGCACCGCAGCCTCTGCGAGCTCGTTATCTAGTGAAAGTTAAAAGTTTCTCGGTAGGGTTTGGGAGGCAAGAGTCCCCGCTGCACGCACGTGGCTGGGAGCAGAGCAGGCCTTCCTCAACCTGGGATGGCTTGGAAAAGAGCTGGCATCAGCAAAACCTGGCATCAGCAAGAGCCATTAGGCCACCAAACTCTTAACTCCCCTAAATTAACCTAATTGCTGCTTTATCAATGGGATGTGGGGCAGAAAATTATGCGTCTGGGACTGCATTTTATTTATTTTTTTATTTTTTTTAATTAAGCACTGCTCGTTGCACAACGAGGCTCGAAGTTTCCCTGGAGGTGTCCAGGTAATCAAAGAAACCTTTTTGCCACCCAATTTTTTGGGCTAAGGTAAGTCAGGATGAGCAAGCAGCCCTTCCCGGGAAACAAGCGGCGGCCAGAAAGTCAAGCCATTAACATCACAAAAACCCCCGTGAAACACTGATTTCTCCTTAACCTGGGCCCCACCGATAACTACCGCCTTATCGGAACAAAGCCGGTTTTTAGAGGTTGCCCGTCTCCTCCTAACTAATCTGAGGAGACAGTGGGGAGGCTGCCATTGTCCGCCCACAAAAGCCCTATTCATGCCCAGCAGAGAGGGCTTAAACACGTTTTTCACAGTTGGAGGGACCGTCCCATTCAATGGGGCGCGTCGGGACCGGCGTAATTAGAGCAGGAGATTAATTGCGAAGGGCTCTCCTCCGCCGGGGGATGGGTAAAGAGGCTGCAGCATCACCAGCCCGCCGAGGCACCACGAGGGCCGGCACGGCGAGGGGCGGGCGGGCAGGGGGACACACACACACACACGCACCGGCGAGGCCTCTCCGTCTGACTCACCCTCCCAGCCGGCTCCGGGATGGCGCAACCGCTGCACCGCGCCCCTTTTCCGGTACCCGCTCTCACCGACAGCCAACCCCCTCCCCAAACCCCCGTCCCGCCGAGGTGGGGGGGGATCCCCCATCCCGCACCACCACCTTCCCAGGGTGCACCGCGCCCCTCAACCGCTGCCTGAGGGAGCTGCCCGGCGACGGCTGAGGGGAAGGATGGCGGTTGAAGCGGATGATGGGGGGGATGGCGGCGGATACAGCGGCTCGCTCTCCCCCCACGGCCGCCCGCTGGCCCTCAGGCCGCCGTTACCTGCTACTACTACTGCTACCGCCGCTGCTGCTGCCGCCCCCCGTCCTCGCTGAGAGCCGCCGCTCCTCTGCGCGCCGCCCCGCCCGGCCCGCCAAGGTGATCCCGGCCCCTGTCGCAGCACCGCCCCCCTCGCACCGCGGATCCCTCCGCCTCGCCCAGCCCCGCCTCGCTGGGGGAGCCGGGACTCCTTTCGCCGGCGGACGCGCAAGGCGCGGAGGAAGAAAAGGAAAGGGAAGCGCTGAGCCACACGCACGCGCCCGGCCGGCCAATGAGGCGGCAGCGCACCCGACCCGCACGCGGGCGGAGAGTGGCCACCGCCTTAAAGGGACCGCGCCCCGCTCCGCCGCTCTTAAAGGCGCCGTGTCTCGTCGCCCTTCTCACATCATCCTCCCCAACAGCCCCGGGGCGCTGGTGGGGGCCCTCGGGGCCCGTCTGTCGGGGGCAGGCAGCGGTGCTGGGCCACAGGGGTGGTGTGGGAGGGTCCTCAGCCTCCTCCCGGCCTGCTGACCCGGGGCTGGGGACACCACTGGATGCTCTGCACTGGGAGCATGGGGACACCAGGCTGGAGATGCTGGGGAACCTGGGCTGGGGACACTGGGGACTCACGGCTGGGGACTTTAGGGACCCAATGTGGATGCTCTGCACTGGGACCACGGGGATGCTGTCCTGGGGACACCGTGCTGAGACCATGGGGACACCAGGCTGGAGATGTTGGGGACCCTGGCCTGGGGACACTGGGGACCCCATGCTGGAGACATTTGGGACTCTGTCCTAGGACCATGGTCTTTTCTGGGGACATTGGGGACCCATCACAGCTGCTCTGCACCAGGGCCATGATGACTCTGTCATGGGGACACCAAGGGACCACACGTGGACACTCTGCAGTGGGACCATGGGGACATTGTGCTGAATCTATGGGGATGCCAAGCTGGAGGTGTTTGGGACCCTGGGCTGGGGACACCGGGAACCCTGTGACAGGGACATTGGGGACCCCGTGCTGGGATCATGGGGACGCCGTGCCAGCTGTGTGGGGACCCAAAATGGCCACCCTGTGCCAAGGCCATGGGGACTCTGTACAGGGAACTCTGTGATGGGGACTGTGTGGACCCTGTGATGGGCACCCATGGTGACCATGGGCTGGGGACACTTGGGACCCCATGCTGGAGGCGTTGTGGACCCTGTCCTAGGACCATGGGGACCTTTCTGGGGACACTGAGGACTCTATGACGGGGACATTGGAGGCCCTGTGATGGGGACCCAGTGCTGGGGACACTGGAGATGCAACGTGAATGCTCTACACTGGGCCCACGGTGACACTGTGCTGGCATCACCGTGCTGAGACCATGAGGGCACCAGGCTGGAGATGTTGGTGACCCTGTGCTGGGAATACTGGGGACTGTGGGCTGGGGACCCTGTGATGGGGACATGGGGGACCCAATGTGGACACTCTGCACTGAGCCTATGGTAGGACACCATGCTGGGAACACTGGGGACACCATGCTGAGACTATGGTGACACCAGGCTGGAGATGTTGGAGACTCTGGGCTGGGGACACTGGGGACCCCATGCTGGAGACATTGGGGACTCTGTCCTAGGACCATGGGGACCTTTCTGGAGACACTGGATGGATGGTCCACACATGGTGATCCTGTGCTGGGGACACTGGAGACCCTGTCCTAGGACCATGGGGACCTTTTCTGGGGAGACTGGATGGATGGTCCGCACTGGGACCATGGAGACCCTC
>JAOXNH010000067.1:20766503-20780543 GCA_028566575.1 Bartramia longicauda | reverse complement strand
GTTCAGCCTGGAGAAAAGGAGGCTGAGGGGAGACCTTCTCGCTCTCTACAGCTCCCTGAAAGGAGGGTGTAGCCAGGTGGGGGTCTGTCTGTTCTCCCAAGGAACAGGTGATAGGACAAGAGGAAACAGCCTCAAGTTGTGCCAGGGGAGGTTTAGGATAGATATTAGGAAAAATTTCCTCAGCAAAAGAGTTATCAGCCATTGGCAGAGGCTGCCCAGGGCAGTGGTGGAGTCACCATCCCTGGAGGTATTTAAAAGAGAGGTAAATGTGGTGCTGAGGGACATGGGTTAGTGGTAACTTGGCAGTGCTGGGTTAACAGTTGGACTTAATGGTCATAAAGGTCTCTTCCAACCAAATGATTCTACGATTCTATGCGTGTCTGGAATAGCCACAGTCTGGATTTTGGGCACAGGATATGTTGTTGTGAGGAGCCGTTCTCTCCTGCTGGCTCAGCTGCCATTTTGCCTTTCCAATCACACACCCAACTGTGGAAGAATTGCGTTGGGTGGGGACAACGTAAGGTGATGGTTACCTCACCTACATGCTGCTCATCCTTGTAGGTCCTGCCTTACAGCGTGGCCCTGGGTGGGCCCTAACCACACTGCTTAATGAGAACAGCCCCAGGGCCACCTCTGCTCCACCCTCCTGAGCCCTGTCTCTTCGTTAGCTCCTTCCAGTAAGGCTGCAACTCAAAGAACAGGAACTCGCGGCTGTAGCAATTGGGCGTACGGTTCTGCTTTCTTACGGGTGGCTGATCTGCTGACTGATGGGACGTGCCTTACACAATATTGTAAGCCAGACACATTTTAACATGCTAACTGAAGCCCTGCATCAGAAAAGTATTTGTGTATTTCGCAGTTCCTATTGTAAACTGTTGGTGTGTATCCCTGTGTAGTAACTGCCACAACTCATCAATAGCGGTGCCCAGCAAAACTGTCTTCAGCTGCAGAACTTTTAGCCACAGACCTTGATTTGGCAAAGCTATCCCTTGTATTTTCCTCATGTGTGAATGACATAGACATAAGACCTGGAGCACTTGGTATAAAATTGAAGCCAGTGGTAGTAATTGTGGCTGTACATGCAACCAGATTCATCTTAATTGGCAGAAGAGGTCTTAGCCTCTTCCATTAAAGGCAATGAGCCAGAGGCAGGGGGATTGGAACTTGATGATCTTTAAGGTCCCTTCCAACTCTAACTGTTCTATGATTCTGTTCTGTAAGTAGGAACGTCTCTAGAAGAAATGTGGCTGAGAAAAGTGATACACAGGCAGAACCCCCAGAAAGTGTTTTATAAAACAAAGAGGAGGTGGAGAAGCAGGGGTGGTGGTGAAACTGACTGTATGGGGAAGGACTCAAACAAGAGTTCAAAGAAAATATCTTACACCCTGGAAATAAAACTATAAAACACTAGAAATCAGAGAAAACCAGAACACAATCTGCCCTGTGATGATTATTATTTGAGGTCTGTTTTTACTGATGTGAGCATATAGATATTGCTGAGGCTCTGTCAGCCTGAAATTCTGTTTTTCTTTGTAGCTTTGTGGCACATGTAAGTCTTGTGAGGACGTATTGCCTCTAGGCTAGGAAACGTGTGTGACAAGGAGAGGTAGCAACCAAAAGAGCTTGAACTGCAAACCAGAGAGATTCCCAGGGAAATGGCTTTGTGGTTGTATGGATGACCAGCCAGATCAGGCTCCAGAGAGTTCCTTTTGAAAGTCTGCATATGTTTTATGCCAACTTGATTTTATGAGCTCAGAAGTGACGCTTCGTTAGTGCTGGAGGATTGAATGCTTTCCTGTGATATCTTCAGGCTGGTTTGGGTGATTGGGCTGTTGCTCTCACTGCCTTAGAGCAAAGCTCATCTCTCTTGTAGAAATGGCTGTTCTGGCCATAGCACTGATAGCCCACAAGGTAGTGCTCTGGAAGATGAGATCCAGTAGGCAAATGGGCTAAAGAGAAGAGAGAAGGAACTGAAAGCCTCTCCGTACTGAGAAAGACTCTTCCTCTTTCATCTTTACAAAAGTATGGAAGAGAGCAAACCAATCCTTTTCTGCCTCTGTCGCTTTCTGGATTTCAGAAATTATTTCTGTGCAATTTCCCTTCTCAGTAGTGGCCAAGACAGGTTATCACGTCACTTCGTTCTTCCCCGCTTTGCCTCTAGCTGAAACATCACGTATGCAGAAGAAGACCTCAACAGCGAGTGACTACTCCATCTGCTGACTAGAGGAGGTCATTCATCTCTGGTGGAAGCACAGACTTTTCAGTGACCTGCTCCTGGGAAAGTCAGCTGCCAAACCCCCTTTGACAGGATGTTCGCTTTAGCCAAACACAGGCTTACAAGAGCAGTTTTGGTTGCCCATCAACCTCAAAAACTATATGGTATAAGAAATGTCCAGGAAAGAGCAACAAGGATGAGTCAGTCTGGACCAGCCTCTGTATACCAGGAGAAGGTGAATAAATGGAAGTGCTTCAGCCTTGAGCAGAGATGCTCTAAAGCAATGCCGTAGAGGGCTGTGAAGTCCTCCGTGTCTAGAGGGTGACTGGTGAATGATGGCTTGGCCTCTTTTCTCCAGGCATCACACCACTCACTGCTGTCAGAGATGAGATTACAGGCTGTGTGGGTCTGTAGCCTGGCGTGCTGTGACTGTCTTATGCTCTCCCCTGGAGAGGAGAGGTTACTGAGCATGGTTTGACTTCAAGTGAAGTCCTGAGATGCCAGATAGGCAGGCGTGTGAGAAAACCTTTCCCAAACAGAGCTCCCTTTTGGGAAAGGAGCTGATAACTCTTTAGAGGCTGCCACGGTTTAACACTTAGCTGGCAGCTGAAGGTGAGAAAGACAGGTCTGGGCAGCTGCTCAGCACACTCTTCTGGGAAAGGGCACTGCTATGCTCCGAGCACCTGATGACCGGACTTGGAGATTATCAAAGTAGATGAGTCCCACTAAGGCCGTGCTGCCAGATGAGAAGCAGGAGCCCAAGGACAGCTGGGCTTTCCGTGGCGGTGTGTGTTACTGTCTCCGTTAAGATCAGCTGGAGACACAGGTGTGGAGATGCTTCTCGCTGTTCAGCTCTCAAGCTTTCAGCTGGGCACCCATCCAGCCATCCGTCACTCCTTGGATCTTGTCCGTGGGAAACCAAATGTGATCTGAGAGTTGCCGCTGCGGCAGAGATATCTAACAGACACCTGGCATTTAGTACAAACTGAGGGAAATTCAGGCTGAAAATAGAACTGGGTTCTGCCTTTTCTGCTGGGCAAGTGAGGCTGTGGCGGGGCTTCTGGCTGCTCCCTGAAGGCTGGGGTCATAGCCCCGTAGATCAGCTCCACACAAAAGGCAGAACCAGATGTTTGGGTGGAACTGCAGAAAAATAGATGTGGGGCAGCTCAGACCCTCAGGTACATTGAAAGCCAAGGATGGGGCTTTTCTTTTTTTCCACCGTGATATGATCACATGAAGAACAACTGAGTGAGCTCTTCTGTTCCTTGTGGTACGACTGACAGATAGTGCAGGGGGAGGCGAGACTGGCTTTGTTTTCAACTGTGGAATCCATGAAGGGTTATGTTCTTTGTGAATTAATTAATTTGGATAAAATGGAGTCTAACTATTTGACAAAAGATTCATTTCCACCCACTTCCCAGCTGGCACTCTAGTGCAGTTTAACCATGGACTGTCAGATTCCCGTCAGCCTTCAACATTTCAGCTGAAATAGCAACTTTTGCCTTGCGTGGCAGTGAATAACGGTTGGCAGCCTCGTGCTGCTCACGTGTAACAGGTAGGAGAGGACCAGGGAGAGGCAGAACTAGGTTCTGCCCTGCTTCAGACAGGGCTGACTGGTGCTGCATGTCCTGTTCGGCACATGCTATGAATGGGAGCTAAACTGGAATCCCTCTGAGCAGGGATTTAGGTGCATTTCCCAGGCCAATCAGCAGAAGCCTTCAGGAATGTTCCCCTCAACCCTTTTGTAAAATGAGGAGAGTATCATCCTTCACCCCAAGGGAAGAATTTCCCATTCAGATTATTTATCCAATGTACCGGCGCCACAGCAAGCCACGTTAACAGGACACGCAGGAGTCGGTGTAGTACCCGAGGACGTTCTGCAGACAGGTGCAGAGGCGTCTTCAAGACAGAAGCTGTGGCAGATCATAATCACAAACTCATTAGTCTGCTAACAAGAGCTGGGGGAATAAACCTGAAATGAAATTCTAGTTTGCTGTAATAGCATGCGGCAGACACCTGCTGGCTTCCTGAGGTCGGGACTTGGCCCTGGAAAAGTGCATGCTTCCGACCCGCTGATAATAAACCAGTTCGGAGACTGTTAGGATGTGTAAACTCCAGATTGCGTCCAAATCTTTCAAATATTTGCAAATCTTTAGGTAGCCCTACCAAAGAGACAAGTCTTACAGAGGCATTTATATCAATGTGATGCACCTGGCCCACAGCAGGTCTTATTCCTCAAAGCACAGTACAGTGATATGAACTGAGAGGTCATCTGTTGCCAGTAAATGGAGTGGCAGGAGAGCAGTGGCTTTCCTGTTCATGTCACTGCTATCAACAGAGCAAAGATACCTCTAAATAGCACAGGAGTGTTTAGCAATCATGATCTCATGTGAAAAGTTCAAACTGTATTTCAAGGACAGAAGGTCGTCTGAGAAAAAGGAGATGAAATGCCCGAGAACAGTTGTAAAATGCCACTGTTAGTGCCCCCAAAATGCCTTCAGCTTATGCTGCGTCTTCTGTCTATATGACAAGCAAAGGACACAAGGTAGGTGGGACCCAGAGCAGCCTTGTGGATCATAAATACAGCAAGGCAGCAGTAAAATGAGATCTTTGAGTAAAAGAAAATGCAGAAAAAAAGAGCATCGACCAAACTGTGTCCACTTTGGGTGTGGTTAGGAGGAACCTGAGAACAAACTGGGCAAGACAGATTCACAGTTGCGAATATTTGCAGTGTGTGATTCATAGTTGCGAATATTTGCTACTCTGTCAAGACCGAGGGACACCACAGAAATCCCCTGTACTGCCTACAGATACATAAACAAGTAAGCGCAGCCCCCTGGAAAGACTGACCTGGGAGCTACATGGCAGAAGACTGATAAGGTGGTTTTGGGAAGGTTAAAGAGTTGGAAGGACACAGCAAGGAAAAGGACCTGTGTATTTCAGACAAGACTGACTCTAGATCTGGGCTTAGATCAGCTGCCTGAAGCGGAAAATACTTTTTTAAGGTTCCTTTTGTCACTTCTGTGCTTTTTTTCTTTTTTCATCTGCAGTGTCACCCAGGAGACATAAACTGTAAATTCAGTACCTGAAAGCTGGGGCTCTACAACTGTCTTCAAGTTACCGGGATTCACTGCTTTGATGGAATCACAGCCGGTGTTTGCTCAGGAGGGGAGCTGTGGGCAGCCGTGGAAGAGATGGATCTGTAGCCTTTCCAGATCAAAGTGAGTGAGTGGGTGGGTGCACTGGTGATGGTTCAGCTGGGAGAGCTCTGTCAGGACGGGGTGCTCTGTCTGTCCTGGTGCCATGGCAGTACCAGCCCAGCAGCTGGGATGAGCACAGGTCTCTTAAACCCAGGTGCAGGAGATAAATATAGGGGAAGCTCTGTGGCTGTCACAGCCAGACATGGTAGCCTGGCACAGTGCTTGATGTCAGGGTGTGTGTATACATTCAGTGATATGAGTCAGGGGCATGTGGCCCTTGCCCATATCTCCTTTGGGCAGTATGGACGTGACCTGTTCCTCAGCCCGGAGCATCAAAATGGGAATTTACTCACTTTTCGGTGTCTGTATGCCCTGAAGCTGATGCTGTGTCAGTGTTATGGTAGCCAGCAGTGGTGGAAGAACTAAGACAAAGGGGAAAAGTGCTAAGAAAACCCCAAACCTCCTATCACCAGCACAGAAAAGACCACCTGGAACTACCACCAGGAGATTCTGTCAGTGTTAGACCATTTTTTTCAGGATAAATCATGCTGGCAGGATCTGTTGAGCAGATAAATTCTCGCTCATACAGCCTAGCAGTAGAGAGTCATATATTTCACAGAAACCAGGAATACATACACTCACTGCATGCGTAAGACGAATGAGACTTGGAGGACAGTGAAATACGTGGTCTCCCGGGGCTCGCTCGGCAGCACGCAGAAGGAGCGCAGCCCTGCCAGCCTGCTGCAGAGCATGGAGCAGATGCTCAGCCCCACTGCAGCCCCCCTGTGAACAAACCTCCTGTCATCATAAGACGGGTTTGTGCTGACCCACATCATGCCTCCCTCACAGCACGCACAAGAGTTTTCACAATGGTAGGAAAAAGAGGGAACACTCTTCCCAAGTCTGGAGAAGATCCCTGGGGTGCCAAACCGTCTGAGTTCAGGTGTGCAATGCAAGGCTGGTGTTGCAGGGAATGGCTTGGCTATGCTGGGAGTGCAATGGGAGAGATCTGTCGGAACATATAACACGATATAAGAGATGTGATGGGTTTTTTTGTTGTCTGAGATGAACGTAGTGGGAAAGAATATTCCAAAAAACATTTTCCAGCAGCAGGTGATGGTGCATGAGCCCAAAGTCCCAGAGGCACATCTGGCCAGTTGCTGCGAGTGCCCATGCTGGGGAGAGCTGGGCTGGGACACAGCACGGTGCTGCTGTTTCTTGCTGATAGGAAGCCCTGGGCTTCTCATTTTCTTTTGGGACAAATGAAATGTTCTGGTCAATTGAAATCTCCTTTTATTTCATTTGTAATTTCTTTTGCTGGCTTTATTCCAGCGACTGTAGTATGGTGCTGAACGTCCTACTGGTGTAGCTGGGTCTGGGACCTGACTGACTCTCACGCTGGGATCCTCCTGCAGTCCCTTGCACTGAGGAAGGGCAGAAGTGTTTCTACTTTCCAAGTGTTTTCATGGCAGCCAGGAAACCTGCTTCTGGGAGTGGTGTTCCCTGTGGAGGAAAGCTAACTTCTCCAACACCCTTCTCCTGACAGCATGGAAGCACTCAGTCAGACCTGGCATCTCAGGCAGTGCTTAATGCCCAGCCTCCTCTTTGTGTCTAATGAAGGTGCCTGATCCCTCTGGATCTCCTGGGGTTGGGACACCTGTTTTTCACCCACTTGGAAGGTAAAATGACAACTGTAGGTGATCTTTATTTATTCTATCCATGCGACATATCTGTATTCATGAAGTTCCTTCATTCATATCCTTGTTCCCAGCACTAGGAGCAGTAACCTGTCCTTTAAAATGATAATAATCCCAAGTGAACCAAGCAAACTCCCTACAGAAACAGAACTTGCCATTGCTTTGCCTTTGACTTCACAGAAGATCTCTCATATTCCTTCTCCTAAAGCGTGGGGCTCTCCTGCGCCAGCGGGTTGAGGAGTAAGGTCCCAGGGGCAGGTTGGTGTGCAGTGTGGGCGTGGAGATGCCTGGAGCCCAGTGCCCCAGGTGGGGTGAGACAGGAACCAGCTGCTGAGATGCTCCCGGTGAGAGGGGCTTGAGAAATCCTCTGTGGTGATGGTAGGAGAACAGACTGGTGAGTTATTCTGGCCGCTCAGTACATGCGAGGTGCAGTCAGACCTTTGGTGATAAGCAGAGACCGGGGTCCAACAGAGGGAGAATTTACTCCACACTCCTCTGGCAGATGCCATGCTCAGGCCCCCAGCAAAGCCTCTGTGAACAGAGCTTGCCTTTATCTGAAGTGCCCAGCAGTTGATAGAAAGCAGTAGGCAGGCAAAGATTTCTGCCTCTGCTTGCCAAGATGCCATTGGCCTTGGCTCGAGGTGTGTAGAAGTTATGGCTATTTTGGGTGCTGCCGAGCTTGGTCCTTGTGAAACCCCAGCTCTGCACCCTGGGCGATGCCTGGCCGCTGGGCGTAGCTGGCAGGAGGCTGGGACCACCAGCCTGACGGGCAGGCCAGCACCCCGAAAGCAAGCGGGGTGCCCTGGCTGTAGGTGCTGGCGGTGGCCCAGCGGCTGTGCGGCGCCGAATGGTCCCAGTCTGTGTCTGGCCCGCGGGAGAGGGCGCTGCGGGCCCGCGCTGCGCAGCCCGGCTGCAGACAATGCGCCCGGCAAAGCAGACAATAACGGGCAGCGGGGGATTCACCTCCTAGCGGAGAGATCTCATTCCTTTGGAGGGGGGAAAACGGTGCTGGAAACTTCACACGAACAGCCCAACGAGGGGAGGGAACAGATCGTCTTCAACCACTTGTGAGAAACAAGGAGCCTGTGAATTACCAGACTACATTTAGCGTGGAAATCTCTCTTTCCCTTGAAGGGTGTTTTTGGTGGATTAACATGCTTTGGAGTTCAGCTACTGATCACCAGAAAGGATGGTGGCTTTTGTTTCATACAGTCAGATATTTTTTTCCCTTTCGTGGTTGTGCTCATAATATAGCCAGTCCTGAAGGCTGTTAGTAGGAAGGGAGTTAGAAATGGTCCAAATCTACATCAGAAAAGGTATATCATGTCACAGGCATTTGTTCTCTTCCCATTTCCATGGAAACATGCTAGCATGGGCTTCAGCGGTGTCAGGCAGAGCAGCCTGGCCCTCCAGCCTGGCAGGGTCTAGTGGCCTCTCTCCAGGAGGAGCTGTTGGCAACATCACACAGAAATGTGGCTTGGTCTCGTCAGGTTTAGAGAGACCGGGTAACCTAGTTCTTTAGAATAACAACACTTGATGTATCGCACCAGAAACAACAGCTGGGACAAACATTTGACTCCCGACTTTCCTCTTCCCATCTTGCCCTTCTGTGTCCCACTGCCCCATCCACTCCCTCTGAGAAAGCAGCGTACACCACAGGCTGTAATTTTTAATTTCCTGGGGAGTGGAAGGGGTGGAGAACACATCTTATGGCGACTGACAGGCTTTTTTGTTCTGCGTCAGTCCTTTTATTAACCCCCTGCTAGATCATTCACTCTCTCTGCTTAGCTGCCCCTGCTGTGTTAGTGATGAGAGTGTTTGTAACAGCAGGTCTGCCTTGGGAGATTATGGGGATCCCGCGGGCAGGGAGCAGTGGGTTGGTCGGTGTGCGCACACAGATTGCTAGCCACAGCTTTGCCTCCATCTGCCCTCTCTGCTGGCCTAGGTACCTTTTATTATCCCTGCAGTGACAGCAGTTGCGTGTCTGATCCCCTTACAGCCACCCCGTACCTCCCCGTTGGCAGATTTGATGTCCCACCTGCGATGGCGGGCAGCATGCCGGGAGTCCGGCGGGAGGCGGCGTGTTGCGAACGGATAGGAAGAAGGTTAAGGCAAGAGCAGCATCCACTATCCTGCATTCTCCATCATCCTTCAGCTTCAGCTCACCCCTTTATCTTACATCTTAGGCAAAATGAAGAATTTATGGGAGCAACCTAGATCTCTCTGGGTTGTCCTTTCATTTTTTGGATTGGGCTGTTGGTGGTGGCTGATTATTCAAACAAATTAATTTGGGATCCACGCACAAGTTCTAATTAGCTGCAATTATTCACTTACTTCCCGCTTCCCTCCCACATTGCTAGAAATTCAAAAATATCACCCTAACACAGTGTGCCATGCAATAATTTATCCCACAGGCCAATCCTGAACCTCTCAATCTACGATCAATACCTTCATCTGTCAGGCACAATTAATTAAATGGAATCCCACTTTCGGGGCTTTGATTCATATCACTCCAGAACAGCTTACCGCGTATTATAATCCAGATGGGATTCTAATACTGTCCTCAAGTGATAGGGAGGAGTTGTCTGAGACATCAAACCCCAACTTCATTAAAAAGCTGAGCGATAGGGGAACTCTCGTTGTAAGGCAAGTGATAAGTAGGTGGGTCCCTTTTCTTCTCTGGAGCTTGGCTGCTTCCTATGGGAAAATAATGCTGCTGAAATCGAGGGTGTCACTCTGCGTGAGGAAGGGAAACAGAGTTAGGCCCAGCACGATCGTTTTGATGTCTGCCCCATCTGCGTGGGTGTTATTCTGTTCTACAGTGGTTTCTTTTTTTGGCCAGCGGTTGCAATTTTGGAATTTGATATGGTTCTGAACGGTAATTCAATACCAAAGGCTGTTCTGAGCTTCCTGGCTCTAGTCCGTGGTGGTCCAAGCCAGAACTCCAGAGATGCTGTAACCAAGTTCTTAAAAACAATAAGAATGTTTTACTTGAGATTCCTCCGATGCTTTTAATAACCTTCCATTCTGCACATGGAGTGGTAAAAGCGAAGAGGGATGTCAGGCCAAGCCGTGCAAAGCAGCGACTGCGTTCAAGATTCATGGCTCCCTCTCCTCTTTGCCGTCTCCCTCCAACAGGAAAGGAGGTCAGATCTAAAAGGGGTGATTTGAATCTCTTCCAGGTCTTAAACCTGAGAGCCCGTACCCTTTTTACTGATGCTGACCATGTGTCTCAGCCAGACAGCATCCTCTCCTAGGATTTCTGCCTTCATATTCTTTTTTAACTCTGATTCACAGTCAGGCTGGCTCTTTCCCGGATGCCTGTCCTTTGCACCTTCACCCTCAGGACTTCAAAAGCCTCAGATCCAACATCCAGGAGTCTGAGGGCAGCCGCTGTTATCCGCAAAGGGCAGGCAGCTCAGCAAATCTTCAGGCGATAAGAGACAATGATTTCCAACTTCAAGCCACCTGGAATAAAGTGGAGCTGATGCTGTTGCAGAGAGTCATGACCCCAGGACTGGGAACAGCAAATCTAACTATGCTTCAGCTCTCCAGCAGTCCTCGGTGTCCAATTTCATCAGTGCAACTATCTGGGGGTTTCCAGGACATCTTCCAAATGATAGATGTGTTTTGTTTTCTGCCCTTGTAGGACAAATTACTTCAGAGCCATAATCAAAGGGGAATAGGCAAGCTGTGTAGGTCGGCTCAGGATCTGTGCTGCGTGTGTTAGAGGAGAGAGTGGTGTTTGTACAGCATGAGCAGGAGCTTGAAATGTTAGGCTTGGCCTTCCCGACAAAATTTACACTTCAGCAGTACATAACGGAGGGAGGAAGCAGCAGGTACGTCAAACCTTCCACTCTGCCCGTGTCCGTATCCAGCAGGGGCTGGAGCCCGGAGCCGCCGTAGGGAGGTGCAGAGCTGAGCACAGCGGGGAGAGGCTTCTCCTGCTGCTGGAATGTGAGAGTTCATTCTGGTTCGGGGAGGCAAGCGGTGCTGTCATCCTTGCCATCCGCACAGGGTTCTAGTATTCCAGCCGTACCAGCATGCCTGTTCGCATCCCGAAATGATTCAAGCTGGAACATTTGCTAGGGAAATGTTGTAAGTTTGATAGGCCATTCAGTTAGGGAAGAGAAATGACCGTACGCGGTGTGCTGGTCGCCGAGTCTGCCTGGGAGCAGACAGAGCTCACCGAGAATTTCACAGTGGCTTTGCAGGGAAGAAAAATTGAGATGTGAAACTTGAAAAATAAATAGTTAGTTTGGATTTTGCTGCCTGGCTGTTTCCAAAACCCCGTTTTCACCTTTTTTTGAGGATCAGAATATTACCCAGGCTGTTGCTTTATCTGCACTTTAAGCTTCAGCTTATAAATAGCAAAATCCCTGTGATCAGAATGATTTTAGGTACGTGCAAGCCAAAAAATGCCTATTTCTCTGCTACCCACCTAAGAAAATTGAGTGGTGGGGTTTGTAATAGAGCAATAAAACACAGTGCCTTTGTGGGTGAAAACTGTTAGCCTTAGGTTCATTGCACGAGAGAGGAACAAAGGCGGCTTTGCTTTCATCAGCCACTTGAGAAGTACAGACCCCCTACCATACTCACGGGGTGAAAGGCTCTGCTGGTGAGGTAGAAAACGCGGGTAGAAAATGAAAATTCTACACAAAATCTAGATGAGAAAATTTGTGTCTCCGCATTTGAGTGCTGTGCTGGGTATGACATCACTGGTAGCCAATCAGCAAGCTCCCTTTGTGTCTGGCTTTCTAATAAAAGCCACTTCATCAGAGTAATTTGCAATAATAATTTATTCACCTTCTAGGAACGACACCACCTGACTCTTAACAGCTGTAGAGAGTGAGTGTGCAAAGGTCTCAGGCCCCAGAGGCTGTAGCTATCTATGCCCTGAACGAGTGCATCTCCAACACTGGCTAAGAGTTACTTTCAAGTTGCAGAAAATATAAGTGATCATTTGTGTTAATTAATTACCCTATGGTTGAGCACCCCTAAAAGTGCTCGGTGCTGCAGGAAAACGGGCTCTGGTAGGATGTGTGGCACTGGGGCCACATGTCCTGGGTGATGTGTGATGGGTTCCCCTTGCTCTGCAGAGGGTTATGGGGACAAGGTGCTGCTTTGAATGGAAACTGGGGAGAATGTGGCCTTTTTGAGCTTGAGGTTTGCATATAGAGAGACTGAGGCACCAAAGCGTTGTGTGCAGTTCAGGTGCCTGGTGTGAAGCAGGGGAGCATCTGAACGCACAGGAATGTCATGAGTCTGACCTCTGGCAGTGGTGTCACTCAGTTCAGCTCAGAGAAACCTTCTTTCCAGGCTGTGATATCTCAAAGCTCTTATGTGATATCAAACGTGGCACCCGGTCTTACATGCAATGAGTAATAGCTCTGTGAAGACATATGCCAGTTTCGGGGAGCCAGCTTGGGGATGCTGAGGAGTGAGGACTGACCACACTAAAAAGAGAAGCAGGGGCTGTAGGATCTCTCCCTGAATCACCAGAAAATGTTGCTTAGAGCAAGGTCCTGCAGTACTCCGGGGTTAAGTAAGCCTGTTGTGCAGGAGACATGGGGGCTGCTTGTCCCGCATCTCTCCAGGAGGAGCTTCACCTCGCCAGTATGTTGTGTGGGGGGCTCTTTTAAAGCTGTGCCATATAACTGCGTGTGAAGAGCATATAGAATGTATATTCTGCAGGTGTAAATTCCCCTAATCAAGCTCTGCACAGACAATGCTGGATTTGGAAGTGAGCACTCAGGCACTGAACAGAGAACAAACCATGAAGACATCCATAATAAGAGATCACTTCCACTCTGAATAATTTGCTTTATTTTACAGTGCAAGAAAGCAGCAGAGCTGGGAACAGCAAGCAGATGCCCTGAGTCATCCCAAGGAACTCCAGACAGGCACACCAATATCGCCATCAGCACACTGCAACAGGTAATGGAGATGTCAATTGAAAATGCAGCTGGGTTAAAAAAACCACAACAGTCGTTAGGTGGGAGAGTGAGGGGGTTACTCTCAGTGTGCAGGCTGCAGCCCCCCTCTCTGGCTGAGTTGTCACTATTGAGTTGTCACCTCAGGATCACCAGGGTGTCAGCACAGCCTTTGGAGATTTTTGAATTTAAAAGCCCCAAATCCAAATAATTCAAGTAGTGCAGTTAATTTGCTCTGTAAATCCTTCTGAAAGTTCTTTCAGGTAGGCTTTGTCGGGGGTTTCTCCAGTAGTTTGCCCTCGCTCTGTGTGCTGCATTGGTCCTGGAGAGCAGGACAGCACTGGTGATGAATAACCTCCTCTTGGCTCTCCCTTAATGAAGTGTTCAGCCAGCTGTCCATACCGCTGAGGGGCTCTGGAGGAGCTGCTTGAGGAGCTACAACCTTGTTAGCTTCTTGGAAGGATCCCAAGGACCAGATCCTGTGCCTCCATGGCTGTTGGAGCATTGGGGAGTCAGAGCAGCCACAGGCAGCATAAATGAGGGGTAGGGGCAATTGTGTCCTCCCCTGGGGTTCCCAAGTAAATCTACCCGAGACGTGCTCATCTTGGATATGTTATGTGTGATGGCGAACCTGAGGGGTCCTAAATGTCTTCAGGAAGAGTAGGAGGCTTATGGCCCCTTTCTGAATCCAGGCTTTCCAGATTTGCCATCCCAATCCCTCACTAGGGTTGAGATGTTTCCTCAGGTGTTTCCAGGGCCATTTGTAGCAACCAGGAGACCCTGACTGCAGCCCACCTATGGGTGCAGCAGCCTGGCAATGAGGTGTTGATGTGGTGTGAGAGGCCCTCACACCAGCTCAGATCAGCGCTGTGGTGAGCAGTCACACTGATTTGGCGACTACAGGGACTTTGGGCCACTAAGGGCCACTAAGATGATTAAGGGCTTGGAGCATCTCTCATATGAAGAGAGGCTGAGGAACTTGGGTCTTTTTAGTC
>JAOXNH010000067.1:20752484-20766403 GCA_028566575.1 Bartramia longicauda | reverse complement strand
TGCTCTAGGTAGACCCACTTCGGTGGAGGGTTGGACTTGATGATCTCCAGAGGTCCCTTCCAACCCCATAGGATTCTCTAAACTCTGGAGGTGCCCTTCCAACTGCAAGGCAGGCCCTAGCTCCTACTCCCATGCTGTAAAGCTCCGCTGGGGGCTTTGGAAAGTGTTTTGCTCTTTGAATTTTTGGTTTATTTGGTTGGGTTTCCTGCCTAAAACAATGATTCAGGCTGGAGGAGCAAAGCAGAGGAAGCCAGGGAGAGAGGAGGGCAGCGGCACTGCGCCCAGCTTGTGTCTGTAGGACCCTTTTAAGTGTTGTTTATTGATTTACTTGGAAACTACATCCTTGGCCTCAAATGAGTGCAATCAGAGGTGACAGAACTCCAGAGCAGAAGAGTTTATAACATATTTTCTTAGAATTGCTTGTCATATCTGAAGGGAAAATGGAAGGGTAACATAAACACACACAAAGCTTGGGGATAATGGCTATTACTGTGCAGAAAGAGCGGTCTCGGGGTCCGGAGTGATCTGATGAAGTCTTGTAGTGGCAATTTGCACAAAGCTGTGCCTTGCAAACTCATTTCTCTTTGTAAATGAAGCTGTGTAAAAAAAAAAAAATAAATCTCTGAATTGCTGGAGCGCGTAAGCAGGCAGTCTGGAGAGACCAGCCCACCTTGTCCTGACTTAACTCTCCACTTCATGGAGCCTGACTTTCAGAAGGCCTCTGCCACACACCCCCTGGAACCAGCTCACTCAATTTTGCGAATGGGGTTTGTGCCAGAAAGCGATGTTAAAGCTGCTCACCCCATCACGCCGCCTCAGAGTACCTGTCAGTCAGCAAGGGAGCTTTCTGAGAAGTTTACATTTACTGGCTTGCAAGGCTGGGAGGGAGATGAGCACTTCTTGGCATGGTTCATTTATAAATCAGTGCCACGTAATATCTTGCTTCCATCGGGGTTTGTCTACCTTCAACCTAAAAGCAGTTTGCCTTTGTCATGCACAGGCAGCCAGAAACAGCGTAACATCTAGAGGGTGAGTTAAGTGTCTCACCTCCACTGGCTTGGCCAGGCGTTTCCAGATTGTTACACATCTGACTCGTTATTATCCTCAGATTAGACAGCAGCAAAATTGCTTAAGCCTGGTTTAAGTGCCAGAATAGGCCCTCTTAATACAGCCCTTTTGTTCTTGCAATCGACTGCCGTCCCCCTGGCCAGTTCCCAGCCCCCCCTTCCCTTGCTGGGGGGGCTTGCTGAACTTGCTAAGAGCCTCTGTGTGCTTGGAAATGGATCCTCTTTTTTTGCAGAATCTCTTTGCTCTCTTTGAGCTCTCAGGGCGACTGCCTCCCACCTGCAAAACCCCCATGTCTCTCTGTAAATGACATGAATGCCTTCCTGACAAACGAGGGGCCATTGCCAGTGACAAGTTAACCTGGTCGTTCTCTGCATGCTGCCTTTCCCAGCCAGCGCTCTCAGGTAAATGGGCGATTTCGGAACGCAGTGTCTGGCCAGCTGGCTGTGTAATCTAGGGTCAATTGTGACTTTCAGGATCCCACTGCTCCTGCCCCTGCACATCACAAACACGAGCTCTGGCTCCTCCAGCGCCTGGGCAGCAGCAGAGCAGTGCGGGGTGGGCCTGGTTTCCCGGCACAACCTCCTGCCAGCTGCAGCTGAGTGGTTGTCTTTTCCAATCTTTGACTACTGACAGGGTGTTTTGCCCTCTCTTTAGGTTTGGTGGTGACTTTGTAGCTGTCTCTGGGTGAGCTTCACTGCCCCTTCTTGCAGTATAGCTGCCAAAAGCTCAAATGAGAACACAGCCCCTAACCACTGGAAGGTTTCTCCTCTCCATGGGGAAGCCCTGCCCTCCAGATGAGGTCTCTGCAGCTGCAAGAGCTAGGTCTGGGCTAGCACTCACAGGCAGCTCCAGGGAAACCGAGGCAGAAATTCACCCTCAGAGAACCAGGACCCAGAAGCTTCCTAAGCCCTTTCTAGGTTTCTTATCAGTAGCTGGTATGACACATTTGCCCTCAAGGAACAGATCAGCCAGTGGAGGTGTGTTTGTTCCCCTCTGCTCACAGAGTAGGACAGGGTTGCCCCTGCAGTGATGTATCTAAGACTGTGCCTGTCCTGCTTGACAATCTTCAAGTACTGCCAACTATTTCACCTGCTCCATCTTTGGCCATTCGCCCAGCCCTCCTCTTTTCCTCCTCTGCATTTCCTCTCTGGGTGACCTTATTTACAAATTTTGCATACATAATCTCCTGCTGATGACTCACAGAGTGATCGCTTTCCTCCTAGCCTGTCCTGTGCTGTCCAAATTAATTTGCAGTCTGTCTTTCTGACAGCACTTCGTGGACACCCACCTACTGGCTTCAGCTCAACACAATCAAAACACAGTTTTAAATCTTCTTCTTCCCCGCTACCTTTCTTGATGTCTCTTTTCTTACCATCTGCTCAACCCCTTGGTCCTCTTTGACTTGACCTCTTTTTAAATATCCGTATCTGGGCTCTGCTGAAAACTAACTGGTTCTTCCTGAGGAATATCTCTAAAACCCATCTCTTCCTCCCTGTCTGTCTACCCAGCTGGAATCCCTGCGGGATGCCCAGGTTTTCTGAGCCATCAGATTTTTTTGCCACACTTATCAGTTCTGTGCAGAGTACTGCACACCCTTAGCATTGGGATTTTCACTGGGAACCTCTGAGAGGACAATGTTAAAGGGTCCTGCAGAGCATGTCTCACCGATCCCGTAATCACATCCCTCACATGAGCTGTGAAGTGTGTGTGTATCTTTTGCAGACGGCCTGTTCTGGCCCTGCTCCATCCAACCAGCTCGTAAAAATTTTCCACTGCAGCAACACCGAGTCCAGCCTGTCTGCCAGCCATGCCAGTTCCAACGTGCCACCGCACGTTTCTCCTGGGTTTCCTCCCTCTGCAGCGGAGGAGCAACCTGTAAGCACTAACAAAGCATTTTCTTCTTCTTCCAGATCCTAGTGAAAACTGTTGTGCTATACTGACTGCCCACAGCAATGTACTTGATGTCTGTGACTGCTACCCAGCATCTGCCTTCATGCCTGTTAGCATTCCTTCGCCTGGGAATGGTGTCTCAGTGGCCTCTAAGCGTGTCCTTGGGATGTACGTACACTTCTGAGCGTGGGACTGTCCCTCTGTGGCATTCTTGCAGCGTGCTCAGCAAGATGAGACCATTATGCAGCCTATAATGAGGGAGGGAAGCATAATCGTCTGGAAGCCTAAATTATTAAGTCTGGTCATTTTGGTTTCTGGGAGCAGTGAAGAGGAGATTGGTTTTAGGGTTTGCAAATCTGTGTAAGCTGCCATTTCCCAGGCACATTGCCGTTGTGTTCCTCTGTCAAATGTAGCAACTTTGGCTTCCCTCCCACAGATTATCTGGGCATGTAAATGACCTAAGACAGATACACTGTCATTTTCTCATGCTGTGATTTTACTTACACCCCCCTGTGGTACATGACAATAAAATTACCCCTCTTGTTCCTTTCCCACAGACAATCTTGCAGGCTTGTCAGTCAGCATCACGTGCGCAGTCCTCCATCAATTGCTTTTGGGACCTAGGGGGTGATTTGGAAAGGATCTGTTGTGCTGTAATTCACCTCTGTTTGCCTTTAGAAGAAGGAGTCTGGTTTCCATGCTGTCTCCTCTTGCGCCTGTATGGCTCTTTGACCACAATTTGACTCCTCAGGCCTTCAGAATTACAGGTACCTTCTAAGGTTTGCCCATGATCCTAGTGATGTGTTGTTTCCTGAAAAGCTACGGACTTCACTTGCTCCTGGCTCGTGATTAGTGGCTGTCTCTGAGGGCATCTGTGATTCTGCTGTTGCCACAGACTTCCTGTTTCTTATTTAAGTGCTACTTGGGCCTAAATACTCCTCACCTTCTCTGTTGCTGTCGTCTGACCTTCTTCATTTTCACTTTAAAATAAGGAACATTTCAATATTGTATCCGCTTCTCTCTCTTTCGTATTTGTCCCTGCTGACCCTTCTGCACAAGATACAACCAGACCTGCACCAGTAACTGGGGTGGAGAGCCTGCAGGAGCCTGCTGCACTCACCACCGCTTGTTAACGAGGTTCCTGTTGTGAAAACACAAGAGCTCTGACATGCCAGCAAGGTCTCTGTCAAATAAAACCCTTCTGCTTTCTCATCTTCCTCCACAGAAGACTTTACACATACACTGAACTCTTGGGGCTGAGTTTGAGCCGGTCAAGGCAGGATCAGAACTGCTTCCAGACAGGAAGCTTTTTTCAATCCATTTATTTCTCTTTTTCTTGCTTATGATGCAGTCTGTCCCGCCGACACTAGGGGAAACGGGCATCAGAGCTGCCTGCCAGCTGCAAGGCAATGGCTGTGCTCTTCTTCTCAGGGCAGATCCTTGTGGTGAGATGCCCCCTGCTCCCGAGCAATGCCAGCCAGGTGTGGAACTGCTCAGGGAATCCTCATCAATAGGAATCCTGTGCGTCGTGCCAGTAATGGTGTTAGTGAGGGGTTGGGGATAAAGGCTACTGAGCATTTCAGTATGTTTGTAGAGATTATTTCAGACTCGAGGAGGGATTTTTAGAAAAAAGACAAGGAAGGAGGAAGACAGTGCATCGGTGGTGATTTCCAGCCCTTGGGCAGTGGGTGACTTCTATAGAGACAGGTTTCAGTGGGTTCAAATCCACTCTGCAGAGGCCACGTCTAGATCAGGTAATTTTTTTAGAGGCATGAAAGGTCTGAGCATGTAATCATTCCCTCTGGAGAGAGGGAACGGAGAGCAGCTGAGGAAGAAAGATTTTCCAAAGTGGTGTTTGAAAAAGTTCAATATCACCTGACCTGCAGAGGATGGTGAGCTTTGTGAAGGACAGGTGTGTTTACATGCTTTTATTTTGAAGCTCTTTCTCCCAGAATATACAAGATTTGCTTTATGAATAGTATGTGAGCACTACGTACCCTACCAAGCTCCTAGCAGGTGGAACCACCATGATGTCTTGGGAATTGGGTCTAACAGAGGTGATGGCCTGTAGATTAAAATTAGAAGATGATGCACTTCTCAAGAGTGGAGAGCTTAGAGGAGAAGGTATCTGGCTGTGCAAAAAGCTTCCTGACCACAGGACACAGCTTTTTCCTTGCACTGTCTGGCTCAGAGAAGTGATTGTTCAGATTTATTTTCCCACCTGGGTGTAGAGAGCCAGTGTGAGTGCTGGAGCTCGGTGTTCCGCTCCCTTCCTGCATCTCCTGCTCTCTGGCAGAGAGGGAAAAGCACTGTGGGAGGAGTACACAAGAGGAGTACACCGAGCTTGCCCTAAAAGCAGTAGTTAAATATGATTGCTGTCAGCAGCTCTCAGACTGAGAGCTCCAGCCAGTGGTGTTGGTCTGTAAAAGGAGTGATCACCCATGCTTCGACTTTGGAACCAGAGTGTCCAGCTGAGGTCTTTATTTAGGGGCAAACTGGCAGGGCTTTCCAGGGAGCTGTCGAACTCTCTTCATCCCTCCTGGCTCTGGCAGATGGATGAGAGCCCGCTCTGCCAGCAGCTATCCCCTGCCTGCTTATGAAAGGAAGCGCGAGTTTATCTTCCTCTTAACTTGGTGTTCTGCCTTCCACGTTCATGAAGGAAATTACCTCCATTTTTCTGTAATATTTTTCATATTTTATAATATCAGTTGTGACCTCCTGGTCAGATGTTTTAGGAAATTTAATGACCAACTGTGAGAAGGGACCTTGGCTTCACCTTCTGTCTTCCAGGCTTGCATAAGCTGTCAAACTCATTACTGGCACGTGCAGCAGCCCTGATGTTACCTGGGGGTTAGCAAGGTAAAGTTTTCCTAGACACTTCTTCTCCTGCTGGAATTCTGGGCAAATAGGGTTCACAAATCCCTATTTGTACAAGCAGAAAATGTCATTATTCTGTCCAATTATAATCCCAAACGTAAAAATTAATTGAGGCAGGTATTAAATTAAGCAGGTTTTGCTTGAGTAAATATTTTCCATTTTGGAGCCTAATCTATTCACTTAATAATCTAAAGCAATTTTATGAATTTATTTTTGGTTTGCAAAAAAAATAATAATGTCTGTTCCATTAGGAGCTGTCGCTGGCTTAAGAGGATTTTACTCCCGTTTTATGGTTTGGTTCAAAGACAATTTATTCTTGCAATAGGTTTAATGATTCTTAGCTAACGTTGTCTTCCCAGCTGCAGTTGGACTGTAATAAAAAAAACCAAAAACCTTTGGCTTTTGTTAGACTTGCACATTCTTGGCTGCCAATAATGATTAATCTTTCCCCCTACAAGATCATCTTATTCCTCGGGTTTGACTTAGGAGCTGCCATTCCCTCCGGAGCTTGGTAAGGGCTTTCTCCCAGCGCGGCTCTGGTGCAGCGCAGGTGTGACCTGCGGTGCCTCCCTTTGTAGTCTCTCTTTGCCCCTTAATTGCTGATCTGCGGCACTCCGCTTTCTGAGCTCCTCCGCACAGCGATGCTATTTTTGGAAATGACGGAGAATTAATTGCAAGAGGAATTCCTGAATACTTCCATGCACGGAAGAGCCCTCAACGTCCCCGCCTGCCCAGCGGGGAGGATTGTCTAGACAGAGGGGTCATTGTGGAGACGCGGAGGGTGGGGGGCAGGCTCCCACTCCTCCCTCACCTTGGGCATGCCGCAGAGCGCTCTGACCCCCCCCCAAATCCATCTACCCTCTGCCATCTCTCAGCTCTGCCTAAAAGCCCTTCCCCGTGACGGGATGATGTGGGGCAGCATCCCCACAGCTCTCAGCAGGACAGCCTGTATCCCAGTTATCCAGGTGCGGAATATCCTGCTCATCTTGTCTGTGTCGGTCCCTTCTCCATGCACAGGGAGGGATGGGAATGCGCCTCAAAGGTGTGGGAGGAGGCTGGGAGTATTGGGCTGCTCTAGGTAGATGTCTGTGAAAGTGTTCCAGTGGATGATTTTGGGGCATCGCCAAACATATGGGACCAGAGCTTCACGCTGAGAAAATTTGTGTTTTAATTTGTGGCCATCTTGGCAGCGTTTTAACGGATTGTAGTAATAAAAACCCTGGGAACAGGAAGAGAAAGAGATGCTTAACCCATTTAAGAGAGACCTTTGCCATTAACGGGACGCACGGGCTTTGTGATCAGCTTGTCGCGTCAAGCATAAGTGAACTCATAGCAGATGAATTTACTGTGCTGTCTCTCCGCCTCTGCCTGTGGGATCTTCTGGGCAAGATGATCCCACCAGAGATGTTGCATAAAGGAATCTCTTCCCCCTGCTTGTGCTGTGGAAGGCGGCTGATTCTAGGGCTGAACCGGCAGCTCGTATGAAAAGAAGCGATCTGCAGTACCAGCGATTAAAACTGAAGTGGAAAATGCATGAGGTGTTTGGGCTGGCATCTGGAATTCCTTTTAGAGAGCCTTTGCGAGCAAACACAAGTAGTGAGGGCTGTTGTTTTACACCCATCAGAGCCCCGCTGCATACCAGAGAAAAGACTCCCTTTGGACAATGGTTGTCAGCAGCCAGAGCTGCAGAACCGGTGCCTGGCTCCGAGCGCAGACAAAGACAAACTGTGTTCAGCATCCTTTCAGAAACCAAGGTTAAGTGTCGGGCTGGTCCAAGCAGGTTTTATGAGCAGCCTTAACATAACAAGCCCATATGGGTGCAAGGGGGGGAGCATAAATGCTTTTTGGAAAGGAGAATCGCTTTACTTTCCAATTTTTAAAGGCTTATGATAAATCATAGCCTGAACGCTCAAACACAGAAGCCCCAGTGGCTTTACTGCCCATCTCACCGGGAAATAATGGGTGTTGGGAGAGACACAGCTGGGCACTGGTGCACATGGAGTCGCCAGAAGGAAGCAGAAAGATGCTAGCGTGAATCTCAAACAGTGGGTTTCTGAAGGCCCAGGGAGCGCTGGGGTGTCCCTGTGGGTTGATGCTCCTCTGAAAGGACTTGAATCTGAAGGTGCTTTGTTGCTGGGACAGAGCCGTGGGGGCAAGCGAAACTATTTGCAAAATTCTGGTCAAATCAAGTAGGTGGTTTCAGCCCCAGAAACCCACCCAGCACTCAGGTGGGATTGGAGCTTCAGTCATTTCTGACTGTTTTTTAATAAAAATGGCTCAAGTTTTCCTTTTGAAAAGCCATTTTGTTCAGAAATGTGGCTGGCTGACATTTTTTTAGCCGTACAAAACCTTCTGAAACCGAAACCAAAAAAATTTTCTTTTGGGTTGGCCAGTCTGTGTGGTTGGCACTAAAAATGTTTTTAGATTTGGGTTTTTAGATATTTTTTTTTGTTTGTTTCAGCAAAGGAACCTGATAATCTTTTGTTACGGCTTGGAGATTATTTTTTTCCCCTGTTTTTTTCTTTTAGTTCAGTCTTTGAGAGGTCCTCCAGATTCCTCTGGTATTCCTGCTGCCTGAGATGTTCTGCTCTGTTGGGAGACCCGCTCCATCCTCTACCTGGTCAGGAAGGGAACACAACTGGGCCCTGGAAGACCAGCTGGGTGGAGAGCGAAGGCAGAACTGGCTCTGGCAGTGGACTCCTGATGATGATACGGTTGAGAGTAGATGTGGATGAACGTCACCCCCTGCCGCTGATGGAGCAACATGGTTTCCTTGCCTCTCTCTGCCTGCCCTTCAACACCAAATGGGTGAGTTTTCCTCTTTTCCTCTTCCTTTTTTTCTTTTTTTCATCCTTGTACCCATATTCCTTTCCAACTGCTGGGTCGAGGTTGCCATATTGTGTGTAAGGAGCGTGTTTTCACTGGCCTCGGTGTTCCAGCTGGCTGCCCATCCCCACGTACCCCTCTCTGATGCTATTTCTGGGCTCAGAGCACTTATCACCTTCCTTGAGCAAAGGCCATATTTTCTCACGTCTTGCTCAGCCATTCAAGTAACGTAACAAACTTCTTCTACTGTGTGTGAGTAGGAAGGGGTCTGACAAAGGGTGTGTTTTGCTTTTAACCCTCTGTTTCTTCTACCAAAGCCTTTCATGCCCTGCTTTTAGCTCCCAGACTGGGTAGTCCCGCTGTCTCAGCAGCCCAGGGCTGTCCTGGGGGGATGCTGGGGTCACGGGTGTTTCAGCTGAGCTCACTTTGCTGTGCTGACATATTGCCGTATGCGCAGGCACTTCAAAGAGGTTTCCACCGACAGGAAGCAGGGTACATTAGAGGCACACTGAGGCTTTTATTTTATGCCAGGACTTCAAAACATTCTCGATGGTATTTCTGAGACCCCGCTTTTAAACACTCTTAATACAGGAGGCCAGCCTCTGTGAGCCACACACCATGTCTTCATGGGATGAGGGTCACAAGACACTTGACATTCATGGGAGAGCCAAGGGTCTCCGGAGGAGGTTCAGGACTGGCTCCAGAGGAGGTTCAGGACTGGCTCCTTCAGGTCTGCTTCCCCTAGCAGTGGAGAGTCCGCTCACCCAGCAGCGCCCGGCCAGCCTCACCGCCACAGGCACTGCTCTGGAGCCTGAGGTTGGCTGTCACCACTGGGGCTGACATGGCTATGCCACTTTGCACCCTAGGGACACGCCACCTCCCTTGGAGTGTGCTCAGGGAGACAGTGCTGCGCTAGCCAGAGGTCCTGGCAGGCTGGGGGAGTGGTGCTGCTGTGATTTTGCTGCCTCTTCTTTTCCCTCGTGCATTTGCACCCTTTCCAGCCATGCGTCAGCTCCACTCCCACAGGAGCACTGGGGAGAACATGCTCCAGCTGCTGTTCCTCCATGGTTTCTCCCCAGCAATGTAAACAGTTTACAGGGGACTTTGTAAACAGCAGATTTGTTTAGGATATTGTCTGCATTCCTGCCTCAGCGTTTCTGTGTTCAGCAGCACAAGCGGAGCGCTGACCTGCCGGCTGTAGGTCTGCAGCTCGCGTTGTCGGAGGGGAAGACGGTGACGACTGAGAGGAAGGAGTTGTGTACACTCCTGCATTCCCTGTGAGCCTGGTGGATTTGGGGGATCACACCGGGGTCACACGCACACACTGCGGCTGCAGGGAAATGTTTCTACATCCAGCAGAGAGGAGAGCTGGCATGGGATGCTGCTGAGCCCTTTGCAGGACGCGGTTGCGTGAGAGAATGTGGTGTATGGTGGACAGAGAGCTTGCTTACTCACTGCCCAGGGCACTGGGAGAGAGATGATAAATCTTCAAAGATAGGAGCTTCATTTCAGAAAAGCACTGCCTTTTTGAGAGGTCTCAGAAAGTGGTTGACTCCCTGGGGAAGCTGATTGTCCACCTGGAGAAAGGAGGCTCTTAAATCAACTCAGCCTCCAACCCGTGGGAGTAACATCTGAAGATATCTGTTAGCTCCTCACACAGGGATTCAGCCTGCGCTCATCAGGAGGAGGTCAGCCTCCCCCCACTGCCCCTCGACCTTTGTGAAGGAGCAGAGATGGGAGAGAGCAATGTCTACCTGAGCTGCTGTATCTGCCCTGGAAGCTTTGTCAAATTTGAGCTGTACTTAACTCCCAGATACCCATTAAACCCCAGGTGCACACACTGAAGATGTGAACAGTCGCAGGAGTGGATGAGTGGAACTTGAAATAAAGGTTGACATGCCAAAAAGAGAGCCTAGGGGTGGGGGGAGGAGCAAACAGAAAGGTGTAGAAGCACTCAGGAGCCACTGTGTGAGTGGGGGACGTTCCTCAAGCCCCCAGATGTGTAGTGCAGCTGTGGGTGAGCTCAGCTTTCCTCCTGCTAGGGGAACAGCGCTCTGCAATGGAGCTGTGAGAGGCAGATACCCCAGCAGGAGAGCAGAGGAGAGCACCTGGGGGTGGTCAACAGACCCTATAGAGGAGGGAACACAGCCTGAATGTTGCAGTACACTTATTGTTTGATTTTTTTTTTCATTTTCTGTTGTTGTGCTTAAGCCTGAGCAGCTTAAATCTGTGATGAGGCCTCGACCCGCTACCTCTGTGCTCAAACATTCCCCACCGACGGCAGGGATAACTGGCGGGCCAGCCTGACTGCCCTATATGGGCTGTCAGGAGCTGACAGCAGATCATTCAGCTGTTTGTTTGCCCCCGTTCCCTGCCAACCACAAGTTTGAGTCTTGAATTTAAACATCCTGAATAAAAAGGATGAGATCTCCCGATGACACCTCCAGTTCGTTGCCGGGGAAGTCTTGCATCCAGAAGACACAAACAGCAAACGTGGGGAGAAGCAATCTGACCCCATTTTCCACAGCGTTGGCTTCCCAAGTATCTGGCGGCTGATTGTGATTCAGAGATGGTCTCCACCTCCTCTGCAAGCGTGACTGTGGCAGGGGCTGGTGACCCACTCTGGCCATGTCCGTGTGTCCACCGTTATTAGGAAGAAAAGGCCAGCAAGTTCTTCCTGCTTCCCTCAGAGGCATTGGCTTCATGGCACCGAGTCAGCCTGGCCTGGGAACAATCAGGAGGGCTGAATTTTGGATGTCTTTGGATTTTCTAATACCACATAAAACCCCTGTTTTCCTTTGGGGATGTGGATAGTTGAGCATTGTCCAGCAGAATCCTGTTGACTTTCTGGGGAGCCTTAAGTGTAAATATTTGAACAAAAAATTATCTCGTCTTAACCTTAGCAAAATTTAATCTTTCTGTACATAGTGAAATCTGGCTTAAATCATAACTGAAAGTGAGAGTGATAGTTTGAAGTCATTCTCCAGTGGGTGTTTGTCCACATCAGCAAAAAACCAGTGTGTTGCACATCATGGATGGCAGCTTGTTCACCAGGGGCAGCTGGGATGGCTGGGCAGGATGGAGGTGCGTTGGCTGAATTTAATATGGTCTAGAACAGGAAAGCATGAGCTCTTCAGGTCATGATGGATGGCTGAGGTGGAAAGTGGAAGGCTGGCAGGAAAGTTGCTAGTTCTCACATTTTTCTGTTTTGTTGCAGATTTGAGAGTTTGCCTGTAGTGTGGGACCAATTTTGCTGTAAACCCCAAAGCTCAAGCAGATTTTCAGCTCTGCTTTAGGTAAAATTCCCCCCCTCAGCTCGCTGACCTGCATTGGCAGGATGGTGGATGTTATAGGAAGGACTCGGTTCAGACTGTTCTTCTCTTGAACTCTCACCTTCCTCATGCAAGAGGATGGGAAAGAGGAGGCAGGGAGCTCTCAGGGAATCCCTGCCTCCCCTCCTCCTCCTGTCTGCCTAATTCATTCCTGGAGAACTCTGCCATGACCTGGGGTAGGGATGATGAACTCTCCAGAGGGCAGAGTTGAGTCTTAGGGAAGGAAGAATAGTGCAAAATACCTAGGAGAGGCTGAGCAGATGTGTGGAAGGAGGGAGACAGCAGCAATACCAATAGCAGAAGAGGGAAGAACAAAATGGCCTTGGGCACCATGAGGCAGGGGAGCCTCATGGGGAAGGGCCGACAGGTCAGGAGTGAGGGGCAGAGCCGGCTGTGGTCAGGACCAGGGCACTGGCAGAAAGTCCCTGTGGTTCTTCTCAGAGAAGATATTTCAAGCATTGATGTTTCCAAATGAGGAGGAGCTGACAGCTGCCCACTCCAGCCCTTAAGTGCCTTGAAATCCCACCATCCTTTACGATAAACAGGTGCCTTGCTCAGTTAGATCCCTTGAGTGGAAACATCTGGAAGCTCCCAGCATTCACCTCAAATTCAGCCTGCTTGAGACACCCACGGTCTGTTCCTTTTGTACCCAGTCCCTCTTCCAAAGGGAGGAAGTGCAGGCTGTTGTTGGGCTGTGCTCCCATGTTTTGATGTGGGCTGTACTGTGTCGAGGAGAGAGGTGCTTTTCCACAGCCTAGCTCAGTCCTACTCCCTATATCAGGCCTTGGCTTTGGCAAAGGGACCCTCTCCTGCTGCGTCTTGTGTTCTTCCCTCTGGCAGAGGAAAGTCCTGCTCTGCAGGATATGGCCCCTGAAGCAGCAGAGTGCCCTTAGCAGCAGGGTTCAGGCCATATGATAAAGCTCTTCCATGCGGGCCTTGAGGTGTCTGGGGACATCCTCTATCTCACTGGGTGCTGCATAGGCCCAGCAGATCTTGAGGTCTTCTTTTGTGGAAGGGAGGGCTGCTGGGTGTGCTGTGGCCAGCTGGTAGCTCTGTGATGTTGCTTGAGCTTGGCAGTGTCACCAACCCATTGCTGGTTGCCCCTTCTGCTGTGGGAGTGAGAGAGGCCACGCCAGAGCACCCCATACAAACTGGTGTGAAGGGAAGGATGTCCAACCACACTCCTAGTGTTTATTACCCTTTATTTACGTACAGGTGTAAAGGGGAGGCAGGTGAAAGAGGATGGCAAAGCCTCTGGGACTCCAGTTGCCTTCCATCACAAATGAGGCCCTGCTGCCTGGGTACCCAAGCGCTGCAGCGGCAGAAAGGGGTGTCAGGAGGATGGGGCCAGTCTTTTTTCAGTGGTGCCCAGGGACAGGACAAGAGGGAATGGGCAGAAACTTGAACATGGAAAGTTCCATCTAAGTATGAGGAGGAACTTCTTCACTTTGAGGATGGCAGAGCCCTGGAAGAGGCTGCCCAGAGAGGTGGTGGAGTCTCCATCTCTGGAGGCATTCCAAACCCGCCTGGACACGTTCCTGTGCAACCTGCTCTGGGTGACCCTGCTCTGGCAGGGGGTTGGACTAGATGATCCCCAGAGGTCCCTTCCCAACCCCACATCATTCTGTGATTCTGTGAAATAATGCGAAGGTCTCACAATAGGTCTATAACCTGCATGCACGGCAGATGACAAACGGGGACAGCCACCAACGCAGCAGGATAATGAAGGAGACAGCCTGTGAAATAACTTTGAGTTCTCATTAGTTCACCTGATTTCACAAGGGTGCTTTAAAACTGGAAGATATTTTCTGGAGGCACGGTTTTATGCAGTGTTTAGAAAAAAATGAGGAAGTATGTGACTACCTCACCAAAGGCATCCAAAATGAATAAAGGAAAAGGGGATTGGATGACAGAATGGCCAAGGAA
>JAOXNH010000067.1:20717436-20731999 GCA_028566575.1 Bartramia longicauda | reverse complement strand
GGGTTAGCAGTGTTGTCTGGTTATTTGCGTGGCTGGGAAGCAACCACACGGTTGTGGATGATGGATTGGTAAGTGTTTGAAAACAACAGGCAGGGGTCTGTGCTCTGGATCCCTGAGGCACCTGCTGGTCCTAATCTGAAGGCAATGAACTCCTGGCAGGAGTGGGAAAGGGCTCCCCCACCCCCAGCTTCACCCATGGTACCGGCAGGTCTAATGGGTGATTTTGCTGCTTTCGGATACTTGATTTTGTTCAACTCCCTAAAATCTTGAGTTAGGCGATATCTGCGTGACAGCGCTGCTTGGAGCAGAAGTCAGTCAAGCTGGTTCCTCGCTAATGCTTTCCTATCTGACAGTTTTACAGCTGGGTAACAAAACCTGCTTCCCAATCATCCTCTGACCGTGGTTTTGCAGTGTTTGGGTGCATTTTCATGTTTCAAGAGGCAGGAGTTTGTCACAGCTGCAGCTCTGTCCCTCAGGTGGTGCCTTTCCCTGAAGGTTTGGCCCTTCCTTCAAGAGGAATCCTCTATCTTCTCCGTGTTTCTGCTCGTAGAACTGGTAACACTGAGGTTGTTTTACACAGCAGCAGTGGAATGAAGAAAGCAGAGGCGATCAGCATCCAAAATAATTATGTTTATTATCTATAATCATCACACGTGGTCTAACTGCACATAAGCATTTCTAGCGGGCTGCTTTGAGGAGCACAGAATGCAGGTGGTGGTGTTAGAGGATTCACTGATTATTTAAGAGAATACTAGCCAGCTGCCAAGCAGCACAGCGGGGCATTCCCTGGACTGCAAGAGCACCTCTTTATTATATATGTGGAAAACAAGGGCATATCCAGTGCTGAGCCCATCTCTGGGTGTTAATGGGTGTAGTTTCCAGAGTCAGGCATTGTAAATAACAACTCAGCCCCTTTCTGCCTGATCCCGGGGATTTTGAAGGTATAATCTGAAGGAGCCTACAGCTGCTCGAACCCCTCTCCACGGAAGGGATTATTCCAAGGGAAGTCTCTGATGTTTTCTCTTGTGGCTCTGTCTGCTCCTCCTTAGTTTCGTGCCAGTTCTGAAATACATAACCCTGAATGAGGATTTTAGGACTGAGTTCCCCTCTGGCAGAACTATCCCTCATCACACTGCAACACAGTCTGAGGGCGCTGGGCAGAAACGTCTGAGCAAATTCAACTGATCTCACTTGAGAAAAGGCCCCTGCAAGCATTTGCAATCAAGGAAACCCAACATTCTTCATCCCATATCCTCGCAGCTCAGTCTTCTCTCTCCTCATGCTGCACTGGTAGGGAGAGCCAAGTTCCGGAGCAAGGGAGAAAGGGCCAAAGAAAGTCTTAGCCAAAATGAGTACAGTCAATCGCTGCTTTTAGCCCTTTGGTGGAAGGTGTTAGTAACAGGCTGCTTGGAAGTAAAAATCTCAAAGCTGAGAGCACAGGAAGAGTTAAAGCCAGATTTGTATGTGTAGTGGAATTAGTTGGAATCCCATCAAAAGCGTGTGACACTTCATCTCTTCAGCAAAACATCTGAGATACTGCACGTTTACTTACTCTGATGTTCCAGCTTATGAAGTGGCTTTCTAAAACCCTTGTTTTCCGTGATGATCTCCAGATGAGGATGTAAAAGCTCTCCTTACAGGACGCAATTCCTGAGGTGTCTCTGTGTGTAAGGGAGGGATATTTCTCATCCTCTCAGTATCTGTCAATGGGAACTGGTGTTTCTCCTGCACACACCACCCCACTGCCAAGAGCTCTGCTTTAGCAAGGCTCTTATGAACTACTTTCAAACCTGGAAGGGTTTTTTTAGAGCCAAACATTGATGTAAGTGCATTTTTTCCTGAAATTCAAATGCAAACCGATCAGCATTTCATGCCAGCACTTCAGTTTTCCTGCAGTTTGTTTTTTCCAGGGGCACCCTCTCCTTCTGGCTTATCTGCAAGACTGTGGGAATGCTGTCAAGGCAGGAGCCATTCTCCTGTATCTGAAGGACAACCAGCTTAGGGACGGAGCCAGATACTTCTGTTGTGTGGGTCTCTCCCGCCAGTGAGCCGAGGAGGAGAGCTGAGCTCCGTGGTGTGTCAGAAGAGCCCTGCTGTTGACTGTGTAAGTGAGATCCTGCCTGCTGTGTCAGGGACATATAATCCCTCAATCACACGCTAATGCTGGGTGAAAGGAGCTCCAGGAAGTCTTCAGCTCAAAGCATAGCCAACTTCAAAGTGAGATCCAGACCAACTGGACCTCATCCAGTCAGGTTTTATATATCTTCAAGAACAGGGATTCTACTGCCTCTCCAGGCCCCTGTCCAGGATAAGTGGAGTTTTCCTGGAGCTGAGTACTCAGTAGCCGAGTGTAAAATCTTTTCCAAAATCTTTGCCCTTTTCTGTGCCCCAGAAGACAGAGGGAGGCCAGAACACATCTTGTTTCCTTTGACAGTGTCCATCCAAACTGATTGGATCTTGGAAGGGCAAGGATATATAAGCAATATAAGCGATGCATGTATTTCCAGGTTTTCCTTCCTTGTTATCCCAAGTCCTCCTCTTATTTGTAGCTTCTGCCCCAAGGATAGTCCTGGTTGTCCTCTGTGTGCTCTCTGGCAGTCTGGGTATCCTGCACAGGAATGTACTTTGAGTCACACAGATACTGTGCGTCCTACTCTGTTCTTGGGTTTGGGGTGCAGTGGAGTTAAGCACAGCCACAAAGCCTTGCTGGGACAGGTTCTGCTTCCAAACCGGGTTTATCACTAAGTTAACACTCATTGGGCTTCCCCTCTGTGCTTAAAGCTCCTCCAGCCTCTTCCTTGAACTTTTTCAAGTGCAGAAAGGATAATGCTTGCTCCCATCCCAGGCTGTACCCAGAGTGGCCGTTCTGTTCCTAGCACAGAGGGCTTGGGTCCAGTCTGGACTGTGGGATCCCCTGGCCCAGCTGCTGAAAGGAAGACGAGACTATGGGAGTCGACCAGAGGCTTCTGTTGTAGCTGTAGAGCCTGCAGCAGTGAAGGGAAGGGGACTTTAGAAAGCAGTGATCCTGGGTGGGCAGTGGAGTTGCTTTGGTGCTGTGTTTGCCTGTGTTTTGCATTGATGAGTAGTAGAGTTGTGTTCTGAAACAGATTTTGGGGTGGGATCTCCTTGGCTGGGGGTAAAGGCTGTAGGTCACCCCAGCAGGGCTGAAGGCTGCTGCTTGGTGGAATGGGGAAGTTCTGGAGCCGTGGGCCAAAACCTCTGGACCTTTATTGCTTCAACTCAACCAGTCTAGGAAGCAAAGGAGACCTGTATAGAAAGGGACCTGAATGTCACTCCTGTGGTTAAAAATAGAAGAGAAGAGGAAGATGCTGAACCAATGATGCAGCTGGGGGAGCTGCTGTGGTAGACCTTCAGCATGAGAGCTGCGAAAGTAAGCTTTGCAGTCTGGAACTATACAAGGTAAAAGGAGGAGTCTTGTCCCAGAGAGCTCCCTACTGAAGTGTGAGACCGGTGGAGGTGAACAGAGGAGCAGTGAAGTGATGCTGACTGTGGTCTTGGCACTGTGCTGTCAAACTTGCTGTAGGAATCAGAATGAAGGAAGATTTTGAAGAAGACAAGTAAGGAGCTTTGTGGGTGTCTTTTTCCCTTCTGGAAGCATGAGTAAAGAAAAGCACGACAGTGCTTCCTTGCAAATCTGGTGGGTGGACTGGTGCTATGAGCTGATAGAAGATGGGGGCTGATTCCTTCATAATGAATGAAAGATGACAGATGGGGAACAGCAAGGAAAGGCCTTCAGCACTAGTATAATTAACTTACTTCTGAGAACATTGGGATGGGCTTGTTTCCTGAGAGGAAAGAGAAAAGAGAGGCTATGTGACTGAAGGCAATGGAATAATGGGAATTGTGGAGGTGAATTTGGTTGGTCCTCTGTTCCTGAGACACTTGAGGCAAAGACCCTGTACCAGCCTCAGGAGCAGAGAGAGAGGATGGGCTCCCTGGTCTTAGCGAGGTTGGCTGCATGGGGCTGGTCTGCCTGCTCCTAGCGTCACCAGTGGCCCTAAGCTCTTGTGTTGGAAGGGGAGGTGAGGAGCCAATCCCCCTTCAGCCCATTAATGACTTCACACCCCTACTTTTTCCCTGCAAGCCTTTTCTCTTGCACGCTAACGAGTCTGAGCCCACTTCATTGTGCTTCCGTAATTGTGCTTTTAATTATGCTCTGTGTCTTTGACCATCTGTTGTGCTCTTTTCCGAATCTGTTCCAGTTCTGATATCCCCTTTCAGATGAAGGGACCACAAGTGCACGCCGTATCCAAGGTGTGGATGAATCATAGATTTTTCTGTTCTGTTCTTTTTTTTCCTTTCCAAATGATTCATACCACTTGATCTGTTTCTTGATGGTTACTGAGCATTAAGCTGACATTTTCATGGAACTGACAGCTTTATGTGAAAAAATGAGGGCCTACTGAGAGGAGTGAAAATGATGTCTGTTGGAGAGGAAAACCCCGATCCTTTCAAGATTCTTTGGATGGGGAGTATCGTGGAGTCTGAAGGGAGAGGCTACAGCAGCTCCCAGCGTGGAGGCCATCTGGGAGGGAGGCCAGCATGAAGTCGATGGTGTCAGGAAGATGCTGGTAGACATACAAGAGCGAGCATGGCAGACCTCCTCTTTGAGCAAGACTACAGGGGAGAGGAAAATCAAGCCAGGAGAGGGAGCTGGATAGGCTCCAGCTTGAATAGAAGAGATGAAGAGAAGCAAAATGAAAGGTTAATGAGCCAGAGAGCTTGTTAGGGAGATAGGGCAACTGCAGGTTTGGGCAGAGGATGTACAGCAACATCTGTGAGGGGATTGCAATAAAGTGGGCTGCACAGAAGGAGCAGCAGCATCCCTGGCTGCCAAGTTAAGCTTGTGGATCAGATGTTCCTGCTCACCCAGGCCTGGGAGCCCAAGAGGGAAGATTTGGGCTGCTGAGCTTCTTGGAAGATGAGAGCTGCGAAGAAAGCAAAGCATTGGGTGGATGAAAGGAACGGGCTTAATGTCCACACATTTGGTGTGTAGGATGGACATAGCTGGAACAGAGGGCTGCCATCTGCAGGAGATTATTTTAGGATAAGGGAATAAAACTGTAGTCTGGGAAACTGCTTTTGTGGTTCTGGCACCTTATGGCTGTGTATGGGGCATCTCTTCCCTTCCTAGGGAGAAGCTAAGTCCAGGTGGCTTCCCGTTGATCACGTTAGCCCTTGCTTTGGGTCCTTCCGCCTGGTGTGCAGGATTGTTCTGGTCTTCTAGCAGTGAGGTACTGTGGTATCTCAGGCTCTGATACCCAGGAATACCTTGTTCTCAGCAGAGTGCCCTCTTTCTCTGTCCTCTTTGCCGTCCAGAGCTCCGTTGTTGACTGGACCTACAAATCTAGCCCTGACATCCAACAGGGTGCCTGCAGCCCAGTGCTGGCTTTGTCTCACCTCCATGCATACTCTGTGCACCTGAGCCACGCTGCAGTGGTGGCTCTGGTTTGGATTTGTGGGTGGTGACAGTACGGGATGTGGGCACAGAGGATATTCATAGATGGTGCCAGACCCTCGGTACCCTTAGAAAAGTCTTATTCCATCCCAGGCCAGGGAGATCATCCCTTGACCTCTGGCAGCTGCTCCTTGTCCTGTCTTCTGAGCATCTTTTAAAGACTCTTTGGATTGCCTTGATGTGATTTCCTGATGCCCTTTTTGACCTTCCTCTTTCCCCTGGGCCTGACAACTTGGTGCTTAGATGTCACCTCACCCGTCATCACTGCTCCCTACATGAGCAGTGAAAAGAACAACCTGATGTTTTCCTTGCTGACTCTGTTCCAGCTTTTGGACACCTTCACCTCCAGCTTGGAAAGAATTGTGGTATTTGTCCTCATGGTTCTCAGCCCAGTGAAACTGTCTGTTAGCCAGAAAACAGGAATCTCACATAACTAAAGTAAGCAAATCTCATTCCCATTGACAGGAGAAAACCTCCACTGCCCTCTGCTAGTCCTGTCCGGAAGGGAGAGCAGCTACTGGGATGGAAGAAGAAAATGATGTACAGAGACAAAGTTACCTGGCTGAGATCACATGGGCTCCATGGAAAGTCTAGAATTACCAAGGATATTAACTGGCATAACTGTGTTGGTTAGTTACTCAAGAAACATACCAGAAACCAGAAGTTTCTTTTGGAGCGAAGACAGCAGAGATGATTTTGGGAGCCCTGGCTTCTTCTTGGACGGGTTTCAGACTAGATCCTTCTCCATATTCAGTGCCCTGGCTGGCCTGAGGCACAGGCCAGATGCCTGTGCCCTGCTCAATCCCTCCTGACCCCTCCAAACAGGATGTCTTGATGCTTGGCTCACGGCATGTTCTGGTTTATTTGGGCTGTCTTGTTTTCTAGGCAGAGATACGAGTTGCCAGGTCTGAGTCTCCGGGAGTGCTGTCAACTGTCCAAGGCCTGATATGCAAGGCCTTTCTCTGTCATCCTTCTACTCTCTGTTTTCTTATGCATGGAGGATGGTGAACATAAATAGCTCACCAAATTACTTGAGGGGCTCTCTCTCTTACTCCTGTATTCTGCAGGCAGGTTCCTTTCCAATATAATCCTGTACCTGCAGGGTTAGGTGCCAAGCATCAGTCACGTGAGAGGACTGTAAACGAGGTTCCTTCAAAAACTACTTCTATTTTGCTTTAGGCCATAATGGGGAAACTGCTGTGTTTCCATTAAATCCCCTTTGTATCAATCTGTAGAGCTTGGCTCTGGGCAAGAGGTGCTGGGATCCCAATGGGCAACTAATTAATTACCAACCCCACATTCTTTATTGGCGATGCAGGGGCCTTCCGGCACCGCCTCTTGATAGTTAATTAGGGTGAAAGCCAAGGAGAGGCTCTGTTTCAGTGGCGATCAGTTAACATTCCCTCTGGCTTTATTCCTTGCAGACACATCTTGGCGTTATGAGGGAAAGCCAAGATTGAACATATGGCTGATTGTGGAGCTCTGACCTTCCCAGAATGCCAGTGAACTGGGGCAAAGCCAAGCGGCTGGAATTTCCTTCAAGTGCCACTCAAAAGCCTACCTGAGCCCATGGAAAACCTCCCTGTCATTTCTGGGAGAATAAAGCCATGGGGGAAGTCCCAGCAATTGCTACTTGCTCACGTTATTCCTTATTATACAACGTGGACAACTAAGAAGGTTTTGGTTGTGCAGCAGGAGAAGACCATCTATGATATCTTCTTTGCAGGGCTCCATGCTTAAAGGTGATAAACACTAGCATAGCTCCCTGCATGGTCTCTGAAGGGGTCTTGCATGGCTCTGTGAACCCAGGGGATGGGAAGATAACAGATTGGGCTACCTGAGGGGACACTTCTACCAGCCACGCACCCTGTCTGTTGGGATCTTACCTGTTGTCAAAGGAAAAAACACATTTGGGGTGAGGTGTGGCGGTTCAGAAACCATCCAGCCATTCTGGGTGTGAAACCTGTGGCTGGCTGGCCTGAGAGAGACCTTGGATAAGCCAAATGTAACTGCTCACACTGGCTTGCCAAGATCTGGGTGGGAAAAACCTTCCTTTGAAGAGGATTTCCTGTCTTCTCCTGAGGAGTCCCCAGCTGCTGAGCTTGCTTTGTTGCCATGGCCTCGTGTCTGGGATTTGCTTTTCTCAAGACCTTGAAACCCGTTCCCCTCCCCGGCTCCTTGTGGAGTTTGCTGCAGCCTGTCTCCAGTAATGCAGCTGTCCTCTCCTTCTCTGGAATCTGCTTTGCACAGGAAAGATTTCTACTTTATTTTCCTTTTGCTCTTAATTTGCTCTGCAGCGACCTAATTAGTTACCTTTCTGTTGCAGCCTCTTCTTACGGCACTTGCCAAAGAGCTCATCAAAGCCTGCCTGCCCCGGCGCTGGGGGAAGAGGATTATTAGTCTCTCTGTGTTGAAGGTTAGAGGAGATGTTTCCTCCTCTTGTGGACTAGCAACTCTTCCAGACAAATCTTTAGCCTCCCCACTGAAGATCAAACCCGCAGGCGGCTGCGAAGGCACTAGAGTGATGCTCACCCAAAGGCAGCACTTTGTTTCCTCTAAGTGACTATCAGCCCTGCCTCTGATGTGCTGAACACAAACTGATTTCAGCCTGCTGCCTCCCACCCTGGGCCAGAGCGGAGGAGAGCAGCCTGTCTGGGAAGTGGCTGTGGTCACTAGTGACGTGTGGCCTTGTCCCAGGAACCCTGGGGCACCCACCTTCCTCCTGCCCTGCCCAGCAGGAGGCTGGTGGGACCTTTGCTGGGTCATCTCTGCCTGTGCCTGCCTGGGTGAGGGGCAGCTCTTCCTTTGAAGAAATTCACCGTTCTCAAAGAGGGTGAGCCTGTGCCGAGTGTTGTGCAAGTGTCTGCCTTGGCTTTGGGGAGGATGATCATCCAAAGGAGAAGGCTTCAGCAGCTGAGGTTGGTCCATTATTTTGGAAGCTCCTTGGGCTGCTAAGTGTTGTATGAGTGTCAGCCTTGGCTTTGGGGAGGATGATTGTCAAAAAGAAAAGGCTTCGGCAGCTGAGGTTGGTCTGTTATTTTGGAGGCTCCTTGGGCTGTGCCCCCACCTCATGGAAAGTGTCACCATAGTGAGCTGAGACGTGGGGGAATGTCGGAGGCTGAGCACGTACCGTGGGGCTCAGTAACTGCACTGATCTTTCTTTTCCTCTTGCCCTTGGCATCTGCTGCTGTGAAGGTGTCTGATGGGTGGTAGCAGTGAGCGTTTCCACAGAGTGGACTTACAAATCTAAGATTCCTCCTGGCCCTTGAGGCTGTGCTGGAATATCACATACTTAATTCCTGGCATAACTGGATCCATTTGGTCTTGGGATGGTCAGAGGAATGTCTGGTCTCCCTCCTACCTTGACAAACTAAGGCTCATAAACAGCCATATTCCTCCTGTGGCGGGGAGGCTGGTGCACACACCAAGTGCTAAAGGTGAATGTAGACAAAATATATTCCCGCTGGCAGAGATTTCCCAAATATGTGACGTGCTGGAGATGTGTTGGTGCACTGAGTGGGAGGGATGTGTGAGGGAGCAGGAGGGCCTGGTGAAATACCCCTGGCCTGTGCTCAGATTTCACGTGCGTGTGCCTGCGCTGCGTGTGGAGAACAGCTGCTCCGGCCTGGCTTTGCCGGCATCCCGAGTGGCTTGGAGCTCTGCAGCCGCAGGAATGCAGCATCCAGGAACTAGTCCCAGACAGGCACAGCCTCCACCCTCTGGAGGGGTTGTATGAGGGCAACGTGGTGCAGAGCTGTGTGTGGCACCAGGACTAGCCGTGGATCTGTGCCCCCTTGGCCACCTAGTGACTCCACTCCAGGAGCTCATTTTGAGCGAGGAAAGCAAGGGCAGGGTTTGCAATGAAAAGTAAGGAAAATCATAGGATTGTCTAGGCTGGAAGGGACCTTCCAGATCATTGAGTCCAACTGTCAACCTAACACTGACAAAACCCATCACTAAACCATGTCTCTAAGCGCTATGTCTGCCCGGCTTTTAAATACTGCCAAGGATGGTGAATCCACCACTTCCCTGGGCAGCCCATTCCAATGCTTAGTAACCCTTTCAGTGTCAAAATTTTTCCTAATATCCAATCTGAACCTCCCCTGGCACAACTTGAGGCCGTTTCCTCCTGTCCCATCGCCTGTTCCTTGGGAGAAGAGACCGACCCCCACCTCTCTACACCCTCCCTTCATGTAGTTGTAGAGAGCGAGAAGGTCTCCCCTCAGCCTCCTTTTCTCTGGGCTGAACAATCCTAGTTCCCTGGGGAACTAGAAATCGAGCAGGAGATGTGGGAAGGGTGTTGGAAGTTGCTGTCAAAGCCAAGGGAGATGGATCTGACTTGTGCTGGAGAAGAGATCAGAGGAGCCTAGTAGGGCAGAAGACAGGTTAGGTGGTGAGAGTCATCCCAGCCAGTCCTTAGTTGCGCAGCCCACCCCACTGCCACTTGCTCCCCCACCAACACCATCCCGGGACCTACAGGGCTGTTCCCTGGCCACAGGGCTCGTGTCCTTTTGCGGTCCTTTGACAGGAGAGGAGGCCCCTGCTCCCTCCATCACACCCTGCGCTCGCGGGGCTGTGTGTATCCGCTGTGCTGTGGCGGCTGGTACCCAGTACGTGCCTCTGCTCCTCGGCAGCAGCTGCTAAATCCATTTTCTCAGCAGGTGTGTTCTTGCATTCTCTGGAAGAACAGGCTTTTCAGAAGAGAGGGCATAAAAACACAGGAAAAACTAGGGCGGTGGGCGGTGGGGGGGGACAGACAGGAGGAAATAAAGGGAAGTAGAAGACAGAGGGAAAAGGCAGCAAATGACGGGAAGAATTAGAGATGGAGTGTGGAAAGGACTGCGTGTCCCCGGCTGCTGAGAGCACTCAGCAGATCCTGTGGTGTGTCTGCTTTATTACTGACAGAGTTCTCCCTTCTGTCGGCTTGTTTCCTAATTGCTGGTCTTGTAAACTGCTTGATTTATGGCTCTGTTCATCAGCTCTGGCCCTCGGGTATAACATGCTTTTCCTTCCAGGCTGGGAAGTGAATAACGAATTAACAGCCCGCCTTAGGTTCAATAAGAAGCTGAGCATTCGGGGATCTTTATTGTGATGCATGTGCCAAATCTAACTGCTTAATTTTTACTTTTCATTCATGGAGGGTATTCAACGACTCCTTCCCCAGGGCAGCAGCTGCGTTGTGGATGCGTGGTGCCTTTGAAGTGTCCCACAAGAGAAGCCACCGAGGAATGGTTTTGCTGTTGGTTTGCAGAAAGAACTCAATCTGTTTCCTCGCAGCTCGCTCTGAAGCTGACATTGTGTGCCGTACGCGTTTGTCTCGGACAAACTTCCTTTCAGTACAGCCGAGGGATGAAGATCAAGGCAGAGAACAAATGCTCCCGCTGAGCCGGAGCCGCGACCCCCGGTGCGCGAGCAGCCATCAAGCCAAGCCCTGGCTGTCAACCCCATGTTCAGCCTTGAGAAGAGGTTTGTCCTAGACCCTGGAGTAGGGTCCCTAGAGTCAGCGCAGCTTTAATCTTTTACTAAGCCAACTGAGTACCTCTGCTCCCACAGTCCTCGGTGGCAATCCGGTGCCTTCCACACAGCTCTCATCCACATGGCTACATGGTCACACCATGAGGCACCAGGTTTATGGAGCATCCAGCCCTCAGTATGATAAGGTTTGTCTGTCCCTGCCACCTGGAGGGTTGTGGGGATGGGAGCTCCCTTGGATTCAGAGCATGTGGTTGTTCTCCTTAACCCCTTCACAGGACTATGGCCAGGAAGTAACGTCACGTCTATGCAGCAGCTCGGCAGCACCACAGACACACTGCAGGGGAGGCTTCACGAGAAAGAAAATGCCTGTAAAAGAAAACCTTTGTGAAGGAAGAAAACTCTCATAAAGAACAGAGAAACTACTGCAGAAGTGTGGGGGCTGTTCTGCAAGCGTAACGCTCTGCAAGTACTAGCTCAAGGCTTGCAGGTCTCGAGCAGATAAAGTTTAAGTTGACAAGTCCCCTCAGGACTCAGCAGCTCTCTGCCATCCCGCCCTTCAACAGCCTCTCAGGATGCTGTTGCTATCTGTGAGCTGCTTCATGACTGCAACAGGTAAATCTGATCTGCCTGGGAGGAGCAGTTCAAGAAAATGGCTTTGTGCTCTCTGTGTGCTGCTATAGGAACGGGGGGATTCGGCTCGGCTTCACAGGAGGCCGTGAGTGAAGGAGAGAGCTCAGGAAGTCAAGTGGAGCATTAACATAAGGCCTGCAGCCCGTAAGGTGCTGTAAAAACTCGAGTTAGAAGGAGAGGTTTAATACACCTGCTTAGCCCTGATCCAGTCCTCACTTGTCTGCAGGAGCTCAGCCCACTGGGAGCTCAGCTGGCTGGAGCGTTTTCTCTTCCAGGAATCCTACGGCACTGAGAGTTGCTGATGTCTGGTTTTTCTCTTAGGGCACGTATGGAGCTCAGCAGAATAAACTGCAGTGTTTTCTCGTATCATAGCATTTGACTTTTCACAGGACTCAGGAACCTGTCCAGCCCTTGGACCGGGTTGGGTCCTCACCTGCACGTATGCCATATCCAACAGGATCACTCATGTCATCTTCAATTTTACTTAAAATCCATGAGTTCTCCCCCGACTGCCTCCTTCCAAACAGCCTAGCAAGCCTGGAACAAGACAGCAGACCTTGGAGCGCAAAGCATGAAGATGGGACTGTACCGCTCTTCACGTGCCATGGCTGTTGTCATGCCTTGGCATGGTTCCTCGTGCCTTGTAGTCCAAGATCCAAGAACACAGGGACAGAAGATCAAAAAAGCCTCTTGCTTGCATTTCACGCATCCTATCACTGAGAATATCAACTGCTAATTGCTAAACTAATCTGAATATAGACTCAAAGTCCAGGTGTTATCACTTACTGATAAAAAGGTTGGAACTGGCTTTGGTTCTGCGTGTGAGCAGGCTCTCACCCATGCACAATCCCTGTCCTGTTTCCTAAAGTGCATGGCAGGCAAGATGGTTCAGATAGAATAAACTCAGGAGGTTCAAGGTCCTGGCCGTACCTTGCATCTGGCTGAGCAGCCACCTGAGACCGTGAGCCAGCAGCCCAGATCAAAGGAGCAATGGTCTGGGATCCACGTTGAAGGTGGGCAGAGGAGATGCCTTCACCTTTCCCCTCCTTCTGTGCAAAGGTTGGAGTCGTTTCTAAGCTTGGGGCCAAATCTCCTCCTTTCTGGCTGCTGCTGTGGGTGGCAGCACAGCACAGACAGCTTCTCTTTGGACACATTCCCACTGCTCACCCTGCACAAGGGGCTTTAAATGGGATCAGAGTGAAATATTTCTCTTTAAACTCTATATTCACATGGCAAGATCCTCTCTGTCACCTCTGACCTGTTCCTGCCTGACTGCTGGTATGGATCTAAGCGCTACGGCATTCAATCACCTTCCAGACAATTGAACAGGAGCCGTTCCAAATACTGTCGCTTTCCCTCTCCCCTGCCCAGGAGTGGGAATTATCTCGAGCGGGTCGTAGCCGTGTGTGTAATAATGACTGTATCAGTGAACGTAGTTCCCGTTGCCTGGATGCAGGTGGAAAAAAAAAAAAGGCTTTTAGTAGGAAGGGGATATCTTCCAGCTGAAGATGTGATCAGATGAGTGTCTGTTCCATCTTTAGAATCTTTTTTTTTTTAAAGTTACTATATTTCAGCAAAAGGTTACTGCTCTTCTGCTGTCAGGTCTCTTCCTGCAGCTCGGAGTAACTCTGTTCGTGCTTCTGTTCCGTACAGACAGTAAAGCAGGTTTGTGTGAAAGCCCTGCTGACACGCTCTTCTTGTTCCGAGTATGACGGTGTCAGGGATCTGACCTTTCCCAGGAGTCGGCTTCACCGTGCGTGCCCTGTGGTCACGGCAGTTGCCCCGTGACACTCCCAGCCTCAGCGGGCACTTCTCTCCATCCAGTCGACTGTAGCTGGTATGAAAATACGGAGTTGGGATTTTTTTGAGGGGTGAGACCCTGGGTTCATGTGTAAACCCCAGGAATAATTTTGATTTTCAGGTCAGAGATCACAACTGGGACTGTGCACTGGGCAGAAGAGGCTTCTGGACCTTGTACCAGTTGGGCAAAGAGGCTCTCTTCCTAGCAAGTGCCATGACAAATGGCTGATGTCCCAGCTGGGCTGATCAAACCAGGCCTGTGTCTTCCTAGCACAGAGAGCAGGCTGCACACATCATTTTGGCGGCTATCGGGCACCAAAGACCTGGGCCAAATGCTCTTCCCCGCTTCCGAGGTTCACGATGAGTTTCATGAATCAGAGAGTGAATTTAGCCTTGGGGAGGTGTGAGGGAATAAGGATTGTCACGGCTTTCCCAGCAAGGTGCAGTTTGCAGGGACTTTACGGGTCCAGGATGCCTCTGCCCTGTGGCTTCATTGGATCATCAACTGCCCTAAAGACCATGAAGTGAATCCTGCTAAAAATGGCCTTGCCTGAGCTATGTTTGACATAGGTCTGGATTGGGAATGCTCACGAGGAGCAAGCTGGGCTGTGGCTGTCTTGTGAAACCTGTGGGGACCACAGATGTGAAATGTGAAACATCAGTAGTACACCTGCTAATTACTAATTTACCCCCAAATGTCCATCCCTCCTGCAGAGGGACAAGGAGGTGGAAGCAAAACATTTATACACATTTAGAGTATGGAAAAAGATGACTCGGTTTGACTGAACTGGATTAGGGAGCCATCACAGGCTGATCCAGTGGTCTCGGGGAGGTGACAAGGTGTGAGGAGCAGTCTCAGCAGGAGCTGATGATTTCTCTGCTTGCTTGCCCCGCAGTGCACTCTTCCCTCGGCAGCAGCTTGGAGCCTACATCCCATCTTCCTGCCCACAGGATTGCTTGCAAGCTAGAGGGAGAACCTGGTGGCAGCCCCCACAAACACAGAATCATAGAATCATCTAGGCTGGAAGAGACCCTTGGGATCATCGAGTCCAACCATCTCCCCTACTCTACAAAGTTCTCCCCTACACCATATCCCCCTACGCCACATCTAAACGGCTCTTAAACACATCCAGGGATGGTGACTCAACCCCCTCCCTGGGCAGCCTCTTCCAATGCCCG
>JAOXNH010000067.1:20706805-20717336 GCA_028566575.1 Bartramia longicauda | reverse complement strand
AATACTGGACCCTTTTTCTTTTGGAGAGAGGCAGAATATTAACTGGATTGGTTTTTTTTTTTTCTCAGTTTACACTAATTGTGTAGGAACCGCCGCCTGTCGTTCTCTCCCCCACACAGCATGTGAGCTCTGGCTCCGTGGTCTGACGGGGATGTGCTCTGCTTAGGCAGTAAGTGCAGGTTACCTGCAGGGTGATGGGATCCTGCTCTGGCCTTTTTGGTGATAGAAATACTCATAAAATCATAGAATTCTAGGTTGGAAGGGACCTTTCAGATCATTGAGTCCAACCATCAACCTAACGCTGATAAAACCCATCACTAAACCACATCTGCCATTCTTAGTTCTCTAAAATTTCTTTTTCTCTTGGTTGCTTTGTTTGTTGTTTAGGTGACGGGTGGAAGAAAGAAACTGCTGGCTACATTAAGGAAGTTATTGTTTAGTTGAGGGCTTATTTATTCTTTCGGGGAAGAAGATTGCGTTTGCCTTTGGGGATGCGGTACTGCTCTGAGCATCACGCCTCCAGATCCTGGGATCATCCTTACTGCTGGGCAGGAAGAGCTGCTCTCACGCTGCATGGTGCTCAGCTCTCCTCTCTTGATGGCCTGACCACAGAGAAAGCTTGATCAGCCTGGTGAGATGGAGCTAACCCTTAGCTCAGGCAGCCCAGGCTCCTGCTTTTACATCCAAGACTCTGTCCCTAAAGCCACCCAACCCAGCAGTGGTTCTGCTGCTTGCACAGAAGCAAATTCCCCAGTTGGAGCTCTCCTGGCCGACCAAAGCTGGCACGAGCCCTGCTGCCTCCAGGGCTAACTGGGGCCATATCACCTCTTCCTGCTCACCAGCCCGGTCTGCAAGGAGCCACGAGGCAGGCAGTGATGTGTGGTGATCCCTTCTCTCTGGTGACCATCCATCCACCCGGTCCCCAGCTCCTGCGGGAAGGCAGCTCCCTGCGAGCTGCAGGTGGGGAGGAGACAATCCCCTTCCCGACGGGCGCTGCTGCCGCAGAGATGGAAAGTTCTGGCGAGGCAGGCATGGGGAAAGGGAGGTGACTTCTTTCTCTTGGTTGCTTTGTTCATTGTTTAGGTGACGGGTGGAAGAAAGACTTTGCTACGTTAAGGAAGTTATTGTTTAGTTGAGGGCTTATTTGTTCTTTGGGGGAAGAAGATTGTGTTTGCCTTTGGGGGGGGGATGTTGTGCAACAGCAGTTCGTTTTAATTAGTTGCTCTTTCTTTACCTTGGCTTCCTTTAACCAGAGAAGAAATTTCTGCAAGGAGAATTTTAAAAAGAGAGGGAGAAAAAAAAAAAACCCAAAACAAAGCAAAGCCCGGATTGGGACTGGGATCTGCACTTCCAGCTTGTCCCTGATGTGTACCCACTTAACAAGAAAAGCTTTCACCGTAGGGGCAGAGGATGTGCCTCATTGCTTTCCCTCTCCTCCTGGCCTCCCCCTTCACTTCAGGGAACGAAGGAGGGAACTCTCTGTATCTCTGTGGTGGGATTAATGGCGATATGGAGATGAGCTGAATGCATAATGGCCCATTTCCCAGGAGAAGGGGCCTGTACCAGCAGCAGTTTGGCCCAGATGTCTGAGGGCTGTATCTTTTTCTCTTTTACCAGCACACCCAATAGTTTTTTCTTTGACTTCTTCTGCCCTTGCTGTTGGGTTGAATGAGGTGCTCCCTGAGCTGAGGAGCAGGGCAGGCTGCTGAGCAGAGGGATGTGTCACGTAAGCGGCTGTTGCTGTGAGGGTATTTAGGCACCTGTTTATCTGACTTCAGTGAGAATTAGGCATTAAATAGGAGCTGAGTCCAGGATCTTTCTCTCCCCTCACTTCATATCTATCCTCTTTTATATCAATTTTCCTCTCTCGCAGCCTCCTGGGGAAGGAGCAGGAGGAGGATTCCCCTCTCTGTTCTCCCGTGTCTCCAGATTGCAGCTGCCCACGGGACTGGGGTGGCGCTGGGAGCCCTTTTGGGCTCTGGCTCTGCCTCATCACCGCTGCTTCCCCCTGAGCTGGAAGGTGACAACAGCTGGAGAGCAGGGACAGGCAGCTGGGGTTTGGCAAGTCATAGGGTCAGGGCAGGGTTTGCTTTTGTGCAGGCCATAAGGAAAGGAGCCGTCCTGGTACAAAGAGAGTTAAAAATGTCTCCATGAAAGCCCTCCTGGCTGCCCGGAGCTCCCCAGACCATATTTTCAGGCTGGCGGCGCTTGCTGGCAGGCTGTTGCCCTCGGAGCGGAGCTGGGTGCCTTCTGTCTCCTCTATTCTCTCCGAGGGCACCTCCCTGCTGTTCGGGTCTGAGTGAGCTGGGGGTCACCCCCACTTCAAGCCTTTTTTTTTTTTTTTTCCCCTTCCCTTTCCAGCTCCTTAAACAACAAAGGTGTTGAGGGAATTTATACCTCTGCCTGGTAACAAGACCGATCAGTGAGACGCTGTCACGGCTTTGTGAGGGCTCCATAGATTTTTATTGCTTTTCAGTCCTTGGGTTCCCAACCTTCCTTTGGCTTGTAAATTGCCCACAAACTGCAGACACAGCTCCTATTCTGTGTGTTCCTTTGATGATTTTATTTATATCTCTTGCTTTGTCTTGTCTTTTATTACGGGGAGACTGCAATTAATTATTATCCCATCAGCTTCTATTTAGCCTGACAGTACAATGCAACACGCAGTGTCCAACCTTTCCCTGCCTCTGTGTGCCCGAGCGGGCAGCTATTCTCCAGAAGAACAAAGGCTCTGGCAGCTTGAGAAAGGGACGTGCTGCTAAAGGGCAGCCTAAGAGAGTTCAATAGCACCAGCAGAGCGCAGTTGTGATATGGCTAAAGTGACCACAGTTGTGATATGGCTAAAGTGACTGGGCATCCCCATCGAGTCGTGATGCTCCTGATGTTATCTTCTCATCCAAAGTGTGTTTTAGGCTGTCACTCTTCAAGCGGGTGTAGGCTTGTGGTTAGAGCAGAGGCTCTTGTGTCTTTTTGCCACCTCTCCGATTGATTGGACTTTTTCATGTCCTACTCCCCGCCTCTATGAAATAGAAATTGCACCTGCAAGATATGGAAAAGAGTCCCTGCTTGTTCAGTGTGAGCAAAGCCTCAGTGGGAAGGCAGGAGGGACACGTACCCGAGAGAGACCAGAGCGATCACAAATCGAGAGCATGCTGGCCCGGGGAGCAGACTGGAGGAACTGTCAGTGTCTGGGCAAGAGGCAACTTAGAGGACTCTGGGTGATGCTCTGGCAGAGAGGGAGGGACAAATCTGTTATTTCCATCCGCAAGGGAGCAGGAGGGCAAGAATGGACTTAACGTCCAACGAGGGATGTTCAACGTAGACGCTGGGAAAGGGGTAAGAATAGCAACGGTGTGAGCAGATTTCCTGGGCTGGAGAGGGAGTTTCCAGTGCGGGAGCTTCTTAGGAGCAGTTTTGGGTATGTGTCTAGTTTGTTCTGTGGGTGTATGTGTCAGAAAGAGGTGCTTCCAGGCACAAACCTGTCGAAATAATAATGACTGAAGGCCTCAAGAACTAGTGTGTGTTAGACAGGGAAATGGTAATTTCAGGACTCATTTCCTATCCAGTCTGACACTGGGCTCTGTGCAGGCAATATCAGTTTTCTCTATTGGCCATTCTGTCACCAGAAAACCCCCAAGGCTGTTTGCACTCTTTCCTTTCTCTTTTTTTTAAAGGTTTATTTGCCCTACAGGCCCATGGGTGGTGTGTTGCCGAGCAGTGGTGGTGAGGAGATAAAGATGTTTTGACAAGATCCAGTGCCAGGTGAGTGGAAGCTGCTGTTAAACCCAATGTTTGTTCACTCCTGCTCATTTCTCTCCTTGTCTCATTTGTTCATTTACACCTGATCTTGGCAGCCTTTGGCAGTGTAGCTCTCAGTCTGACCTGCCCGGACCCGCTAATGACAATGGAGCAGAGCCTCATGAAAATGTCCTTGTGGTCCTTCTACACCAGTGTCCTCTCCTCTTCTCCCCCGGCGGAGTCCACTCCATGCTTCAGAGGAAGCTGCAAGTTTGGGCTACGATGCCATAAATTCAGAGCGATGTTTCTCGCTCCTGTCCTCCTCAAATGACATGTGCTCACTAGCCCACATGGCTACCAGCCATTAGCTGGTTTAAGTTCTTCGGTCCAAGCAAATGTAGCTGTGGGGCTCCATGGGAAATGAAGGGCATGTCTGGACGGGGAGGACAAACCGGGCTGGCTCTGCCACCGCTACTGCTGGAGTGGAAGGGCCAGGAACTGCAGGGCTGAGATGCTGAGTTGGCTGGTGGAAAACTGGCTGGAGTTTAGGACTGTCTAGGTTCACCCCACTTAATTTAGCCTTTCTGAGAGAGCAGATTCACTGGCTTGGATGCGGTTCTGCTGAGAGCGAGGTGGGATGGTCTTCCAACCCTATCCTGTGTTGTGAGAACTGAGCTCCGCGTTGCTTCAGGTCTCTCTCTCCCATGCTCAGGAGATGAAGCTAAAGGTAAGAGCATAACTCGATGGCTGATTCTACATCTCCCATTCCAAAACCTCCACTGGTCAAGCCAGTTCTTCTTCCAACTCCACCCCAACTGCATCCCAGCTGCATTTCTACTGAATCTGTGATTACTGTGATAAAATTGCAACTAAATTCCATCAGCTCTGAAGCAGGAGCTGTGAGGGTTGGTCTTTACATCAGACGTGTAATTACCTGTCTACAAAACTATGAAAATGTACAAGGAGAAAAAAAGAGGGAAAAGCAAGATCTCCGTCAAATGAGAGAAAAGCTATAATTTTCCCCATTTTTTTGTTTTGTTTGTTTTCCTCCATTCACAGCAGTACATAGATGTGCTTAATCCAGCCAGGAACCTGCTCCAGAGATCACTAAGCTGCCTCGTCACCGCTGACCCTCAAATCCGTGTAAGGACATAGGACTTTATGTCTGAAACCCCTGGAAAAACTCTCAAATCTGCAAGATCTCAGAAGCCGGAAAATCTGTTTTCCTGCATAAGAAGAAGGGCTTTTTGTGGTGACTGAATGCTAAATTGCAATCAGAATGGCAGTACTATTTGTTAAATGCGAGTTACTTAAATAATTCATTTTTCTCACTAATTATACAGTACGTGGTTAGCTTCGATGATCACATGTAATTAAAGGGGAATGGCTTCTGCAGCTCTGTCACGACTTTTATGGTGCTGATGGAGAAGACATGGAGATTTCCTGGTAGTCTACAGATTATGTGCTAATTAAGGGGTTTTCATGGAGTGGCATGTGTTTCCTGTGCTTGGAGACACACCTTGAACGCAGGCAGGATCTCCCGATTTCCTAGAGGTCCTTCCCTTTGACTGAGGTCCCAAGTTATCAAAGCCTCCACTTAATTTTAAATACATGCTTAAAACCTTTTGAAGTCAATGGCGCTGAAGTATGTGCTTGAGCTTTAGTGACACACTTGAGAATTTTGCCGAATTGAGCCCGCTGGCTGGGCAGGGATGAAGGCTCTCTGGTACCTCTTCTTCCCCAGGGACACATCTAATCCCCTTGATTAACTGATCCAACACAGCAGGCTTGCAGCGCCTCGGTGACTGTCACGGTTAACTTTATTTCTTTTTAAACACAATAGGCAAGTCCCAAAGAGCTGGAAAAGTTTTTTTCTCCATGAAACCAAATGAGAGTATACGTAGGAGGAAAAAAATATCGTCTCTGGCTATATTATTTTACTGTGCCAACCAGTGGGAAAGCCTTCCAGAGAATTACTGTGGAGTGGAAGAGGTTTGGTTTTCCGTGCGTGCTTTAATGACTGGACCTTTGTTCTACCTTTTAACTGTGACCATTTAATAACTACTTGACTCACTTTGCCCTCAGCAGGATGTTGCATCTAGCTCCACTGTGTTGAAGAACACAGTCAAAATTAGAAATGTCATTTAATGATTCAGTTGGTAACAGAGAGATTACCCAAGAGCCTACCTGTGGAGGGGACTTCCGTAAGCATCCTTCTATACAAGAATGCTTCCCTAGACAAAAATTAACTCACAGATGTTATATGGTAAGTTCCCAAGGCATCTCGTCTGCAGTCTTTAAATCCCATGTTAAAAATCTCTACTGAATGTGAAAGCAAAGTGAAAGAAAATTCTCTCCTTTAACGAAAAGAATGGTTCCTACCTTTACTTGGGAAGCAGATTTAGATACCTTTGCACAGAGGACCCTGGGAAATACATGGTTGGTCTCTTTTCTGAAGAGTTCAGGCTTTAAACATATAATACAGACTGGAGGTGGGGGGGAAAGGCGGCACTCAGAAGAAGATGACATGCCTAAAGGTGGCAGAAGATGACAGTAGCAGAGCTGGAATTATACCCCAGACCCCCAGTGCAGCCTGTGCACTGCCAGCAGCTTTGGCTGCTCCTTGAGGTTTGACAACTGCATTCAGAAGTGGGCAAAGCCTATGTGGAAGGACGTTATTATCTGCAGGCCAGCGTGGTGGGTAAAGAAACCGTAAGAAGCAATTTTGTATACCCAGAATAATTAAGGAGGCCTCCTGAGCTTCTCTTCAGCTTGGGAGAGGAGGTACCCAGAGGAGGCAAGAGCTGACAGCCATGGACTGGGACACAGTGGTCAAGAAAAAGAAGAGAAAGCATGTTTTGACTGAATATATCAGTGTGCTTAGGACTTCAGCTCAGTTCTCTCAAGGAAATCTTCCCACCAAAACCCCCAAGCTAGCAAATTCCCCCAAAGCCATGTTTCACTGGAGAAAGATCTCTCAATGTGATTGTAATGTCCATCTGGTCTACAGGTCCCAACTAGACAGCGGAGCAAGGGACATGGAGGTTCCAGATTGAGAGAAAATTCTCAGTTGCCCCGAGGGAAGAACAACAGGTCTTTCTGCCTGGTTTCCAAAACCAGATTCATTGGACCTGACTCTCCAGTCAGGCAGGGGTAGGACAAGAAGTAATGGATTTGGCTTGCGGTGGGAAAATTTTAGGTTACATGTCAGGAAATTCTTCCTGTATTGAGGATAGTTTGGCCATGTAATAGCTTTTTTAGTTTTGTTTTGTGGTTTCATAGTAGCTTTATTAGATGGAGAAGGTGGTGGTGCTGTCTGTGGTTGGAAGCTACCAAGGTGGAACTTACTGTTGTTCCTGCTCCACGCTCTCTCTTACCCAATGCGCTTCATCAAAGTCCATGGAAAATCAGATTGGATGAAATCCTATTTTGAGTGTCTCATGCCAGGCTTAATTCCTTGTGCTGTGTCTCTCTGAAACAAGTCAAGTGTCCTTGACTGTAGCATCGCTCTCTGGAGAGATAATTCTTTTGTACTTCCACTTGTACCTGTACCCTCTGGCTCTCTCTTAGTCTGGTCCATTCCCAAACTGATGGGAAAATGCGTACGCTCCATCGCAACAGAAATAACAAAAGGAGGCAGAGATTCAAGGTGAACGTTGTTCTTATGAAATCTTCCTTTACAGTTAGTTTGCAGCTGGTGGTTGGTTGGTTTTTTTTTTTTTAAAAGAATATATTTACTGTAACAGGAGTGAGTCAGCACAGAAATATTGCAGATAAATCATGTCAGACTAATTTGATCACTTATGCTAATGAAATAACTATCAGTCTAGATAACAGAAATCTATCTGCTTGTCCAGAAGGTTTTAAGAAAATTTTGTGTGATGGATTAGAATACAAGCTCCCTAAATGTAGGTTGAAACAATCTGTTATTGAAAAGGGTAGGATGCTGGCGAGAAGAGAGAGTCATGGCTTGGAGCGAAGGGTGAGTGTCGACGAGGGGGTGGCTGAGGAGCAGGTCCTCTGCTGGGGCTCTTTAATATTTTTATTAAAGCTTTACGCAACACCACAGCATGTAGGATCATTAAATTTGCAGACGATACCAGAGCTAAAGGGATCAGGCGAGACTTACTGGTCTTGCTTTGCAGACAAATTGCTTTTTGGCAGTATAATCTCACTAAATTATGGAAGGAGACTCAAACCAGCAAGAGGATCTTGACTGGACCAAGACACTCGGTGGCAGTTACAGCACCTTTAACGGACAACTGGGGGTACAAACTGGAGTCTTTCCAGGGAGGTTTATGTTGTGAGGTGTGGTGGGGGAATCACCAGCAGGAGGACAGAGGGATATTTTTCCTTAATGTTTTAATTTGTCGAGTCCTTAATACGCTCTCTCCGTAAACACTTGCACAGCGGTGGTTGATAGAAAGTACCGGGGGTGATCACGTTTTATTATGGTGTATAAAATATTATGTATTCTGGTCACTCTGGATTTGTAACAAAGGCCACCCACACCCTGCTCACACCGAGGCAAGTATTCAGTGACCCAGCTCATGCAGTTTAAAATGGCTGGATGGGATTGTAGGTTCCTCAGCCCACTGTGTGGTCACCTGCTACAAAATTTGGTTCCCATGGATCGTATTGGCTGCATACACTATCTAAAGTCTTAGACATGAATTGAATTATCTGAATCAATTCAGATAATACACCAATACACAATTATTCAGTCATTAATCTTTGGGTTTTTATAATCATACTTGATTTCTGAGAATGCATCTGTTATTCAAAAGAATTTGGCCCAGTAGTTTATGTTAGCAGTTTTTAACTTATTGGTATTCATTATCTCCTCAACTTGATTACTGGCCAAATATCTTTGATTTAATATCTGGATCAAGTGGTATTTTCTGTGTCATCTACGTACATGATGATGTGAAAATTTAAAAAAGTAAGTAGTGAGGAAGTCATGAATGGCAAATGCTCTTGCTTGTTTCAGGTGCTTTTGCCTGGCTCGGCAGATCAGCAGTCAGAGCTATAGCACCCCCTCATTTTTTCCTATTTTTTTTTCCTTCCATGTTAACAAAATGCATTGAGATATCCAATATAATCAAGCCCAGGACAATTTTCTCCCACCTAAGGCACTAACAGGATCACCTAATTTAGGCAGGTAGTTGCTGTTGAGGTAAGATAGTGATAACCACAGAACAATTCAGATATGAGATAATGTGAATCACCCTCAGCAGGTGACTATTGAGCTCTGTTGACTATAGAGGAAGCATAAAGTGACCATGCACCGTGTTGCCTTTTTAAGCCCCTCCAATAAGAATTTGAAGTTTGAAGAAGTTAATTTGGGTCTAGAAGGATAATTCCAAAAGGCAATTTTTACAAGGGCTGTTCTGCTGCATCCAGCCAGCTCCAGCAAATGACTCTGCAGGCTGCTATTATTTTAATGTCATACACACATAGTAGCTGCCCTTTGGAGACAATCAGACTAGAATCCCACTAGATGAACATTTGCCCTGTATGGGATGCACAAGTGGGCTAAGTAGAGAACATAGGGTAATAAATATATTTATAAATATGTAATTTTATATAATAAATATAAAAGGGTGATCAGCTCTTAGATAATTGGGAATAGGAACTGTCTAGCAGTTCACCAGCAATCGCATGACCAGTTTTGCTCACCTGAAAAATTTATTGATGGCTTGCTAGAAACCTGGGCAATGAGCTTGGGCCAGAGGGAAATAAAACACATGCAAGTTCCCACCCTAAATTGCAAAGATTATTGCTTCCATCATGAAGGACAGATTTCAGCACGTACTCTAGCACTCCTCTGAGCTGCTTTTCTAATTCTGATATCTTTGCTCTGACAATCCCTCTTTTCAAATCAACAAACATTTTGCCTGGATACTGGCTTCAGCCTCCGGCCATCTATTCTATGGGTTCAAAACACCAAAGAAAGGGAATTCCCTTATCCCTTCAGTAGGCAACAGAAATGGCTGTCAAACTTTAATCTTTCTGCCATCCTCGGTCTTCAGACTGAAGACGTGGCAAAATGTGGGGCAGAAATATGTCTGTATTCCTGTGGCTTACTGCTTCTGCCAGATGACTATTCTGCATTTGGCTACAGAGCTTACACACACACACACACACACACACACACACATTGGGAAGCAGAAGATGTGAAGAGAACCAAGAAAAGCTGAGAAATGGAAAGATCAATCGTTAATCCCCAGAAAGTACCATTTGTGGGCAGCACGGCTAAGTTTAGAAATCAAACCCTGTTTCTCATAAAATAATCGTCACTAGAACAAAAAAGCCTGCAGCATAAATTATTTCCTTTGGACCCTATAATGCAGAAATGCTATTTTTTAACTCTAATGTATCACTCGTGTTTTCAAACTGTGTCAAAGTCCTTCATATCAACGCAGTATTAGATAGAGGTTATTCCTCTCACTGTGGAGCTAGCTGCAGATACAGTATCTACATCGACATCATGGTTTCTACCTAGCAAATTAATTCAGAGCATGTCGGCAGTGCGTAATTTTTTCCTCCTTTCTTCTCTCATATTTTCTTTGTGTTTATTTCTGATTCAGTTATCACTAAAATACACATTTTAATTGTATTGTACAAGATTCAAACTTCCCCAGCTTTGAACATTCGCATAAACATTTTCACTCAACTTACCTTCAACACCGCCTGGAATCCTTGCCGAATGTTTGACTGCCTGTCTGCATTATACAACACAGAGGATTTTTTCCAAACACACACACTGCTTTCTAACGCACACACACCACAC
>JAOXNH010000067.1:20648541-20659952 GCA_028566575.1 Bartramia longicauda | reverse complement strand
ACCTGTTGACAAATTCCTGTAACGAAGATAAGCAGAAAGGAAACAAAAGGTCTCTGCTCATCAGTGGGCAGAGAGGGCGATGGCCTCTCCACAGCGGGAACGCCTCGGGAATCACCTGCCGGCCCGGGCTGGAGGAGCCGGCGAGCCTGCTTGGAGCCGGCAGGGACTCGTTACCGGAGAGGAGGTGACAGACAACCTGTGGAAAAGGAGGAGGGAGGGGGGGAAGTTTGCCTGGAAACTGTGCCGCAGTAGCCCAGAAATGAGGGGTCTGGCAGGGTTTCAGCGGCTGTAGTTCTCACACCTTTTACCATTGTTACCTTTAATGATCCATTATTGGATCCTGCTTCTTTATAGGCTGCGCAAAACGTAATCTCATCCAGATGAAGCATGGTGTGCGTACGGGAAGGCTGGCTGGAAAGGCCCCTGCAAAAGCCCGTTAGTACTGTAGAAGGCTCTCCAGTTTTGCAGTAATATTTTCTGCTCCTTTGGCGAAATGTTGGCTTTAATAAGTAACTTTTTTTTTTTCCCTTCGCCTTCTTGCCAGTAACAAACTAGTAGAAAGCTTGGAAAATAAAATCTGATCTTGGATGTTGAATGCTGGGATTTATTTATTTTCTTTTCAAATACTTCCCCTGTAGCTTGAATCCTGATATTTTAACAGAAGGCTCGGTGCAAGTGGTATTTGGAAAAAAAAAACCAAACCCTGCTGATTAAGTGAGTGGTTTTCAGCAACTTGGACAAGTGAGAGTGGTTAAACTGATATCAAATGCTGTAATTGTCCTGTTGCAAATCACATGAGGCAGAAATGTCTGTGGTAGTTCTCATGGTAGATACTGCTGGTTGTAACCACGTCTGCTGACTCCTGGGGACAGGGGATGTGGTTGTTCCACGGTACAGGCTTTGCACATTCCCAGTCTCAAGCAGATTTTTCTCTTTTTGGTCACCCTTTTGAAAAATATTGTATTTGGGCTCAAAGATCTTCCGAGTGTGTGTAATAGATAAGTTGCATTTTTGATGTGTAAAATCTTGCCACGTGATGACTCCTTTTCTAATATTTACTGCTCTGCTGACAGCTCACTGTAGTTACAGTCGTGTTGGTTGCTCTTTGCTACACTGAAAAATCCTTTATGGTTTGAGAAAGTCAAATTGAGAGGTGAAGTTTTATCTGTTGAAGCCAAATATGCGAATTAAGTCAGCAACGGGGAGTGTTGTGCTGAAAACGTGCCAAATAAAACCTTCAGTGAAGCTGACTGTTGATTGGAGTGGGAATTTAGAAGTAATGGTGTGGAAATCTTGGAAGTTCTGGTGACCCCCTGCTCTCCTCTTCTGTGGAAGGTGCTTTTATGCCATGTGGATGAGTACTGTCCTGTTGTATCCCAGGCTTTCCCTAACCCTGAGGGTGTTTGTACTGGTTATTGAGAGGGAGTAACTGAGTAGGAAGAGGCTTTCTTGATTCTTTGTCTTGATGAAGATGAGACACTTCACATAGAGTGTATGAGCTTCATCTTGATTCACACCGTTTCCCACCTGATTATCATCAGGTTTTCTTAAATGTGTGGCAGGAGTGAGTTGGGCACAGGTGTTCCACATCATGCAGGAAAGTGCTCCCCTTTGTGTTTTAGATGGGAGGGTGGCAGTGCTGGGGTTTGTCCCATGTTTTGTGTGGAGCTTCATCTCCTTGGCCTTCTTAGAAGACTCTCGTTAGGTTGGTGTAAAGGAGAGGTAGAGGAACCCCAGGTTTCTAGGTCCAGGTGGAGGTTTAGCTGTGAGACCTGGGGCTCTGCTTGTCAGGACTGAAGTGCTTCTTGCTGTATCCAGAGCAAGAGGTTTTTAATGCAAAAAAAATCCCCAACATGCTGGCGTTTGGGTGTTGATAAAAATGGTGTGAATGAGCATAAGTTAGAGGTTTGGAAGCCCATATTCTGTGTGTGTAGCTGTGGATGTTCGAGTGACACTTGATCCCATCTATAAATAGCCAGTCGTTGCTCTCTGAAAAAGAAAAGAGTGTAGCTGAATTATTTTAGGAAAAATGTGTATAACTTCATTTATTTGTGTATCTGTAAATGTTAGTCTCTTCCCTTGTCTGTTCTGTTGTTTTGCAAATAAGGTAAAATGAGCCTCTGATTTTAGAATTAGGACAATATTCCACTTAGCTGAGGGAATAAAACAAAACAACAAATCAGTAGTAAGGAACGAGCATCAGCTGAAGGTAAATCATGCCTCTTGTAACTGATTGCAACTGACTGGAGATTAGCATAAAAACTTTGATCTATACAGGATGGCATTATAAAAATAAAATTGAAGTTGGTATAACTTTTATTTTTCAATAGAAAAGCTGTGATAACCTGTACATACCGTTAAGATTGCAAATTAGATTACTCAGAAGCAGGAAATTTGTTCTGTCTCTCCCTGATACTCTTGAAGTCTTGGAATCGATATGTATTTTGTTGTTAAAGGGCAAACTGGCAGTTCTGGAAGTCCCCAATCAAATGTAATGAGAAACTGGTGGGCATGGAAGCTGCAGGAGACTCCTAGAACTGAGCAGGTCTTTTTAGCAACACGTTGATTACAGATTGTTGGTCCAACATGTGCTGCTCCATAGGATGCTCCTTCTATGGGCAGAGAGCAGCGTGCTGAAAGCTAAGTAAGATGGGAGCATGGATCATCTGAGTTCCTTAGAAACGTAAGGTCATAATTTGTTTCTGTTTTGTATGTGCTTCTTGATTATTTCTAAATATATCCCAGGTTAAAAATAGAGTAGAGATATTCAGGTCTCAGTTACATCCCAAGTCACTTAAGCCCAGGTCTCCGGTTGATACTCTGGTTCCATATAAATACGGTATTCTGGGTCTTGCCTGTGAGCCGAGAGGAGTGATTTGATTTGATTGCTCATGGCTCCTGAGAGGTGAAGACAACAGAGCCACTGATTGTACACACACACGTATATATAGGCAATAGTGAAAAGGTCTGTTGATGCTGAGTGTGTTTCTTGTAAGGGTGAACTATTGTTATAATAGTCTATGAATCAGGCTGCCTCTCCCTGGGCTTGTGGTGATGCATTGCCCCTTGTTTTCTGCTGGAGGTGCCTAAGTTGCATGTGGCTTTTGCAGTCTGTCTTTATTCGCTTTATTAGTCACCTCAGAAGATGGTTTGACTTGCTTATGAAGCTATCCTAATAAACACTTCCATTGAGAAGTTAAGATGTGCGTACACACCTGTGCCTAATATTTATCACAGTGAAAAACAGTGAACAGAAATTGTCATTTTTGTTTTTAAAAAATATCACTTGGCTTAGTTACCTCCCACTAACTTCTCAGTGCAATTTAAGTAAGAAAAGCTTCATATAAATAAGAGTATTTGGTTATTCCTGATGATAAAATGTTGTGATTTGCAAGTCATTAACCTTCAAACAAAGATTCTCAGCGAAGTCTGAAAACTCTGTCGTCGCCTAATGTGGCAAACACATGCTGCCAAGAAGAGAGTGATAAGGAGAAGGCATGGAAATGGAGTGGGAGTTTAAGAAAACTACACGAAGAGCAATGTGATATATTTTTCAACTTTTACTTTCAAACTATAAGAACATTTGACTTGTGCAACGTCAGCCTGAGCTTCATAGAGGGCTTGAAAGCAAATTCTTGTACCATTGCTAGTTTGGCACAGAAGTAATTTTGTGTTTAAAATGTATGCTAATATGGTGGCAGCTAAGTTTTCTAAACATGCAGCATGTTTATATCTGCAGGGTTTTCTGGGTGGAGAGGTACTCCCCCCAGGTAGCAGGAGGGGGGACCACCTCACAATATTGTCCTGAAACAGATCTCTGACCCCTCAACAGTTAAATATAATGCTCTGAGCCTATTGATCTTAAAAAAAACCCCAGCAAAACAGTTCTTAATAGAGAAAATGTCTCAGCACTGTGGAAACAACAGTCATATTTTACTGATTGGATGCTATTGATTTAGTTCTCCAGTTAAATTGCCAAGATGAAAGTGGTAATCCTGATTAATGCCATATAAATAGATAAGCATGGTTCATATGTGTATAGTTGCAGAGCTCTTTAGGGAAACTGAAGCTCTAGCTTCGTATGGTATTTCCCATGCTTTAAATGTGTTTTGGGTTTTTTTTTCCCATTTAGTATTCATGCTGAAGAGGGCATCTTAATTTTACAAAATAAGTGGACTATTAATTCACGATAAACCCATTTGTCAGTTAAAATAGCTTTTATTTTCTGCGAAAGCTGCCCTTACAAAGGGAGCGAAGGAATTAGCAAATGTGCTGTTGCTGAACTTTCTGGGGAGTTTGGGTAATTCCCTGGAGTGTGTGACAGCCGTGAGATGTTTGGGTTCTGTAGAAAGCGAAGAGATTTAATGTTTCATTTTAATGAAAACTAATGTCCCTTTCACTGTTTGATTAAGAAGTAAGTTACTACAAAGCAGAGAGTTTATTTTTTTCACATTGACTGAACAATGGCACTCAGTGCTTCTGGGTGGTTTGGGAAACTTGAAAGCGATGGGAGATGTTAGTAAGAAAAAAATCACAATGAAATCCCTAGAGGTGCTGTTCCAAAGGGACTGTCTAACTCAGGAACCTGCTGGCTTCCAAATACCTAAACTTAATATGTATTTATTTTTTTTATGGCTTTTACTGATTATTATTGTCAGTCATTGAACTTTCCTGGCTCAGCTTTGGTTTGCTGTAGTTATTTATGATGTGACAATGTTTTGTACTTCCTATTCCTCTTGCATTCTAATTTTCATAGTTATCAACTCAGGAGAAGATCTCTTACTGAATAAGTTGATCTAGAAACAGTGAATTGCATGTTAGAGCTCTTTCTTTTCCTTCAAAATGCATGGTTCTGCATACATTAGCAGGGAATTTTCTTTGCTGGGAAGCAGTTTGTGCAGCTGACGGTACTGGTTACCACTGAAGAAATTCACATGCTCTGCTTAAGCTGAATTCCTTAATTTGCAGATTTTAATCTGTTGATCTTCTTTTTCTTAGTGCATTGGATAGGTGTTGGCTCATATGCATGACTTTTTTATAGTATGAATTTTGATGATTCAGTTATTTTGTGTTTCATCAAAGCGTAGCAGCTTGATAATTTTTGGTATCCTCTGGTCATACAGTTTTGTCTAGAGGTCTTTGGAAAGTGGAAAAACGGTTCTGTCATTAAATTGCCCATTACTTCATTCATCTGTTCAAAGAATTTGAATATACTACTGTCCTTTGTAGTGAAGTTGGGTAAGATTTTAATTAAGTTACCCATCCAGGAGTGAGTCTTAACGTGTTTATGTTAAATTCTTTTTTTCTTTAACTATTGCCTTAAAACCCCCAAAACCGTACAGGATTTTTATCTACTGGTATTTATCTACTTACTGTTTTTTATCCACTATGGAAGCTTAAAAAATTGTGCTTAGTTTCTGGAAGTAGCTGAGCTGTTTCTTGTGGGTCCCTCAGAGGTTCCAGCCCTTCAGGTGTGTGCTTTTACCCTGTGTGGCTGGGAGAGCTGGGCGAAGGAAATCCTTACCCATGCCAGGCTGCTGCTCAAGGCAGGAGTGGCTTTGCTCCCTTGTTTTGTACGAGTTGTAATTCCCGGGGTTTTGTACCTCTGCCCCCTGCTCCCTTAACATTTCATTTCATCTCCTAGTTTTCTAATCGCCGATGTACTTTATATCCTTCTGGGTGTCAGTGAGGTTCTATTTCTGCTTCATCAGTATAGCTCGGTCGAACTTTGCCACCTATTTATGGTTTCTTTATCTTTCTTTTTGGCTTAGAAGTATGGACAGCTGAGGTTTTTTTGATTCTGGCTTTCTGCCCTTGTGTATATGTGGGCTCTTAAAATTTTACTTTGTTTATATTTGATGTCTTTTTTATGTGTCTTGAAGCTGTCACGTTTTGTGACGCTGGGTCAAAGCGTGTGTCAGTAGCCAGCACAGTTGTCTTCCATTATTATTATACTTGGATAAATTTATTGTGTTTGATGTGCTTTTAGCTTTTCTTGACATGTGTCTAATGTTGATGTTGACCTGGAGGTGAATAGTGCAGTGCTGCGAGTATGTGTATGGTATTCTGTAGTTTGAGGCTGGTGCCAATGTAGCTTTGACTGGTGTTTCTTGCCAATTAAAATATTTAAGTTAGACTTCATATTGTTTGGAAGAGACCTAGTGCTGTTCTGCAGCTTGGATCTATTTAATGTTTTGTGGGTAGTTTACAGCCAGGTAATAATGAGTGTTTTCTATAAAAGTTTTGCTTTATTTAGTGTTTTCTTTGCTAAGATAACTTGAGCCACAGAAAATCTTACTTTGTCTTCGCATGTACGTCTCTGAATCCATATAATATTTCTTATGTTTGTCACATGGTGCTTCTCACTACGTTGCCCTGAGTGTAAGAGCTGCATCTCTGATCGCTTTGGCCCCACTGATTTCTCTTTTATTTTTGGCAGAGACATCTTTGTATTACAGACGTCTCTAACACGCTTGAGCACTCGGAGCCGGCTGGCAGCCTTTTCTTCAGCTCAGTTCTCGGTGCGATGGGCTGGCGGCTGGCTTGCACCTCGGCTGAGGTGGAGGCCAGTCCTTCTCTACAAACTTCATCTTTCAAAATTTTCCCCTGCAGTTAATGAACCTCAACATCTCTCCTTAAAACACTGCTCTGCCGTTCGCGCCTTGAAACCTTAGAATGGAACTGGAACGAGAGCCACAAATAGAGGCGTTGGGAAGTAGAACAGGCCGCCAAAAGTCATTTAAGTCATTAGACCTGTCATGATTTTTAAAATCTCTTGAGTGTTTATTGAGAAGGGGAGTATAGCTTGCTCTCTAAATATTAAGGGGTTACTGTCGCATGGGTTAAAAAATGAGTAATTGCTTGAAACCAATGGTTGCTGCAGATTGGCAGAGAGGACAGCTGGGTATTAACAAGAAGATGAAATATTTCCAAAAGTAATTTATAAAGCCAAATGTTCCTGTTTGAAAACAGGCAAGGAAGGAAGTGTAAGAGAACTGGAAATAAAGTAAAACTGCATCCAGAAATGATTGTTGAGGTGGTGGGACACCTAAGCAGTGCAGTTGGAATTGGGATTTTTGGTGTCGGTGCTCACGCTGCAGAAAATGCAGGTATTTAGTTATCGGTTTGTGAATCTGTTATTAGAAATGTGTCTGGGCAGATAGGAAACACAGCAGATATGAAGTTGTCGCCAAATGTTAATCCTATTTTCATGTGTCTAGTTTCAGTGTTTCAAGCTGGCACTGCCACTGAAAGGAGGACCCGTGTTCTGTGCCCTCCCAGTTGCCTTCACAGGCGTGGGTGGAGGATGTGGAGAATTGGGTCAGGTCCCTGGTCTGATGTGCCGAGTACCTGGGCTAGCAGAGGGAGAGGGTGACATGAGCTTGATGGGAATGGTGTCACGGGAAAGGGAGACTGCTTGTTCTAGTGAGGGTAGGGATTGGCTCAGTATCCAAACATGACAAGCTCTAGGAACGAAACATATCCCGTGTCTTCTGTCACCATATTAGTCTTTAATATTAATGATGTATTATAGCACATTGATTTCAGATCAGTAGACTAAAATTTTGTCAGAAAGTGTGCATTATTGTTTTTAAATGAATTTGCTAAGAAAATGTTTCATAAAAGTCCATCTTTAGATTGATAATGAATTTTCAATTCAGCTTTAATTATTGTTTTGCTTTGTTACTGAGCTGAAGTCTTGGCAACACTGAGATTTTTCCCCACACCGAAATCTCATTTGTTTGACTGGTTCCTAAGTGGGAATAAAGCTTCAGGTTTGATATGAAAATACTTAGCCTTGAGGAAAAGAAATATACAACCACCAAATAGGTTACACTTTCAGAAAAGACTAGTGGCCTGGTAATTCTTTGGGTGCAGTAGCCACTTGCTCAGTCCAGAGGAAGCTTCATTTAATGATGACTCCCTTGGGTAGCATATCATTTCAGGTGTCACTGACTCTGTCACCCACATGCAGTTGTCTCAACGGTTTTGTGAGGCCAGGGTTTTCACAGTCATCCCTGTACCGATCACGAAATCCTGTAAGGATGACGCCGGATTGGGACCTGGTTGGGAGCGTAAGAGAAGCTCATAAATGGTGTGTGATGTCACAATATGCAGGCAAAGGTGCAGGGGACGCAAACCTGGCACCAAACCAACCCCCAGCGTGCAGAGGCTTCCAGCCAATTAAATGGTAAGGGTGATGCTGCTCCGGTTTTCTCAGGAAAAAAATTAATGTTGCAAATTAATGTTGGGGATATGCCCAGACTAGGAGGCTGGTGTGAAGGTGAGGTGTGCTGGGGCAGGTGGGGGAGATGGGGACCTGCTCCCTTCCTGCACTCTGGCCTGTCTTGGCATATTTTTTGGTGGTTCTGCAGAGCAGTTCAGGAGAGGGGTTTTTTGCAATGACTTTATTCCTTTTTGCTTATGGAGATAATAGTAATACAGAGGTAGAAATCATGATTATGCTGATAGACCTGCCTCTACCAACCAGTGTAATGGTGCATCTTGACTTGTTTAGCTGCTGGTAAAGGACAGTCTCGGGGATTATATCTGAAATCACAGGAGTATATTCTTACTCATTTGCAAAGGCAAATTTAAATATGTTTTGTGGGACATGCTATTTTTATGAGCATTAAGACCTATTAGAGACTATACTGCTAATCATGTGTGTGACAGCCCTCCTTCGTAATTGTCCCAGGTTGCTGCTTTTTCTAGGATCTGACATGGCTTGTCTTCTTTTTGAAGTGTAAAATAGCTTATTTATCCTAATAGTCACACATAGTTGTTTGCTTATACCTAGTTCAGATCCTTGGAGCCTTAATTTTAGGTTCTGTAGTTTTTTCTTTCGCTATGGATTCTCTTTACTTATCTCTCCTTATTTGGAGTTGTGGTATTTTTGAGAAATATCTAAATACTAAGAGGTCAGAAATAGCTTAGATGCAATGATCTGGTAACCGTTTCTGTGTTGCGGTTTGTGATTTATTTTTTTTTTTGAGATGCAGATGAAAGAAAACACACACAAACCATGGCTCCAGGAAATGCAGTGTCATATTGGAACTACTGAGGTTTTCTCAGTTGTGCTATTGAGTGTAAATCAGTGTTCTTCACTTTTCAGTGTGTTGTCTTTAAGTACAGACAAGTAGTATTCCTTAGAGCTGATGTAAATATTGTAGGTCTGGTCTAAAGTCTGCAAGGTAACACCACGGCGTGCGAATAGAGGTTTTCAAATTTCAAATTTGAGGCTTTTGGAGCAGAGAGGAGTCAGTTTCTGAGTGTGGAAGGAGGAGCAGCCAGTCATCAAATGCATCCAAAGCAGGATCTCACACATTCCGACTTCTAGGTAGCACTAGCTAAAGGCTTCTTCTGGGTCAACTCAATTGGATTATCTTGTGCTCACGATAATGGTATCATCAAGTGTTAAAACAAGTAGTGTTTTCCACTTGTTTCTTTATTTGCTGTTGTTGCCGGCTTTTCATTGTAAGGGTGGAAATCAGTCTAAAGAAAAAAAAAGCCAGCCCTTGCAGTAGCTGAAAGTGTCTGTGAACTAGACCTGATCTACGGGTGCATTTTGATGGGTCCTGTTGTTTGTTCTGGCTGGAGCTCCCTGTGGAGACCCCGCTGGTGGTGACTCCATGGCAGAGACTGAGTCTGGGCTTTGGAGTTTTACCTTCTCTGCTCTCCCATTCATCGTGCACAGCCTCTATTCCTTTAGCATAGTATTTTCAAACATGTACTTTGCTTATTTATTAAAAGAACCTGTAAGAAATAGATTTTTGCCTTTATTTTTATCTTGTGTGAACTTAAAGAAATGTTTTTCCCAGCTTTAGCCTATACACGTGTCATTCCTGTTTCCACGGAAGCCTTTGAAAGATTGTTTCTGTTAGGACTGCAGATGAATACATGGGGCATATTGATGGCTTAAATGCAGTTTAGCTCCTGAAATGTGAGTAACTTTATCATTCTTAACTTGTGTGCGGAAGGGCTGTTGGGTATCGAGAGCGTACCGAGTGGAGGAGAGGGTGTGATGGGGGTGGTGATGTTCATTTTAAAAAGAAAAATAAAAATAATTGGTGTTTGTAGGTTCTGCCTCAGCTTCTGGTGGTATCAAGTGCCTTGTTGAGTTATTACTAAATGCAAAGCTAGATTTGCTGGCCTGTCTTGACTGGGATTCCCTTGGGATACGAAGCAGCTGGGTTGGATTGGCAAAGTGAACCCTCGCTCACAGCACATTCCGACATGGCTGGCATCTCATTTCTTGTAACCTGTGCGGTCTTGCGGCATGTCGGCTGTATTAAGAAAGGAAATTGGATTGGAGAGTGAGTTGATGGTTTGTATCAGTAGCCCTAAGATGGAAAACTTCTATATTTTAAAAAATGTCTGACTCGTGTCATAGAGCAACAGTTTTAAGATACGGAATGCACTTGGGAGGTTCAGACGGTTGTAGCTTTGTCCTGTAATGTCAGAAGAAGGTAGAGTTTCACCAAGGAGAGGTTGATGCATGTGTCACAATTCCCTTTTTTGTAGCTGTTTAATTACTGTCTGGCACTGCCTATTACCACAGATCTTTGGAAAAGGAAGGTTAGAAGTCATGTCATTGCTGGAAACACCTGGAAGGTAATGGTAGAAGGGGGTAATAGTCTGTTCCCCGATGGCCAGGAAATTGTCAAAGATGTTACATTTTTTTTAATAACTTTCTTATTAGTTGTTTCGGAAACAGGACTTAATCTTCTTCCGGGGCTTCCAAAGGTGCTGTGTGGGTGGGGAGTTGTTACTTATTCTCTGCAAGTAAGCAGAAATGTTTCTGTTGTTAGTGCTAGGCTGTTCTTTTAATTGTGGAAACTGGTACAGTTGTTGAGGTAGCATTTGGGAATCCTAGTAATGAGAGCATCTTTTGCTTTATTGTTTGGAAATTTCTCTTCAGGTGGTTTTCTAAGAAATTGATAGCAGGGCTTTAAATATTGACCAAATGGTATCTGGATATTGCTGTAGAAGCAGATCCACATTTAATTCATTCTTCTACCTTTTATCATAATAACTGTTAATTTATGCAGTCTGCTGTAGCAGTCTGAATCCAAAACACCCATGCTTGTTCTGTACTTGCTGTAATACTCTCACAAAGCTGTAACACAGCTTCAATGATGTCTGTGTAGAAGTAATTTCATTTTGAGGTGCCATTTCCTAAATGTTTTTAGAATAAAAACATACACTAACATGTAGTCTTGGAGTGTTCCTTTCCTTAGGAGGCTTTTGATGCAGGGAAAAAAAGGCAGCTGGAGAACTTTGCATTTACAAATCATTTAGCTTACCAGAAAGCTTAAGTTCAGTAATTCATCACAAAGGTGTTATATGTTAATTATTTATCGTACACTTTGATGCTGGAGTTCTTGCTTTAATCCACTGTTCTGGGGGAG
>JAOXNH010000067.1:20636995-20648224 GCA_028566575.1 Bartramia longicauda | reverse complement strand
GGAGATTGTGTTTCTTTCATGTTAGCTCCTCCCACCCCTACCCTTTGTGTAAGCTGGATTTCACAATTTTTTGGTAAAATTAGAAACATATTTCTGTGATAAGTGTTTAATTTCTGTGACTTTGTCATCCTTGTGTCTAACTTTTTTTGTCTTGGTAAATATAGAAACAGACCTGATTTAATTTCTCTCCTTTACATGTGTTTTTGCACTTTCAAACTTTGCCTTACAGAAATAGATAAATAAAAATGTTTATTATGGAAGTCTGTTTAAAACTTTGTGACATCTGGCATCATTCTTTATCTTGCTATACTTGGTGAAAACAGAAATCTGGTGATGGGAACTATCACACCAAATCTGAGCTGCCGTAGGCAATAGGACAGGCGTTTTAAATGAAGACTGTAAATATTTGAGAAACTGTACTGATAACTTAAGAGATCTTTTTGAGCACTTGTAATATCATGTAAAAATCTTTCTGAAGTTGCTTCATGATTTTTAGTGTACAAAAATAAAGATTTTTTTTTTAGAATACACTTCTGGGATGTGGACACAACCTGGTTTGTGTCATGCACAAGGCTAGACTTAATAACCATTAGGAAACTATGTTAATCTTGTAGTTAAAAGCCCTGTTTGAATTTTAATCAAATCCTCTCTGTGAATCTGTTTGCTGATGGATATTTTCTTTTTCAACTCTGAGAAAATCGTAGGCTTCCTTTTGCATCCCCCAACTCCACAGTGTCTGTGGGAAGCTGCAGGAGATGGATAATGTACACAGAGATATAGGTAAGGGAGAAACACAGAAATAGAGGAAAAACGGGCAGTTGGCTGCAATCTGGATGCGTGAGGGGAGCAGGGGGGCGGTGAGCTGAGCTGGAAAGTGCCACAGATGCTTGTTAGGCGACAGCACTGACATGCATAGTGTATCAGATGGTGGTGGTAAAAGAGTTTGACGGATCTTTTAGTGTCTCCCTCTTTTCTGTGCAAATCCACCGTGGATGTCGTGCTGAGCTTCGGATGTTACGTGGGCGAGTGAAGTGTGTACGTGAGTCCCTTATGCCTTCCCTGGATTTGCAAGCGGAGGGAGTTATCTAGATTTTAAAAATATAAAACTTGTGCATCTTTAATGCTAGTGTAATGCATAAATGTGTGCGTGCTTTGCAGAAGTAGGATTTCACGTGATAGAGAAATATAATCTGTTTTTTTTAGGGAGCTTGTATTTGCTTTGTGCCATGCCATAAAGCCGTGAGGCTCTGTGCGGATACTGAAGCTGTGAGATGAATAGGGCTCCTGAGAACTGGGGTGAGGAGGGGAAGGATATTCTCCCCTGGTTCAGAATTGGGGAGGATAGCGGTTACACTCCTTTCTAGCTGCTAGCAATTAGCTTTTTCAAGTAAACATTGAAAGGATTTCTAAATTTGTGAGGAGGAGTATAATTATGAGGTTCTTAGTACCTTAATGTGGCCTGGAAGCCGCACTGTGATTGAATAATTTTATTTAGATAGATTTACTTGGCTAAGTAGGTGAATGTAAAATCCCAACCTGAATACTGAAGTGAGGGCCTCCTCCTCAGGATAGTTTTCTTTCAATTAGCGTGCTGCTCAGAGCCTTTCTCAAGTGTTCCTCTTGCTCCTTGCCCCTCATTGTAGAAAAAATATTGTTCTTAATGCTTTTTTTTAAAGTGCTTTAACCCTTGACCACTGTGGTATGAAACTGAATAGAGTAGTTGGGTGTGCCTGTACCAAGATTTGAAGTAGGAAGAGAACTCTTGCTTTCTAATTTTGCTTGTTCTTTTTTCCTAGTACATATTAGTGCAAGAGCAGAAGTCTGCTGTGCCTAACGAGCACTTACAAATTGGTTACATCCTGCAGGAATGTAAGGCTTTTTGTTGATGCAAAAGTATCACAGAATTTTTAGAGGTCTCAATTTGTCCGAAGCTCAAAAAAAAAGCCATGAAGGGTTGTGGTGTAGAGTTGTTTCCAGTGTTGTGAAGGCCAGAAGATGGCTGTCGGAGGGCTGGTGTCTGTGCAAGGCGGGCTGGGGTCCCGCTGCTGCTGTGCTCGCTGCCCAGGAAAGCAGAGGAATGCCGGAGGGGCCAGCTGGAGCTGCAGCCGGCAATGCCAGCGGGGACCCAGCCCACATCCCCAGAGGCACCCGCACTCCCCTGCTCCCCAAGGATGTCGCCACAGCCAGGCCAATTTCCCTTCCCAGCGTGAGGAGGAGTTCTTTACACACTTGTGGTGTTGGGGGGGATGAAGGCTCAATTGATGCAGCTTTATTCACTCGAGAAATTAAATGCCTTTCTGTAACTATGGACACTAAGGACCAGGATTACAATTAATTGCTTTATTCCTGAAGTGACTCTTGGCCTGCTGTGCCTCTCTGATACAGGCTTTGGCTAATAGTTGGATCAAAATGATACCAATTTTTAGTGGTGATAAATTTGAGAAAGACTAAGAACTTACCCGCCACATTAGAAATAACGGTTTATCAAAGACAAAGCCTTTCACAGGCTGTTGTGGCAGTTTGTCTACGTGGCTCATTGTTCTTAATTCAGGCTTGTGCTGCGAACGTTTTCATGGTGAGGAGCTACTCTGTGGACTTATCCAGAGATACAAATCCTGAGTTTTACCTCCTGGCAAGAAAAATACATATCCTGTGAAAGCAAAGTGAATCGCATTACCCCGAAGACAAATGCAGAAAAGCCTCTAAGGAGTAAATATGTTCAAATTATATTTCTGTCAACACAATTGATTTTGCACAGGCTGAAACATAAAAATTGACTTTTTTTGATGTCTGAGGTTAAACAGTTAAAATATTATTCTGGAACATTGCAAAATACAGGGGTCTGGACAGGTTACATGGAAATGTAGCTGTGAATTTGTGATGTTGTTTGTACAAACATTAGTCAATGGTGCGGTCCTTTGATGTGTCCTTTGCTTGAAAGGTGTTATGAATCTTGCTGTTGGGTGTTAATGATGCCAATATTAAGTCAATTCTTTCTCTGAAAACTGAGTAGCTAATCAATACACAGAAACTTCATTTTGTGCCAAAAATTCATTTTAACACTTACCTGTCTTTAGCTTTTCTGGGTCCTCAGGACATTCTTTTAACAAACAGGTAGAGAAGTGTCTTCTACATGAATATCAGTTTTGTGGTGTGGTACAGACCTGACAAAGGTATGAAATGTATATAGTCATTGCAAGGATTTTTGCATGTGGGCTAAACAGTATGGTTTTTAATATATTAAACCAGAGAGGTTTGTGAGAGTACAACACAGCTAGCTGCCTTGCCATGAAAGCTCCAAAGGAAGCACTGCCATTATGTTCACTTCACTTATTCAGAAAAATACAACCTGTGAATTCCACTTGACAGCTGCTATCAGACACAGATGTCACAAAAATACACAGGTACTTATTTTGGTGAATTTACTAGACTTCTAACATCCATCCGCAAACCTCCATGGCATGAGAACTTCAGGATCCATTTGTAATTTGCATCAGTTGGGGATAGAGGGTACCATACGTTCAGGTGTGTGCTGCTAAATTGAGCCATAAGGCATAGTATTTAGCTCAAAGACCTACTTAAAAATGGTTTAAAACATGTACCTGTCTGGTGGTGTAGAGCAGGGCAGCCAAGCTCCCCTTGGGAGGACTCGGCAAGTGGCGAAACCCTCTTGTCTCAGAGGTGGTTGGTTCTCCACGTGCAGTAAGTGTGTACTGGAGGGGCATCTCTGTTGGGCTCAGGGCGCTGGAAGGCTGATGGCTTTTACTGGCCAGAACTTAAGGAGCAGTGCAGCACAACTTAAATTTGAAAATACGGACATGGTCCTCAAGCAACTCTATGAAGGTGCTGGTCTGCTTCCTTCCTTGTGTCCTCTGGTGAGGCTGTCAATTGAGGATGTGGTGTGTGCTGGTCACACCACCACATTTCATTGTTTGTGCCCTACTGCTGGCTTGTTCTCCCAAACATTGTTGGGCTCTTTGAATCCGAGTAAAGGTGTAGTTGTCAAATGTTGGGGTGTCTGACACAGCGATGGAAGTGGCAGCAGTGGCTCCTGGTGGGCCCTCGGTACTGCTTTATTTGGGGACCAGGTCCCCGTTAATGATGATGAGACTGACACATGATGATGATGACTTTCTGTCACGCTGGCAATTCTTAATCAATTCACACTTGTATGCCCTTCTTGTTTTATATAGCAGGTTTTTGCTACCTTTTGTAGCGTATGTTTCCTGTGGATCTTTATGTATTCTGACTGCTGTGTGGATGTAAAGGAACCCTGTGGACATGAAAATGCCTTAGCAAACGGGTGAGCACTGTCCTCCGCTGCCTGCCCCGTCTCCGGTAGCTGTTTCCAGAGGCACTTTGCACACATGCTGTTTGTTTTGAAGAAAACTGGAAATTAAAATAAAATGTGTCAGTCTTTTCATAACAGTTTTCATATGGAAATAAATCTACTTGGCTTGTTACTTTGACAAGTGGATTTTATTGTAATGTGTTGTTTCACTGTTGTTTTGTGCAGATTATACCATTCTTATGCATATAGGCTGGTCACATAATAGTTTATTCATGACTAAAAATTATTTTGCACAGAGCTACAAGCAGTTGTCATTTTCCTGAGTCTTTCTGAATGGCTTGAAATGACAATGAACTCTTGAACTGTCTTTTCTTGTTCCTCGGAATATTAACTTTATCACTTGAGAAACGAGCACAATGTGTGTGCACAGAATGCACAACATTTCAGCCTTTCAACCTTCAATTTTACTTTATATGGAAATCGAAATACCAAATTCCCAAACCTGAATATTCTCACGTGACCGCAGGGTGTAAGGTGACCGCTTTGGCTCTGGTCCCAGCCCAGGAATGTATCGTTTCTTTGAGTTAGACTTTCAAACAGGTATTACTTTACAATTTAATTGGCTGCATACATCTCGAAAAGGATATAAACCAGTGGGTTTTTCCACTATGGAGACATAAAGGCTTGTTTCACAGACGAGAAGGCATAAACAAGCTGGTACAAGGAACCTTGTATTAGCTGAGCTATACTGTATACTTCAGGGGAAAAAAAAAGTCAGATTTTTTATTTTTTTGGCCTTGTGGCTTTTGGCAGAGTCGAACAAAACAGTCAATGTTCTCCTAGAAAAACTAAAGAATTCTTTTACATCTTGAAAACACATTTAAAGACCCCCCCCTGGTTTTTGTGCATTGCTGCTGCGTGTTGTTCAGTCTTAACTTTTGCTGGAGGTTCTTGCTTAGCGTGGACACTGCCGTGCTTTGCCTCTTCTGGTGACAGCTTCAGATCTGGGGCAGCAACCAGCTGCTTCGAAACCAAAGGCCACTGACAATTAGAGAAAAGAAAAAAAAGAAAAAAAAATTAAAAATATTTTGGAGGGGTATATCCTTTGTTTTGGGAGGTTTTTTTCTTTTCTCTTGTTTTTAATAACTGGAAGTGATCTAATTAGTGTCTGTAGCCAGATCCAAAAGCCTTTTGCTGACCTATATTCAGACCCCTTTCATCAGCTCCTGTGTGGTTGAGATCTTCATAGTAGTTATTTAGCAGGAGGGAGCCAGGCATTGCAGGGAGGGTGCATAAGCCTTTTAGTTCTTTGAATCTTGTTTTGCTGGTTGTTTGTTCATTCCATACTTCAATATCTGTGGCTTATCTTCAATTTTAATCTTACTTTACTATTTTTGACCTTCCTTCTTTGTAATCTGTGGCTTTTAATGTCTAAAAGGTCCTAAATATTTGATCGAAACAAGACTTAATTCCCCTTCTGAAGAGAATAAATCACTTTAAAAGTGGGAGAAAGAGAAACCATATGCAGGCAAAATGTAGTTTGAGGGGAAAGCTACAGCATGCAAGCATATACAATCAATTACTGCAACTTGGCACTAATGCTCCCTCTGCTCCCTACTTAGCCACTTTCAGCCTTAGAATGCAACTTAGGTAGTTTCCATTAATCTATTTAATGTTCAGAGCTCTGGGTGCAGAACTTTGGCGTGTGCATTCTCTTAAAAAATCTTGTTTTCTCCCAGGTGCCTGTGTCTTGATGTCTCCAGTTTCTTGCTCAGGTGTACTTGCTGTGTTTCATTTCGTTCGCAAGCTAAGTCTAATTTTTTACTTATTTTGAGTGGAGAACAGGGATATTAAGTTGGTCTCTCTACAATTTCATACGTAGGATATATTAATAAAGTGTATCCTTCCTAGTGCTGTTTTAGCGGAGTCTGTGGTCCACACTTACAAAAAATTCCTTTTTGTGAAGAGCTGATGGTGAAGCTACCAAATTTGTATTACTCAGAGCTGGGACTCTTGAAACATCTTGTTCCTGGTAACTAGAGAGGGCTGTCGAGGAGCTTTGAAGATGTCAAGTGCTGCTAAAGTGAGAAGCGGTTTCCATCCTGAGGCAGAGTTAATCAGACTGATGAACCCGCAGAGGAAAGGGCAGATGTGGGTAATGTCTATGGCAAAATAGTTTATAGTTACTTGCTGAAACAGTTTTAGTTATGATGTGTTTCCCTTGTGCATTTGGTTACTAATAGCAAGTTAGAAAAAAAATTATTAGAAATTACCACAGTTCTTTTTTTACAAAATCTGAGATCTCATTTTCAAGCAATTCCTGCCCCATTAACTCCTGTAAATTTTGCTTAATCCTATGTGAGTATTTTCTGGCAAGGTGGTTAAAATATTATTTAAACACAGGGTGTCGTTTAAAGCTGATTTTTTTTTTTAAAGGCTAAATATTTAAAGTTTTGCCTACTTTAAAATCAACATTTATTTTAATGCATAACTAAATGTTCTGGCAGTACAAGCCTGACATTTAAAAGAAATTCATATGAGTAGGAGGAGGAAGTCAGTAGGTAAGTGCTGGAAGCAGAGTTGAAGTGATCAGCTGGATTCCAACAGATAGTAGGCTTTATGCTAGTGCAGAGGAACAGCCACTTCGGTGAAAGTTTAGTAGATGCTTCATGCAACCTTAAAATATTAATAAGGAGCAGAAAAATCAGGGCATCCGTGTTTTTCTGTTCCAGTCTGTAAATTAAGTGCGTGTGAGAAGCAGAGATCATAGGACCTTGTGATCAAAGCTGTTCAGCTCACCAACTATAGAGACTTGTGTTCAACAGATAGATCTTAAATGAGCAGAACGTGGTGAACTTGTAAGTCAAAAGCATTTAATGTCTATTGTTTAAAAAAACCCAAACTACTCAATGCTCAAACACCTTTTCTGTGTGTGTACAGCATTCAAGTTAATTCTCTAGAAAAGCAGCTTGACACTGGTATTAAGGAATTTTATGTAATATTTCTTTCTAATGTACTATCATGTAAAAAGTAATACTTTTAAGCAGTATGATTGCCTGATGATGTACACAAAATACCTTTCATGGCCCAAAAATGAAGATTTGGTGTTGTGATTACAGAGTATCACCTTGAAAATTGTCAGTTTGGCTTTGTTGGGGGGGAAGGTTTATAAGAATAAAATCATTATTTTTAGAACAGTCAGGGGATGAGGCGACACAGTAAGACTCTGTTGCTTTTTTTTGTTCTTCAGAGTGACAGAATTAATAGATTGTGTCTTCTTTCCTTCTTTCTTTTTTTTTTTCCTCTGGTCTGACTAAGCACTGCGAGGCCACCACCTGACAAACTCATGACTGAGAAGTTCTGGTGACTTAATTTTTTAAGCACTTCTGTGGAAAATAACTGATGGATTTTTAGTAAGTAACCTTACACATGAAGATCAGTTATGGGTAAAATTTTATGGTGTAAAAGTGAAACAAAAAGGATCTGTTGCATGTGCAGACACGTTACTGCCTTGGAAGGAATTATTTGTTACCTTAAAGATGATGGGGGGAAATAGGTTTTGGAGCACAAAGAAGCGTTAGGTTAAATTAATTGTGAAAGAAAATCCTTTTCTTCCCCCTGCAATGTTAGTGGTAATTTACTACATACTGCTTCTCTTCTTTCTGCCTCGTTCCCCAGCTCCCTTTGCCATTTGTGCTCAGAGACCACACTGCTCACGGATGAATTGTAAAAACCCCCAGATATCGGGCATTACCCCATCACTTCATTCTTATTCTCCTTCTTCTTTACAGGGAGAGGTTTGGCCAAAAGAAAAACCTATTGTTAGCCAGCCAGCAACAGGTCTGTGTCTGTGTTTTAGGAATGTGCTTTTAGTATTCTTGGACAACCTACCTCCCGACAAGAATTGTTGGTGTTGGAGCTGCAAAGACTGAATAAGCTTCCTGAGGGGAAGCAATTGTGAAATATCCAGGAAGCTATTAGGAAATGCGAACTCCTGCTCCTGTCTGCTAACAATATGAAGTGCTCGTTTTAAGAGCACCAGCCTGCACACACTGTAGAGCTTGAAAAACGCAGACTTGTTCTTCAGTAATAGGAAACTTATTTATAGACTAGATGTCAGAAATGTGACATCATGTAATGTTAAAGCTCAGGCTTTTAAAATGGTTCTTAACCATCCTGAGAAAAATGGTTTGTGGCAGTTCCTGTGATGTGCGGTACTCCCCACTGCTGATAGAAATGGATCTAATTTTCATTATTTCTCTTGTTCCTCCAGTTTTAGTTTTGAATGCCAGCTTGTCAACTTCACTGTACTTCTTTCCAGGGAAAATAGGCAGGAATAGAAAAGACAGAGCCTGAAAAGGGAGGTATAAGAGAAGATGAGTTTCTGTATGTTACTGTCTAGTTTCATAGGGGCCCCCCTGGTTCTCCTTGCTTGAACTTTACCTTGGCTGAAAACAGCCTTGTAGTTGGTGCCTGTATTGTGCTTTCTCTGGTAATGCTTTTCATGAGTGGCAGTGACAGAATGTGGTTTTTCTGTTCGGTTTCCCCCCACCCCTGCCCAGGCTCTCCCCCCCAGCCCTGGCCAGCCCTGGTTAATCTGTTGTGCTCTGCCCTGCCATTCCAGGCTGCTTTCTCCTCGCTAGATTACACTGATTTTAAAGCATAGGAGTATCTTCTTCATATGATTAAACATCCTTTGTATAGGTGTGGGGTTTTTTTTGTAGAGAATTGCAGTCTATGAGGATAAAGAAAATTCTAGATGGTTAAGGGTGTTCTTAGGTGTGATTTCTTTTGGTTTTGTCATCTTGCTGTAAATCAGAGCTGTCAGCATGTAAGTATGTAGTCTCCTGTGGAATAAGGATTGGGTAACGAACTGCAAGTGTTATAGAAGTATAAAATCAGTCTGTCCTCCTTCCTTATAATGTAAATGAGGAATAGCTTTTTTTTTTTTTGGTCCTTGAGCGTGACCATTTTGAAACTTGAGCAAGTTTGAATTCAGATTTTTCCTAAATCTGATAACATAAAAAAGTCTCTTGAATTTGAGTGTGTTCTTGAGGAGAACTGAAAAACGTGTGAAATTTCTCTAGTTTTCAGGGTGTGAAGGGAAAACGTTAATATGTAATGTATATTTTGTGGCAGTACTTCTACCATTCGGCACAGATGCTGTTAACTCGTTTCATTAAAAGACGCCAGCAGAAGGTTATTGAGGAAGCTGAAACCTGTTTTTGAAGCTGCAAACTGCCGTATTTGTCATGTTAATTTTGTAGTCTGCTTCAGGGTTGTTTACTGCTGCACAGACCCTGCTTCTAAAAACCCTGTCCAGCTGCTTCATCTCCTCTTTCCCAGAATCGCAGAATGCTATGGGGTTGGCAGGGGCCTCTGGAGAGGCCTCTGGAGGGGCCTCCTGGCAGGGGCCAGGAGATCATCTCCTACAACCCCCTGCCAGAGCAGGTCCACCCCAGAGCAGGTTACACAGGAACATGTCCAGGTAGGCTTTGAATTTCTCCAGAGAAGGAGACTCCACCACCTCTCTGGGCAGCCTCTTCCAGGGCTCTGGTGTACTCCTGCTGCGAGATCTGCGTTATCCCAGTGAATGTCCTCGTAATGGTGCTTCACAAATTGCAGTTCAGTTGTTGTAGCAAGTGCTTTATCCAGTGGTTGCTTTGAAAATCAGAACCAGTGCCTAGACTGGTGCTGGAAGCTGGTCGAGCGGGTGAAGGAAGCTGCAGTTGGTTGCTGTTCCTTGGAAGGGAGAGGACAGTTGGGTTCAGTGTTTCTTAAAGGTTTTCTTCAAGTCCAGTTGTCAGTGCAGTGAGTTGTAGATGACACCTGGAACGGGAATATGGGGGGATGCTGTGGCAAAGTCCTTATTTGAAGGAAGGGGAAGAAGCTGTCTCAGCTAATTCTGTATTGCAGCCTTGCTGTTCCAGGGAAATGAGTTGATGTACTTCACTGTACATCACTGGATCTCTGTGTACCCTGTCCTTGCAGTTGGCACCGCTGTGGAACTAGAAGTGTGTTTGCACAGTTTCAAAAAGGAGGATTCAATGTTTCTATTGCTTTGTTTTGTTTCTATAACACAAATTTGGGAAGAAGGAGGGAGATAATTAATAGTTCTGCAAGCAGTGTAATGAATAATTCTTTCAATATATTTATAACTAGCATTGAAGTACTGTGAGGTTTTTTTATGGTCTAAAAAGTTTGAGTTTGCAGCATTTTTCCTCTTGAGCAGTAAATCTTTCTCCTTGATGCAATTGCTTTTTTATTCGCTGTCTGGGACCTCTTGGAAGTAATTATCTCTGTGACATTTGTTTAAAACTTGCAAATATAGGCTCAGGAGTCTCTACAAGTCAGGACTGGGTGTGCACATATGTACAGATGTATAGAATCATAGAATTGTCTGGGTTGGAAGGGGCCTTTCAGATCAAGTCCAACCATCAACCTGACTGATAAAAACTGTCACTCAACCATGTCTCTAAGCGCTATGTCTGCCCATCTTTTGAATACCTTCAGAGATGGTGCCTCAGCCCCTTCCCTGGGCAGCCCATTCCAATGCTTAATAGCCCTTTCCATGTAAAAATTTTTCCTACTATCCAATCTGAACCTCCTCTGGTGCAACTTGCTTGTTTACTTAAAAGCAGCTAGAAGTGGTGATACAAGTGCAGCTGATGTTTGGTGAATAGGAGGATTTTGGACTTGCTTTCTCCTTCCATCTCTGACCTGGACATAGCTTTCACTGCTTAGCTAAATTATAGCTTGACATAGTTCTTATGTTCTTTTTTAGCTTTGGCCTCTCAGTGGGTTTAGATGTTTTAGCAGCTTGTAGAACGAGCTAGCAGAACTCAGTCTGTTTTTCTGTGCCATTCCATAGTAGCTGGCCATGCTTGCTTGAACTGAGCTAATTGGGGTGTGATTAAACTAATTTACTTCTGAAGAGA
>JAOXNH010000067.1:20593068-20608846 GCA_028566575.1 Bartramia longicauda | reverse complement strand
GGTTGCTTTCCCAGTGCAGGAGACCAGAGGATTGGCACAGGCGGTACAATTAGCTACGGTGAGTGTACAGAATTAACCGCTTGTCTTAATCTTTCAGCATTACCCCCCTAAATTAGGAACCCTCAAATTGACTGCTGAAACCCCTATACTTTTGCCCGCTCCCCCTGAGGCTGTTCAGAGGTGCCAGCAGAGGTTGCTGGTGCCTCTTCTCTGAGAGCTGAGGAGCAAATCCCACTTGTGGCTGCCGTGGTCCCTCAGTGGCGAGATGCTCCGGGGGTGAAGGGGGGAGTTTTGTTTGGGAGCTGGGTTTGCTCTGCTCCCGGCTGCTCCCCAGCACCTGCTCTCGACTCGGCTCTGACGAGACACTGAGTTTAAAGGATTCTTTTTGCTCTGATCCGATGCGCCTCTTCTTCTGTTTCCAGGTCCTCTTAGATAGTCTTTGCTTGATCTAACATTAAAGGTATTTGTTAAGAATTTTTTCCTCTTTTCTGAAGCGTAACAGAGGTCTCTCTTTAGAAAGACACTGGAAATGATGTTCAGCAACTTTCAGTTTGGTTCTTGCTTCCATATTTTTGTTTTTAATGTTCAACCCTTTTTTCACTGTAAGCTTCCCATAGAAGCCAGGTTTCTTCTTTTCCTCCTCGTACATCTTCCCGTGTGCCATTTTGACCGTTGCCTGTGATTGGACACCCCCCACCCCCAGCCTTCATAACAACCTTCCCCCTGGGCACTTCTCCTGCGAGCAGCCTTTGTGATGATCTCTGTGATCCCCCCGGAGCGGGGAATTGAAGGGGTGGGCTGGAGGAGACCCCCAGCAGGGAGAGCCTCACTGAAGTGCGACTCTTGTCTCACTTGAAGTGCATCTTTAAATGAATTTGCTACATGGACTGCGTTCTGTTTGGTGCCCCATCACCTCATCGGCGTCTGAGAAACAGTGATATTACTTCACCCTTCATGTAGAGATCTTGGATACTGCAGTGTGTTTACTACCTGGAAAATATTTAAGTAATTGGTTTCAGCAAATGATCCTCTTGTGATGTGTGGGGATTTTTCTCTGTATTTATATTCTAAACCATTTTTGATCTATCAGTCTGGCAAAAAAAAAAAATGCTTGAGGTGAGGAATCTATTCCTGGATTATCTGGGCTTGGTTTGCAAACCAAAAGGGAATCTCCATGAGGAGCTAAACCGTCTGTCTAGCCCCAGTGAGGGCTTGGGCAAACCAGTTACTCCAGTCTGAGCACCTGGAGCCCTGGGTAAGCGTTGGGTGGTTTGACTGGAGCCCAAACAGGGGGTAAGGAGGGGAAGACGGAGGAATTTTTTTGTTGGATGTTTAACATCTTGTTGATATTCTGTTCAGAGTATATTTTGTGGCTTACAATTGGGTTATCTGGTTTTTAACCTTTGAAAGCCACTCTTTGTTTCTACTGTTGCGCGTACCTGAGGAGGTAAATGATGTGCCTGGCTGCCCAGAGGACTGGCCCTTTAGGAAAGGAAATCCATTACTCCAGGAAAAAAAAATGGAAATTCCTCTTCATCTGCTGTAACAAATGCAGTATTGTCGGTAGCTAACATATGGTAGCTATTGCTGTGGAAAAGTCAAAGTACTATTGTTCACAATGATGAACAGAAATAAATTTTCTTCCCTTTGTAGGTGTCTTTACAGTGCCCTCTAGTAATCTTTTGCAGAAATGCTAGATGGCTTTCCTCAGCCCAGTTTGATAAAGTAATGAAAACGGTCACGGGAAGAATTAAAAAAAAAATATAAAATAAAGTAATTGGTCTCTGGTCCTCTAACTGAGGTGCTTTCTGAAGGAAGTGCTGCTAATATTAAAAATAAGTCTAAATTGATTGCCATTCTTTTCTTTTCATACTTGATCAGGAAGAATATGAAAACTGTAAGCACCACCTTTCTGAAGTCAGATTGCTATAAAGCTACCAGAGCTGACAGCTGGAAATTGGGGGCTGCAGTAATGGGGTCTCAGCCCGGGCTGGGAAGTTACAGGCAAAGAAACTAATTTCATCTTTTTGCTTGAAGTAGGAGGAAGAAAATTGCAGGGGAATCAGAGCCATATAAAGCATTCAAAAATGGGCTGGAGTGGGCAAAAAAAAATAATAATCATCTCCTGGCATAGTGTTAATTTCATATGAAATGTAATTACTTTGGCTTGTTTTGACAGATGAGAAAAGAGGAGTTTGACTTTGGATGAAGGCTTCGTTAGGGGCTAGAGTGCAGGTGGGTTTCCGTAGTGCTTGCTCCCCTGATGGCAGTCATCACCCTGAAAGCATCGTAGTTAGATCATATATGGAACAGCTAATCCCAGGAGATTCTGATTAAGGTAACTTCTGTGCCTGCAGTTGAAGTCAAAAAGGTTTTACCTTATTATCATTCCAGCTTATTTCTGTCATTATAGGGGAAGAAAGGGGGGTATCATGTGCAAGAATGTTCTGTCCTTTGTATTGAGTAAAACACGGTACCGTTTTTAAATCCCACGTGGGCTTGAAGGGCTGTGTCGGTTACAGAGATTGGCTGGCTGAATGGAAAGGGAGTTTTCGGAAATGGGAGAAATGGCTTTGGTAATTCCACAAAAAAAGGAAAAGGTGGGCAAAATCCTTTAAGCTGTCCTTCTGAAGTGGTTATGACAAGACATTTTGCAGTTAGGAGGATATTCAGAGTAGCTCCTTCATTGGCTTAACTTGAATATATGGTGTTAGATGCTCTGACTTGCTTTTCCTTTGATATAAAAACGAAATCTCCTTGAAAAGATGTTCCTTGCAGAAGGTGAGAGGTTTGTGGGACTTAATTCTGCAAGTTCTGGAAAATGCAAGCAACCTGAAAGAAATCCAAGTTTTTGGTCTTGTGGTTATAAAGGATTCTTTTCCATTCCACCCCAGGAGGAATAAAGAGTCCAACAGAAGTTGGTTTTGAAGCACAGCTGGTAGGCAGTTCCCTGGACTTGAAGTGTCCGTTTCGGGCTGATGAAGAAACCCTCATGAGAAGATAACTGTCTGACAGCGGGGCTCTGGATGGGACAAGAGTGGAACATCTCCTTGGGGGGGGGATTTCTTTTAGGTTACACAAGAGGACTGTGAGAAATGGTTTAGTGAATGGTGCTTTAGGGGAACCTCCTGCAAGAGGAGTTTGTGCCATCTTTCCTCCAGTTTTCCAAGCTTGATGGAGCTGCAGCACAGAAGGGCTGTGAGGCAGCGTGGCAGCGGTTCTCCGCTGGCTGTTTAAGGGAGCCAACCTCACAGAACTGAAGACAATTAAGGAAGCAACACTGTAAATAATAAAGTTGCTTTAATGCATTTAAAATCCAGGTAAAAATTTCCAACTCCCCAGAGGTGTTAGAGAGGCCGTGCAACTAAACACCAGCCGTAAATGCATCTCCTAAGACATTTGATATTTGAGATTACAATCTGTGTTTGGATTTTGCTGTTGATCATTATCTTGTTTTCCTTCCCATTATTTAATAATATATGAGGAGATGGTATCAGTTACAGAAAGAGTGGTTAGAGTAAATGCATGGATGCTTATTTTTCAGTGTTTTACTGCAGGCCTGCTGTGTGCTCTTTGGATACTTTCTTCTTAATTCTATTTCTGCATACTCTTTTTTTTTTTATGGGCTAATTTTTTAAAAAACATAATTTCATGCTTGCAGTCTGTTGGGAAGGTCAGTTAACATTAAGCCAACAAAAATTTGTTATTAACAAGTAAAAGGTAGCTGGAAGTATAGACAAAGCTATAAAAGCATTGTTGCACAGTGTAGTTTGCTTGAATTTGCTCTGTATTGACTGTGCCTATCTGAAAGGCAAGGATACTCCTAAATTATCAAAGGCAAAGTCTGGAAACATATATTATTTCTTTCTATGTTATAGTAATTCCTATGACGATGAGTATCTTGACTTGTGTTCTTGTTAGTACACTGTGTCAAAAACCTTCTTAACTCAGTAATGTTAAACCATTAGAGAGTAATATGCAGAAATACTTGGCTTTTTCCACAACTTTGTATTTCTAGACGGGTGCCTTCTGGAAAACACAGGAGCATAGTCCCATGTCCCTGGAAGCTGCCATCTGTGTGTTGGTGCGTGCCTGCCTGTGTAGGGCTGGTGACATTCAGGTGGCTGCTCTTCACAGTGGACCACAAAGAATAATTTCTCTGAACTTACTGTTTTATTGAAGAGAATGAGGGTACTGGGTTTCTGGTGGTGTCCCAGGCTGTTAATATTCACTCAGTATTGTCTGCTCGGCCTCTATTGTCGGGAGGCACCTGCGCACAGGATTGACAGCCAAAGGGAAGAGAAGGATAAAAGCACCTGGCTTTATGCTGCTCTCTTTAGGGAGAATTTGCCTGAAAAAGCAGTTTTCTTCCTGCATCTGCAACACAGAAGCAGCCCCTTTTGAGTAGAGAGGGAAGGGGGCTCTGGATGGCTTCTTTCCCTGTACCGCAGAGAAAAGGATGTCTCTGCCCTATGGATCTTAGGCCATGGCCCCTTCCCTCCTGGGCCAGGGGCCATCTCAGCCACCTCACTGTTCTTCAGGCAGCACTGCTAGCCCACTGGGCCTCATGGTGCTGGGGCCAAGATGAGTTACTCTTCTTGATTAATATCTTTGTTATAATGTGTTAAATCATAAAAAGAGAAAATGTGCTTGTGCTGAAAGAGAAAAGAATCTACCGTGTCTGGGAAAGTTTAGATTTATGGGGTATTACTTGTCTGCTGGTGTTACATCTCTTGCTCTCCTGGTTCCGCTGTCAGCCTACCACTGGGATTATTGAAGTACCAGCAGGATTTGGTTTGTACATCCACAGTCAGGGCGAGCTCTTATGCTCTTCCCTTTTTTTTCTTGATGTTTAAGTGCAATATCATTTTGGTCTCTGACTTATGGATTGCAGAGTCTTTGCAAAGAAATGAAATGGTGTTTAGAGAATGCAGTTTAGAGAATTTGGCCTTGGTTTGTCAGTAGGAGTGAACTTGCCAACCATCGTGTGTGTGGTTGGGCTTTGGATGGGCTTAAAAAATAATCCTAACCCATCTTTGATAGGCAAAGTGTACATTGCCATCAGAAACACTTTCATTTCCCCAGGTGGTCTACGTTCTGCCATGAAGGAAAAACGTAATATTAAGCAGAAAGTCTATCTTTGCCGAAACTGCTGTGGTATATTATAATATATCTTATATAAATATTGCTTATGGAGCAGTGCAGAATGTTTCCGGTGTTGTCAAGAGAAAAAAAAAATAAGTAAAATGTAAAGATTAGCAGGTTGGTAATATTAATGCACGTAACAATTTCTCCATACAGATAATGGGCTTCTTAGCAATGAATATATTAACAAAACAACAGAACAAGTTCACTGTAAACTCTTGCTGACAGCTTGTGAAGAATAGTGTTTGTAACATCTTCAATTAAAATACGTTTGGCTAATTCTTGAAGACAGGTTTTTTTAATGATCTAGGTTAGGAAGGGCATGACATTGTTTTTAGGATTACAAGGGCCATTGGGAATGTTAATTAAATTCTGGAGGAAAGCCTTTTAAGGGTTGAATCCTGCAGCAAGAGGGCTTGGATCTTTTATCGTTGACTCGCAATACATAAAAAAGGGGCTTTATAATGGTTCCTGCCAGTCTGATTAGGAGTTTGTCAAATGCTTCTTTTTTAAATGTCGATTTTCAAGGTTGTTATATATGTACTCTTAAGTTGCTTTGGAGTCTAACTTGAAAGGACAAGTACCGTGCCCCTCAATTGACTTATCTTTCCTCAATGTGTAAAAGTAATCCTTCTTCATCAAAGCCCTGTATGACTCCTTCCAATGACTGAATCCTTGTCTACTACTATCCAAAGTCAGGTACTTTGGATGAAAGCCATGTTTGGTTGCCTTCTGTTTGGAAAAAGTGGCTGTGAAATTATCCCTGTGCTTCATGTTTTTCTGGATGGTTATTGCACGTGAGCCTTGTAAAATGGATCATTCTAACAGTCCTCTGCTTTGAATGGTGGTCATCATCAGGAGTGCATCCCCACCAGATGGTTTTGGTGGCAACAGTGGTTGAATCTCCAGCAGTAGCAGTTGGGAAATCTTCAGCCACGCACTGGTGTGTGCCGGTTTGGGGTAATATATACGCACTAAGTAGAATGCACATCAGAGTGGTTTTGTCTGAAGTTATTTTCCTGAACGCCGTAATTTCTGAAGAGCTTGTGTCAGGCAGTTGTTAAAGCACACATTTAAATGATTTAAGTTCAATATCGGAATGTTCATGTCTTTCAGAAATTAACTGAATAGTGAAGGGGAGCTTCTTCCCACTTGAGCAGCGTTGCATTTGCTATTCTAGGCATTTCCTCACCGGAAGCCTTGTTAAAGCTGTACCAGTGCTCAAAATGTGACGCAGGTAGCAGAACGTACAAGAAATAACAGAAGGCCTTCTGTAGGCATGGTAGCAGTAAAATGAAGGCTAAAGGAATCCTCGGATTTCTTTTTTTCCACTGAGGTACATCGCCCTTTGAAAATGCAGCATTTGGAAAGGGCGAGTGATGAGCTCTTGCTGTCTCACGGGGCTGCTTTCACATTTCCTGGAGCTGGAGAGTCTTGTCTTAAAACTTCCTTCTTTCGACGTGAAAAGCCTTTTCATGGTCTTTAGGGAAGCGTGCTGTAAGGAGAAGTTCAGGCAGATTCATCTTAACTTTGTGAACTCGGTGTCATCTCTCAGATGTGCTTTTGTTGGTCCTTTTTGGGTGAGGAGGGTTGCGTGTGTACGGTCCTATGGGTGATACGGAGGGGGTAAGAGACCAGTGGGGCTTCGCAACGGACAGGCGAAAAGCGCTTCATCAGGGACTGTTTTCAAATCAGTTGTGTGTGATGAGTTTTATCTCAGCAGAAACAATTTCAGAACTGTTGGTTAATAGTGAGAATTGGAGGAGAGATGAGGTACAAGGAGGACTAGCAATACCCAAAATACTTTAAATGGGAGGAGAGAGGGAGTTGGGGATGAATAAAAGTGGGCAGCTTGGCTTCAGTTCCTGCAAAAATTGAGGAGTGAGTGAACAAACATGTTTTTTTCTAACTTCTTCCAAAAGTAATATGGGCAGGAGAGTTAATTGGTATGGAATTGTCAAGGAAACATTTTCAGACCATTCTAATGTACTTATTTTAAAAAGTTTCATAGGAAAAAACCCAAACAGCTTCCCTTATTCTTTTCTCCAGAGCTACCACCCTGTTACCCTACTGTAAGGAAGTAGGGAAATGAGGTCTTAACTGACATAGGGTGGCTATGAAAAGGGATGGATAAATGTTGAGAGAAGAAATAAAGATGATGGTATTGAAGGCTTATTTGTGTGGGATTTTACACTTGTGTATTCTGAGTAATCTTCTACTAGATGTCTTTCACTCACAGCCCGGATAATAGAATATGCTAATTTGTTAAATTTTCACATGACTGGAAGCTGGAAGAGGAGCAACAAGATTAGAGTTCAAAATTGGTACACTTTTTTTTGGAAGGAGGAAGAACTTGGAGGAGCCAAGTGAAAGTTAATCCAGTTAGGCAGGAATAATCAGCTAGTCAAATGTTAAATGAAAAAGAACCAGCTTCCCGGCGGTTTCTGAGAAAAGAATCTGGGGATTACGGTGATGAAGGGATTGCAGATGGATGTAGTCAGTGGTGTTATGCTTCTGTGCTAAAACCTGATGCCTCTGTGCTGGGAGGGATGAAGAAGAGAGTTGTAGAGCCTCCAAAATAGGTGAAATGACACTGGACCCACACCTGACACTGATCTTGTCTTCGCTGGGGCTCTCCATCGTGTTTTGGGTACAGCACTTCAGGAGGAATGTGGGCTGCTTGGAGAGGATTCAGAGTTATCAGAGCCCTACTGTCTAGGGCTGAACTAGAAATGCTAAGTTGAAGTGAAAGACTGGAGAAGGATTTAAGTCCTGAAATATGCAGAAGGCTGTTGGGAAAGATGAACAGCCTCTTCTCCATGCCCACCTGGCGAAAGGGAACTTGTGGAAATCACAGCAGTTCTAGCACTAATCCTGGAGGGTGAAACACTGGAGCTGAGCCTGGAGGAGCTGCTGGGTCCCTGACACTGGTCATCAAGAGCAGATCTGGGGAAAAAAAGTCATAATCTCTTGGGGATGAGCAAGATTTAACCATTCGTGTTTCTGAGCAGGGAGATAGACTCATCTTGATTTTATTTAAGTTTCTTGGGCTGATATTAACACAAATCAAGCCACTGATATTTATACACACCTATGTATGTGCACCCCCCCAGAGAGAAGTCTCTGGAAAGGAGGAGGACACCCTCCATAAAATACACCAGTTCAGTCTTTATTAATGTGCTGTCATTTAACCGAATAATCAATAGGTTGATGGAGTGGGAGAAAAGGCTTGTTGATAGAAATAGAGGTTTATTAAAGTCTTGTATATGTGTAGAAGGTCTTTCCATGCTGAATCAAGGTTTAAATGAGGTATGAACCCAGTTGACTGGAGCGTGGATGCAGCACCAGCACATCTCCAGAGTGCCCCCAACTCGAAATTGCATAAAACTCTGAGACTGTGGGCTAGAACACTCTCAACTCTAATTTAGCTTTAAGATGGGACATAGTTATTTACCAACCCTTTTATTATTCTTTTTATCCCCTGCTTTCCATGCAGGAGCGTGGGTTGAAGTAGGCTGTGCAGTGTTTTCACAGGGCTCTTGGCAAGAGCTTTCTTTTCGTGTTACCTCTGAAACATGGCTGAGAATCTGCTTCCCCTTCCTTTTGAAAGTCCCTAATCCCTTCTGTGCTGCTGTTTCTTCTTGGCAGGCTCTCTCTTGACATCCCCTGCTCTATACTCCATGATGGTGTTTCCTTGGGCACCTTGTTGCTTCCAGGATAAGAACAATCTTATCCCATCAATGAACTTGGTCTGCTCCGACCTACACCAAAGCCAGACAAGGCAAACAAGAAGCCGACCTCCCCTTTTGAAGGGCTTCCTGGGTTTTATTTGAAAAGGCAGAGAAAAACTAAACTCAAGAGTGTTTTTCTTTATTCTGGTAGGAGTCTGCATCTATATTGGAAAGACTTACAGAAGCTTGTGAGCTGGGAGGCAAGAAAGCTTGATTGCTTGAGTAGACTGCTTTCTCTTGGAAAATACAGGGACAATAAAGCTGAGTCTTTAATATTAAAAAAAAAAAAATATTTAGCTTTCTGGAGTAATGGAAGAGCTGATAAACAGATGAAAATATCTTCATGCTGCTCATGACTCTTGTTTCTTGTCTGGTATACTAGAGCTGAAACTCCGTACTTGAACACGGGGAATGAAGTACACCCGTCCGGAGGTGTGATTATACACACTGAAGTAACATAAGCAGCACCTAGAAATTTTGTATTTGTAATTTGTTCTAGGTGTTTTTGTGTTTTCTTTTTTTAATGTAGGGTTTTGTCCCTTTTCTTTTTATCCTCAGGAAAGACAATCTCAAGGGTTTGGATACCAACATAACGGTCTCCAGTCTTGTCAGAGGCTGTTACTGTCACTAGGGAAACTTCGGTCTTCTGTACCTTTTTTCTGATTTCATCTTTGACTTTTTGAAGGTAGAAGGACACTGGAATGCTATAACCTACAAAAGCATAACTTATCTGTTGTTTCTTTCACACCGCTCCCTCCTCCCGCCTTATCTTCAAGTTCCTGTGAATCCTGAGCAGCAAAGACAATAAGCTTTGTGCAGGAAGGCTGGGGTCCCTCTCTGGGGGGATGCTGAAGGGGCTCTTTGGAGACGGCAGGCTCTGTGCAATTCAGTGATAGAAGGAAGCATATCAATTTGTTGATTAAGGCTGTTTTTGAAGGTAAATCTGATTTAAAAAAATACAAAACACAAAACCAACAAGTGATTGAAGAAGCTAAAATGCTTATAGCACAGGCTTTACGAGTAAAGGTCTCCTTCATATTTGTATTTTTTCTAAAAGCACAGGCTTCATCATTATTCTGAGACTTAACAAATGTGGTTATTAAATGCATATTCCTTTTCAAGGTGGTCTTAACATACTTCAGCATTTCATTATCGACCTTACTGGGAAAGATTAAATAGTTTTGAGATGAGTGTTTTTATGACCTTTGCTGAAGGGTTTAGTGTGTGCCGTAGAAGCTCCATTTAGTATTTGTGAATGCATTTTAACCCTTTGGTAATAACACCTTGCACAAGTGCCATGGATTGTCCTCGTGTTCTTAGAAGTGCCTAAAAGGAAAACCACATTCTTGCTGTGTCAGGTGTTGCTCCCGGTTGGATGTTACTCCAGGTGGAGTGAACTGGTTCCTGGGTAGGTTCACCACATCCATGTCAAATTAAATTCCTGTAGAATCTGCCTGTGCAGAGCAGCTCTGTCCCCACTGCTTCGTTGTGTGCTCTGAACATTCCTCTTAAAGACTCTGGGTAACTGGGAGACAGCACCTGCTCCCCCAAGTTCCAGACATCCCTCTCTCCTTTAAGGACTATAGACAGGCTTTAAAGACCACCTGCTTTTGCCATGTTTGCTCCAGAGCATGTGCTCACACACAGCTTGGGGACAGAAACCACTTGAACGGGGAGAATCTCCTTTCTGGTCTCTAACCAGCCTGTGACTTCAAAAAGTTATTGTGACAATTTTTAGGCAAGAGGAGTCAGAGTCTGACACTTCATGCTGAGTGTGTGTTGGTAGACACAGTGCTTGTAAAATATGCTTTATACAGCAGAGCTGGCATTTAGCATCTATGGAAAATAGTTATTTTCTAGGCCTTGCAAAAAGATCTGGTAAGTTTGGCTGTGCTGTTTGGTTTCAGCTGGTGTTTTTAAATGTTCCCTCTCGCAGCTTGCTTTGTATGAAGACAGGAGGAGTTGGGGCAGCCCTGGGTTGAAGGGACTCGCTTCGAAAGCACTATGAACCTTTTAGTCTGTGCGCTCGAGCTTTGGGTTTGCTGGTAGGCAGTGAGTAGTGTTTCAGTTTCTATTGCCGTGGTGTTTTGTACACACATCCCACTCCAAGTCCCCAAGTGGAGGAGCAGTGGAGCTGGTTAGAGCGTAGGTGGGGGAGCCTTGATGTTACTTCGAAGGTTGGTTTTAAAAACAAAGACCTCTTTTCTCTCAACCCAACGTTAGGCTGATTTTGGAAAACTTCTTCCTGAAAGACTTTCTTCCTTCTGTTCTCTATGGATGGTTAAGTCAAAGTGATACTAAGACACAATCTTTCTGCTTGACCAAATACACCAGAAATACAGTAATTAAAATTCTCTTCTTAATGGAGAGTAGAGGTTAATTATAGAAGTCTTCTGGGAATACTTAAAATGGAAAAGTAATCATGTTTATCCTGAACTAGAATGGAAGTTTAAAAAAAAAAACTTATGGCACTTGCATGATATGTTAAGCTCAGAATTGGAGACTTTTTCTCTTGAGGACTGAATTATTTTTGTTTCTTAATATTTGTTATACAAAACAAGTTACCGCACTGCTGTGGTATGGCAGCCATAGCACGAACGGCCAAGAAAACAGTCCTAGGAGCATATATCATTAGTTATAAGTGTACTCGAGCACATATATTAGTTCACACAAGTTTTGATGGTGCAGACGTCTGTCTACAAGGGGTTACTCAGGGCTATTAACCATATTGATTCCCATATGAGCAGATGAATATGTTACAGGGTGAAAACCTCTTTGGATGTAAGAGTCCGTTAGTGTCAATAGTCAAAGCAGAAAACGCTGTCATATGGACCAAGCTATTTCTAATCTGTGCAGGGAGACGGCATTGCGCGTAGCCATGGTTCTTGTGCACATCATGGTGTTCTGAAACGAAGAGGCATTTCATGTTTAAGAACTGTAGAAGGCTAACCCGAAACATTGTGTGATGTGCTTTGTGTTTTCCAGGATCCCTTGTGAGAACCTTCACTCCTTTTTACTTTCTGGTGGAGCCAATGGACGTCCTGTCAGTTCGCGGCGCTTCTGTCATCATGAACTGTTCAGCTTATTGTGAAACTTCTCCAAAAATTGAATGGAAAAAAGATGGGACTTTTCTAAACTTGGTGTCCGATGACCGGCGCCAGTTGCTACCGGATGGATCTTTATTAATAAACAGCGTGGTGCATTCCAAGCATAATAAACCCGATGAAGGATATTATCAGTGCGTGGCCACTGTGGAAAGCCTGGGGACCATTGTCAGCAGAACAGCGAGGCTCACGGTAGCAGGTGAGTCTCTTTCTGTTAACTAAGAGTGTGAGAATGTAGCTACTCTGCCCCTGCAAAAAGGGGAAGGCACTTTCCAAGAGAGGAGAAGAGAGTTTCATCAGTTACTGGGGAAACTGGGGCTGTATCTCTCATTTTACTATCCAAAGGGTGTCGTATATTCTATTTCTCTAAGCCGCTTAATGTGCGGTTATTTCTCAGGAAATGCTGAAGATCAGGGAAACTGAAATGGATGGATTAAAAGAAAAAGTGTCAGGTACATGTAATCACAATGAAGATTTTCCACAGCTTAAGAGGGGATAGAGGGGAAAAGAGCAAGGTTCTACTTCCCTTATGCATAAATACCCTTAAAAATAACTTTCTCCGCTTGCTTTTATCTTGAGATTTATCTGCCCTCTGTCATGAAATATTTGGGAAGCTCCTAAATGTGTACAATCCCTAAAGAACTGGAAGAGTGGTGGAGAAAGCAGGAGCACTGGGGTTTGTATTTCTGTTTCCTGAGTATTCTTGAGGTGTGAACAAGGAAGTTTGAAAAACAACAAAGCAACAAAAGGCTTAAAACTTGCTTGAGAGGCATCAAGAAGCCCAAGTCATAACCTCACTTTGGGTGTTTTGAGTAACCTTTTAGACATGATTTGGTAATAGCTTTTATTTAGGGGGTAGAAAGCAGGAAGTAGGTGAAGATTGAGGTAAAAATAAAGAAAGGAAAGAATAAAGAAGGGAAAGGCATCTGTTTTCAGAATGTCATTGGCTTCCATCTCAGGGATCAGGGGTGCCAGGCTGTAAGTGTTTTGTGAACAGTGTAGCTGGAAGAGACTTATTATTACTTTGTAAGAGTGAGACTTCAAAACCCAACAAAAAAAGGTGAACTTGGGCGATGTAACTAGGAAAGAAGCCTGTGAAGCAGTTTTCTTTTGTTTCTCTAATGATGTTTGCCAGCTTTTTTCAAACAGGTTTTTTTTTTCCTTTGCTTAATAAATGTCTCGGGGTAATGAATTCTTCCCGACTACTGCTACAGCATCTCCCAGAGCTGCCTCTTACTGTCATTTATATTCCGATGTTGTTTCCATTAAGTTAGCTTGTAGCATTGTTGTGAAACATCAAATGTCAGAAATAAAAAAATAAAATATGGGGTTTTATACCTTAAAGGAGTGACTTTCAGAGTCTGAGTGAGAAATACATTTCTGAATTTCTTGGCAATGAGGACAATAAAAGCAGTTCTCACACACTTATGTCAGGCAATTACCACCTTCTTACATTGCTGCTGTCGTGATTAATTCTGCTGTTTTCCACATGAGATCATCCAGTCTCTTGCTTCTGTTATCGTTCTGGTCTATACGATCATTAAGTAAGGTTAATGGGGTTAAAAATGAAGGTAATCCAAAATGTCTTCAAAATTTCCAGTTCATTTTTCCTGTATCACTGCAGAAGGTACTATTTTAATGGATAGTTTTTTAAACTGATGGAATGTTAAAAAGCCTTTTACTATTTAAAAAAAAAAAGCCCAACACAACCCTGGTGAGTTTTGTTTTCAAAAAATCTTTGCTAGAAAATGGAACAAATGTAGTCTAACCCAAGTGGAAAGGAATGTTTACAACACAGTTGCCCCTTTATCTCTTGTTGATTATTGATCAATTCCGCGCAATAAAAATTGTGGGGTTTTTTGTTCAGAACTAAAGGAAACGGTCTTGATGCATGTTCTTCATTGCCTTGTGCCCCGCTGTTAGGTTAGAAACGGGCCCGTGAGCATCCTCTGGCTGCAGTGTGTATAAGCTGTTCTGCTGCTCCAAAAGATTTGCCAGAGGGAGGTGTGTGAAAGCTGTTTATTAACTCAGTCAAGCGCCAGGAGCTGTGCAAGACTACGCGGAGTTTAATCCTTCAGTTGGGAGGATGAGTGGCTTTGGTTGCTGAAGGCTTTGGAATAAGAGTTGAAATATTTAAATTTGGGTTTAACTGTATTGCTTTCCCTGACCTCATTTGAATGCCTCAGTTTTATCAGTGATTTTTTTAATACTTCCCCCCCTTTCCTTTTAATTGGGAGCTTTCAGGCTGCGCTAAGCGTGGGGATAGTTAGCGTAGCAAGGTCTCTCCTCAGCTTCCAGATAACAGCGGGAGGCAGCTAATTCCCGTCTTAATTGAGCAGTGGTATGTTGAGTTCATACAGTGGGTGTGAATGTTGGACTGTGATGCACCTGATTTCTTTAAAAGAGAATATTCTGAAGCACAGCTTGCAGGTTTTAACTGCTTCTTGCTCATTAAATAACTTCATTGCCTGAAAAAGACAAATTCTGGTGAGCAATGTAGGCCAGGGCAAAGGAAATCCAGTAAAACATGCCATGTTAATCCTATATATGAATGGATTATATATATGAAGGGTCTGAGTTTTTAGCTGTAGAACTGCAGTGTTCTCCCTGACAGCTGACACTGAGCAGTCTACCTGCATTGAGTCCTCTGTTGAGGTCTAACGGGCTGATAAATTCTGATAAATTTCTCAAATTATTTAAAAGGCTTTTTATATATTAGTTTGACGGATCTAAAATTTTTGAACATCAGCAACTGCAGCTCTCTTGGTGCTGTGGGACGACAGATATTGATGACACAAGGTGCTGCAAGGTGACAGAGGGGCTTAGTCAACCGTTGGATGAAAAAATCAGCCCAAAACACACAGTACTCTCAGTACCTGGGCCCAGACCAGACTCTGCAGACAGTGACTGAATGCTTTTCGTTAGGGACCTACTTTCTTGCCTTCTTGCTCCAATTTATGGTTTTGACACAGTGCTACGAAGGTGTCGTGGCAGGGGAAGATTGATGATGGGCTGGATGGGCATGTTTGCAGCGTGTTTGACAATGTGCTTTCAAAGAACCTTTTCCATACGCGATAATAGGTGAGAAGCCCTTACTCCACAGGGGTGTTTTGGCGCGAGAATCAAAGTTTCTATGGCAATGGAGACTCCTATGGAAATCTTCTCCCTCTTTAGTTTCTCGTGTGATTTTAAAAAACAAGTCAGAAGTTATGGTAAAGTATTACATTATGCAGAATACTTCAAATCAGCATGATTAGTCTGTAACTTGAAATTGTCTGTTACTGCACCTTGATAGCAAGTGGTTTATTGTTCCACCAGACCTCTAGCAGTAAATCTTTGATTTTCAGAAATTGCAAACAGCAAGACATACGTTAGTTTTCTTTAATGATCAGTAGTTTCAGGATACACTTATCTCTTTTTCCTGTTAAACGTGTGCTTCCCCATTTTGGTTCCTTCTAGCAAATGAAGCTTGAGATTGTAGTTTCTGGTGTTTCTTTCCTTCTTTGCTTTCTCTCGCTGTGCACACTTAACCTTGTTATTGTGCTTTGAACTGGATTTGGGGAAATAACTCATTTATTTTAAAAAATGGTTTTGCTTGCTTTCTTTGAAACCTGAATATGAGTGCACAAACACAAGGGAGGTGGAAGGGAGATAGTGTGATGGTCATATAGTCTGTAAAATTTGTAATTTCTTGCCATTATTATGACGGATTTGAACTAGGGAGAGTCAAAGGAACTGCCTACTTTATGTAAAGCCACAACCCTTTTTAATCTGTGCTTTACTACAGTATGTTTTTTT
>JAOXNH010000067.1:20527287-20539428 GCA_028566575.1 Bartramia longicauda | reverse complement strand
TATGTGGGCTTGGCATCTCAGATACGCCTCTAATTAGAAATGAAATTAGTAACATCGACCCTTGTAAATATACTTACCTAGCTATGTTCTCTGCAAAATTGGAAGCTTTTTTTTTATTATTATTATGTTTTATTTTTTAAATTAGAGCTGGGGGGGGGGGAGCGTACCTGAAATAGTAGAGATAGTAAAATGTATTTCAAAACAAATCCATGAAGTGAACAGTAAGAAATCATCAGGAGCAGATGGTGTTCACTCCAAATTTCTCAAAAAGTTTAAGTGTGAAATCCTGAGTTCCCAAGTGTGGTGTGTAACCTATCACTTCAATTGGCTAATCAGACTGAAAACAAGTCAGACTAAAGATATTTGGTCAATGTGACATCAGGTTTTTGAAAAGTCTTTTGGGGGAAATCTGGGAGACTGGGTAAGTGAATCTGACACCTGGCCCACTTAAATTGACAAAAATGATAATAAAATGTAGTGGTGTTAGACATTTGGGAAATACGTATGGAATCTGTTAGTGTATGTTTTGTGGGGAAAAAGCCAGACTTTACTATTGAGAACCTTCTGAAGGATGTTGCGGGCTCCTTGGTTCCCAGAACACCTCTAACAGTCCTGCTTGCCCAGAGCCTCAAACGGTGGTGCCATGGGGTCAGAGGGAAGGACCCCACATGGATAAAAGAGAATAAATCCATCGTTTAACAGGTACGGACAAAGCGGAGCCGAGTCTACGCTCTTCAGGGTTTCTGTAAGTGACGTGGAGGAGGGGACTGTGAGGTGACAAGCTTTGCTGTTGCTTGCCCTGAGAATGAATTCCAGGCTGCGAAGAGCCTCAGAAACACCGTGTTGTGTAAGAAACAATTAAGCAATTAAACGGCAGGTGAAGTTCAATGGGCTATAAAGCCGTATACGCGGTTAAACAGTTCTATGAATTTATACAGCAGTGATCTCTGGACTGCTGGGGTTTGCACGGGTATAAAATATGGCAGTTGTGAAATGTAAGTCTTTGGAAAATGCAGGAGCCTAAACAACAAATTAAATGTTAGGAATCACTAGGAAAGGATCGTGATGGCACTTTATATCAAACGCGGTGAGCAGTTGTTGTTCCCTCCCCCTCTTAGATGTAGTGAAGTCCAAGAAGGTGTAGAGAACGTCACAAGGATGGTCAAAGTTATGTGGAATGTTGAAAACTGCTCTTTTCTGTAAAATCCTGAGTGCCGTGGGGAAAGGAAATAGGACATGAACGCTTGTTTCTCTTCAGTTGCAAGAACCAGGAGCCATTGGGTGGTTGATGGACTCAAAGACATGCTAAAAATGGTAAATTTTCTCAGGGAGCATTGCGTGGAACTTCTTGCTGTGAGCTTTAGGGCTGTCAAAGGCTTACCTGGATCTAGAAAGTGGTGAGAACGGGTTTTTAACGGCAAAATAGTAAACATAAATGTATCTCCTCTTTCTCAGGAAAGCCCTTGTCCAGGGATGGCTGGGGGAATATATGGAGATGTCTTGCCTCTATGCTTTTCTTCTTTCCCTGATACCTGCATCTGGCTGCCGCGTGGCACTGTACAACCTGCCCTGTGGTTTTACCTTCCTGGATGTGTCCTGCTGACAAGCAACCTTTGTTCCCAGTTATCAGGATAGGGTTACTGGGAAAGCGCTGCGGAGCAGGCGCTCCATCTTCTGTCAGCAGGTTCTGGTTAGATAAGGTGTTTTCTCTAAACACCTCTCGCTGCTGTTAAACAGCTCGGCTGTGATAATGGACATTATTTATACTTACCTTTGGATAGATAGGATTGAGGGAAGTGTGGATGATGTGGCAATCTTGCCAAAGGTTTAAGGTTTAGTGTACTCAGCTGGGCTGCGACTGCTGGGGCGCCCCCCCAGTGAAAGATGTCAAGAGAAATACTGGTAGCATGTAGGATGCTGAGAGAACTCACCTGGAAAACTTCCCAGACAAGTCCATGGGTGGGTGCGTGTACGTAACCCCCAGCTGTCCACAGTCCCTGTCCATGTGCCAAGCTCATGGCTTGAAGAATTTTTGCTGAATATCTAGATTCCTGCACGTTCAGGAGTTCATAACAGTTGCTTTAAAAGACAGCTTTTTGATTTTACTAAAGCTCGCACTCCCATTTTCATACCCAAGTGGAGAGTGAGCAGTTACTTGTTTAGAGTTCTATCTTTTTTTTAGAATAAGGCAAGAATCTAGTTGTTACTCCAATATACTTCTTCCTGTGCAAGAATAATATATATATGATTTTTCTCTCTGTTGCAGTATTTCTGTATAAGCTCTCTTACCTATTTGAGGTGTCGGATCGCATGGCTGCTTCATCTCGCCTCTGCTCAAATAACTGAGTCCAGGATTTCCATTTTTCTTTTGGAGCCAATTTTCTGAGTCATTGATCATTTTCAGTGCTTTCTTGTAAATCAGAGTTCATGTTTTCCTTGCAACGCGGTGCTCAAATAACACGGTCAGCAGAGGCATTAGTGCGTGATGGATGGCAGAGGAGTCTCAGGAGCCGCTGCTTATCCCTCCTGGCGCGATCACTTCTTTTCACACCAGGATGACACTGGGAGTCAGGATTAGTTCATGGTCGTATTTGTGATCTCTGATAAAGTCTTTTTTCCTCAGACCTTGTTCTGCAAAGTTTATTGCTATTACTTCCTATTCCGTAAAGGTACAGGTAATTATTTCTCCCTGAAAAAGCAATGCACCCTTATTGAATTACATCTTGACATTTTTATTCTACATTTCTAATTGATCGATATAATTTTACTTTGTTATTATTTTGTACTATTTGTCCTTATCTGGCTTCTTGGTAGTTGTAACATCATTGAGTACTGTGAGGTTTTTAGTTTCTATTTCTGAAATGTTTATTTAGAGTAAGAATACAATAACATAATATATATAATGTAAAATATTTGTGTTCAAACACAATTTGGTCACAATTTGAACAGAAAATTAGTCCTTTTTCTCTGCTTCACCTGTTAAAGAAATGGGGAAGAATGAATACTGGTCAGGATGGTATCAAGCTATAGGTATTGTAGCTTTAATTGTCTAAAATGTAAAAAAAACCCTTGGTTGTTTCCTTGTTAAAAGCAGGCACAGGGAGTCACTCTCTTCCTAGGCAAAGAAATAATATTGTGTCAGCTCCCACAGAAACTTCCCCCTTCTCACTGCACTTGCTCTTCATAAACTGGAACTTTGAGTTTGGCACAATAAAAAATGCTGTGCATGTACTAGTTTACATTTTTATAACCTTTTTGTGTCTCAGTACACTGTATTTTTTTGTATTCATTTGACAGTTTTCTATTCTGTGGACATTTCTCTAGAAAGATTCCTTTTTGTCAGCTTTTGTTTGCTATGCAGATTTTCCAGCGGCATATTAAGTGGGCTTTAAGGATGTAGCATCCCTGCTCAGTGGTTGGGAAGACTTTTGACTTGCTTATGACATTGGTTTGGCTTTTAAATCTCTCTTTTTTCAGAGTGATTATCCATACACCTTTGACTTTTAAGGAAGAACATTATAATTCCCCATTAAAGTGTAGTATCCTTTTTTTTTTCAGGATACACTTGAAGCAAACCAACTGGTTTGTACAACTACAGCATAGAGTGGAAAGATAATCACAAATTCTGCTGTCAAACATCGGTCTGTGCATTTTATCTGTGCTTTGGTGGGAGTGGCAGGAGGTGAAGGATGTCATGCTGGTTTGGAGCAGAATCAGAATTTTGGAAAAACATGTATTTAGAAGGCCAGTAGGCTTTGCTAACTGGTTTGTAATTACGCTTTGATACCATGAAGCAGAAAACATTTTCATAGACTTAGGTGAATATAAAACATAACTGAGACGTTTGAGAACTGTTGCTCTCGCCTTAATGGTTTAATGTTCTAATTTATTGTTTGCCCTGGGATACTTACGCACTTTGCCTTTGGTTTAACACGGAGGGGCTGCTCTGTGGGTGCTCCCAAGCACTATGATAACACAAATAATGTAAAACATTTCCATGGCTCTGCCCTCGGTGTGGTGCCAGCTGGCTGCCGGGGCTGAGCTGGGTTCAGTTGGCTGGGCAAGGAAATTGCTATTAGCTTCAATAAAATTGGCTCTGAATGTGACCCTGTCTTCTCTGGGTCAGCACCGAAAAGCAAACTTCTCCCCAGCGCTGAAGCGGTGCCCTGTGGTCTGATCTGGAGGTGGAACTGACTGCTGAAACACACTGCAGTCTGGCAAGTTTACAAGAACATCCCGAGATTTTAATAATCCTATCAAACACCTTATTAAAATAGAAGGGTTTGTCACTTGACAGGTGGATTTGAAGGTGGTCTTAGGTATTGCAGTGACCCCAGTGAATATGTTAATGCTGGTTCAAGGTGGGATTGAACAGATTAACAGTGTGATCTTCCTCGTGCAGTTACAGCCTTCTTAGAAATGAACTTTCAATTGGTAAAATTAGGTTTGACTTTACAATGATTCTAATAGGATTTGTAATGTGCCCTAATGGGATATCTTGTTCTCCCTGGAGGAGAAAATTAAATTCCTCTGGGCTTGCCATTTTAGGCGGATGAGTTTTATGCCCATTTTAAATACTATTGGTAATCCTGGTGGTTAGTTGGAATACAAGGTTGGGATTCTACCCAGAGCATATGTCAAAAATGTGGTTATAACCTGGAAGCCATTTGGCAAAGAATGTTTAAAACATGGTTAATCAGAGATACACTCTGAAAAATTATCCAGTCTACTTAGTTTTTATGTGTGCTATTTGGAGTATGCAAGAACTTTTGGATTTAGAAGATGTTTTTGTATTTGGATGGTCAGCATTGATGGATACAGAAATATTTGTCAGGGACAAAGGTATAGAAGGAAGAGGGTAAAGAGATGTTGACAAGAACTAAGATTTAATTGTGTGGTTTTGGAAAACACACTCCTGATTTTTGGGGATTTGAGGGCATTTGTAGGTGGCCGAGGAAGCAGAAATGGCAACTTCAGCCTTGTCCTTGATAATCTCTGTTTGTTGCATTTCAGTCCTTTGGCTGCCTGAGGCCGTTGAAGAAGTTCCAGCGCTGGGTCGGTGGGAAGGGAAACAGCCCTGCAGCAGGGTTAATGGATGGTCTTTGCTCGTGCTATAGAAACCAGCAGGTGACACCTGCAGCTGCATCATATTTAATCAGGAAATGTAATCCTGGTGTGAGTTGTCTTGTCGGTTTGGGATGCTGTGATGGCAAGCGAGATATTGGGGTTTGCTTTGAGTTGCTCATTGCTGGGCCAGCAATCACAGGCAGCAGCAGTTCTCCTGGCTTCGAGATGATGTTTTTCACCACTCCAGGCTTTCCAGAAACCTCTTCAGACTGGTCAAAGCCTCCTTTGGGTAGCGGTGCTAGTGAGTTTTAACTTGCTGTCAGGGAGGACCACAAAGTGGGTGTTGTGAACCAGCACATTATATGTACAGGATTATTATATCGTCCAATAGCTCGTGGGGGGCTTGGAGTTATTTAACAGAGGAGTTGTGTTTGGGGGAGTTTAACGAATTGATGGCAGCAAGAGTGAGAGTCATCTACAGGGAGGGAAGGAGGAAGGTGATAGAGGACGTGGGGAGACAGCAGAACGCTAGTGGAGATGCTATCGGTCGGTCAGGTGTATGCTGGTTTTCGTCTGACACCGTGCTTGGACCAACAGCTCTATTTATTAATGCATTTTAAAAAGACAGTAAGTCTTTGAAAAGTATGGTTTGCAATCTGTGTTTCTGTCGAGACTCTTCTTACGCATTTAATGTACAACAGACAGTGTTTTAAATATATTAGGAAGTGAGATAATGGTGCAGCTGCACATGTGATGCTTAGTTCACTCTGGGATACTTTTTAAAAAAAATGCTTTAGACTTTTTTTCTTACTGTGGTGATGGGAATGGCCTGCCTGGTTGAGATTGCTCCTCTGCCTGAGGAGAAGAATCACTGAGAATCGCTGCTTTGCCACCATTGGGGTTTTCCTCCTTCTGGGGAGCAACATGGATTTGACTTTTGGGAAAAGTTAATGTGCATAAAGAAGAGATCTTATCTACAATAGCAGTGTTTTGATTTGGTTATTGTAGGATAAGGTTCATTGTGATTGTAACTAAGAAAGTTGAAAGTTCTGATCAGTTAATTGTGCAGAACTTGAGTTTTTCCTTTTCTTTTGTATTTATAGCCTGGCTTGATGTTTCAGGTTTGCAATGGGGTTGCAAAAGCAGAAACCTTTGTTCTTACGTCAGTTGTAAGACTGAAAGGAAAGCTCTTCAAGAGATGGAGAGAGAGAACTGAATGTAATTAATTTCTCTCTTATTTGAAGCAGTACAGATGGCTGAATTGAAAATAATTCTTTTGACTATGCCCCTGAAGGCCACAAAATTTGTGTCTTAATGAGAGAGAACAGGCAAGAGCTGCTGACCACTGAAAAGGCATTCAAAGAAACAGTCGTTCTGTAAAGTTCAGAATAAATGATGCTGCTTTAATACTCTCAGCATAGTTATTCTTCAACACTCTCAGCATAGTTAATAACTCTCGGCCAAGTTATTCTCAGCATAGTTATATCTAACCATATATAAAGGTTTCTAATCCTTGAGTGTTTAAAAGGACAACATGGATCCTAGGACAGTGTTTTTCTTTGTGACGTTGCCGTGCTGGGTTATGCTGCACGAGGATGACGAAGAGCGGAGTTGAGTCCTCTACGGCAGCGTGGGTTGCCTTTCTTTCACCACTCTGAATTGGGGCAATTTGTTTCCATTTCCTTCTGATCACCTGTATTCATGGAATGGATCCCACACCCGGCATCCATTCCCATTTCCACTTCAACTTGGGTGCTGTTCCTCAGCCCTTCCCATCATTGTACAGCCGTTGGCTTAAAAAAGCCCATTATTTTCCAATTATTTCACCTTTACTGGATTTTAGCTTAGAAGTTTGAATCAACTGCTAACATAGTTGGGTGGTTTTTTTTCTTTTCTTTTTTTGATCACTGCTGTGTTGAAAATATGCTGTCTTTTAAATCTGGAGAAGGATGGAAGATGCTCCTGTGCAGGGAATCTAGAAGGGTACTGCAGTGCATGTGAAATTCTGTGCAAGCATCTTCCAGTTTAAATAGTTGTTATTTGCGAGCTCACATTAAGAGGGATAGCAGAGTGGGTTGAGCTGCCAAGTCTTCTTTGAAGTTTAATTGTCTGTTTTGTAACGGAACGCATAATCTTCCATTACAAATCTTATTTTATATGGTAATTGGTTCATTTGCTCTCCGGTTATCAATTTAACTTCTCTACCACAAACATCTGTACTTGCATAGTGTTAATCTGTGTGAATGGTAAACATCGACATAGTTAAACTATAAAAGTGTATTTAAAAAGGATTTTTTAATTCATTAACTGGAAAGTAGATGATAATAAAGTGAGCACTTCTCATATTATTATCCCCTTGTAAGCAGATTGGCATTTGCCCCATAAGCCAGAAAAGCAAAGTCACTTTGAAAAAATAACATGTTTCAGATTCTTATTCTCCTAAATCAAAAATATTTGAGAGCAGGTAATAGGATATCTAGTTCAACTTTAATCTTTGTGGCAAAAAAAATACTGAATTGTATGATTCAATATGAATACCTGCTTGTGGATGATGCCCCAAGTTAAAGCAATGTCAGTTACTAAAGATCTTTGAGTACTTTCCAAATGTCTTCGTTACAAGTTAAACATTAATGAAGAAAACAGCAACAATCCCAGAACTTTACTTTGCCCTACTTTGTTTCAGATGTCTTGGTCCATCGGTTCCCCCTGTGGTGCTCCTCCTTCCTCCTCACCCTCCACCCGTCCCTTGGCCTATGGCCATTCCCAAACTCCTGCTGTCGTTCAGTTTTGAGGTTGCTGTTAAAACCTGCTGGGTATCGTGGAAGTCTCTTACCTAAAAGGTGAACGTTGAGGGTAGTCTGAGCTGCTGGCAACTTAGTCCAAGAGGAAAATGTGGGGAATACCACTGGAGATGTCAGACTCCAAGCCTTTGGAGGATCCTCCTGCCATAGCCTGTGCTGGGCACACACGTGTCTATGCCTGGGAGTGGGGACTTGCCCTTTCTGGTGCTGCTCTTCTCCAGGGAGGGTCTGATGCATCTCTTCCGACATCTTTATGCTCATTGTTTCCTGAAATAAAAGACACTCTAAATATAGGTTTGAAAGAGATAACCAGTAAACGCTTAAAAGTAAATGGAAAACTGCATAAAAATGTGGCTTAATTAAAGGTAAATTGTGTGGTAATACTTGTTCTGATAAAGTAGCTAACTTTGGCAAAGGCAGTCTTGAACCCAGAGCAGCTATTTTTTTGTGTTTAGAGGCATTTGTGGTATTATTGAACTTCTCTTTTATATCCCTTTTGTGATCCTTGAGTTTCACAGTGTAGCTACTCAGTTACAACAATTTGCATCTCTTCCCTAATTTCTGCTCTGAGACAGGTTTATGAAAGCTTCACAGAAGGAATGTTTAAGCTATTGTGTTGTTTTTCAGTAACATTTCTTTTAACTCTGCAAGCTACCTAGAAAGATCCAAATCATGTGGTGTTGCATACTTTTTGTCTTAGTTACGGTCACAGTTAGCCAGCTGTCAGAGAAAGAACTTATGTCTCCAGTACCCTGAGTTTATACTGCTTTATACTAGGGTGACTCCAGAGCTTTCCAAAGAATTAGTCTGATTCATAGCAACATAATCCAGAAAAAAACCACTCATAGGGTGAAAAGGTGGATGGGTTCTAGATATACAACAATTTCAGAGGGCAGCTGTTTAGAAATATATAGACAAATTTATTTTCACAAAACCAGGAACGATGAGTAGGGATTAAAATGGTAGTGTCAATCTATGCAATTTCTAAGACATAAGAAGGTCAGAATTCAATACAATGCTCATTTTTGCTCAGAAAAAGCTCTTCTGAGAGCAGGCCCAGAGGATTAAACTGGAGCATAGCAGAGTGCGTTGGATGGCGGCAGAGCTTCAGGACATACATTTTGGCTTCGCGTTACCCGTCAAATTTTGCATGCTCCAGACCCTGCAGCTACTCCTCCCCACAGGAGGGGGTCCCTTGTAAACCAGGGAACCATCCCATTTCTTACGCATACTCCCTCTATTTTCTTGTGTTTTATCTAATATTGGTATTTTCTTTTTGTTTCTTTGTAATCTGTTTCTGAGGAAAAAAATTTCATCCTCAGTTTAAGCAGTTCCTGCAGTCTGCATTGCTATTTTTATTTTAATATATACTATTTTGACCTCCACTTTTCCGTACGATCTTATCAAGCCTGAATGCATGGAGTTAAATCAAAGGCTTTTTAAAAAGGAAACATTAGAAGATAAAACAATAACAAGAGATAATGTACTTTTGCATGGATCACCCGGGATCCTTAGGACACAAAGGGAAGCTTTTAAGTGGAAAATAAAACAGGCTTTGCTCTCACTAGGATATTGGACTTTATTCTTTCCAAACAGATCTTGGCTCAAAGGGTATACTAAGGATTTAGAGATGCCAATTTAAGTAGGAAGGAAGGAAATTAGGGCAGCTGACTGGATGTGAAAAAGTAACAAACTACAGTAAGTGGTGTGCATCTCCAAAGTCAGATACGGAGACACCTACATTAAATTATGTTTACTAGAGCTTCCAAGAAATATGGCACTAAGGATCGGAAAATGGGCATTTGCCTGATTTTTTTTTTCTTTTTTGTTACTCATGGAGCTATGTTTTGGGTGGCAAGGGATAGGAAAAAGAGTGTAATTCTGACTGGTGAATTTCATGATTCCTGCATGCTGCTGCTGATGTGCAATATCACAAGAATACTACAGGCAGTATTAATTTTCTTTAAGCACCAGTACCTAGTTCAGATACTGTAATGTACCATAATGTATAAGACTTGGGGGTTTGTAGAAGATTGTGCAGCCAAATACCCTTAGATAGCCATTTTAGCACTTCAGTCCTGCTGAACATTTTATAAACTCTGTTCTTTTTTAAAGAAAATTATTTTCTAAGAAGAACTGGTTTTACCATTCCAGGTAAATGCACACAGACCACCTTTTCTCGGCGCTTGCCTTAGCATTCATCTGCAGCCTGTGTTACTCTGTTCAAAGTCAATAGATTGCTTTTAACAAGTTCTGCTAATGTAGAGTAATGGCTATGAACATTTACTGACACATTGCTTGGTAGGCCCGGAGCTTTCGACTTAAGTTTACCAGGAATATGTGGCTTTACTGCCATCAGTATGGACTAGCTAACATCAAAATCCTTCAAAGGATTGATCTTCAGCTCCCACTTGTGCTGACACTTCACTCTGAGATGTATTTCTATCTATTGCTGTTCATAGTCATTTCATTCTATGTTGTCGTTTCTTCTCACTGTTCTTTGTAAAATCAAGCAATGGCTCAGACTTTTTCCAAATAACTCTGGTTCTTTTTAGTTTTTGATTTTCTTGTCTTCAAACATCTCATTTCTGTCACTGACAGTAGCTTGTATTTTGAGTCTACATGATGTGACAGTGAATATTTAGAGTCAAATATGTTTATGTGTACACATTGGTCTTTGGTAGTTATTTCCTTTGGTTTAGTGGGCTTCCAAATTTTTTGCCAAGTTTAGTGGCAATTTTTCCCTCTTGCCTTCCCTCTGGAATGCAGCTAAATTTAGGTTGTCCAACATATCTAGCCCTGTACTGAATGCTCTCCAATCCCTGGAAGAGAGCATCTAGTGTTAGATCATTGCTATAATTTCTCTTTTGTATGTCGATTGTTACACTGATGATTATTTTCATCTTCTGTTACCTGTCAATACTGAATTTCTTGGTTTCAGAGTATTTCTTTAATAGCTGATATTTTTGCTATTGTATGGTTTGCAATTGCCATGATTTTGGAGGAAGAATGGGTGATAATTCTCAACAACAGTGTCAAGTACATTCCATGTTCACTAAGACACGTGATAGGATTTAGTTGCTAAACTTCCGTGTCTACAACCATTTTAGACTTCATTATGAGAACCCACATGGTATTTCAGAGGGATGGAATGGCTCTCACAGGTCTGTGTCATAACTACCAAACCTGCACTAGTATCTCAAGGAATATCTGACAAGGATGACCCTGGTGGCACTAGTTACCTATGTCTGAGAAAACAAATCCTACCTCAAATATAATATGCAGAATCATGGTCTTGTAATTGCATGGTAACCTCAACTGTGGATCATATACTTTCATTTGCACCAGGAAGTATTTCCAGACAGTTTTATATAGTCCCAGACACAGTGACTTGTGCTTGCAAAGGCCAGATCACATACATGGATGACTAAAAGCTAAACGGTGATAAAGGAGGGTGTGCAGTAGAGGAATTTATTTCTCTTGTGAATTTTCGGTTTTCAGGTTGCACAGAGAAAGCCAAAAATGACTCCAGTTTGGAAAATTCATTTTTTCTAACCTCTACAAGAGAAAAACAATGAGTGGTTTTCTGCTGGTTTAACTGCCTCTACTGAATCATGGTAAGACCAGATGATGATTAGTGCTAGCAAAGGACAGAGTACAAGACAAAGGTCCAAGGATGGCGGCAGCAGTTCCAGTTTATATGGGTATAAGCTGTTACGAAACTGCATCCAAGAGAAATGTTCAGAGTTAAGGATGCTCAGACTGCTCAGTATCGGTATTTTTTCTTTTGTTTGGTTTGTTGTCTTTTAACAAGGATAGCATCCACATAGTAAGGCAAAAAGAGCATGTTTTCTATTTGGCACAATTTATAGGTTTCCCTCTTTATTCTATAGTGAAGCACAGTAGTTGGATAAGAACTTTTAGAGGGAGATTTAGGAAGTCATGTGCACTTGTTAATGAATGTATGGATGAAATAATAGCCATTAAACCATTGCAGGCTACAGGCTCAAACCTGGATCAAAATAAATGAAGACTTAAACCAATTCAAACGCTTGTCTCTGATTCTGCTTCTTTGACAAGCACAGCAAGATTAAAGTGGAGCATCAAGTACAGACACCCAACATATGTGCTCAATCTAGAAAGTTGATGCTGCTTCCTTCTTCCGCTCCACTCACTGCAGGACCATTAGACACTTAATTTAGATGCGACAGTAAATCACCACTGCAACTTTTCCCTTTCAGAGGAAGGAAAGGGAGAAAAATGTTTGAGGGCT
>JAOXNH010000067.1:20451376-20463450 GCA_028566575.1 Bartramia longicauda | reverse complement strand
CTCTCACAGGAAAGAAGTTCCTCCCCATGTTTAGGTGGAACTTCTTATACTCAAGCTTGTGCCCATTACTCCTTGTCTGGGTTCCAGATGCTTGTGCATCGTTATAGCTGCTGACTAATTAGTACAGTCATAAGTTAACTCAATAGCCTCGTGCCACTATACTATATATAGTGCTTTTCACCATCACTATATATATATGTGTGTGTGTGTTGTCCCAAGTTACAGATCTGTTTTAAATGGCTTTTTTCTCTCAACATATACTTGTAACAGTTTAAAATTTAGGATGGGAAGGCTGTCTAATATTTGAATGCATTCTTAGTCTTTTAAAAAGGAAGCATACACTTTCATAACTTTCATAACCCCATAATCATTTGGCTGTGCAGACATCGTTGGGGTCAATAGAACATCTGCTGTGAGACCGTACGACTGTCCTGTGCTTTTATGCATAAAGTTCTTCTGCTTTTCCCTTTGACTAGGGTACATCATTTACTACAGTACGGACGTGAACGCTGAGATACACGACTGGGTTATCGAGCCCGTCGTGGGAAACAGACTGACCCATCAGATCCAAGAACTGACCCTCGATACGCCCTACTATTTCAAAATCCAGGCCCGCAACTCGAAGGGCATGGGGCCCATGTCTGAGGCCGTCCAGTTCAGAACCCCAAAAGGTAAATTGTCTTCTGCATCTAAATATCTTCCTCCTCCTGTTCTGAATGCAGCCTCTCTAAGGATGAGATACCAGTAGCATGGGGTTTATATTTAAACTGGAAAGACAGGAAGACAATGGGGTTTGACTAGAAGGATTTTTTTCTAGTGGGTAGGTCTTTTTCTTTCGTAGGTCACACATACGCAAATGTTGCTCAGCTCTTTGATTAATTGTGTTGTTTTAAAATTACTGGTGGGCACTTAGACCACGTAGTTGTTAATGCTGAGGGTCTAAGTCCTAAAAGTGCGTTTTAGAAAACCAGTTTTTAGTTGGTTTAAGATTCTGGGTCTTGTGTGCCACATCTGCTCCCACTGAGATGGAGGGAAGCCCTGGAGTTGGTAGAATGGGAATGAATAGGAACTCTTGGGGTGACGGAGTGGGAACTGGTGTGACGCTACGGGCTCCGCAATCCAGAGCTGCTTGGTGATGGGTAATGGGTGGTGAGTGAAACAGGGTGAATGCAGGAGAGATTGGGAAAAAGAACTCTATGGAGAGGGGGAAAATAAAAAGTTAAGAGTGGGTTTTGTAACAGTCCTTTTTCCAAGTGGGTATCAGTGGTTAGGAATGAGAGCTCAGCCAGTCCCTTGTGCTATGTGAAACTTGACATTCTCTCTCTTACTCCTTCAAGCCTTGTGATCTCTCTCTTGTTTTTTCCTTCCCTGTGCCTGTCCCACTAGCTGAATCCTCAGATAAAATGCCTAATGACCAAGGTAAATGAAGAGCCGCGCTTTCTCTTTTATTCCGTCTTCACACCTTTTGTTTTTCCTGTCCATGTGCTGTTGCATTTCTTAAATGAAACAAATATCTCTAACTGTAAACGAGCAAGTTCCTGTTGTGCTATTAATAGTGGAAGAACTGGAAGTCCTATTTGTGGCTTGGGTGTTGGGAATATAAAGTGATCCCTGTAGTCAGATGTCAGATGAAGGGACAGGCGGGTTGTGCCAGGGCTGAGTCATTCTGGCAGAGGGGATTAGGATGCAGCGATGCTCCGGCCTCTGACCCCCGCTGCAAGATCTCAGTACACAGAGGTGGAAGACCAAGCAGTTACCTAATTAGCCCAAGTGCTGTTTTGTGAGCTCGACATCTGTAATTATTTTGACAATAAAGGAAAATATGTGTGCTCTGGAAAGCTTTTTTGCAAGAGTGAATCTGCTTGTCAGCTCATTTGGACTCCAGGCTCTCCCAAAGAGCACAGCATTAGCTACTAAAAGCCTTAAGGTTTTAAAATGTTAGCTTGAAAAATGGTAGCTTTGAGTTTACTGTATTGAATTATAAGGTGAATGTCCCAGGGCTATTTTTGCTTTCTTCCAAATAACGTACAAGGCCAATAAAAAGGGAAGACTTAGTCTAAAGGGATGAGTTTAAAAGGAGGTTGGCAAGCAACTTAAGGCAGACAATTAAATAGGTCCTAAAGGGGTTGAGAAAGAGCATTTTTGTTTGGGTTTTTTTTGACTTGCTTTTCAACTTGTTAGTTAGAAGTCATTTATTAAATAGGCTTTTACCTTCTGTCTACCAAATAGTGCTGAGACCAGGCAGTTATGGAGTAAATTCCTACCCAGCCTGGTGTGAGAGATGCAGTTTGTCAGCGGGGGGCAGATGCTCACCTGCACGTGGAGGGACCAGGGGAGGATTAAATGGGTTTATTGAAAAGCTGCTGCTTTCTCTTCTGCACTATTCTAACCTCAGCAGAGAGCTAAATCTTCTCATTCAGGGTTATCAGCTTAAACTCATATATTTTTCTAGTAACAATTTGATTAATCTTTATAAAATTATAAAACTTATAGCTCATAAAACCCTACAAAAAGCCAAGAGAGTTTTGTTTCAGAATTCCTGGAAGAATACTCGGAGATTACAAATCATGGCAGTGGGCTAAAAGTAGAAAAGGAGCAGACAGGCTGAAGAGCTGGAGCCTGCTCTGTGACAAGGTCACTAAATCAAATTGTGTCCTTCGGGAAATAGCGGACAAGTTATTTGGGACTGGAAGGAACAAAACTACAATGAGATTGAGTCTCCAGCCTTAGTGGTTCTGCCTTTTTTTCTCTCCCCTACTTCAGTGTGTTTGTTCTGTATTAAGCCCAGCGTATTGTTGTCCCCACACTCCCCAGCACGGAGCTCCTACTGGGAGAAGGTACCGGCTGCTGCTGTCAGGATTCAAGGGGTTGCGCTGGCCTCGCACAACAGCAAAGGTCGCGGCATCTAATCCCAGGAAAACTATCCTAAAGTAACACAAGGTACAGCTGCATTGTCTGGCTGTGGATACCCAATGGGTAACGTGGAGACTGACAAGCTAAAAAAAACGCCCAACAGTTTCAAGTAAATGTTCTTTACGTAGAAGGAAATGGAAAAACTCAACAACAAACTTTGTAAGGTGCTGGAAAAAAGGCTGGTGTCGACGGAAGAGGCAGGGTGTGTGTATCCCAGAGGAGCAAGGCTGTTTTGGTGGTGCCTGAGTGCTTCCGAGAAAGGGGATGGAGTACTGCCCCTGTGCCCTCACGAACTGCAGGGAAGGGTCTGGTCCCCTTCCAGGCTGCACTGCATGAGATGAGCTCCCTGGAATTTAAAGGCTAAACTCTCAATCCCTGGTTTCAGGCATTAGATTCTGAGAAACGTCTTGGTTAGGTTCCTAAATTGGATCGTATTTTGAAAACTGGACTTTGTGTCTTGTCTTTGCTTTCTTGGAAATGAGCAGACACTGGCACCGGGCAGTGGGAGCCGGTATCAGGCATCCCTGGGCTGCCACGCTCCACAGGGATCATGTGTGGGGAGTTACACCCCCATGGGCCACACGGTCCCTCTCGGTCTGTGCAGGTGATTCCCTGGATCTTATTATCTACTCCATTATTTTATGTCATCTGTTAACTTCAGAAGCAATTATTTTAATTTTCTTTCCCAGTGTTATTAAGGATATTGAATTACACTTGGCCAAGCACAGGTCTTGGCAGAGCTCATTAGAAATATCCCTTGTGAATAATGGTTCTGCAATTATAATTCTTATTCTTATCAGTTAATTAGTTGTTAATCTTGTTAATATGTGCCACATTGCTTTTTTATTATGCTATTTTTAAAAAAAGCATTGTACTCAGTAAAAATGTTTTATGGCAGTCTAAATATAGTCTGTCTGCATAGTTACTGTTACCAACCAAATTCAGGGCCTGACATTTAATTTGTTTGAAAATGCCCGTTTTCAGTAAAATAGAAAGATGGGCATAAAGCGTCCCACCATTTCCCATCTATCGCCTTTTCCAGGATCTCTCCCTTGGAAGGCGCCAGCTGCTGCACTGGAAACACACAGGGTGATTATTTGTCCTTTTAAAATGTTGTCTGCTATTTTTATTCCCCCCTTGCCCCTCTCCTGCAGCCTCTCCGCTCCCCCAGCGTATCTGCTCCCAGGGCTTCCTTCGGCCCATCTCGGTGTGAGTCCCCTGCCCATACAGGTGTCAATAGACTAAATACAAGCTGCCCAACATTCAGTGTCCCCTCTAGACCAGCAGGCACACGATGTCTTCTTCGTTAGAGATTTGCCCCGTGATACGTCTTTGCCCTTATTTTAGCCTCCCTGTACAGGTGCAACATCCCTTCTCCTTCTCGGGGCTCCGTCACTCTCATTCCTGGCACCTTTTGGTGTTTTTACCGATTGTCTTTATTTCACGGTGACTCATTAGCAGGCTTTCACTTCAGATTCACCATTTCCACTTGTTACACGTCCTTCAACACTTATTACTTCTTGATTAGAGTGGAGTTTTAGCGGAAAAAATCCTTCTGCTGGTGGTGAAATGGTATTTGCAGGCTTTTTTTTTTTTGTAATTTTGGCTGTTTGTGCATCACAGTGTGAAAATGTGCAACGTGTTATGGATCCCTATCGCCAGAGGAGTGTTGTTCTTTGCATCTTACTGTACGTTTCCCTTATTGCAGGATTTTTATGGCTCGTGGTAATTCTGCATTAGTGCATTTTAATGAAAACACCGGAGTGGCCGAGGCCGGGGGGTTGTGTGTCTTTCTCTGCAGGAAGCTCTGTGCTACCTCAGGAGAGGTCCCAGCCTTAGAGGTGTCACTTCACGCCTCGTGGAGGGACCTCGATGAGACCTGAGTTGTGCTAGGAGGGGTGTTCTTGTGCCAGTGGAAAGGGGACGGCTCCTGCGTTAGCACCAAGGAGCCCCCGGCAGCGGCTGAAGCTCTGCAGAGGCTGTGTCATTTGCCTGAGTTTGTAATAATTGACCTACAGATGGGTTTGCTTCCACCATCATCCCATACACATCACGGTTTGAATCCAATTAATTTGTTTTCACACCTCTCCCAAAAGAACACCTTTGTGATACTTCAGTGTCACTTGTGGCAAAGGTGAAAGAAAAGAGCGGGGAGAAGCCGAAAGCAAGTTTTTATGGATAGACAGGGACTTAATATTACATTTACTGTGCTATTGATCCTCCACTTCCAGTCTTCCACACCTCCTGTAATTAGGTATTAGGAAAAGAAAACCATATAATTACTGTGACAAGATGATGAACTGTCTGTACAAATGTGGCAAAGCCACTTGCCTCAGTATACACCTGTGTGTTATTACAAATAATATTTATTGTATTTTAAAAAATGAATGCTGGTAGGGGCTCCTAAGCTTTCTTAGGAAAATAGTAACGCAGAAAGCTAATTATTTAATAGCTCTTTTGAAGAAGGGGTTCTCTTCTTGGAGCAACACAGTCACTGTTCAAAGCCAAATGGTGTTGTGGGGGAGAGAAAAGGAGAAAAAAATCTCACAGTGGTTCAGTGAAGATCTGAAAGAGCCACCGTAGTAAGTGTGTGTGTGTGTCTGTGCACCTGTGGGTATGTAGATATGGATATAAAATTACCACGTTATGACATTTTCAGCTTCGGGATCTGGAGGGAAAGGCAGCCGCCCAGTGGACATAGGAGGAGATTACAAACCGCCCCTCGGGGGTAAGTGCTGTTATAGAGCTTTGCAATTTAAATGCCGCGTTTCACCGACTGATGCCACATCCTACTGAAAATAGTCAGCTGTTTACAGCCCTGCTTCCCTCTGTCCCGGTAACATTTTCTCTTTACAATGAGCTGCTCCTGCTCAAGAAATGGTATCGTGCTCCCGTCGGAGGGTTCTTGCCTGCTGTGTGGGGCACCTGCCAAAAATACCATTGCCATGCGTTTGCATTTCGGTCTTGATAAGCAGATCTTGCTCCCGGGTTAGTTCTAAATGGCTGCTCTAGTGCACAAGTGTAAAATTAATCCAATAAGAACATATTAGGAAAGAAAAAAAAAAATAATCTTAACTCCTTCTCCTTATTAGCACTGTGCATTGTGGGCCCCCTGCCCTGGGGTAGGACTCCTTAGTGTTACACACAATGTGTGTGCATCAGAGGGACGTGGCTGCTGTAGAACACTGACACCGATCCGGGTGGATATCGGGGATGCCTGTAGTGCTGGAGTTTCAGCAGGGTCCCAGATTGACTCTCCTTAGACTCTAAACTATGGCATTTTTTTATGACAACTATTTGAGTAGGGAGAATGTAGATTTTTATAGACTGTGAGTTGGCAATGGGTCTGTAAAGCACCTTAGAGATTGTACAATTGTACGGAAATGCAGCTGGCAGATGACAAAAAAAAATAATCTTAAGTGTTTCACTGGAAATCCTGGCAGACAAACCAGCCTCCTCCCTCTGCTGAGCTGCGTGGCTCTGGAAGGCTTCGATGGGCACCGCTCCCTTTTTCTATCTGTTGAGTAACCCCTTTCTCCCCACTCAAACTCACAGGCAGTAACAGTCCCCACGGGAGCCCTACCTCCCCCCTGGACAGCAACATGCTCCTTGTCATCATCGTCTCCATTGGAGTCATCACCATTGTCATCGTGGTGATAGTCGCCGTCTTCTGCACTCGGCGTACGACTTCTCACCAGAAAAAGTAAGATGTCCAGGCGGCACTCTGCCCTGTCCTGCCTCTCTCACTTCACTCTTCTAACCTTTGGGATGCTTTGAAGTTTATTACTTTTAAGTCTTGTGGGCTGTAGAAATTCTGTTCTGACAACAGGTTAGTGATGCAGTTTGAATTCTTGTGTTCACAAGACAACATGCATCCATACAGATAAGATTTCATGTGTGTGATGATGATGATGCTCTGCTTTTCCTCATCGGTGTTTACAAACCATCAAGAGTTCACAGGCAAACTGGGGCAGTGATTTCTGCACTTGCCCCCCTCTGAAGAGAAATTAGTGTTCAAAATACTGGGATTATCTGGCATTTCTTTTTTTTTAAATGAGCTCTGTGTGTTTGCGGCACTCGCAGCATTTTTGGTGAGTGTCTTGCTGGAAGTTCACCTGCTCATCTGGGAGTTAATGCCTCGTTTGGTGGCAGGGTCGGAGGCAGAATTCATCCGGGCAGAGCAGCTCAGGGCCGAGCTGTCGGGTTTCCAGCCTCCAGTCGATCTGTCTCTTCAGAGCTGGGGGAGCTCAACAGCTCAGGAGGATCCTCCCTGCTGTTCTCAGCTTGTGCTTCACTGTGTGGATGATGATACCCCATTTTTAGACAGATTACTGGAGTGGAATCTGAACCTGGTACCGGGCTCCTTAGAAAGTGCCCCAAAATCCTAAATACAGGTGCATCTGAATTATTCCTCGTTTAGAGCATCTGGATTCAGACTACAGCAGTGATGCTTCCCTTAGAGCCTCCCGAAGGCTGCTGCTGCATGTTCTTTGCAAGAACTGAGCAGAGCTGAAAGCTTTTTTTAAGTTTGAAAAGGCTCTGTTACACGTAACAGAGAAGAGATTACCTGTTAGCTTAGAAGATAATCTCAACTCCATTTGCCGAAGCCAAACCATCTGCAAAAATGCAAATTCTCCAGGAGAGGAGAGCAAGGGTGTACGGGGAATGGTCTCTCAACTGGGGGATGTGCTTGGGAGAGGGCACAAGTCAAGGCTGTGTGCCCAAGAGATGTGTTTTATTTTCATGGAGCAGAAATAACCCTGTGAAATATTGCCTCTTTTTTCCCCCCAGTTTCTAACACCTCCCTTGCACGCAGCAGCCCGGTGAATCTCCCACTGGTCCCTTTCACTGGTTCAGCTGCAGTGTCCGAAGCAGGGTCCCGGCCTGCGGGAGAGGCTCTGGCCATGGATACTTCCACCATTTTATTTAGCCATATCTTAGCCATTTCTAACAAGTGTGCTACCCCAAAAGGATGCCTTCTGCCATCACTGCCAGGGTCCAAAGTGAGGGAGGGGGTGTGGAGGGCAATGCTGCAACTCTACATTCTGCTTTTCCAAAATTCCACCGTGTCAGATGTCCGCCTGGAGACCCCTTTGCTGCTGCTGCTGTTGAGCAGTGATGAAAAAAAGCCCCATGGTTAGATGTGTCTGACCCGAGCAGTGGCACAAGGAAGGCTCCTGTCATCAGAGTTGCCCATCCTATGGGGATAATGGGCTGTCCACACACTCCTCCTCCGCCTGTTGTTTGTGGTTGTTTGTAAGCCCTGGAGTACAGGCACAGGGTGATGTACCTACATTTCATGTTTGGAATATTCTCTTAATAACCATAAGTACAGGAAGCTTAATTTTTGTTAGTGAAAGCTGAGAGTGCAGAGCACGGTTCTGCAGCATGTGGCAGCATCCGAGACCAAATTCCTGGCGGCAGAGTTGCAGGATGTGCTTTGAGATGTCCCATGTGCTTATGGAAAATTCAAAGCTTCCCGCCCAGTGGGGTGGCTTTTGCTCAGCTGGATACAAGATCTGAAGGAAATCTTAGGGAAAATGTGCCTTTTTCAACAAGTGAAAGGAAGCCTCGCATCTAAGAACATTCCATTTGTTTTCCTTCCCAAGGAAACGAGCTGCCTGCAAATCAGTGAATGGGTCCCATAAGTACAAAGGAAACTCCAAAGATGTCAAACCTCCCGACCTCTGGATCCATCATGAAAGGCTGGAGCTAAAACCCATTGATAAATCTCCGGATCCCAATCCAATCATGACAGATACCCCAATCCCTCGCAACTCCCAAGACATCACCCCGGTTGATAATTCCATGGACAGCAATATCCATCAAAGGCGGAATTCCTACAGAGGTGAGCGATCAGCAAGGACTGAGGATGGTGTTTAATTTTAAATATTGCTCTATCTGGTGAAATCATTTTATTAATTTACTGTTCAGTTACTCTTAACTTTTTTAGTTCTTACCTTGCAGGCAGTGAATGGGGTTTGTGCCCTGTTTATTCAGTTACCCTTACCCTCTTTTTCCTTCTTATTTTCCAAGCAGTGAATTGGGTTTGTGCTTAGTTTATAAAACTCTCCGAAAAGAACAGATGCCACGTTTTAGCCAGAAAATTGAGTCCCCAAGAGTTAAATAATGAATTTCCCTTGGTAAATACTGATTGGTAATCAGAAGATCATCCAGTGTGGGGCATTTTTTTCAGCAAACACACAGTTGGGTTTTGGCTCTTTAACCAGCCACGGCTCAGCTCTTGAGGTGGGGGTGAGTTTTCACTCGGTGAGTGATTAACCTGTTAATTGCCTCAGCCCTGTGTGTGACTCTCTGCACCCCCACTCACTGCCCAGAGCTGTGCTGCCAGAGGTTTGTGTTTGCATTATGGGTTGGAGAGTTTCTCCGGTGCCCAGTCATCCTTACCCCTAACTGTCCTCTTTCCCACCTTCCAGTGGAGGATGAAAGAGCTGGTTTGATCAGTTCTGAGTTACAGAACTGCTTATGAACAGGACAGCCCAGAAGCGAAGGGAGGAGGCTGGAAATCACCTGGGACGGTTGGTATCACCCAAGTCTTGCTGTAGCAGTAAATAACCTTCAGTGTTTTTCCCTCAGGGCATGAGTCAGAGGACAGCATGTCCACGCTGGCGGGGAGAAGGGGGATGAGGCCCAAGATGATGATGCCTTTTGATTCTCAACCACCTCAGCGTAAGTCAACAGCCCACCTACCCACTGGCTTGGAATGGGGGGCACCCAAACGAGATGCCCAGACTCACGTACCGCTCCCTACGCGCTTCCCCGGAGAGTTCTGCCGTACCCGCACCGGGAAGGGGTCAGAGGCAGCGTCCTGAGCCTCATAGCGTGAAGGCAGAGTTAGGGCAAATTAAAAGGGAGAATGGAATGGCTGTATCTGAGCGAGCAGGAGGCACGCTGCAAAACAGGGGAAGAGTTAGGAATGTGTCCAGCCATCTGTCTGTCTGTCCATCCTGATCTCCAGCAGTGGCAGCTGCAGGTGCTTTTTAGGGAGAGCCGATGAGCCCGGCTGCATTATATAGTCCATTCCCTTTGTGCTCTGCCAGTGTCCAGCTGTCAGACAGGAACTGCAGAGAGCTGGGAGCTCTGTCAGGTTCTGCTCCACTGCTGCTTCTCTCCTCCCCAGACCAAAGAGCCTCCCCTCGTGAGGCAGCTCCTCCATCCCCTTCATCAATTCAGTTGCCATCCTCAGAGCTGCCTCTAACTTTCCTGCTTGCTTTTTGAGACGCGGAGAGGCCAGAGCTGCACAAGTCCCACCAAGGTCTCGCAGAGCAGGAGATGGCATCCTCTGCCTGATCTCAACACCTTCCTGCTGGAGGAGGTGCCTCACCATCCTGTTGGCTTTTTTGGCTGCTGTTTCCCGTTGAGCTAATGATATCGGAGAGCTGCCAAGCGCATCTCCAGAAACTCTTGGCTGAGTTGTAACTGCCAGCTCCGAGTGCAGCATCATAGAGGTGGTGTTTGGATCATTTTCCCTCAGTGTGTTACTGTACATGGAAGCGATGCTAAAGCTGACCTGCCATCTCTTTGCCTGCTCACTCGGTCTTGTGTGAGTCTCCCTTCTGGGGAGTTCCTTGCCATTTGACTACCCCAAAGGCCTTAGTGTAATTTCCAGACTTGAAGATTGATTTCTCTGATTTATCCCACATCAGGGTCACTGAGAAAGATAATTGATTAAAGCCAGTCCCAGCACTGATCCTGGGGAATCTCCTGCTGGCTCTCCTCTGTCTTGAAAATCGATTATCAAGCCCCTCCCTTGGCTTTGTGTCTGTGACCAGTTCTCAGTCCATAAAAGAGCTTTCCCGCAGCAGCAGCTTAGTGTTTTAACTTTGGACTGGACCCTTCTCGGAGCCTTTTTGAAAATGTAACTGTATTATAGTTGCTGGTTCCCTTTATGGACATATTTGCTGTCTTGAAAGGCTGAGATCAGTCAAGCAGGATTTACTTTTACAGGAGTCATGGTCACTCTTTGCTAAATGCCCACGTTTACACCTATCTGCAGTGATCTTACACCGAAACACAACCACAACTGCTGTCCCCTGCAGGGACACCTAGTGCTGGGGCAGCAGGTCACCACCCGTCTGGGTGCAGGACATCCCCGCTCATGAGCTGGTCCCTTGAGGCCCTGAGCAGAAGGAATGGCTCTGCAGGAGGGGGGAAGGATCCCAAAACCCTGCAAAACGTGCAGCAGCTTTGGCTCCATGGTGTGTGTGTGTGTTACACATTGGAACAGGGACAGGCCACTGAAGGGGGATGAGGTTTTGGGGCTCCGGCAGAGCAGACTCCTAAATGAGGAGGCTCTCTGGTTCGTTATTTCTCATCTGTGCATTTCCCTGTCACTTAATGACAAATTGAGCAAAAGCGCTGAACTGAAATCTTGTTGAGGCAGTAGAAATATCTTTTCATTATTATTATGAAATATTTTAAGAATTGAACAATATCTCTCCTTTTCAAATGATGACTCTGAGGTGGAAAGGGACTCTGATAAACCCCCCATACACAAGTACAGTGAAACCCTGACTGGAGAACCCAAGAAAAAAGGATGGGAGTGAAGGTGCAGGGAGGGAGCTGAGGCAGAATCCCCCAGGGCTTATCTGACCTGAGCTCTTGACTTCCCAGAGCGCCGTGGTCGCCTTCAGCCCCGCAGCCAGGCGTTGCTGCCACCAGCTCTTGTGTTTTAGGGAACAATTTCAGGCCAGCCCGTTCCGTTCAAACTACCCAACTTTTTGGTTTATTGACCTGAAGGGGGTGCTTGGTTTTCTCAGCCCCTACATGCTTTTTCAAGTGTCCTGATGACCCAATTAGCTCAGTTTGTGATTTTTCAACTGTTTTCTTGTTTTACAGCCTTTTTACTAGAGTAGTACCTTTTTTCCTTGGTTTTAAAATAGTCTGATGCTCCTTGTTCTCTCCCAGTTTTACGTGTATGAGGGAGGAGCAGGGGATACAGTTTTACAGGTATGAGGGAGGCAGTGGTGGATACAGTTTGACACTCGTCATCTTTACTTGTTATTTTCATAGAGTCACACAGTGGTTAGAGTTGGAAGGGACCCTAAAGATCATCCAGTTCCAACTCCCCTGCCCTGGGCAGGGACACCTCCACTAGAGCAGGTTGCTCAAAGCCCCATCCAACCTGGCCTTAAACACTT
>JAOXNH010000067.1:20377070-20389522 GCA_028566575.1 Bartramia longicauda | reverse complement strand
CCTGGCCACACTCTTCCCTCTGCAGCCCAGGATCCCATTGGCCTTCCTGGCCACCAGAGCACACTGCTTGCTCATTGTCAAAGTGTCAAACATTGCTCAGTGTTAAACAAGCAATTTCATTCTCTGATGGCTTGAAAGTGCTGGGCACATTCGATTTTAACAAAAAAAAAAGCCAAAAAACAAGCCCAAATTTAGTCACCTGACATTAACTGACTTTAGCGAGAGTTTTTTACAGATTTCATGTCCACTTTCCAGAAAAACTTTCCAGAAAGGAAGCCAGACAGTCTGACAGGCTGGTAACCTGGGATAAACTGAGCTGATGCATTGGGATATTTTCAAAATGACCCGCATGTGGGAGAGGGAACTGAAGCAAATGATTACTCCACTGGGAAATGGACTTGAACAGAGAAATGGTAAAAGACGGGCTGAGCAAGGTTGCCAGCAGGAAGATCTTAGAGTGGGGAAAATCACTCCCAAGCAATTTAGGAAATGGTCAGGATCTCTGGTCATTATCTGAAGAGATGGGAAGGGCAGAAAATTAAGATGATAATGTCCAGGCAGCAAGTTCTCAGTGTAAAACAGGGCTTTTTTTTCAGGGAGCTGAGAAAACTACAAATGGTTTCATTTGAGAGATGCAATAAACCACCGTGAGGAGCCAGCTGAAGTCAACGGCTTCTTTGGGACACTCTGTGCTCTCCCACTGCGACTAACACAAGAGGCACCTCAGCAATTACATCATGGGATAGGGAGAAAAAACCAGCCTACGTTTCACGATTATTCTGATTAGCCAGAGTTCATGGAACAGCTCAAGGTACATTCCCTATCCTGTGGGTATTATATGCTAGCAAGTCCTTGCCACAAAACCTTGTAAAGTAAATGCACTGTCATCACACACTGCTATTACAAGGTATGTGAAAAAATACCTCTGCTACAGTGACATTCATTGCAGCACATAATCTGTCCATTCATCAGTCTTCTGCCTGTTCCCAGGAAGGTGTTAACATTATGGATGTAGCTGTGCAGATACATACACCATGGCAACTTTGAAGGTCATTGCACAGAAAGCCCGGGTTGTGGCTTTTCAAACAGACAAGCAAGAATGTTGTGAACTCCATTCGGAGAGATGCAGCAGCCTCAGCACCGGCGACCAGCGTTGCTGGGAGCACTGGAGTTTACTGGACATCTCCTTGGAGGGGTCTAATCCCCATCAGGTGGAGGGCTGATGACCTCTCTGCAAACAGCTCTCGGAGCATCACTGATGTAGATGGAAATTTTTCCGTGAGCTTTAAACAGAGGCAAAGCGTCCTGTTGCTGTTTGGGAGCCGTGGCAAAGAGCTGGGACCTCTGGAGAGCGTTAATGCTTGGTGAGGAGATAAGCACAGGGACAAAGAGAGGGGATAGTGTCACCCTGGCCATATTGAGTTACATTATGCAACACAGGCCTGATTCACACGGCGAGGAGAAGGGCAGAGGAAGAGAAGTGACAGCGAAGCGGACACAGAAGTAGCACATTCACAGCCCCAGAAGAGAGTGCTCTCTGCTGGCGCCGGCCTGTCTGGGCTCACCTCCCTAACAAAGCTGGAACCTGGTCACCTCCTGCACTGGAAAAAACTACACTTGAGCCAACAGAGAGAGAGAGAGATGAGGGACAATGTGGTCCTTGGTGTCTCTATTCCCGGCTGTGCCAGTGCGTGAGGAGCCGCAGCTCAAAGTGCAGCCAGCTACAGAGGAAGGCAAAGAGCATGGGCATTCTGCTGCCTGGAAAGGGAGGATCCAGCAGGATCCAGCAGGAAGGACCAAAGGAGTGCCACTGTTTGCTCCTTTGCCTCATCCATGTCTATGAGGTGGCCCCCAAAGTCCTGGCCAAACACGTGTGGGGTGTCCATTTTTCCACCACCCAGGTTTTATGTCATGTTGCAGACCAATTTCTGACCTGTGAAGGCATCAAGCATCTCACACATCTCACACAAGCATCCCTGCGTCTTCACTGTTCACATTTCCAGGAACATTTCCATTTCCCTTTCCCTCAGCCCTGTAGTACCAGCAGTCACAAAGTCAGGGCCCCTGCACTTAGAGAACGGCAAATCCTGTATACTTATGTCTTTAGTCCATCTCTTGCCCACGCTTCAGCAGGAAAATCATCATCCTGAGACAGCAGGCAGGAGCAGTCTAACCTCTGCCTGAAACGGTGCCTCACCTGTAAAGGTGGGCAGTGCATTCCCAGCTTTGCTGGGGCTGAAGAAGCAGCGCAGGGGGACCTGGCCCATCCCTCCCTCGTTAAAGGAATTAATTTCCCCAGGAAGGCAGTTCTCACTGCAGAAATGCTGCTGGTTCTGAGTTCAGTGTGGCAGTAGTTTAACGGGGCAGCACAGCTCTGCAACAGAACTGAGAGCACGGAGATAAAAGAAATGACGAGCTGAAATTCCAAAGAGAATTCGGGGAGATGGAGTAAGAATAGCTGAGCTGGAATTTGATATATCAGGAAACTGGCTGCCAGGGTCTCTAATGGCCAGGAATGATCAGAGCCTCAGAGGAACATCTGGGTCTCAGGCAGGTTCAAGTTTTAAAAGCCATTCTTCCAGCAAACTGCTGCTCAGGAGTGCTGTTTGCGAGGAAGCTTGCCAGTGGTTTGTAGGAATTAGTCATCCAAAACTACAACATCCAACATCACGGAGCCCCCGGAGCCTGTAAGAAATACTTCTGGTTCCCTGGGAACTCTATAGTTACAAGTCGCAACCTCAATTCCCATCAGCATCACAGCTCCTGGCGAGGACAGCCTGCTCTGTGCCAGGCCGAGGGGATGGCTGAGCAGTGACAGGCTGAGGGCTGAGAGCTGGAGGAAACCACCGAGCGTTGCAAAAAAAACTCCTGAGCAATTCGGTCTGCTGGGAGAAGAGATCAAGAGCTGCTGAAAGGGAGGCACTTCCATGAAGGGGAAACCTTTCAGAGCAATTTCCTTTAGGACACGACCTCTGAGCTCTTTGAGCACCTGTGAAGAGCGCTGGATCCTCACGGCACAGTCCATGGGATGACTCTTTGCTTAGAAATCTCAGTATATCTTTAGTTTTAGGCCTGCTCTATAGTTTTTTCTTTTCCACAGAATAAGCAGCAGGTCAAGAATGCAGTACTTTAAGGCAGACTGGTAGTAGTGGTGCCACTGGCATCACGGTGCCTTATACTGGTACAGCTTGTTTCTGTAAGAGACATACCCCCATACTCAATATACCATTATACCGGTCGCCGCGGTGGGAGGGTTGTTCTGCTTCAAATATACTGGAGTGGTTAAAATGGTCCATTAGGGGAGGTAAATGAGGCCTTAAACTGCGGAAAGAAAATGACTCCTCATTAACCAAATCTCAAAGCAAGCTGCAATGGAGCTACAGATCTGGGCTTGAAGACAGCCGAGAGGGATGTTCTCTCCGACACATGCCAGGCCCTACGAGCGTTTGCAGAAGGGAGTTAAAATGCTTTGGAAGCGGTTTCTCAGACTAGCTTGTTTTTAACATCCACATTGGCAGGACTGGAAGGGTTTCTCTGGGATTAGTGTCTGGATTGCAATGCCTCTGCTCAGATCTACCCTTCAAGACTCGGAGACACGTTCCCAGAACTTTCCAAAAGCCGTGTTGGGTTCTGCAGTACCTACGGCAGCACCGAAAGAAACACTGCGGTGTCCCAGCATCTTCTGGGAGCAAACCTGGTTGAACCCTCCCAGAAGAAGACTAGAGAGAGAAAAGTAAAGACACAGAGAAGTACTGGCAAATTTTGGGGGTAGGGGCATAATCCATGGGCAAAATGTTACGCCTGGCTCACACCACTAATATTCCACAGTGTAAGGAGCCGTCTGTAGCTAAAGGGTGTATTTCAATCTGGTGAACCCCCACATTTGTCCCAGCAGGGATCTTATCTGGCCACAGAGTCCTTACTGGGTTTGCTACTGCACACCACTTGTGTCAAGCTGTGAAATAAGGCCTCTGAACATCACTGCCCTCCTCTGGACAACACCGGGCAGGGAAAACACACCTTTCCATCCAGTTTAAAGGAAGGGAATAGTGGGGACAAGAAATGGAGATGATGGGTCACACTTCACAATGGACAGAACCTGCCTGTTCTGGGCTTATTCCCAAGAGGAGCTTTGCATGGCCTTCATTTACAGAAGAGATTTTCTTGGGACTCCGTGTTTAAATTGTCCCAGTCAGCCTTGCCTGGGACCCCCACCCACGTACCCACTGTTCCTGGAGCTCCATTTCAGCCCAGGCTTGAGCTACCTCTACCTCTGCCCAACCCTGGGCCCTGTTTCCAGCCTTGCCTCTGACCCCATCCCTAACTGGACTCCCTGGGTAGACCCTGGCCTTCACTGGAATGGGCAGTGGACCCTCTTACCACCGCTTCTGCTCTGCCCACCTTGTTTTGGACTGGTAGGACTGTGTCCTAGTTGCCAAGGGCACTGTGCAGGGGTCACCCTTGGCTCCGGGCTCATAATCCATCATGGAGCAGCCCGACTCTTGCTGCTCCCTGACAGATTTTATAAAACATGCTAATCTACTACACAGCTTCATCCGGCTGCTGAGCGTGAGGGTACGAGAGATCTGCTGGACCAGAGGCTTGGGGAGAGCTAGGAATCACACAGGAGATCCATGCAGGATGGCTCTGTCTTCCACAACACATGCTGCATCCATCTCTCTTTCCCCTTTCTATCAGCAGCCCTACAAGAATGTGTTGGGGGGCAAGGGGGGGGTGTTAAGCTCCAAAGCAAAGCTACTCTCCTCCTTTTGGTAGAAGAGAAGACAATTAACATTTCCTGTGCAAGGTCGCTGCATCTGCCATGGGGATATTTGCCTTCCCTGCAGGGTTTATCAGTTCAGCGCGGTACCCAAGGGAGGAAGCCACGTGTTTCCAGCAGCTTTCAGGTCTCGGCAGAGCTCAGATTTCTCTGATGAGGAGCTGCCAGGAGAAGGTCTCGGGGAGCCGCTGCCGCCCGCCCGCCGCTCTACAGCTCGCTCACTAGTCCTTCTCGTTTTAATAACTCTGCCCTGTAGGGAACCTAATGCTGAAGCCCCTGAGACTGGGGCTCAGCAATTAATGCTGAGAACATCCTTCCCTGCCATTTCCGAGCCAGTTCAGACAGAAGTCACACAGGGACTCACTCCTCCTACAATTGCTAACGGTGAAACATGGAGTGTGTAGAAAACACCAAGATGAATTGGACCCAGGGATTTATCGAGCCCCTGATATGATTTTGGCAACACCAGACCCTTCACAAATCCCCTGGAAGAGGATCAAACCTTTAGGAAGCAGATGGGAGGTGATGAATCTTCTCTCCCTGCTGCATCGGAATCAGAGCTGGTTTTATGGACTGCCAAGTGGCTAGGTGGGAAACTCTGGAGCGGTGGAAGAGCAGCACCAGCATACTCAGGGAGAGAGCCTCCAAAGCATTTGGCTCCTCACTTTCAGCTTGCCTTGGCTGTAGCAAGATTCAGAAGATTCCTTTTTTTTCCTATTCCATCCATTCCAGCCCAGCTTTTTGGCTCCTGCGTGTAATCAGGGCAGTCGTGCACCAAGTATATTTATCTCCTCAAAGCTGTGACCACGTCAGCACAGAATGTCCCAAAAGCCAACCTACCAGCTCCGTCACAGACAGATGCCATCCTGGCCTTCCACCTCCCAACCCTGTCCCTCACAGCTCTCAAACAGAGCCATTCTGGAAACTACCATCAAGATCTTGGCACCAAAGTCAGAGACCAGCCCAGACCACCGCTTTCTTGATGTTTCCTGACTCAGTGTCCTCTCCTGTTACTTCATTATAGACCACAGGTAAATTGTTGCACTAATCATGCCATCCACATCCATCACTGGTCCCAATGGCACATCTGGAAATCTTCTCAGGAGATCAGAGAACAGAACTTTATTGTGAGAAGAAACTATCTGATTCCAGAAAAAATAATTATTCCCTTTGGTAAGTGTTTTAAAATCAAGTTATTTTGGGGCTGGCATATTCCTGTACAGCTTCTGGAGTGGAAGCCACCTGAACTATAGGTGGGACGTATAACCATCTCTCCAGTTCATCCCAGTTTCCTGAGGCTACATTTCTGACACAGTCACTGGGATAATAATATTAATTTTTTTCCACTTTTATGAAGTGCAGAAAGTGAAGGTGATTTAGCTGCAGAGGAGAAGCGGAAAAAATCACACACAAGGCAAGTTTAATTCCCAGCTTCACAGGCTCTCAAGGCTGGGAAGACAAGGACTGCAGCATGAATCCTTGCCTGGCAGAGCTCTGCTCTGGGTTGAAGCTTTCTACCCTCACTCTCCTGGAGACTCTGCTGAGCCCTCCTGCCTGTGGGATGGATCCTTCCTCCTCCTCTCTCTTGCTGCTAAGAAAGGTGCTTTGGCTAAATCTTTTCTTGCCACCTTTCAAGACCCTATGCCTTCACCCCTCAGTTACCTTGATGGTCATTTATAGGCTCTGATCATCGTCTGGCCCAGGTGACACTTTTTATAGACTGAATAAATTTAGCTTTGCTTCCCTAGGCACAGGCTCTGATCCCAATATATTTGCAGCTCTGCAAGTGAAAAGTATCCAAGAGCCAATCTGTGTTAGCTTGTGCCATGCATTTGTCCAACCTACTCAGTACAGCTCCAGGTGACAACCTTGTTGCTTTGACTCTTCAGGTCACTTTGCAGCTTGTGTCGCAGCTCTGCTCCTCTGGCCTTCGAGCCAAACGTGCTACTCACATTTGTAACCCTGCAAGCCCAGCTTTTACCTCTTCCCCCAGGGCTGGATGGGAAAAACCAAGGGAAGTTGTTGCCGTCAGATGGCAGCCTCCACCAAAATGTTAGGATAAAGGAAACTTGGGTTCAAATCTGCTGCTCTGCTGCTGTCCTGCAAGTCTATGCAGGACCATGCAGGACATGCAAGACCATGGCCAAGTCACTTCAGCCCATGATGATGATTTCCGTCCTTGCCTCTGAGCTCCCCGGGATGAGGAGCTGGATGTCCTTTTGAACCTGTATAGCACGAGCACAACGGGGCCCTGATCTTTCATTGCTCCTGCCATATAAATAATAAAAAGGCAGCATGGGGGAAGAGAAGGCAGCTGCTGCATGGCTTGTTCTTCTGCTGTAGATAAATAAACGGTTCCAGTCTCCAGAACTGTCAGTCTGGCACCTCTCAGCAGCAGGAAGTGAATGATTATTGCAGAGGGAAGAAATGAATAAATAAACACCAAACAGACGACTTTTTCATGGATGCTCACTCTTCTCAGGCACGGGCAGCATGTGCCCACAGCTCTGCATGTGGGAGGCATGGGAAGTTGGCCGTTCTTTTATACATTTTACATTTGTTCTGTTCTGCCCGAGTGCCTGATTTTTTATTTTTTTATTTTTTTTAAGAAGAAATTGGCTGGGGGAATCTGGAGGTTAAGAGCTGCAATAAGAGGCAATTTTTTAAGCTTTGTCAGGTTTTGCTGCTTAATCAACTGGACATTGTCCCTTTGAATAAAAGATGCTGAATTTTCAGCGAGATGGTTGAAAGGTACCATGAACTGCCCGTGCTTTTCCCGGGTGTAACTCTCCCTCGCAGCAAAGAGCAGCAGCTTGGGATGTTACTGGGAAGTCTGGCTGCTGATCCCATGATGGGAGGCCGAACTGTGGTTTGGCAGAGTGGCCTGGGTCGAGTGACGCAGGACTAACTTATCTTCTAATCTTAGGAAATCTGCACTTTCAGAAGACTCTGGTGTCTGAATTTGTGAAAATATTTGCTTTACAGCCAGCTCTGGGATGTGGGATTCAAGGTCTTGGTGTTTTCAAGCTCCCCAGGTGCAGGGATGAGGAGGAGCGAGACTCAGGCACTTGATCCAAGCTGCCACCAGGGTTATTTCATACCACGAACGTCACATTCAATATAAATGAGAAAGTTTTTGGGGGAGTTTCTCTTTCCCTCAATGGTGTTGGTCCAGAGAACTCCTTGCCCCAGTGCCGGAGCCCTGAGCCCTTCCCTTCCTCCCAAAGCCACAGCAGTCACAGGGTCCCAGGTTGGCCATCCCTGGTGGGAGTGCACAGCTTCCTGCTGATATAATTGGCCAAGTATAATTCTTTTATATCTTACATTAGTATCAAGATCGATACTGGTTCTGTAGTATTATTCTTAATTATTTAGTCTCATTCTATTAAATCTATTTATATTTCAAACCTCATGTTTCTTTGTTTGCCCCCGTTCCCCTTCCTGGGCAGGGAGGGGTCACCGGGTGAGAGAGGAATTGTCTGAATGACACTAAATTGTTGTGGGTTCTCAAACCATAACACAAAGTCTGTTACAGCCACTCTAACGAGGTGTTTTGGGGCTCCCCAGGGAGCAGGGTGGGTGACCACACCGACCCTTCAGGGGGATATGGAGCAGAGGCTTAACAGTTTCCTTGAGACCAGCAATGGGAATTATGGATCGGCCCCAGCTATGGCTCCAGGACTCCCTCTGCCTCCTGCCTTTGGGTCGGTGTGCCCAGATCCCAGCGGAAAACCGTTTCCATTCTTGCTCTTTGCTGTTTCCAGCCAGGAGGGGGAGCCTGGCTCCTGCCTTCTGCTGCAGGCAGCCAGCAGCGGGCTCTGCTGGGGCTGGTTCCTGCTCTGCAGCCCCAAGACTCTCTCCTTGCAGAGACCACCTCCAAGGAGTCTCCATGCCCACGGTGACACGATGACAAGTGCCTCCTGGATAGTGGAGGAAGGCCCTAAACGGACGTGGGAGGGGAAAATGGGAAGCTGGAGGATGCTGAAATGGTGATACCAGGATGTTGGCCTGGGTTTAGGGCCATGAAGGAGCAAGCAGGGCTGACACTTACCACCATGCGGTTGAGGGACACCCAACAGTCGTCGGGGAAGTCCTGCAGCATGGGCACGAGGAACTGGAGGCAGCCATCCCAGTGACACAGCAGCAGCATCATCCCGATCAGGTTGACAATCCGCACCACCGCACTGGCCAGATCGTAGGTCATGTGGAAGATCTGCAGGGGCCAAGAGGGAGCAGATGAGATGGCAGCCCCCCAACCAACCAACCCAACAGAATTAGATGCAGTATCAGGGGCAAGAACCTTGCTAAAGTAACAGAACTGGCTGCATCACCTCAGCGCGGCTCAGTCACAGGATGCAAGCAGAACCAGCTGAAAAAGAGATTAAAAACCAAAACACAGAATCATAATCATTCACCCCTTTTGTCCTTTGATTTTGATTTCTAATTTACATTAAAAGCTCCATTACTCATTTTATAAAATCAGTTGCTTGCAAATATTTCTGGCCCGTCAGCCGCTCCTCAGAAATAAACTCTTATCATTACATCTTTTTAACTGCAATGCCCTGCTTTGATTTCTGCTCTTGCTGAATGTATGCTACACACTGACCCGGGGTGGAAGCTGCCTTTCTTCTGGCTGGCAGATGCAGTCTCTGCAAGTATCAAACGCAAGAAAGAACGGCCTCAAACTCAGCAGAGACTTCTAGAAGAGGGTCTGATACGACTATTTTCGTGTATTTCTTGTATTCTGCTGCTACATCACTTCCAGCCTCACATGAAGGTGGGCAAGGCAAAGGGAAACGAGAACCGCAGCAGAGCCACATCGCAGATCTTAGCAAGGAAGCCCAGGAATCTCTGCAGTCAGTTCTCGGATGCAAAGGGAGAACAGTGGCCGTGTTGTGCCAGAACAGGACATGGAACATAGAACACTATGGCTGTGCTGGCTGCAGTACGGGACACACAGAGAAACCCAGGTGCCCTATTATTTAATTCATGTATATAGTCAAGAATTATTTGATGGACATTACTTTTTCCCTGAGGGTGGTGTGTTGTGGAGACATTGGGAATGCCTGGCTCTTTCGTGCCTGGTTTTGTGATGGCAGACAGACAGACAGGGCACACCAGTGACTGCTATCCCAAGCTACATCCACCCAGGTTTGGTTTAATGCCACAGTGAGGAGAAATGGGCTCTGGCAAACATGGCTGGCTCCCATGTGGCTCTGCACAGAGCCCACCTTCTTGCCTCATTTGCTGTGAACACAATTCATGGAGAGGAGACCTTCAAACTGTCACTGGGCAATGGTTTGGATCCAGTAAGGACCATAAACACTTAAGTCCTCACAGTGTGCTGGCTTCCAGCTAAAGAAGGAAAACAGAGACCCCAAACACATCTGGCATCCTCTCCCACATGCTGCTGTGTCACCACGGCAATTTGTGACAGAGCTGGGATGGATGGAGGCCTGACATCCCTGCCAATGTGTCCTGCCCTGGAGCCTCATCTGGAGAAACGTTAATCACTGCTCCCCACACATGGTCTTGCTGTTTCTGGTAGCGGAGGAGTGAAATATTTGGAGAGCTGTGTGTGAATGGAGCAGGGAGACTCACTGCTGTCAGCTGCCATAGCTGGGCCTTCTCAGGAGGCCTCCCCAGGGTTTGAAAGCACATCCAGCCCAGCCCGCAATCTGGTGGCACAGTGTCCTAGTTGGATTTAATGGAAGGGAACAAAAAGGAGAGGGATGTGAGAAGCAAACAAGACCCCTGTGAATGAGATGAGGCCGCATGTCCCAGCACCTCCACCCTGACCTGTAGGATGGAACTCCCTTCCAGGGTATACTTCAATCAGTTCTGTCCTAATCTGGCTCCATCAGCTTGAAGCTTCCTGCAGAGCTTGTTTCCCCCACTCTGCAGCCCCTCTTGCTCCCTTGGCCCTGAACTCCCCAAAGCCCTACCACAGTCCCTCCACCCCAGTCCACGGCCTCTCTACTGTGTCACCTGCAGAGTTGTCCCCCCCTCAGCAGCTCTGCTCTTGTACCCCCACCCCTGTCCTGCTGCTCCAGCCCTGTGTGGTCCCACGTTCTGCTTCCTGACCTGCCACCACACCTCTCGTTACAGCGCGACTCCCAGTGCTCCTGTAAAGCGGACCTCCAAGCCAGCCATGCAGTGAGACCTCTCCAAGCTCGCCCTTTCCTTAGGGATGTAGCAGGATTAACTGTCAGCTCTTCGAATGTCAAATAAAGCCATAAACACAACTTTCTTACTGGGCACCAGGCAGTGGGCCAAAAGGCACAGAGACACGGATGCAGGTTTATAGAAGACAGCAAAGTCATTCTCAGTTGGCATGTTATTAACACAAATTGATAGTGCAGTGGCTGAAACCGTAGGGAGAAGCCCACCTAGTGCTTCCTGAGGTCTGAACACCTCCGGAGAACGGCCCAGGAACCCACCTCTGGGAGTGCCAAACACCACCAGGAGCCTACCACCTCCTCAGCGGAGGAAGATGGGCGTGCAGCGGGTGACTTGATCGCTTGGGAGTCCCCTCCAAAGGGGCAGGCGATGTGACTGTAGGGCTAAATCCACACAACTCCCTGCTGCTCTAACAGAGATAGTCCTGCTCCTCCCAACCATCCACGGCACCATGTACCTGCCCTCTCTGCCTATTCCAGGGATCGGCCTCCTCTGATCCCACAGTGAGTCCCTTCAAGCAGCTAAAAGGGCAGAAAACTTTTGTTCTAAGTGAAAGGAATTACAGTTTGTGGGTTTAGCTGCCTAAATTGGCTCATCACTCTGTTGTCAGAGCTAGTTGTTCAATTTGAATGCCTGTTTCCACAGCAGATATTACCACTTCCCCACCTAATCAAGATGCCACGGGGTCATACGCATGGAGAGACGCCCGGATATGCTCAATCCAGAGCGGGAGGGAGCCACAGAAGAATGCTGGAAACCAGAAGGATAAATGATTTGGATAACTGCTTCTAAACCCCATTATTTCTGCTGCGTCCAGGATGCAGCTGGAGTCCACAGTGTCACTTGGTGTAGAGAAAGGCCATTCTAGCGATATTTCTGGCCTGAAAAGAAGAAAATATCCAAAATCCAGCATGAAAGGCTGTCCTAGGAAATCCGACTCTCAACGCTGACTCAATAGGTCAGTATGAAAACTGAGCACATCATTCATAAAGAATAATTCCTACTGGTTTTATCTTTTTCCCCACCCCCATTGCAGAAAGGATCATTCTCATTCAGATAACCCAAAACGCATCCAGCCCATTTGAATGCCAGCCCCGGGCTATGCTTTTAATGAAGCCCAAGCAGCAGTTTGCAGAAGGATCAGGGAAGGGATCTTTTGTATCGCCAGGGTTTTACTGCACTAATGACTTTTCCTCTCCCACCTCTGTGTGGTTTTCAAAAAGCCTCCTGTAACCCAGGGAACTCCAGCCGGAGGCAGGGAGAAACCCTGTCAGATTTGGGAAGTGCCTTTTTTCCTTTAATATATTAAAAGCAAAGAGTGAAGGGCCCGAGGGAATGGATGATTTAGGGGAAAGGTGAATAGTTATGGAGCTTCTTATACAGAGCTGGTGAGGGGTCTGGAGCACAAGTCTTACGAGGAGAGGCTGAGGGAGCTGGGGGTGTTCAGCCTGGAGAAAAGGAGGCTGAGGGGAGACCTTCTCGCTCTCTCCAA
>JAOXNH010000067.1:20311146-20323721 GCA_028566575.1 Bartramia longicauda | reverse complement strand
TTCTCTGGAGACATTCCAAACCCGCCTGGACAAGTTCCTGTGTAACCTGCTCTGGGTAGACCCACTTCGGTGGAGGGGTTGGACTTGATGATCTCCAGAGGTCCCTTCCAACCCCATAGGATTCTATGATTCTCGTTTGGGAGTATTTACCGAAGTCAAGAAGCCACACATTCCCAAAGCAAAGGGTAGCACACCTTGCTACTGGGGAGGAAAAGATGGAACAGTTTCTTTTTAGAGCATCTCCAAACCCCATGCAGGGACTGCACAATTCTCATTTATGGACACAAAAGGTTAAATTCATCTTGTCTCTCCCTTTTCTGTCTTTTTCCAGCCTAGTTCTAAATGTGCCACACAATATAGCACCATCCATGGAACTGCACAGGTGTCGGTAACCAGTTTCCCAATCAAGACAAAGGATCCAATTATTCAGAAATCCCCTAACAGTACATGGATCTACTCATTTGTGTGGCCCTAACAAAAGATGGACAAGAAATAGAACCAAATCTACAGCGGTACACAGAAAAGGACAATCATGAAGAAATTCTCATGAAACTGCCTTGTGGATATTAACAAGGCCCTTGCTGACATCTACTCTGGCATCTTCTATGACATTAAAATATTTGAGACTCCTACAGCATCTTCCATGGCCCCTGGCAGTACCATCGCCCCCTTTTCAAAGCTGGAGAAATGAAGGCACAGAGTATTCCATTCAGGATGGCTCACAGGGTCAAAATTAGGTGCCTGACCTGCCTTTCAGTTTGTCCTTCTATCTGTTATGATTCCAAGTGTATCTGCACCTAAATCAGCACGGGAGAACGATACAAATGGCTTGTATAGGTGTCAAGGAGGAACAGACCACGAGCTGTACTCTAGACTGGTCCTTTCTCCTGTCCTCACCACAATTCCCAGAAACCCAGGGGTGAAAAAAGTATTCCTCTTATTATTAATATTAATAGAAGTGGAACTTGGACACACATTAGTGCTTTAAAGCAAAGGGGGGAAAGATCAAGCATGAAGAACTTGTGCTTAATGAAAGCAGGTTTGCTATTGTTAAAAAAGCTGCATAGCATCAATCATCGTTATCATTTCTGTTATCGCTTGGACTGTTGGGAGAGCTAGTCCAAATCCTGACACCACCAGGAAGCGTCACCTTTGCACTGCCTTGCAGAGAGCCACGGTGTCACCGCGCTACCTCACCCCACACCCCTGGGCTTTGCACCCTCCCTCCGGCGCAGAGCTGAGAGACCAGGCAGAGCAGGGCTGCGTAACCAGGGGGCTCCGCTTCCTCCTGTCCCCCGCAGACGCGCACGTCCGCAGGCACGCACACAACCCCCTTGCAGATGAGACACGGCACTGGGTACCGACGATGGTAGCGCTGTGATGAGTTAGCACCTTGCCCTGAAACCACGTGGGAAGCAATGGCTGGGAGGAAGGGACTTATTAATGTGGAGTCTCCGAGTCTTTGGAATGCAGCTCTTATCTCCCACACAAGCTTTGGAGCACTGATAACTTTGCAAGACATTTCTTTCCCACACCCAGGCAAATCCAAATGCACTTCACTGGGTTTTCCATCCCCCAAACATGCAGGGGGTGGAAATGGGCATCCGACTGTAACAGTGCTCAGCAGCTCCGACCAGGAAAACTGAATCCCATCCGAGTTCCTCGGCATTCAGTCTCATTGGAGCTGTGTATGGGGATGAGGAGTTACTCAGTGTACAGCTACTGATTTCCTGGCAGTCACAAGAACCCTGAGCACAGCTGTGAACATTGGGAAAAAAAAAGGAGTTATAGCTCCTACACTCGAGTCAGCTGGCAACCTGCAGCACCTCGCCTGCCTCTAAGCTCTTTAACAATAGATGCATAAACACAGACAACCTCTCCATCCAAAGAGGCAGAGATTTAAATCCTTAATTAGCACATTTGGACGAGTCACCACAAATGAGATTAGCTTTTGCGTATCGCTGGGGAAGCAGTTGTGTCCCCTATAATGTCCAAGTGGTGGGCCCTCAAGCTGACCTTGGAATTCCCCTTTGGATGTTCGTCTGCTTTGCTCTCACCGACGCCGTCTTCCCCGACTGCAGGCAGCATCTCTTCAGGAGTGAACAGCCTGCTTTTACTATAGTCTGGTGCTAATACCAGACATGGGGTGACCAGATTTGATGTCAGCCACTCTGAATATACTGCACGGAATGAATAATTCCAATTTGTAAAGGCACCTCCCAGGTAGCAAACCCTTCAGTGTGGAAAAGGGGCAGAAAAAGGTCTCTATAATAGCACCTTGTTAGCCCGGCACACATCTGCGCTCTCTGTTTCCGGAGCCCTAACTGCTTTGTCTGCTGACAAACCCCTGGGTTTAGTGCTGTCAGCACTGCGGAGCTGTGGAGCCGCACAGAGCCAAGCTCTGCTCTCATCTGCCTTCGCCTTCTCCAAAAAAAAACCCTGTGCCTCTTAAGCCAGGATACCTGAGCAGCGCTTATCGCTTGGCATATACAAGGCAGCTTGGGTTTGCAGACCCCAGGAGGAACTTGCAGTGCCGCTTGGTCAAGAAACCTTGTCCTGACTTGTAGGCTGAAAAGCGACTGTTTTACAACCGTCTCGCTAAGAAATGCTGGGGTAACGTGGGAAGGAGCACTGTGCTGCTGCTAGAGGAAGAGGTTATCTAAACGTTTCAGAAGAGAACTTAAATCAACCCTATTCACCATAATAACTCTGACTCTTCTGCAACACACAGCAAGTAAATCTCATGGAATTATAGGTCACTGGACACCGAAAAGGTAGTGGTGTCACCAGCCAGGTGCTGCCTGATTTGAAAGATGGTTGTGGACACTACACCTGGATCACCAGCCACAGGAACACATGTGGGACACCAAGAACCGATGAAGGAGAAGAAGACATTGATTTCTCTGCATGGAAATTAGCCTTTGCTGTGTTACGAACCAGGGAAGGGATAGAAGAGCATTTGGCAGAGTTGGTCATTTTCTTAATTCTTCCTCTTGGCCCTGAGTTCTGGAAATAGCCTCACCCCTCCGCACAGAGGCCCTTGCTCAGCCACGGGCCATGTGGCATAAACACTCCGGAGTGAAACCTTGTGGTCTCACGAGCCACTTCCCTACGGACTGGCCTTTCCCTTACGCTCCTCCATGAAAATGGGGTTTTTTTGAAGTCCTCAGAGACAGAAAAGGAGTTGGCACCTTTCTTTTTGAGTGACATTCATCTGTAGGTAAATTGATTTAATAGCTTGTTAGAGTGCCAATTAGAACCAACAATAACTCAATTGACCTATAACTGCCTTGGCACCAACACAGCTTTCAAAAATAAGAGAAAGGAAGAAATCTATGCTCTGGCAGAGATAAGAGCTCCGATAGGCAGTTTCAAGAGCAAACTGAGGGATTCATGGGCTTGCTAATGAGATGCTCATAACACATCAGAAACAAAGACAAATTTCAATGGTTTCAAGCTAAAATGACACTATGTTATCTCCAGACAAAGATCACTCTTTTATCTGTATAATAAATGGATTTCAGTGCAGCAGCAGTGACTTTACAGTAGAAAAAACTGAGTGCAACAGAAAGCAGTAGCAGTTACCTAACCAGAGTAACAGTGAGCTGAAAATGCAAGTTTACCTGCTTATAATAGTACCGAAAAGTCCTACACTGATTCTCTGTGTGCCTACCAACAAACACCTTCAGAAAACACTTTTTTTTTCCCCTCAAATAAAATCCGTTTCACACTGATGCAGAGGAGGTAGTGCTCGTGTGCAAATTCACAAATTTAAATGCTTAGCTCAAAGGATTAAGATATTTCAAGTTTAAAAAATAACAAATGGGTGGTCTTCTAAACATTGCTGGGCTGGCAGTGTCCAAGGATGGAAGGAGGGATAATGTGGAAGGGATTTAAATTACTAGGCAAAGTGATCCATTCTTAAATCAGGAAGGAAAGCAGTGACTGAGAGAACTGAGATAGTCTGAAGAGTCAGAAGGCTGATAGCAACTAAGAATATACAGAAGGAAAGGAAAGTATTTTGGGGAGACTCACCCAGAAAAAAAACTGAAGGATGAGGATGGAGACTGACACAGGAGGGAATCGGACCGAGTGAAGTGCCAAGTACAACGTACTGCAACTAGAGCATGGGCTGCGGGGGAGAAGAGGCATCACTGAGAACTAAGGTGAAGTGGAAAACAGTGATCAGATGAAGAGCTGGCTACTGGCACCCATGACTGGCTGGAGAAGAGACCTGCCATGACGAGCCCGGAAAATGGAGATGGGACTGCTGGGCTAAGAAACACAAACTTGAAGTGAGGGATGGGGAAAACAACAGGTTGGAGAGAGTGGGGTAGAAGGTGTCATGCTTTGGTACTTGAGAGAAAACAAGCTGGAGAGTTTGTAAAAAGCAGAGCACATTTCCCTTCTCAGCCTGGAGAGTAACCCAAGAATCTGGTGAATCATCGTTCTTTTGCTGTAACTACCTGCTACAGCCATTGCTTAATTCAGAGCAGAGGGCAGAGCAGCGTATCCTCCAAAAGATCCATACCTGCTAATGAACCCAGAGATGATATTATGATGAGGATGGGGATTGATTTGTTTTTTAAAACCTTAACAACTGTACAAACCCACTGTATTACAAATTAGACTGCAAAGTCAAAAGCTCAGGTTATGAAATAACAGGATGGAGATTAGCTGTACATAGATTTTATGTTACAGTCACGACACGAATCAAAACAGTTCTTCCCATAGAATTCATGCTTCTGATGAGGAAGATGAGAGGAAGGGCTTGAGGCAGACGTATGCTGGAAAGAAATTTTCTATAAGAGCTCTTTTCTTGCACAATTTGGAAGGTTTGCAATAAAAGAGATAAGGAACTGCAGAATGAGATGTGATGGCTAGGGCAGATGAGATTCCCTCTCTGCCAAAAACTTCCTGCAGAGGTGTCAGGCAAATCGCTCAATCCAAAACTGTAATTAGAATAATATTCTTAGGTGATGATTAAAGAGAACTCTATGTCATTGTTTACAGCTATGGGGGTTTTCTTTTCGCCATAACAACAGATAAATTAACAAACAGCAGAGGCCTGAGAAGAGGGGGGGTGGGAGCAGCATGCCCATTTCTCAGTCTGGCTGCTCACCAACAAAGTCTAAGAAATGGGCCAAATCAGAACGTCCCAATCCTCTTCCAGCACCCATTACCCCTCGAACAGGTAGTGATTACCTCCATGCCCTTGTCTTCTGGGATACAGCGATGTCTGATTCCTGACTAAGCACCCGGAAAGGCAGAGCCCTGAACACAAGGTATGCTGTGTAACGCTCTGTACTCTGTAACACAGGTCCTCAAATTGACACCACCAACTTAAGGAATGGTTTTGACTTTAATCTCTATGAGTCTCTGCCACGTCTCTATAAACTGGGGATGATAGTACCAGTTTCCTAGCCAAGGTGTCAGGAAGCAAAATGAACATTTATTACTATGAGAGTTGAATATTTCATAAATGCCAAATTAAAAAGAGGCCACAAGGAAATTAACCTGTTTCTTTCAGGATGGGATCTGAATAAGATATAATAAATAAGGTATGCTATCTTATAAGGTGAGATGCAAAAAATGTTAAATAGTTTTTCACAAAGAAACCAACCCTATGTGCACCGCATGGGCTTCTGTGGAAGAGAGAACTATCTATTGGCAGATTCGTAGGAAGGACCTGAATTAAGTTTATGCAGAAAATCTTAATCACGGCACTTCCTTAAACGTCAGTGCTTGCTTTAGTATTTATGGATACTCTTCCATCTCATTTTCTGCACGTAAACATACATGAAAATACCGTAATATTGTATGATAATAGTCTTAAAATATATTAGGGTGATACACTGAGGTGTTTCATTTGCTGAGGCTTCCCTGTTTTTAACTGCTGCCTTTTCCAGCACCTGAAGATGTCTCGTACAAAAAACTATATCCCCGCATTGATTATTTAGCAAGGGATTTTTTTATCCTCTGCCTCACGACACGTGAACTAGGGCATGGAGCATGTGATGACCTGCTCGTGGACAGAAGTACGGCTGCACCAGCCTGGTTCCCCCAGTTCATGGTCACAAAGCTCATGTTTCTCCTCCTCCAGCCTGGTTCACAGCCCACTGAAGACAACAGAAGGGCAATCCATGCTGTTCTGCGGGATTTGGATTATCCCTTATATTATTCCTGTTTGGATCCTCTCGTTCTGCTCCAGCAAAACCGCCCTGGGAATTGGCAGGAAAGTTGTCTGCAGTAAAGACAGCGAGATCTGACTTCAGGGAAGCATCTCCCCTTCCTCAGCCAGCAGTGTCCCCACACTATTTGGAGGGAACTGCCATCTGCGTGAACAAGACAAGAAGTCAGCCAAGTCTATGAGCCACCTGCCAACAGCCCCGTGCCCGATTGGGGCCTTGTGTTTGTTTCTAACAACAGGCACAGGTTCTGCTACTGATGCAACCATTTCCCTGACTTTTCCCCGTCGGCAGATGTTTCATGGAACCAGAATTTGGATTTGCTGTACATAAGGCTCCCACAATGGGCAGTTTAAATCATTTGACTTTGGTATGAGCAGTGGGTAAGTCACGAGCTGGGAGTTTGCCGGCGTGGGCAGGTTCTGAGTGTGGACAGGCAGGAAGCAAGGCCGGCACAAGCAGCAGCAATTCTGGGCAGCAGGTAAAGAAAAGGGCCTTATTGTGTGAGAGCAGGGAGAGCAGCACCCACCTAAGTGAGCTGCCAGAGAGCAGCACTAGGTGCTTCACAAACTGCTTACCCTTCTAAAAAAATAGGGAAAAGCTTACGCATGAACTGTCTCCGCTCTGGAAATCAGTTCTTCTCAGGAAAGTGGCAAAGGTAAACGCGCATCCTTCTTATTTTTGCTCCATCTCAGCAGTGTTCAGTATTTAGGACTGGAATTAGTAAATCCCACTGGTTCCCCCTGCGAGAAGGCAGTCGGAATGACACTGCTCAGGGGTCTGGAGCAGCACGAAGGGGAGCGAATGATTTTGTTCTTCAGGAATTCCCCTACCTTATACATTGCACCTGAGCAGCTATTTCCTTGGGTGCCACAGAAATCTCCCCACGTTCCCAAGCAGAGAGGGGGCTCTGGCAGAGGAAGCAAATGGAAAAAAAAGGGATCTGTTTGCAGACAAGTATTACAAGTAAGGGAAAAGAGTGAAAAGAAAAATTTTAAAATCTGAAGATGGGACTGTTATTGAGTGGAATGTTTTCCATTGTTTTCAAGGAGGCAGCAGCTTTTTCTTTTTCTATGAAGAAGTTAATACTTTACTGGGCAGTGAATAATGTGCAGTTCTATTTACATCCACTGTTTGGACTATTTTGGTCCTTCAGATAGTGTATCTGTTCTCAGGCCTTTCTAAAAGCAGCGTGCTGCACTCTTTTGCAAGCAATTCTGGATAGCAGCTACAACCAATATGCTTCAGTCAGCTACAAACTAGATAGATCATTGTTTGTCTGGAATTTTTTTATTAAACCAATTGTACTGGATCAATGCTTCCTCTAAGCAATAAATTACAATTCTATCTACCCAGTGAAAAAGCTTTCAAAGTCACAGATAAATCTTGATCTAGGAAATGCAGTTTGGCTCTGCACCGATGTGCGATCAACCACAGATGCAAATAAACTCAAGCCTCCAGCACATACATCTGCACCTCAGAATAGGAACCTGTATTCTTATTTTCATTAGAAAGTGGTAAGATGCCTTGTAAGTGCTTCTAGAACTAGTCCACTGCATTAGTCATGAGTACTCAGGAGCACCGAGTTTGGGTTTTATAAAGGTCATTTGGTGTCTTTTCCCCTCACAATGGACTAAAAGCAGAAATCAACAGAGCCTTAATCTATATTAATTTGTTTTACTCTTGGAGGGTCATAGATTTGCCACTGGAATTAGCCATATTAGATGCTAAAATGATAATTTAATGAGACGATGATGAAAGTCTCTGTTCTATTCTAAACCAGGAACTCCTCTCACATGGTGCGAAGGAGAAGCAACTCCATGAAGTCAGAGGAATTACACTGATGTCATTCCGCAGCAGAATCAAGCTCCGGTAAACAGGGCTGGAGCATTCCCTTCAAAACTTCCCATCTCAAGCTGCACTGAGACAGGAGTCACGAGGTCTGGAGCTCTACCAAAACGCCTGGAGATGCACCTCACTCTCAGAGGCGAAACTGGGTTCTCCAAAAAGACAGAAAACAAAGCTGGGTCTAAATATTTAGTAACCTGAACACCAAATGCTGCTGCACATCCTCGGTGAGAGCAGAGTGCAGGATAATGCCTCTTGCAAGATCCTAACGCTCCAGAATCTGCACCCATCCATAACAAGGAGCAATCACGCATTGCACTGCGTAATTTGCAAAGCAGAAAATAAGAGTCCTTTGGGTCAAGGATAAAGCTCTTGCAAATATTTTGATAATATCTGCTCTTTGGTGCAATATGCTGCATTTCAGAGGTCAAAAAATGTTATTCATATTCATGTGAGTTGTTTCCAAGACAGATGCTTTAGTGGCATTCAGAGAAGGAGGGAATACAAAACCCGAACAGAATCCGGGAGAGCTCCCACTCTTCTCCTTCAAGGCAGCCATTGTTCATAGGCCATTTTTCATGGAAGCCCACGCACTTTCTCTAAAAGGCAGTCATATTCTAACAGATACGCTGCCAGTGACCTAGAAACAGGGGTGAACAAAGTTCCCCAAAAAATGTCCATACTGACCATACAGTAGTGCATCCAGCTCCTCTGGCCTCTTCAGATGCCTCTGTACAATCCCTGCCCCTGCCCCATCTGATGTTGATATATATCATTTTAAGGAGAAAGCACATATTTATGTTCTAGGCTTCTAGCAGCAATTGAGAAGAAACACAAAGTGGTAAGATAGCCTACCCGGAATCTGACCCCGAGCAGCGAGTCTCTTGCACCCAGGGTACAGGGATCCAACTCCCTGTGCTTTCTCTGCTCAAATGCAAAGCTACGTCGGGGAGGATTTTATTATTAATACTAACGAGTCATACATGCATTCATATAGATCTGCATCCACACGAACATCTGAGCATTGTCAGACTCAGTGTGATCAGCTGGCTCGGGAGAGTCTCGCTTGCCTGCACATTCCATGCCTTTGTGGAAGGCTAGGAGTGGCCCTATAGGCAAGAACCTCAGAAAGAAAATCTTACCTCATCATTCACTGCGCTGTTTTAAGGAATAAGCAGTGGTTTCCTAGGAATCTTAAAAAAATAAACTCTTAGGACTATCTCACCTTGGGCAAGGTGGTTACCTCAGCTGCTGCTACAATGCTCTTACTGAAGTTTGCTGGTCTGGTTCTATGCTGGGAACATAAGGATGGAAGGGAATAAATGCTCTACCCAGATACGTAAAAGATACACAAACTGAATGCTGCTTTTCCATAGATCCAAATACAATTCAGAGACTAAATCCAAAATTCCTTGTGGGTGTGACACACAGAGAACCTCTTGCTAGAGGAAGCACGGTAGATAGTTTTTAACTCCAGACTGGAGGTAAATAATCTATAGCCAAGAGTATGAAATTGGTTTGGTTCTTTTCAAAGCTAATCACTGGCACATTTCACTGTGTTTGTGAGGTGTGACCTGATCAGTCACAACTGGGGGGCAATTTTATACTCCTTCCAATCTGGCTTTGACTAAGATTGTACTTGCAAGGACTACATATCATGATGTAGCTACTGGAAACCCTCATCTGCTCGGTCAGCTGTGCACTTGGGATACTTGAATGCCCTGAATTTAAATGACAACGCAGTCTTCCAATTCACGTAGCCTTCTAATAACATTTGTTAATCCAAGCAAATATCAAGGAATCTGTTCAGTGCCAGTGCTGAATCTTCTCAGCGTGTGGACTGCTTGCTAAATCCCTAAAAGGTAGTGTCAAGAGGTTTCTGTCGTTGCTCTCTTTGGGCACCCACATCCACCCCGGCGCTCCTTCCTGCAATTATCTCGCTAACTGTATTGTAGGGAATAATGCCCGGTTTCCTGAAGAGTCCAAGAATTCAATAAAATCATACAGTTTGACAGATCTGTGTTTGAATAATGTTCTTCTCCTGCATGCTTTTAAATTTGAGACGTAAGCCAGTTGTAATTAAAGTTGAAGCAATAAACCTTAGCCATTGATTGCACTAAGTAATTAATTATTGATTGCAGTACTTTGCATACATATTGCAGAGGACAATTCACCTGTGCATTAGACCATATTTTACTCAGAAATACCCAAACACAAGCCCTCTGCTACACAGAACTACACAAAAATTGGCTTTAGGCTTTGCAAGTTCATTTCCTTATTAACCTTCATGGAAACGTTGCTGTCTGAGTGAAAGCAAGCTGCTATTTTCATAAAGACATCGTTAACTATTCCCTATCCAAATTCATTTTGCAAATAAGGATCTATGGAAGCAAAAGAGAAAATCTTCCCCGGTAAGAGTCGGAAGGTGTTAAGTTCCTTCTTAATGAATGCTGCTGTCCCCTGCACATACCAATTCCTGAGGAGCAATGCTGCAGTAAGAAGCCCTACAGAACAGCACCAGTGGCAACATCCTTCCCCAACTCTCCGGGAAGGAGAAGGGAGAGGGCTTTGAGGCACAAAAATGGGAACTGAAACATTAATCAGGCAGCCCATCTGCTCTGGAGATGTAGGACTAGTTAAGCAGCAGACACCACGCTTTTAGTCTAGAGCTGTGCATCAGGTGGGATCATTTTTCCCCATTTACACTGAACTTAACAGAGAGGCTTCCCCTTATAAAAAGCCAAAGCGAAAGACATTTGTTGGTTTAAAAACACAATTTAAAATGAATAACGTGTGGGGACACTAAAATTAAGCTTAAATATAAACGAAACCTGCAGATGGTTTGACTTTAGATCTCGGATGTGTCCTCCAGCTCCTCTGACTAGTAAATTAGCAAGGAAAGTTATGCCTGGGTGTGTGCTCTGTGCGGAAAGGTCTGAGCTGGGCAGGGTCAGGAAGGGGCAGGGGGCAGGCCAGCTAGTTTTGAGTGGGCCAGGAGGGGGGGGATTGTACCTGAAGTCGCTGTAGGGATGGATGATCCAGAACCCGGCAGATTTAACCCTTTCCTGCTCCCTCTCCACGGCCTTCTGGCTGCCAAACATCCTCAAGGAGAATTTGTTGACCCCAGGCTGGAGCATGGCCCCGAACTGCCTCTGCATGAAACCGGCTTGGCCCAGCCTCTGCTCCTCATCTGGGGTGATCTGGTCGCACCCTCCACCTCCTTCCACTTTGATGGAGGTAGAGGAGCAAGCCCGGGCGGGCTGCTGTTGGGGCTCCGGGGGGGACGCCGGTGATGGGGGCGCAGGCAGTCCCTGCTCCAGCTCCCCACTGCCAGGGGGGCTCTTGTCCTCACAGGGGGAGGCTGGCTCCCCTTCCCCGCCGATCAGCCTCTTCTCCTCAGCCGCGTCGTGGAGGTGCCTGCTGGTCAGCGAGGACAGGCTCCCTTTGAAGCGGCGGCAGTCCCCGTTGGTGCTGGTCTTGGCGCCCTTACTGCCTGCCTCTGTCTCCAGGAGGCCGGGGTCCCCCCCTCTGCCGGGGTCTCCCCCGAGTGCCCGGGTGCTCCCAGCAGAGGGCGAAGGCAGTGGCTTCAGCCTGATGCTTTTCCTCCGGGTGTCCTTGTCGCTGTCATCCTCCTCGTCCATGATCGACGCCTTGGGTCCTATCTGCTGGGGCAGGCTGTAGAGCCTCTTGCGCATAGAGGGGGGCAGCTTGTCCATGGCCGATGCTGCTGCTGCTTCTGCTCAGTTAGAGGGAGAGACACCCCCCCCGCTCTGCGCAAGGAGGGGAACCGTCACTGCCCCCAGGCCCCACGGCCCCTGCTCAAGGGGTTGAAAGGACCAGAGACTGGCGTGTCATCTCCTTACCAGACTGTGGCATCCACAGGCTCTGCATCAAAACACAGGCTCTGCATCCAGAAGGGATGGGAAGGAAAAAAAAAAAAAAAAAAGAGGGAAGGCAAAAAAGCCCCCTCCCCTCCAGACTCCTCCGTTGTCCCGATTTGGCTACTTGCTGCTTTTCTCCCCTTGGTGAGTGCTACTGCAATCCCTGTCTGCTCCGATCCAGAGCACTGGGCAAGAAGTCTAGAGGAGAGCCACACACTTCTGGCTGGAAGGCGAGGGAGGGCGGCAGCGGCAGCAGCAGCCGCCTTGCCATGTTGGCTTCGAGATGCAAATGTGCCGTGTCTCCCGGCGGGCAGGCATCATCCGGAAAGCCAAGCTCAAGCCCGGGTGCCTAAAACTCCTCAACCTGCCGGCCAATAACACAATGAACTGCAACCTGCAGCAGCCACCGCTTGCTTACATCACTGTCATCACTTATTCCTCATGCAGCCCCCTGCTCCTGGGAATATTCATGAAGCGATCCCATTCTATTGGGTTGCCATAGGAGCGACTACTGCACACAGGCTCTGCCTACCTGAGCCAGCACCCGGGCTTCTTAAAAGGGCAACGCCTGGCTGCCAAGGGGGTGTGTGTGTGGCCGAACGGGCGCCGCATCGTCGTCGCCGCCGCCGGCGGGGCCGGGCTGCAGGGACCGCGCCGC
>JAOXNH010000067.1:20292695-20306500 GCA_028566575.1 Bartramia longicauda | reverse complement strand
TTAATCACTATTGCTTTTAGTTTACAAAGTATCTGCATTTTTACATTACGGTCTAAACTCTACCAATGAATTTTCCAATATTCACATTGAAATGCTCATATTGAGCAAGTATCTCAGACTTCAATAAAATTTGCCTTCCAAATGCCTTCCATCAAATTTCTATTTAAAAACTGAGCACTAGCTTATTTTTCTACCCTCATCTGGAATTATGAGCCAGCATGGGGAGGTTTGCTCGAACTAGATCAGTTCAGTGACTATCAAATGACTCTTTCTCAAAATAGCGCCTTTCACCAGCATTTAATGAGCTGTAGCTTCACAAAGAATAATGGATCCCTCTTCACAAGTCTGTCCCTGCCGATGTGTCTTCTGTCTACATGAACTGCACTATTTTATATCATCCCGCAGCGCCGGATTTGATGGGAAATGTGCTATTGTCTCCAATGACAGTAATGGCAGCCCCCAACTTTTCCAAGTCCGGGCTCTGCTCTCAGTGATCTGAATTATGTCAGGGCTGACTTTAACCCTTTCTCCTCCTCCGAAAGTGAATGAGATGAGCTCAACATCATGTTGTTGACGCAACCGCAAAGTTAAGTTTCACAGCCATGCCACCTCTCAGACGTTTGTACAGCTCTGCCTTAAGAACTCCTAATCCTCATGGATGTATTTAACAATACCTCCCTGCAGCAAGTTGCTGAAGACAGGCAGATTGAAAAATTTGAAACAAGAGACTAATTAGAAACAAGATGCTCTGTGAGCAAAATGGCTACGAGAGAAACATCCCATAGAATTATGCCTTGTGACTGGAGTCTCCCATGTCTAATATGCAGGATTCAATACAAACTTTTCCTCTATAATTCATAATTGTACTGTCATATATGGATTCCTTGAGGTGTAGTCATTTATTGATGCCAGTGCCGTAGGCTGCAGCAGCTTTGAGGAAAAGACCCTCAGATGTCCCTTCCAACCTAAATTATCCTTTAATTCTATGACTCTCTGACTCAGCAGGAATTCTCTCTTTACTCCAGCTACCTACTTTCACAAATGAAGATGCTATCTTCGAGACAAAATCCCTCTGTCAATTTTTTTTAAAAACCATCAAACAGATTGAAATATTAGTAAGAGGGACCCGACACATTGATGGATGTAAAGCATGGCTGTATAAGCTTCATTTCCGCAGGTAAGCAGCTAAAAGTAACTTCATGATTTTGGAGAACAAACTCAGCCATTTTCATGCTTATTCATGATTTCTCAACTCCTGAAGCTAGCAAAATTGCAAAAACAAGCTTAGTCAGTATCTCTAAAGAATATGGCAGTAGAAGAACTTCCAGCAGAGGATCCCAGTTTATCATTACCCCTTACAGATACTCCTGGTTGTGCTGTTGCCCACAGAGGGATGTTGCAGGTAGTTATCCCTCCCACTCAGCAACTTCAATGCAGTAGAATTTCACTGTCAATAAAAACAAGACCAAAGGCAAGGGAGAGAGAGTATTTCTGTCTGCGTTTCATTCCTCTACAAACAAGCAACCAGGTTAAGCCAGTCTGAGTCCTCAAGACATTCCCATTATCTTGCAAGAGAAAGGAGTGATTTGTGCCACTGCCACCTCTGTTGCTCAGCAGCAGGGTCTGCAAGTGGCAGCAACGCTGGGTGCCTCAGTGAGCCAGCAGGGGAAGGGGAAGAGGCCTCAGTTGATAAGGCTACAAATAATTCCGTGAGATTCAAATAAAGGCCTCTTCTCTTTGAGCTTTGCTTTTAGAAACCAGCCCTTCAGTGATGCTGCATGTAACCCACTCAACACCAGAAGGATCCTGTGATTATCCTAAACCTGGAGATTATTTCCCGAGTTTGCGCATGCACATTGGTGTTTCTGCTCATCAAGCTCTTACCTCAATTCTAGATCAAACAAGCACTTTAGGTCCAATTTGGGCCTCCACCATTTCTTACTTTTGTTTAATTATAAGTGCTACTGAAGCATCTAGATAATTCTGTTGCTCCCAGAGCCCCAGCAGAGAAAGATAGTCCAGTCCCAGTCTAAAAAGAAGAGGAACAGAATATAGCAGGAGAGTAAACAATCTCATGGTCTTCAAATGCCAGTTCAGTGCTGAGCGTTTCCTTTTTGTGTGTTTAGTTTTAGAGAAGGCTTTGTTGAGAGGAGCCAGAGCAGGGAGAAAAGACAAAGAAGGATGGATCTAAAACAGTAGAAAAGAAACTAAGGACATGGACAGAGGGCAGGGAGAGAACTGTCTCCGTTGCATCCGCCTTTCTCTATGATAAAGTCGTGCTGCAATGCTACTGTTAAGGAGGGTATGAGCTTCCATTACGAGCTTCTTTATGGTCATTCTTGTTCTCAACCAATTAAGCTGACATTCTGGAAAACCTGATCTTTAGCAAAAAGTGAATTTCCTTATTTTGAAAGTTAAAGTAAAACCTGCTGGGTTTGGGAACAAGAAAGTTGTACATGTAGAAGAGAAAAAAGAGAAAATGCACTTCTCCTGTGTTTTAGGAACCAATGGATTACCCGAATGGCTAATAATAAAATTATATTTGGACTTCCTAATAGAAGGGATATGCAAGTGCTGTACACTTGACAAAGATTAAATACCCAGTAAACCCAGAAGGGCGGAGGCAGAAGGTTCACTCAGTATTTTCTTACCTTTGCCTCTCCTTCCCTGGATGGCCCTTGCCAGCCACATCTATTCAGAGCGTGTGCCCTTCTACTAATTAGTATCTGTCATGCAGGCATCTCCCTAATTCTCAGGCGCACAGGCTACAGACTAACGAACTTTTTATCTTCCGCAGCGCCGCACGAGCTGGCCCCAATTACACAATGTCAGATGCTGGGATGCTGCTGGAGCTGAACTGCAAGGTGGTGGGAGTGCCCAGCCCGCCTCACGCTGCGGCAGTTCTAGAAGTCCACCCAGGGACTCCCCATTGATTAATTTTCACAGCCTGTGCTTTCATTTGTTTTCAACACTCCGCTGACCTTTGTGTAAGAGTTTAAACAAAGCTCTACAGACACTTGAGGCCATTGCCTTGATAGTATCAGTTCATCATTGTATTAAATTTGTCTCAGTGGAGGGTAGTCTTGTGTTTGCGCGTGTGTGTTTTTGCGAGGGGGAGGGATCCTGCTCACCTGGCTCTTTTGTGAACACTGAAGTGTTTTGCAGTGAAATCAATGAGAAAACTTCACGCTGCATCTAATGTTACTGCTCTGTGCTGTGTAATGCAAAGGGATAACAATACACAGCAGTTTGAGATGCTGCTTCCTGGACTCTGTCTTCTTTTTAGACAATGCCCTTTCCCATGTGTTTTGTAGAAAGCTTCCCGGGAGCAGGAGCAGAAGTCAGGCCTTCCTGGTTTCCCTCTAAACCATTAGCTGACACAATCATATTCCCTCTTGTGCTCTCCTACCAACTGATGGAATCTTAAATCTTCTGTTCAATGGAGCAACTTCACAAAGATGCTTCCTGTGGGACACTAGGGGAATAGGAAAGTGGCATTTGCTTCACCAGCTGCAATTTAGGTGGAAAGAGTATGAACTATTCTGTTGTTTGTTTTTTTTTTTAAAAAAAAAAAAAACAGATTAAATCTTCATGAGAGGGTTCTAGATGATTTGAAGGTAAATGCAGCCCGGCACATGGCTGGTGTGGTGACATGGTGGGGAGAAGCAAATTGTGGCTAGTTGATTTTGTCAGCATTTCCTTCATGGCTAGGTTGCTTCCTGTTCAGCAGGCAGGCTGGCCTGTAGTCCCCGGAGAGCCACTAGAACAGAAAGGTTCAGTGGCCCACTCTGGGCTTGGTGGAGCCCCCAGGAGTTACAGGTTGCAACACACAACACCTTTGAGCACCTGTATCCTTTGCTGGGTCTGGCATAAAAGCCTTGCCTGAGGTGACACAGGACATCTGTCTGTTTAGCTTCCCTGATTATACATGTTCCTATAGTTCTAACAGGAAGTTACTTGAAAAATGTATTTATTTCTGCATGCTGCTTCTGTTTGCTATTGCTGGAAAAAAACTGTATAGATATACATACTATATATATAAAGTAGCTTAGCAAAGCTGACCTAGACACTGCAATCATTCTCCCCTCCTACTCTCACGGAGGGATGTCAGACTGAACAGCACTCTGCTCTGAAGCTGGTGAGATCTCAGTGCATACTGTACCCAGAGGAAGCACTTAAGGTTAAGGAACAACAACAACAACAACTATCAGTTTCCCCCTTCCGAGCAACTTCATGTCACGGTGGATGCTCGACAGGCTGCTGTTTAAAGTCTGCTTGAAGAAAAATTGTAGACATTATTAGCTACTTCTGGGCTTGTTAATTCTGTTTTGGTTTTTCACCATTCTGCAAAACCCTCCACAAATCCCCGTTGCAGTGGAGCAAGAGACTTCCACTTCCTTAGATTTGCAGGTTTCACTTAACGGGATTAGGTGACGGGATTTATTTAGAAACGCGTGGTGATAAAAATACCCAGTTCATGAGTAATGGGGGGAAAAGCTCACAATTTTGTTGTTGCTTTTTTAAATTTAAACTTCTCAGCAGGGGACAAGGTTCAGATCAGGTGTTTGCCACCCACACTCTTCAGTACTACTTAACTTTTTCTAGCAGGGGGAAGACTGGAGCGGAATAAATAGAGAATATTGAGTCTTGCTGTGAGACCTACAGAATGTGAGATTCTAAATGATGTGATCTTCCCACCGACACGGAATTTGTTAAAACATCTTCCTGTGACTTTAAGTAGTCTGAAGACTTTGCTAGCTTGCTTTTCACAAGAACTAGATCTCTATTAGTCCAAACTGGCTATAACATGTACCCCTCAACCACGCACCTACTCCCTGCTCTGCAAGAAGGTGGTATCAGAGCTGCTTTGGTGATCCTGCCCTTCCCCTATTCCTGGAAGGCCTTCCCGGTGCAGAAGATGCTCAAGAAGTGGTTAAACTCTACTGAGGACTGGCTTTGCTGCTTGTGGTAGATGTTAGCACCAATCTAAGCTGAACATCCTGCTCAGTGGAAAAGAACTGGAAGACATACTTTAACAGAAAAGATCCTGGGAGCTTAATCTTTTTTAGTTAAGCGAAAGGAAGTATAAGTAATTATTTGATAATAATCTGTAAGTACCCACACGGAGAGGTGGAGACCTGAACACAGAGGAATCCTCACACCAGCAGACACAGTTGTAAAAGCGATGCTGCCTGGAAGCTACACACATTCAGGCCAGAATTAAGTTAATAATTTTTAATGTTGAGGGCAACTAACCTCTAGATTAACACGATGAAGCTTTTTGTAGATTCTCTGTCACGGGAAAATTTAAAAACAAGATCAGATATTTTTTATAAAAGATTTGTGTAAATTCAATCTCAGACATGAGATTGGAATCTGCAATTAATTTGGGTTAGTCCTGGTTCATGTCACACAGGAGGCTAGAGTAAATGTTAATAATGTTCCTTTCTACATTAAAATCTGGAAAACTGGAAAAGCAAACGACCAGTTACAGTGGCTAGAATGCTCACACCCTTTTCTGCTCATTTATGAATATGCTGAACTGCCTGCATCCCAGCACAAATCCCCAAAGAACCCCGCTGGCACTGTTCTACTGTGAAGCTTGATCATTTACCATCTGTTTCTGTTGTCTACCCAACTACTCACACATCCTAGGACCTTCCCTTCTCCTCTCTGGCTGCTTAGTTTCTGCAAAAACTTATTTGCCAAAGCCTTTTGAAAATTCAAATGCATGGTATAAATCAGCTCACCCTTACTCCATTTATTGACGACTCCTCAAAGATGTCCAGGAGATCTGTAAACTGTTAGGACTCTCCTTTACAGAAGCCACTTGGACACTTCCCAAGTGTACTGAACTAAATCGTATTTATCCAAGTTCATGTCCTGTAGGAGGTTTCTGGTCCTCAGAAGATCAGGATTCTGGTTTTGTTTATAGTGATCTATTTGACTCTTAAAGCTTTCCTTCTAAGCTGGGAAAAATAGTTAGCCATTCACAGATTTTGTTGTGCTGTACTTTTAATAGGATCATAGCCAAGGGCTGCGTGTCTTTTACAAAACCAGTATTATAAACCAGAAATGGACTGATTTTCCTTCCTTTCTAAGAACTGCTACTACTGTTGCCGCAACACCCACCTGGCAATGCAATACTGACTTCACCTGACTTGCAATACCCCCATTCTGTCCCTGCCAACATCTTCTGCAAACATCAGCCAGCCCTCACACACACGCTGCTCCGTTACTTGCAGTGGGAAATTCCTCTCCAGAGCAGAACTGCAGGAAGAATAGGGGTCTGAACGTTCAGTTGGGTAAATCCTAGTCTGACCAGAAGGTGTTTGGCATGTAGCTACTGTACTCAAAGGACAAGAATACTGAATTGTGTATTGCTTATTTGATCCAGCGTACAGCAGAATGCTTCCTTAGTGTGGAATCTTATCCCACTACACAGCTTTGCAAGTCAGCCAAGATCTCTTCGCACTCTTCTGGTTGAAATCATACCATCCTCCTCATTCAGCTCTGTGTTTTCTTACACTTCTGATACTTTTCAGTGCCAGCTCTGGCACCGATTAAAATCAGCCTGGAGGGGAATTGTTAGTCACATGTGCCTGAAGCTGAGGTAATAGTTTTCCTTCCTATTCCTTGGCTTGTCTCATACTGTTGATGGAACTCCTAACACGCCTACACGGAAAATGACAGTGTCACATGGCCTTGGGTCATTATCCCCTGAGGGTTCACACACACTTGTCAGATGCTTAAGCCCACATGAAATGGGAGTACATACAGGCATTGAGAGTTTCTCCCAGGCTGGACCATCACAAACCCCATTTCAATATGGTCATGCTTCAAAGAAAGATACAATGGATTCTCTCTTTGCTTCTTGCAGGTATCTTGCTGGGAGCATGGCAGTGTGGCCTAATAGCAAATCTAAATTAAAGCCCACGAATGGTAAACTTTGCAGGTGCATAACATTCATTCTCCTGTAGAAAATGAAGGCAACATAACGAGATTTCCCAGTCTGTGTAACTATACTGCATGGATTTCCAAATGCAATGAAGTCAGCTTTCGCTTTTCATGTTTTATTAATGCCTTGTAGCTAAGTAAAATGACTAATAAACTGGCATTTTAAAGAACTGGATGGAGCCATTCTGAAGACTGAATAATAACTAACCATTCATTTACTAAGTTCCCTCTAGCAGTTTTTCAGTACACACAGAATGAAAATCAGGGAGCTCACCCTCCTTTGCAACAAATATGCTACTTACTGCAGGTGTACAAATTCACTTCAGCACCTTCCCTCTAGTTTCTATGTAGGGAAAGGAAGGAAAAATTGTTACCTTGCCCAGATTACCACAACAAAGTCAGTGCTGGACCCAGAATTTAAAACCTCTAACACCCTTGCTGGTGCCTCCTGATCCTTAGTCACCATTCTGCAGCATATTACAATGGAAGGAAGTTAAAAAGCTAAAGATTCCACAAAATCCAAATTAGTTTGAGGTGTTCTTTACTTACAAATCCTTTCTTCCATTCTAGTTCCTCTTTATAAAGGGACCAGAGAGGGTTTCCTGAAGCAGGGAAAACTAGACAGAGGTGCTCTTAGATCTGTTTTCCCCAAGTGAGAACAGGATATTCCCATACAATATGACTCCCATGTGCACTGCTGCGGCAACGCCCATCGCCAGTATTTTCCTCTCTACTCAAAATTAAAAGAGGAAAGCCGTATGTGCTACTTTATTTTCTAAGCAAGGCACATTTGTACCGTATCAAGCTGCTAGCCTTTGTGACTGTTGACTGAAGCATGAGATGAAATAAGTAAGATGCTTACTACAGAGAATGTAAAAGGTGTCACCAAGGCCTCTCAGCAAAGCAGTAGCAGGCCAGGCACTGAAATACAGCATTTCCTAATTCCTCATTCCATTATCAGCCCATTAGAACAAGCTATTTCTCTCCACTTGTGCTTGTTTAACAGTGCCTCTTAAAACCAAAATCCAGCTGTTGTCACTGAACTCAAAGCAGCTTTTGTTAAGCATTTCCCTAAATGCATTCCAAAATATGTTTGTTTCCACTAAACCTGATCTACCAGCTGCCCCGACCATTGAAACTGGAATGGCTTGCTTCAATCTCCATCAACATATGAATGTTCTAAGTAGACATCTCTAACCAAAAAAAGAAATCCCAGGCTGGAAATTATGGCTAGATAGAAAAAGAAAAAAAAAAAAAGAAAAAAAAAAGTGAGACTATGTATAAGAAAAGAGATAATAATGCAGTAGACAAGAGATTGTACTGCATTATTCAAAAGGCCTTATTCACCTTTGATTCCTGTGCTGCAAATATCATATTCTGGCAAATATCTGATTAGAAACTGGAAGTTTTCGTAAGACAAACGAAGCGAGTGGAATTAAAAACAACAAAAAAAAAGGCACAAGGCTTGTAGTAAGAAAAGGTAGAAGGCATTGCTGTTTCAAGGTTGGTTTGCATTTTAATACCAATGAACAGTCTCCCAGGCAAAGTCAGGTCTGTGAGCCTCTACCAACAGCCCCCCCCGGTCTCTCTGCTCCCATCCAGCTCTCCACACCCTGGGCCACTCCTGCAGATGAACATCACGGCCTGTACCCTGTGTAAATTGCTGTGAAAGCTGACGTGAAGACACGCAATCCGAGAGCCTTCGGAAGGTAAGAAAATGGGGATCCTCACAGCCTGTGTAGGCTCTGTGGAAGTGAAACATTCTGCAGTCAGTGGGAATCATTAGGTTAGGAGACAGTTGTTATCTTTTTGCCCTTGACAGAGGTCAGTCTGGAAACGCTCAGAGGTGAGCGCGTGGTTCCCAGAAGAAATGGCAGCACATGCATGACATGGATTTATGCTTGCAATTCCAATAATTCTGCCTTCTTGAATTCAACCCTAATTGTAGTGTGCCTCGCTGATGATTTAGAGCATTTGATTTACTGATCTTATTTTACTCTTCCTGCAATTTCACCTCTTTGATCAGATCTTGCCAGCAGGTTTTCATTACCAAATAGGTGGGTTTTTTAAATAGCACAATTGCAAGTCATCATCATAAATATCAATCTTCATAACTCATCTGAGCACTCTATGTTCTTGTAATGTCGTGTGTCAGGATTCTGCCGCAGAGATAAACCCCCATCTGTGTGGCTGCCAGCTTCTCATTCCTTTATTGATTCTCCCCTATTTGCTGTAATTGAGTTTTTATACTTACCTTGTTCTTCAGTACATAAATGCCTATCAGAGACAGGAAAAGAGAGACAGACCAGGGATTTCCACTTCTCATCACCTCTTGGCAGAAGAGGGTGCTGTGCAACACTGATTACAATATACTCCAGCAACTGAGGCAGTTAAGCTGAGGATTGCCTACCCATGCACTACTCACATGTCAGCAGGTGACTGTAGGAAAAAGCTTATATTCCTTCTTTTCCACTGGATGGGGAAGGAGAAGGCAATAATCTGCAATTTTCCAGCACTGACTCATCTGTTCTGAGTAGCCAGTGTTAAAGCGAGCCTTAAAGGGAACTTTTTGTTTATTATACAGGACTGTAGACAGGCTTCAGCACACGTCACTGGTCTGAAATGCTTGCATGTTTAAAATCCAGATTCCCCTTTAATTTAATGTGGACTCGATTATATTTATAGGTAAGTGTTTGCAGGTATGTGTTTTAGGATTCATCCTTAGCTGACAGGCAGCCAATGTAGCTTCCCTACTATTACTACTTTTACTCCATGACCCCAGTCTCAGGTGCAGTGGTAGTTACACACATCCCACTGTTGTCCCAAAGCAAGATGCCAATGTACATCCAGAGCAGAGGTATTTATTTAAATCATTTCTGGAGAGATGGGTGCTAGCTGGTAATTCTGGCTATGCCCTCATAAGGGGTCACAGGTGATGTGTAATACTGCTAGTGTCCTCAGTGGACACTTGGGAGCCACAATTAAACAATGAGTTAGCCACCCCTCAGATAAGAGGCAGGGAGGTGGGTAAGGACTTTATTTCTAGTTTTGCCTCCAGTTTTACGGTCTGATCTCAGTTTTCCAGCCTCTGAAAAGACAAAATGCGCCTGCTTAGAGACCTTACAAGAAATCAGTTAGCTCTGACTAGATACAAGACCTCTGCTCTCCCAAAGAGGGAGCTGCAGCTCCCTGACATTCCAAGAATTTCCAGGAGAGGCCTTTGAGATGCCCCTGGCAGACAACGCCAGGTAGGACAGCCTCACATGCCACTTTTATTCCCTAATGAACCAGGTCACAAGGCTGTTAGCTCTGGCATGAAACAGACTGTTGCTCACCAGGTGCTGCTCTGCCTATCCCGGCACAAAGCAGCAGCAAACTGGTGAGTGGTTCTGCTTCCTGCTGGGATCTACTGGCTGTAACCAAACGGAGCAACTGCATGTCCTGGGCTGTCTGCTGCTAATGGCAGGGAGAAATTTTCATTCTGCAAAATCATTCCTGCATATACATATATAGCAGATTAAACTATTACTTGTTTCTTTTTCAGTACTGTAGATACTTCCATTTTCCAAGTTACCCAGTTGGAATTTGGCAGCCATTTTCAGGCCTGTGCAGCAAGAACAATGCATGCATGTCTCAGTTTGTTCTGAAGAAGCAGAACATTTTTGGCTTTTTTTGTGCTTCTACCACTAGAGAGCAGGAGAATGGTTCTCCCAGCTGCCTCTGGCAGCTCCGGCAGGGATAGCTGCTGTGAATCACCGAGGAGTTCCTTATGTAAGGGAGTTTCTGGGGCTGACACTCGCAGGGAAGTTGGACAACCTTTCAGCCCATTTATCAAACCCTTGCTGTTGCCATTTCCAGACAGATGAAACCAGGCTAAAGATGAAGCAGAAAGAACAGTCTGCATTCAGAACAATGTGATGAAGTTCTAACACCAACACAGACATACAGACAGCCAACACTCTGTGCTTCACTGAGACAACCTAGTTCTGTTTTTTGTTTTAACATATGAGTCTAGCCTAGATTCCACCCAAGGAGAAGAATACTCACTATTAAGGGTTGAACTCTGCCAAAATATACCTAGAACTGGAATAACAAGGGAAACTACATTCATGTGCTTTGTGGTCTGTGATCATTACCCTCTAGATATTTTTGCATAATTGGGAGAAACATCTCCCCAAGCCATGAAATTTGGTTCTAGGTTTTCAATTTTTCCTAATGTTTAAGCAAATAATTCGATGAAACTACAGCTGCGATTTCACACACTGACCTACCAGCTGGCAGATACTGAAAGAGAAGTCTGTTTCACCTTCCACCTCTGCTCTTCCTTCCCATTTCCTTGCACTCTTGGGACCTTCACAAACAAATGTTTCTACTTGCTAATACAGAAAAAGTGGAGGTTTTTTGTCTTGCTTCTTTAGTAGAGCACATCTGTTTGTTTAAGCACCTGATGAGAGCCAAAGGCAGTAAAAACAGCAGAGTGTAGGAGGTAGCTGGGGAAATAAAGCTTCCCTCTTTCAATAGCAATAACCTTTTGATCAGGTTCACTCTGACACACGAAATAGCAAGGTAAGGTAGAGACATCGGGAAGGGATTCCTTGCCAGGAAAGCTGCTGAGATGTTTTCAGCAAAGAAGCGCTGGAAGCCCTGAAGAACATTCTGTACTGGGCTCTGACTGGGCAGTATCAGATAGTACCTTTACACAAGTCTCAGGACTCTAATTTCAGCAGCAAACGTAACTGCCTGTGAAAAAGGACAGAGCAACTGTGATTTGCCTTGCAGGACAAGCCATCATGTGAGAAAGGACAAAGCAGTGAATCACAGACTGAAGGAAGACCTCAAACAGAAACAACTGATCCAGACTGTATTTCCCACTCCACATCCTGTGTTAATTCTTCAAGCGCAGGGTCTATGTAAGATTGTCCTGCCAGCCAGTCAGCATTACCCTGCAAAACCTTCTGGAAAAAAGATGCTGTAAACCCAGCTCTTACAAAAAAAGTGTTGCCTGGGCCTTGAGATTATGTTTGGCTCTGACCGGACTTCGCAGCCAGCAGCCCTCTCATGCTACTGGCCCAAGAGTGAGAACTCCTGCCGTTTTACAGTCCAAGAAGTATTTGGCTTATTCTTCTGCTATATACTTTAGAGGAAATGCATTGTTAGGTGGGACAAAGGCTGGCAGATACCAAGCGGAGTTTCTCAGCTACTCCTAAGCAGATTCAAATTCCTGCCTGCTTTGTTCCTTCACAAAAGTAGATTTTTACACTGCAGTCATTTTCCCACCAGGTTGTATCAGCAGATTGTGCTGAAACCCAAGGCACCGATTTTCTCACCTGCGATAACTAGCTAAGGTTCCACTTTACATATTGACTGACCTATTTAGGAAACAGGCAAGTCCTAGGGAGCGTGCTGCATAAATCAAACGTGGCAGGCAGGGGAGCGGAGGCTCGATTCCTACTCATCATGAAGAATGCGCATTTGCTTGTACACTTAAGTTGCAAACTTCCTTAAGTGGACTGATGCAATCAAGGGACAAATTATCTCCATTATGGCAACGTGCTCCAGGCAAAAGGCCTGGTAAAAGTCCTGACTGTGAAGCCACAGTTTCTCAGGTTTAGAATAGAAAGGTCAAACTCCCTGATCTGAGCTTAGTCTATTTCACAAATTTGTTTTACATTCTTATTCAAGTTAACTGAATGAAATTCATCGAAAAAAATTAAAGCTAGAAAAGAACAGAGAAGGAATGAAGATCTGACAGAGCTCTGAGAAGGGAGGATGTGGACTAGGAATCTGTTCCTAAACTTCATGACTTGCCCATGTTTTAATAAAGTATCAAGCAATGATACTTTAAAAAGGGCATTTGTAGTTAGTACAAAAAGTTAGGTCTTTTGTCTCCAATTTCCTTAGTGGGAAATTCTTCCAGAACATCCCTGGCTTGAAACTAGGAAAGCTCTTTTCCTACTTTTCAGTCTAAATTTTACTTGTGGCCACCTCATGGCCATCTATTTTTGTCCCAGTGTATCTTAGCTCATCCATGGTTTAGATTCCTTGCATTCCCTTTGGTGCCAGTCTTGTTCTCCGCAGATTCCGTGGGATTTAGTCCTGTTGTAGTTCGAATAACTTAGTGAGGGGGTTATCACTCTGCTCTATTTCTGTACTTTGTTCTGTTATGATGGGCTTCATTATGGTGATTTATAGGAGAATCCTAGCTAAAATCAGGCTCTGCTGTGGTAGGCACTGTGTGAAACATACTTTCTCAGGCAGCTGCTCTTTCAGAGGATTAATGTTCTAGATGAAGGGTCAGAGACACGTACTGGTTTTCCCTGGGATAGAGTTAATTTTCTTCACAGTAGCTGGCATGGGGCAGTGTTTTGGATTTGTGCTGGGAACAGTGTTGACAACAGGGATGTTTTCCTCATCGCTGAGTTGGGCTTACAAAGAGTCAAGGCCTTTCTGCTCCTCACACGCCCCACCAGCGAGTAGGCTGGGGGCACACAAGGAGTTGGGATGGGACACAGTTGACCCCAACTGCCCAAAGGGATACCCCATACCATATGACCTTGTGCTCAGCATATAAAGCTGGGGGAAGAAGAAGAAATGGGGGATGTTGGGAGTTATGGTGTTTTCCCAAGTAACCATTACTCGTGATGGAGCCCTCCTTTCTTGGAGGTGGCTGAACACACCTGCTGATGGGAAGTAGAATCATAGAATGGTTAGAATTGGAAGGGACCTTAAATATCATCAAATTCCAACTCCCCTGCCCTAGGCAGGGACACTTCCCACCAGACCAGGTTGCTCAAAGCCCCATCCATCCTGGCCTTGAACCCCTCCAGGGATGGGGCAGCCACAGCTTC
>JAOXNH010000067.1:20279217-20291336 GCA_028566575.1 Bartramia longicauda | reverse complement strand
CCATGAGGGTGGTGGAACACTGGGACAGGTTGCCCAGGGAGGTGGTTGAGGCCCCTTCCCTTGAGATATTCAAGGTGTAGCTCGACGAGGCCCTGGGCAACCTGGTCTGGTTGGGGGTGTCCTCGCTGACTGCAGGGAGGTCGGACTAGATGGCCTTTGGAGGTGCCTTCCGGCCCAGATGATTCTATGATTCTCAGCTCTTGCCATGGCTCATTACTGAATTTAGTCCTATTTAAACCGGTATGGCTTGAGGGACTCCTGCCACAAGCTCTATCCACCCTATAATATAAATAAGACCACCAGCCTTCCCCCACACACACAAAACAATCATAAGAAGTTGCATTGTTCTTAAAAATAACTTAAGGCAAATGGCTTCCCCAAGTCCTGTGTGTGATCATAGGCAACACCCGAGGCCTCAGGATAAAAAGAAAATTGGAGGTAAGTTTGCACTGGAATATATCAGCAAAAAGGAAGAGAAAACAAAGCGATTTTGAGGGAGAATCTGCAGCAGCACTCTATTATGAAATGAGGAAACAGTAAAATGTCTTCTTTCCCACTGTGGTGAAACTGTATCTATAACATGGTGCTCTGTGATAGGCTCCTTATTATTGTAAAGACATCGACTGACTTTGTAGGGCGTTCAGAAAAGTGCAACACAAGTGATTAAGGAGCTGAAAGGTGAAGAAAGATTCAATTAACAAAATTAAAGATGTATAGCTTGACTCAGCAATGCCTGGGGGCCCACGATAGCCACCTACCAACAGCTGAAGGGTTTGAATACAAGAGGAGAGGGAAATTGAGTTTGTTATGAAACGCTGTAACGAGAAGGAAGGGAAAGAGAATGGAGACCAGGAGCATAGGTTAAAGCCCAAGAGAGCTTCCCAACGGGGAGATGTTGCTGCTGCATGCAACTGGTAAGAGAGAAACGTTCAATACTTGTGGAAATGAAGGTCTTGAGCACAAATGCCTGAGCAGCTCTGCTATTGAGAATGGGAGCACAGAAAGGGAAAGCACAGCTGCCCTGGAAAACACTCTGAAGTCACTGCCCAAGTCCACTTCACTTGCTTCAAGCTCCTGGACAACTCTTTGGAGTCCTTAGTTGCAAACAGGCGATTCAAGCAAAAGGAAGCAAGGGCCTCTGTGAGCTTGGGCAGTGTAACAAAACGAATGTGTTAGCCTGAGCGAGAGGCCTGTTCATGCCCGGAATGACAGCATCTGCTACGTCCCAGAGAGTCGCGGTGACAGTGATGATACAGTATCTGTATGAAAAGACACTTGAATGAGTCCCACTATTCTTCATTTCCATGTGCCTGTCCTTGAATGCTGCTGAGGAGCAGAGTTAAAAACGAGGGAGGGAACTTCTACACAAGCGTATCCTTCAGCCTCACCCCTCAGTTTTCTTTTACCCGCATAAGTTAGCACAAATTGAAACTGGTCCAACGCTTGCTAATTGCCAGGTATCCCGCAGAGCTCTCACAAAACCAGAGACTAATCACAGAACCTAGCAAGGGAGTGTGTGTGTCTGCGTGTCCGTGTGTGAAGCACGCCTACGCTTGGTAAGTTCCTGCAGGCAGTCGTCACAACTCTGCTATAAAGCATAATGTTGCCCTAATTCAGGAAAGAATTTCACCTTGTTATCTGTAAAATGGGGAGAATTGCATTCCCCTACTTCATCACAATATCACGAACCTGATAAACTAATTGTAAAAAAACCTCAAGAGGTCTCTGGAAGGAAGCACAAAGAGTTCGTGTTTGCAGAATTCAGACAGAGAAGGTTCTCTTTACATTAACAGCTCAGCAGGGAGTTAGCTACGTTAAGGACAAAGGCTAAAAATTCTCACCTTTCTATGAATTATTCCACTGCCTTTAACTGGTATCTCCCAAACCAAGAACAATCAACCTAGTTATCCAAAAGCTAGTTGTTTATTCTTGAGTAATAAAAGCATACATCCAGTCTTACTGTACAAGAGGCCTGTAGACACTCCCAACAGGTACAATGGCCCAAGTGTCAGGGACAACAGGTTTTTCCAAAATCTCCCTAGACGGTCCCCTTTTCAGCAGATGCTGATTTGCAAGGCTGCTGCTCTGGCCCTGAGGAGATCAGCTCAGGATATCTTTAGAAATGACAAAGTACTGAGTGCACACCTTAGAGAAAAAGCAACACAGATAAAATCGGGATATCGGTTTCAGCTAAAACGTTGGGATTGTGCTTGAGAGAAATAAAATGCCTTCAAATGATCAAGCTTATCTCTTGGCCTTGTGTTTTTCCTGTGCCTTGAAGATGTCTGTGCTCAAAGCTTTTCCCTTTCTTTGGACAATAGGGGCTGCAAAGGAGCCTTTTCAGTGTGTCAGGTCAATAGTCCAAAGACTGAGAAGGATTTATGCTATAGATAGTAACAGCATCAAAGAGGCCATTACAACTTCAGCACCAGTAATCCCCATTTTAAAAACTCCATTATCTGACTGGTTCTTCATTTGCTTGTCACGTAATCCTTGTTGTTGTGGTAACTCAGAAACGAATTCTGTGAGCTTAATAGAGACAGTGACAGAATTGCCTGTCCCTGGATCCAGTCAGGATGGTTATAGGCAAGACAGAAAGGAATCAGAGACTAATAAGGAATTCAAAGATGTTAACTGAATGACAGGAATAAAGTCTGTGAGGATGCTGCTGCAATTGTGAAATACTTACAGACCTTCTTGGGGATCGACTATTTTCTGATTTTCATTAATCATTCAAGCTCAGATCCCTGACACTCTAGTTTTTTAGAAAACATTTCAGTGTAGGTCATGAATAACGAACAGATCTGTTCTCTGGGTCCGAGATTGCTGGATTTCTACAGAAATCAATGTCTGCTTCTGGGACGATGGAAAATGGATTCCTTTATTAACCAGAACACCAATTATTTGTTCATATTTATATCCTCTTCCATGACATTAGATGTCTTGGTAAAATGCAGCACCTCTCTCCTCTTGGGCAACCAGTTGCAGTCTAGTTCATACTGGTACAAGACTCCATGTAGTGACCTACACAGGAATGTTTGGTTTATTTTGGAGGACATGAGCTGTAACTGAGGCAGCCGCCTTCTCTTTGATCAATAAACTGAAGGTAGAAGTGGGGCTCATTTCTGATTGAAAAGGAAACAGAAGGCCAATAGGCTTGTAAGCCGATCATGGCTTATCTGTGGAAGAATCCCTTGCTTTCAGAGACTCTTCTGAGTAGCCAAAAATAAGAGTCAAAAATAAGAGGCTGAGAAAGAGAGTGATCATTCCTGGGAAGACCCTGTCAGGTGTAAAATGACTACACTCCTGAGTGCATCTATATCCCAAACCCAGCCTCTAAGATCCCAGTCGTTGGCAGCCTCCTAAAAACCAGGTTTCTGCAGGATTAGGGACAGATTATCACAAAGCTCTCTTACTAAGAATGTGCTAAAATAGGGAATACAAAGACGACCAGTTACGGCACTGAATGTTGTCAGATCAACTTTAACTCTCGAGAATCTGATGCAAAGTATGTTTTAAACCAGCTTTTTAAGATGCGATGCCTCAAGCAGGCCCAAGACACAGGCCCATGACTAAGCAGCACTTTGTGACAATGACACCAAATGAGAAAACGTAGCTTCTCCCTTAATAAGCAACTTCTGGAGTGCTTCTCCTGTGTGGGGCTGAAAGGACTCATCACTCAGCTGTAGCATCTGACTGAAATACAGAGTTTCTCTTTTGGAGAACAGTCTGATATTTTAGCTTTGAATTGGAGCAAAGTATCCTGTGGAGCAGAAGCCAAAACGCAACATCTAAAAAGAGAGTTCAGCAAAAGCCCATGGAAGAGCCTGTAAGATATGAAGACACTGGAGCGGTTAGGAAATAAGTCAGCTATTTGTTTGCCTCTGAAATAAACAGTTAGGAGTTAAGGAATAAAAGATAGCCCTCCCTCAAGCTACTGTATGTATGAAGGAAGGTAGAAACAAGCTGTTTCCTTTAGAATAGGTTCCAAATCATTGGTTAGTAAATCAGATGTAGGGATGGATGCAAATTCTCTGCTGCTGCTTAATGAGTGGCAGCTGGCATACATCATGGACTAAAGAGATATGATAGCTGAATTTTCAGGACTAGAGTTGAGGGTTGGGGAAGGATCATCCATCACTGAATTCACTGTCAACATAACAATGACATGACGCCCCTTTCTCTCTGCAGTTTTGGACACCCAGCAGCCTCAAGAGGAGTAATTTATTACTCTGTGCTCTTCATTTATTCTATCCTATGAATTTGCAGGGCACAGCAGTTAAAGAAATGGGAAGATAAACCTGCATTTCAAATGGGCTTGTGATGACACTTTGGAAAACAACAGAATTGCTTTTACCATAAATTGCTTGCAATGGTCAGGCTGGGACTGGCTTTAGCAGATTCATTTCAGTCGAATAAAGAGCACAGCAACTCTGCATTCACAATGCCAGCCAGCACTGTGTGAGGAGGCAGGAAAGCGAGCGTTCATCTTCTCCAACTTGTAGTGTCAGGATCCTCAGTGCACCAACAGGCCTTAATTGCCCCACCAGCCTTCCCCAAACAACCTCCACTCTGCTCCAGGAGCTCCATTCCAGCCCAGCCCTGGGTAACCAGGCTTGGCCTGAGCTATGTTGAAAGTGTATCTGGTTCCATGCGTGTTCCTGAGCTGTTATTTGGCTTTCTTGGACTGACCTTGGACCTGACTTGTTCTTTGCCTGAGGATGGCTGGACTGTTGATGGAACCTGTAACCGTCACCATCCCTGTCCTGCTTGCCCAGCTGAGGTACTGTGGGGCTGTGCCCATTAGTGAGGATGCTGCCCCTGCCTGTGCTGTGGTCTCTCTCAGCTGCTGGCTTACCATTCCTCGTGGAACAGCCCTGCTCTTGCTGCTCTCCAAAACTTAGTAATTTCACCTACAACGTCTTGGTGAGGGCACTGTGTATGTGGATGAGAGGGACTGGGATGCATGGGGGGGGGTTTGGGGGAGTGGGTCTAAAGAAGTAGTTCTTCCATGATTACTTCCTCACTCAGTTCTCTCCTTTTCCACGCACTTCTGTTGTGCAGCTGCAATTCACTGTCAGTTACAAAATGAAATTACAGTCTCAGGACTAACTAGGATGGGGGACAAGATAAAGAACGTCTTACGAATTTGAGATAGGGTTAGAAAGAAGACAGAGTGATTAGAGAATGGCACTGGTAACCAGAGCCTCAAGAACAAACCTAGCTCACATGCTCACATTGCTCTTGGTTACTGGATAGAGAGTATTAAAAGATTTCAGTTCTGTGCCCAGACAGAAACTGGCTCACCTATTAAGAACTGGATGAGCCACGGAGAGCAAACTTTCTCCCTTTTTAGAGCAGCACATGCAAGGGTAGGAAAAGTTTTTCTGCTTGAAGCATTTGATAGATGTTTAAAAATCTGGATTCTTCAGGGCTGTTAAATATCAGTCATTATGAAAATCATACATATTCAGTGGCAGAGCTGTAATTCAAAACTCAGGATAAGCTTTTGAATAATCTAAAGGATGTATGTGCCTCAATTTCCCATATTAAGCTTTTCACAACATAGGCACAAACTATTTCCAATGGGATGTACCCCTGTCTAAAGATATTAAAAAGGATGATTGTATGCACTGAAGTACAATTCCATTCCATAGGTTGATTTGCCTTCACGTTATATTGATTTTAAAGTAAGAGAATTATAAAATCTCAGTACAACAGAAGGAGGAATATATTGCTAATGCTACAGAGTTTATGGCAAAGTGTAGTCATGTCTCACTCAAGCGTGTGAGTTGCAATGATGCTCACTTTCACAGCAGTCTTCCTCCTAGGAAACAATATACTTTTTCTTGCTCTTCTTCAAGAAGAGGATAAATATCTCAAGCTTGCAAATAGGGTCATACACAATTCCATGACTTCTGCAAGGTTACACTGTCTTGGTTTCCAGTCTAAACCCTAGATGGTAACTAAGCAAAATTATTTTCAAGTATAACTATCCCATTGGGGAGCATCTCCAGAAACAAAATTGCCTTAAAGCCAGAGCAGAGCTAAGTAAGGATTATCTGTCACACACACTCAAAACCATTTGCTGTTTTTTGCTCTTGAGTTTACCTAGATAAAGGGAAGGTGAGGATTTGTGTGCTAAACTCCATTGACTTCCAGCTTCCAGAACTATTTTGATGGACAATGTAAACCAGATCATGCGGTTCAAACTCCCTCACACCCTGCCCTGAAACATGGGGCCTTAAAATTTGTCAAAAGCCTTAGCAGGTTTGTGTGGAGCAGGGCTTACACAGATTGGGGATTTGGGCCCTTACAGTACTTAAATTCTTCTCTGCAGTTAGAAATAAATGTCACTTTTCCCTGCAGTTAAAAAAGGCACTCTGTGCATCTATGCTTTTCAACAGAGTTCATCTTCCTTCCTGCTGTTAGTGACAGCAATATACAGCAGAGGGACCCCAAGTCTTCTGCAGCTGTGCTTGAGCATTGTGTTACACGCAGCAGGACCGTGGTGAGGACAGCCTCTCACAGCAGTGCAGGAACTGGGACAGAGACCGACAAGGAAAAAGGCTTTTGAGCTCAGTCACCCAACACACCAATTAAACAGGAGCAAGACACGCATATATTTCTAAAGGCTTTTTCTCCTGCCATTGTTACAGGTTTTTGAAAGGTAGATGAATGGATCAGACCAGTGAATAAGTGGGACAGTGGTAACGCTTCTAAAATAGCATCCCCTCCCACTAATAGATCATTTGCGCTGTACCTGAAGGGTAAAATGTCGGTTTTCCTTGCCTTTCTTCTTCTTCTTGTTGCTACTACATATAGCTCTGAAAATAGATTTTTACAGTAAACAGCTCGGGGGGGAAAAGGTATAATTGATGATGTCTTGGACAAAGAGGCACCCTGCTGATAATCAGACGGGGATAAAAAGCCTTTTTCTACACCATATATTTTCATTTTTTTCTCCTCCCTGAAATGAAACTTTTGGGGTACTTTTGAGTTTGTTTGGAGTCCATATTATCCCTGAAGTATGTGCAATAATACTGTCCAGCTTTGACAATATTTTGTACAGCCCAGTGGTCTGAGTATGATATACGTTTCTTCTTGTGCTCCTTTACTAGCAAATTATTTATTTCCCTAACTTGGTCTTTTAGCTCAAGTTGAACTTAAGAGTGGTGGTCCAGTGCTTTATCTCAAGTCAAAACCAAGACGGGGCTTTGGAAGCAGCATTCTCAAAGGAGTCCAAAGTATGATGTTCATTAAACAGCAAATGTATGAATGACACGAAACCTTCTCTTGCAGTTCAGGCACCTACTATCTGGGGATACAGTAAAGCAAGTCCTCTAACTGGTACTAAAAATGAGCAAACTCAAGCTGCTGAACAACACATCTCACTCTAACTGCACTCAGACTGTGAGTGAGCCATAATCCAAGAATAGTGAACTACACAAACTGCAGCATTTGGAAAACAGAACGACCCACCTCTGGCAGTAGCCTGAGGTCTTAGCCATACTGTCTTCTAATCTTATTGGCAGACTGGCAACCAAGACACGAGCTCAAAACTGAGGGTTCGTTTCCAGAATCTACATAGATATGCATGCATATGTGTCCACTTAGAAAAATGCAAATGTATGTATATAGGCAGGCTTTATTGGGTTTCTTACCCAATATATGCCCAATCTAAATAGTGCACTTTTTAAAACAACCTTCACTTAGATATTCATACATCACAGCCATTGCGATTCAGATAGACGTGCAACAAAGCTGCATACAGCCTCCATCTACCCACTCCTTAGATCCAGAATACCAGGAATTTGCTTATTTTTGGAATCTGTGATAAGGATTTAACACAGCAGAAATCTACCTGCTTCTTCCCCCAACCCACGTAGACATAACTTGTGGCATAGAACAAGTGATGCTGAGTAACACGGACTAGAAATATGCTGGCAGTACAAGATAAACAGTTTTGTTCCTTGATTGCCACTGGCACCTCAAAATTTTAACTGTCCTACCTCATTGTTCCAAAAGAAAGCAAGTTAATGGTATTAAGGAGTATTTTTCCCTTCACCTGATCATCTTACTCTCTCTTTTCCTTCCATCACACTTCTCTACCACCTGCCACACTGCACAAGGATGCCCTCACAGCATCACTCAGATTAAGGCAGTCCTTTGCACAATACTGAAACTACAGCTTCAGTATCTTGTAAAAAAGAATTTCCACTTTAGCATTACCACTTCAAGTGTGTTAAACCAGGCCTTCAAACCAAGAGATCTATTTTAAAATAATAACTGCCCAACAATTCACTTGATGTTTTTCTACATGTAGAAATGTTGTCTTCCACACTTCCCCCAAAATAAATAACAACGTGAATCTGTGAAGTTTGCCTTGTACACTTAATTTGGAAGCTCTTGTATTCGAGAAGTACCAAATATTTTGAGACTCAAAAGAAAAGAAAAGCCCAAGATCTAACTATGTTGTTGAAGAAACTGTACTGAAACTGCCCCAGCTGACAAGCTCAGTCGGAGAGGTAAACTTAAAATATATTGTATTTCTACCAGTGGGCTGTTCACTTACCTGGGAAAAAGGATCCAACCGGATAGCAAAGGCAATTTGAATACTTTATGCCACCACAGAAGGTAGAAAAATGAATTTTTAAAAATCTGATTTAATATAAGAAACTCTAGAGCAATGCCACTGATGACATTGGGATGAATTCCTGTGAGTTCAGTATTCACTGTGTACTCAGTGAGACTGAGAGCAGAGTTGAAGCCCATATATTCAGATCATGCTTTGGAAAAGATTTACTGCAAATAAGCAGCCATTCAGTCATCAACCCCTTTCTCTTGAGGGCAGGTTAAATGCTTCAGTGAGGACCTACCTTGCAGACATCAAGAAGCAAATATCTGAGACTTAAATTCTTGTATTTCGAAAAAGTTGTACCAGTGAGAAATGATTATGTGGATATCCAAGATGATGGAAAAATACCAAACTAGCATTTATGCTTGGCAATATAAATGTGCTTAACTATTATTGAAGACAACACTTAAAGCTATATATTCTAAAATCATTGTATCAGTCACTATGTTCTTACACACTCCCAAGGCAAAACACAAATGGGTCCAAATATTGCTAAGAGCAGGAAAAGAACCCTAACCAATTCCAAGTCCCACAACAACAATAAAAATAGCACAAGCGCTGATTAATTAAGCTGTAAAGTTTCCACCTCCAGACCTCAGGAGCAGAAGGAATGATATAACCAATTACTATACAACAGCAGAACTAAATAGTCTCCTTCTCTGGAGATATTCCAAACCTGCCTGGACACATTCCTGTCCAGCCTGCTCTGGGTGGCCCTGCTTTGGCAGAGGGTTGAATGAGATGATCTCTGAAGGTCCCTTCCAACCCCAAACATTCTGTGATGCTGTGATTCTGTAAATAGAGCAGCCAACTATCTGGAATCCCATGAAAATCTAAAATAAGTACAATGCTGAAAATAGCATTTAATTTTATTAACTTTTAAAATACTTAAGGCCTAAACCCGCTGCTTTTAAAGCTCTGTTTACACCCCCTAATTATAATGTTTGTGTTCCTGCTATGACTGTGCTGTGCTGTGTGACCAATACATACATTTGCTCATTTATTTATTCTTTGCAATACTGAAAGTTACTTGGAAAAAATCTTACTTGATCAGTAAGATCTGTCCAAGTACAAGGATGATTCTAAGATTTCACACTAACAACACAAATACTAACATCATTTAGTTGATTTATGTATTTACAGGGTTTGAAATAGTAATTGCTACTGAAGAATTTGTGAGATGTAGGTTATATCCAGCAGTTATGTACATGAAATATTAGTTAGTACTCAGACTTCAAGAACCCTAGCCTAATGCTTGACTTCTGGAGGACAGAAAACATTCTGAATTGGCTCAGAGCCATTCCCATGGCTCTATGCACTGAGATTTTGAACTTGTATTACCAGTGAGATTCCTAATATCATTCTTCCACTAACCATGAGACTCCTAATAGCATCCAATATCTTAATGGACAATCTCCTAAGGGGCTTGATGCTCCTGGAAAGCTGTGGCAGGGACTCGGAGAGTTAATCAATTCCAAAACCAACCATATGCTTAACATATCTTCTGGCAAGAAAATGTACAAAACATCTTGATTCTTCACCAGTGTCCTCTTTAGATTCTAGGTAGGTGTCCATTATATGAAAGAGATGGCTGAAATAATCAAGATTTTTTTCTTGTTTGTTTTGAGACTTTCTGCAGTAAACTCTTCCAAGGGAACCTCCACAACCAGACAGTAAGGAGGGCCCCTGCAGTCACACCAATCCTTTTCACTGCTGTAATACTTGGTGCTGATGGATCTAGTCCTCTTGGGGCACCAGAAAAACATCAAATGGTATTCACACCTAGCTATACCTTCCAGAAGGACACACTGCTCTGACCACCAAAATGTACCTGCCAGAAACGGTTATAAAAAAAAAAGAAAGAGATAAGCCTTTATGAGTCTTGAGCAGAGCTTTTCAACAGTTGCTAAAGAAGGATTTTAGAGCTTCATAGAGAGGTAAGTTATCTCTCTGTGACTTTTAATAGCTGCAAGTCTTTCCCCTGACTTTAGTGAGCTTAATGGAGCCACAGAAAGGTGACTGCCATCTAAAGGGAGCTTACCTTAAACAGTGCAGCACTCGAGGAGTTTTAATGCACACTTAAATCTTACTGAATTCAATGGGAATTCCACACACCTATACTACATCTGTTGCCTTGCATCAAAGTATCTTTCATCTGTGCTTAGAGCACCATCAGTAATACTTATTACTTGTTCTTACATCCTCTTAGTAGGGGAAAAGGAATATGCAGGTCGATTATTACCCACCTACACGTGCACAGATTTATTGCCAAATGTCAAGATGATGCGCACCTTGCAATTGAAGCAAAAAGTGATCAGATTTGTCAAGGTCGTTAGTTTCTTTCTAGAGGATAATAGTGATAAACGCATCACTCGGATGTATGATTTGTTTGACCAAACACAGATGTCTGCAGTGTAAATCTAAGTCACTTACTCATCTCTCTTCATAATCAATGGAAGCACAATTCCTTATTCTAAATGTGTATATCTGTATCTATAATGAACTGGACACTCTGGTAATATCTCCTGCTCTCCACTGGCTCTAAAGTGAGCTCTGTTGTGACCAGCCTTGATGTGAACATCTGACATGCAAAATTTTACACCAAGGCAAATAAATACTACTCTTGCTGCCAGGAAAGGTTCCTCCAGTCTCCTGATTCACTAACTTGACTAAGTTGTCAAGTGTAGGCATGTGTCTTCAACCAGCAGAGGCCACAAGCACGGAGGAAGATATTTCTCTACCTCATCATCTACTCTGAGTTAAAGCCTCATTCAGCTTTAACTGCTGCCACCTATTCTTCCCTCATGGGCTGGCCTCATTCCAGATGGTCCTGAAGTTGGGTCTAAAGAAGGATGAACAGGGCCAGTGACCTGTTAAGCCACTTAAAATGTGGAATGTGATTATATACTGCCTTGAGTGGGAACCAGGGTCTTTGGACACACAGGAGCATGAACCAAAATCCCAGAGTTTTAGAGATTAATGGATTGTCGCTATTGAAAACACAGAGACAGAGACTAAGGAGACACAGAGAGGCTGCAGAGCTAACCTTTTTCTTCAGTAAAATGAGTCTTCTCCATATTTTTTTTAACTATATAATACTACAAAATGCACAGGTTCGTAGATGCTTCTCTGTAACTTTTAATTGTGTGTACCCTGAGCTGTTTTTATGTGACCCTGGTGTGGGTTTTCAGAATACAATGGGAGTATGTTTGACACCTCTGTAATGGTTTTCTGCTTGGAATGGATTTGCCCATTCAAAAGGAAATCCTATTCAATAACCTTCTTGTGTCAACACAGTCAGAATTAATCACGTCCTCCGTTACACAGGGAAGAAGTTTCCATATCCCATAGGAATATGCTGTGGCCTTGGTTGATATCCTCTCCCTGAGTTACTGATGCGTTTGTCTTCTGCTCTTTGTTCATAACTTAATGTCTGTAATGGGCTCTTAGGGATTGGGCACTTACCATTGCCGCCTTTGCT
>JAOXNH010000067.1:20246863-20267416 GCA_028566575.1 Bartramia longicauda | reverse complement strand
GGGTAAAACCAGCTAAAGGCAGCCTGAAGGAAAAGATCTGTTTTTCTCTTTACAAATTCTCTCAATGCTATGGTATATGTTTGGGCAGAAGCAAACTTTGACAGAGTTGTGTAGAAGTCAGAAGTCTCTTCCATTATTGTTGCATTTATAGCAGTATATACAGGCTTACATTAGGACACATCTGAAGTTAATCAACGCAAGAGTTAAAAAAGCAGAGATAATTACAGCTCCTGTCCATATCCAAGACCATCAGGAATTCAGTTTACAATAATTACTTTAAGTCCCAACTCTTCCTGACAGGGTCACTATTTAACCAGTGGCTAAATGAAAACCACAGTTGATTGGGATAGGAAATCTTGGCAATGGTGAGGACTATTTCTCCTCCTACAATCCTCATCAAATAAGGGGCATACAACAAATTGCTTGTCTCCAATCTGCAATTCTCCCCTCCACCCATCTGTAAATTTGAATTAATTAATAAACGCCCTTATGTTTTCAAGGTCATGGAAAATGAAAAGCACTCAGGAAAATGGATGCACTGAAAGCAAAGGGTGTTTGTGGGTGAGGATTTTTTATGTAAATGGAAAATCTGTGAGGCAGAAGCTCCTTCATCTGTGCCATGACTGCTTAAGTTAGAAAACTTACAAGGAAATACAGGGAATGCAAATAAATTATGCTTTGACTAAATATGACCTTCCCTAGAAAAAGTCTAAGGCTTTATGGAACACAGTCAACACACAACAAGGCCAGAGGCATCAGTAAGTCAGGTTTCTTCAGGGAAATTCACTTGCCCTGTCCATTGTTTGTCCCTGCTGACTGTGGGCAAGCTCTGCTTTCTATTGGCACTGGCTGTTCATAAAAGACCTGGCACAGGGCTCTTCCACTTGTTGCACACCAGCCACAGAGACAGCCTGTAGACAGACTTTTTTGACATCTATATCCACCTAGCTCTTTAAAAGCTTCTGACTCAATTTGAAATACCCATGGCAGTGACAATTGTAATACAGAAAGCACAGAACTACACGGCTACATTTTTTTGGTCACATAACATACACCGCTACGTGAGCTTCCACAGCCTCCTTGTAAATCTCAAGCATCCTCACAAATAACAGAATTTAGGGAGTGAGATGAAGGTGTCATTTAGGTGTACAACATTTGAGGAGTTAGAAATGTCACCATTAGATAAACAGAAACAATACATTATGGAATCCATTGCTAGACTGCGCTGAAACTGAATGACTTCTGAAAAAGGGGGATAATTGAAGGCTTCACTGGAGAAAACATTTTGACTTTGGAAAATGAGAAGGATCAGCTGCTTAAAATTCTGGAAGATTCTGAGTCAGAAGGACCCTTTAATTCTTGTGGTGCATAAAGGCTGGATTCTCAATCCAATCTTAATCTTGCTATGGCCATTGAAAAGAAAAGAGAGACTATGAGGTAAAACTGCAAATCACAATTTCAGCCTGATGCCTAATATAAGTCATCAGACTTCACTCCTACCTTACAACAATACTTGAAATACAGTCAGTCAGAAATGCACTGTTTTGGTTTCTGTTTTTCACTTGAAAATCTAAAGCTCCTAACAAGGGGTTGATTTTAGCAAGGAAAACAGTGAAAGAGGATAAAACCGATGATAAAATTCAGTGACTGCAGTTCACAACAGCTGGGGAATGAGGTCTCCCAATAGGGGTGTGAATGTCTGACGCTCCTCAGGCCATGGTACCAGAGTCCAGGACACCACACAGTCCTCGGCTTCAAATTTCTGCAGAAGGAAACTCTAAGTTCATCTCCCTCAATGCGCTGACAGAACTGGATGAAGATATTTTTGTGATGGGTACAGAATTGCTACGCAATAATCAAATACCAAGATGCTGTAATTTCATTAGCACTGAGAGCTTTGGGCAGTGAGGCTGCCGACTGTCAGATCACATTCAGGTGAAAGTAGGTACAACTAACTATGTGAAATGTTGATTAACGGAACGAACCTGGCAGTGTCTGAGGAAGTCTCACAACCACTAACAAAGCAACTAAAGCATAAGGCAATACTGTTTATTATAAAAATCAAAGCAATAAATCAAGTATTCCGAATAGAACATTTTCACTAGCCTGTTATTTATGCCACTGTGAGTAATCCTATTTATCCCTTTAACACAGCTGGGTAGAAACAGATGGTGAGTTGTCAGTACCACAGGGAAACCTGCAGAATTTCTAAAATGCACCTTTTGCTGCTTATTTTATCCATTTCATGCATCTGGTAGCCTCTATTTTGTTAATATACTATTTGTCCAATTTGCATAAGTTATTTCAGTTCATCCTTTGTACTTGTGGCAAATCTACACTGACATCTGACAGCAGTTATGGTAATATGATTGTATTATTGCTATTATCACCACCATTATTATTGCAAATCAATAATACAGATGGCTCAAGTGAACTACTTAGCCCCAAACCCAAGCTGCCATACATACAGTCTATATAACCCAGACCAGTAAATTACTGCATCATTTTGCTTTACTCCCAAATAATAACAAATGCCTTCTCACATTCTCTATGGAAAAAAAACAATTATTTGCACATTATCAAATCCTTATTGTGTGCAAACAGATCTCTCTTCCTGCACGGATCTCTCTGCTTCTGGCAGAGTTTCTGTAACTTATTAACAGGACTATGTACTTTTGCAGTGAGAGAATTAACTTTTACCACTGCAGCCTGTGAAGTCTCAAGCAAATCTGAAGTACACTGCAATCATAAACCCTCGGCACGTACATGGGATTTGCTATCTCATCTCTGATGAAAGACATTTTAATCTTTCAGGCTCACCTACCACTCTCCTTCTTTTACATTCTATTCTGTAATTTTAAAAAATTTGCAACCTCTGTAGCCTTTTACAAAAAAACATTTTAACCACCTTCCTGCATGCCTCCTCTCTGAATACAGAACTAATCATGCAATTCCCCGAAGAAATCAGAATCAGCAAGAGCTTGTGTATCAGTCTTAATGCTCATCTCTCCTGGCTCAAGCCTTACTTTATACAGATAAAAAAATGTAATGCTTTCATATCCAAAAACTAAAAGCGAATTAGTAGACCTTAGTCAAGCAAAAACGTACTATTAGAAAATTAAAGGGTGCTAGAATCACGTTTATGGTTCAGTAAACACGGCTGTGACTGGTACCTCTAGATGAGAGTAGCAGGAGTTACTGCTCAATCACGGTCGAGTTGCCCTGGCTGAGCTCCGGGTCCAGCTAAACTACAGGTACTGTATTCGCTACAGAGCTGCCCTAACGAAGCTGCGAAGGAAAGACTTTGCATAGTCTTCTGCACACTGCAACTGGCTTTGTATCCCCCTAATAACTCCTTCTTTTCACTTGCCATTTCAGTAAGACATTCTCTTTAAGGGATTTCACGGGAGTATCTGATGCTTTTGGTTTACTTCTGCCTCTTTTAAAACCACATTTTGAAATTTTTGTCTTGGTAAAAGATTGAGTTTTTGTTTTCATCCTACAGAAGCCTTTAGCACATCTGCCAGAAATGACTCTTGGAAACTAGAAGATGCTGCAAACAAACCATCTTCTGCAGAACTTCAGCTGAATTAGGGGAAAATAGATTCAATATATGTACTTATACTATCTTTCTCCGACAATAATATTTAGCTGCCTCTGTAGTTTCCAAGAAAGTCCCAAGTCTACAGGCCAATTCTGAATGTTTGACAAGCGCAATTCGAGAAATCCTCCTGGGGAAGCAGTGATTAGAGAAGGCAACTGGCAGCTTGGAGGCCCACACTGTATTCCCTGTTTCATTACTGATTTTTCCGGATGACCTTGTCATGTCATTTAATGCCTTTCTGCCTGTGTTTCCCTATCTGCAAAACATTCAGATAAACACCTTCCTTTTGAAAACACTGTAAAATTGTTTACTACGGAAACAGTTCCTCAGATGTTAATCTGGCTCTCGGGATGTAACATCAGATGAAAAACACAACGGCTACATGACACAAACGTCAACCTAATATTTTCTAACAGATTAAACCATCGCAGTCTAAGCAATAGGTTAACCTTGTACCTAAAGGTTTTACTTCAGATGAAGTAAAAAATGGTTTTGCTTCAGATTAAGTAAAAATTAGGTAGTTACTCATTCCATTTTAACCTTAATCCTATCACCCAAACCAGCATCAGAAGTGCAAACCATAAAGGTAACAAAAGGCAAAAAAAGTTGGCATTGTTCTGCTTAGTTTGAGGGTTCTGACTATTTAGCCAGACTTTGCCTTGATCAAGAATGTCCTGCTGTCAGTAGGTGACACTTGGAACTGGCATTAAATCTACCGGCAGAGTACCCTCAAGCACACAGGTGGTTTAACAGCAGCTAGGGGTGACCAGCATCCCCAAATCCATCCAGGTCAGGAGACTCACGCACATCTTCCTGAATGGTAACTGCCTCTTCCATGCCCCCTCAATGACCTTGGCTGGCTAATGCACAGGTTTTTATCGTTAATGGGCCAAGATACATACTATAAACGGAATACCTAAGTGCAGTCTTATTATGAGTCATTTCACCATCACTCTATTTCTACAGAAAGTGTAACACTACATAATTTCTAGGAGCAACCTCTTAACAGAGAGGAAGCAAAATGGGAAGGGAGAGGAGTGCAATTTCAATTTATTTATCCAGCTGTACACACCTAGGCTGGCTAACAACATGCAACACATACCGAAAAGAGAGGAGCTTTTTGACATTTAACACAAATCCCACTTCAGGTACCACAAATGCACTGTTGGAAGTCCTGTGAAGTGAGCACAGCACCTTACACTAAGAAACGAAAAGGCAATTTTGAGTTTTGGACAGCTTTTTACAGGAACTTGGACATATTTCACCTGAGGAATTCCGGATGCATGCTGATATCGTGGCCGGCTTCCACAGGCATTTCACTGAGTGTGGTAACGGACCGTGGGCGGCTACACCACCGCCTTCTTCGCACCGCACTGCCCTGACACCCTCTGCTCACTCACAAAATGGCGGCCGCGCGTGCCCCTGCCTCCGCCCTCATCTTCCCGCCTCAGGCGGAGGCTGCCCTCTGATTGGTGAACAGGTCCCCCACGCGCTCTCTCTTCCCTCCTATTGGCTCCTGCTTCCCTCTCACCTTTTGTGGGCCCGCCGCTGGCGCCGCTTTTCCTCTCCTCAGGGCAGGGATGGCGACGGCGGGCAGCGGTCGTAGCTCCGGGCTGGGGCAGGCCTTGGCGCCGGGTGGCGCTGGCGACACCTCTCTCCTCGGCAGCGCCACGACGTGGCCTTTGAAGCGCTACGGCCGCTTCCTACCCCCGACGGACGGAGACAGTGAAGGGCAAAACACCTCCTCTTGGAAGGTGACGGGTGGCGCGGGGTTGGTTTTGCTTTAACTGGGGTCTAGGAGGCCGCTGTGTAGCAAGCAGTAATAAGCAGGGCCTTTGCAGGTATCCTTTTGCAAGTCCACAGCTAATGCAGGAATCAGGAGAGATTTTGCTTCATGAATTAATGTGAATACATTGATGATCTGATAGTGACCCGGGTTTTTTTTATTCCTTCCATCAGCAGTGACCTGTGGTATTAAAATCTATAGAGTTAGTAGAGTCCAGATGGTTGTTTAAAGTAGTTAAATCTGTACATGGAGTTATAATTAGTAAAAAATTCTTAAATTGGCCTCCTGTCTTATGGGAGTGGAGGGCAAGTTGTGTTACTGAGAGGTAAATTACACACCTGACTTTTAGCACTGACCTTTTGAAACCTCTTAGATTGTACTGGAAATGGAAAATGCAGATTCTGTGCTTACAGGGCTAGATTTTTATTTTGTCTATCTCTTTAAAGGTTTTTGAATCAAATGAAGAATCAGGCCATCTTATCCTTACCATTGTTGTATCTGGCCATTTCTTTATTTCCCAAGGGCGAACAGTACTGGTAAGTTTCTCATGTATAAAGGTTTCTCCTTTCATGTTAGCATCACTGTTCACTTCATTTCCCTTCTCAGCTTTGTGTTCCCTCCCACGGAAGGGAAACTGACAATTTTATTTTGCTCATGGAAATTCTCATGTCCTGCTTTCTCTATGTTTGTCAGAATAATACTAAGTTCATTATTTCATACTGAGGAACAGTGTTTCTTCTGTGGCTCTAAAAATCTAAATTCAGACGTATTACTAAGTGCTGCTGATGTTGAAAGATATGCGGGTTTTTTCAAGATTTTTCTCCCTAAGAAAACAGAAAATAGACTGTTAAGAAATAGATAAAAATGTAATTATAATTTCCTATAAGATTTGCTGTATGACCCAGCTGGTTTCTTGCCAATGACCTGTTAGTATTTTGGTTTTGATAATTTGTTTTATCAAAGGATATGGGGTTTTTTTGATGTTGGGTAATGTGATCTAACATATAACTTACATTCACGAGGAGACAAAACAACAACTTCAAAGTTGTGTCAGCTGCTTTTCCTGTAGCCTGTACCTAAGTCTGACCAGTGACTAAACTGTAAGGACTTGACAGTGACACTGAAGAAGTCACACCAGAAACAATCCTTCTAGAAGGAGTTGGTTTGATGCTAGTGACAGAGAAGGCCTGTGCTGGAGAGTGGAATCAGGTGTGTTCAGTACATATTGCTTATACTCAGTGATAATAACCAGTGGAAATATAATAGATATAATAATATCTAAATATAAAAAAGGCTGATAGAGATATTAGAAAGCTATTACAAACCACTGAAAGGTGCTGCAGTGTTAAAATAACAGAGCCTTTTTTTTTTTAATACATAATTTATAAGAGAGTATGTTGTAGCTTTAAATACATGTAAGCTTATGGATTAGTTTTTGCCGTGCCTCTTAAAAGGTCTGAAACTTGAAGAAATATCTTGTAAGTATAGGAGGAGAACCACAGATACCCTTGAATTTTTTTTTGGCCTGTGAGTGTGTTAAGAATATTGACTAGATAATGAATGAGCTAATAGAGAGCTGTCAGTCTGGCTATCCCTCGTATGAGACGTGGTGTTTAGCTCACAGATTTTGTGAGCATGAGTTGAATGTTCTTGGACAAGGTAAAAATGGAACATGGGAAGTATTTCGGCAGTTGTGCTGAATAAGAACAAGGAATGGAGTAATTGAAAGTCCAGATAGGCAAAAGAAATGCAACTGAAATGAGACTTGCTGCTGTCTCTGGCCAAATTCTGCTTGGAAAGAATCCGTGCAGGATGCACCTCTCCTGGTGCTGGTCCTGTTTTCAGTGTCCCCATGAGATGGCTGTAAGTGTTTAGTAACTAGCAGATTTCTACTGCTTTATAGAATGTCCTTGAAATAACCATATAACAACTAACTGAAAGTAAGCTTTAATAACAAACTAAAGAGCAAAGAAGGCACAGGCGAAAACTGTAGCCCTTCAAAGCCTCTGCCTGGCAAAGACTGAATCTGGCAAGTAACAATGGGCAGATAAAGTGTGCTGTCGTAAGGGATGAGTGCGGGAAGTATAAAAAGCTTTATAAAGACTTGGCTGAGAAAAGCACTTCCTTGCAGCTCTTGGGTTTAGTGGCTAGTGAAGCTTTCAGGCAGCTGCCTTGCTTGAAATGCCAGATGAGGAATTTCTGAGGTCTGTCAGGTCTGATTCAGCTTCTAAGAGACACTGAGATATTGCAGTAACGATTGCAGCCTAAGAGTGGTGCAGAATAGAGGTGGAAGAGACATGCTTGCCAATTGTGACTGATACCTGATACTGAGAGTTTAAAATTAAGAACAAAAAAAAAAAAGTGGCTGTTTTAATAAAAAACAAAACATATTTATTTTGGCAATGCTTCTATACCACCCTTAGGGCCTATACCACCAATGTTTTATTAAGCTTTAGAGAAAGGGTGTACAAAACTGGGGTCATGCATTTTAAAACCTGATTGTCCATTCTTTTGGGTGGACTTCATGTCATTGGGATCACTCTGCAGGTGTGTTCTGTGCAGGCAGAACTAACCTGGTGTGAAATGCATCGATACAACATACCTTATGCCTATTTATATTTCTCAGAGGTTGGAGCAGTTGCTGTCCTCCCTCCATCCCTCTTAAGGCTCGCTGAAAAACCTAGCAAATACTTGATCTCCTTGTCCTGACCATGGGTGGGCATCTACAGAATTATATTAGGCTTCTTGTTTAGAAGGGATTTGGCCCAGCACATCTGGCTTGGCTTTACTGCTTAGGCTTGTTCCTTGAGCACATGCCCTCCCAGAAATGCCTCCTTTTTCCCAACACTACATAGTGATAAAATCCTTCTTCCTGGGACAGGCCCAATCTACAGGTATCTTTTTAATATTTGAAGAACAGTCTGTGGGATGCTTTAGGAAAGCAGCCGGTGCCATCAAACAGAAAGGTGATGCGTGAAAAGGACAGCACAGGCAGTGATGCTGTTGGCTAATAGCTGATAACAGCAGTGATATCAAAGTAAGTATGATGACTGATCTCTGAATGGTTTTCAAGTAGCAGGCAGGACACTAGAGACTTGGTATCATTGTCCAAGGACAGTTTATACCACAGTCTTTGGACAGAAGTCTTTAAGGCCTCTTGACAGCTGGATGTGGACAGTAGGAGCAGCTTACAATGCAGTAGACTCCAATCTAGCCAAAACAGCACAGGCCACTGGTGAAATTCTGCAAGCTCCTTATCAAGGTGCCATATAACACAAAAGTTGCAATAGTGTGCACTCTGTGTTATTGCTGTAGAAATAATCAGACTGTAGAAATGGTTAATCTCACTGGTTCCATCTCCCTCTAGTCTCCAGCTCTCGGGAGTTGTCAGAAACCTGTCACAATATTTAAACAGGCTTTGCATGACTAAGTACATATAGTTCTTTAGAACCTGTCACGGACCAAATCCTCTCAGTGGGGCTCCATTAAAATGGACATTTTGTCTCAGCGGGTAACGCACAAGTTTCTGCTCCAGAGGGAATGTATCAAGTTTGATAGAATGCACTTGTTGGAATGATTCAGCTCCTGTTGTCACTTTGTACACTGATTTTTACTTGTTGGGCTGGGCTACGGAATGTTTCCTTTTTATTGCCAAGATGTTCTCCAACAGGTACATGCTGCCTTACTTGCATGGAAATTCCCTCTGCTGTACTTACAGAAGTCTTTCTTGCTATGTAGTAACTGCGTCCTTTAAGTTGTTGATGTCTAGTCTTTTGATCCATCTTCTAATCCCTACTTTTCAGACCTTTTGATGTAGTACAAGCTCTTAGTTTTGAGGGAACTAGATAACAATTATTGCAGCTTTATACCATGTACCTCTGCGTAGGAGCACAGTGAGGCATGAGATCTGTGTCACAGGGACACCGTTTCCTTCTCAACTTGAATAACAATACTGTATTTTCGTAAGATTTCTGTGGATGAATAATAAAGGTATATTTTCTCCTCTAACAGTAATCCAAGAAAGAACTGAACTGCTAACTAAATTCAAGCATTCATGTTTCTAACATATTTTTTTGACTGCAGCAGTAATGACAGAGCAGGAATCCTTACCCCACTCCAAGAATTTTAACATGAGCATCCTAAAGAATAGTTGTGGTTTTTTTTAAAAAAAAAAAGTTTTCATCCTGCGTATGTAACAAAGAAAACTTGTTATTCGGATGCTTTTAAAATGGGTCCTACTATAGAATGATACATTTCTGTCTATTCTAGTTTAAAATTGGCAAGGAATGTAGTAAAATCAGGGCATTATTAGATGCACGCTATCTTGGTTCGTACCTTTTATTTTCTTGAGGAAGATAAAAGTCAGAGTGCATCTGTTCTTCAGTGGTGTGTGCATTTTACAAAAGCCAAAATGAACCTTTTTAGGTGCTAGCAAGCTGTCTTACGCTGATAATGCTCTGGGTGGATGCTTTTTAAAAAGTCCAGCAAAAAAAACATAATCAGTGTCACATACTGCAAAGTGTGAACTTTCAGACTTTGGCTGCTTTCTGTTGCATGTAGAACTTTCCTTTGTTCGTTCTTCTGCAGTGAACAGTGATGTTAAATGAACTGACGCTTGTCTGAACTCTGTGCTCGTCAGCTTCAGAGTTAGTTTCGGCTAAACTTAGCCCAGTTGGTTTGAAAAAAAAAAGAGGAGAGAGCTTTTGTGTGAGTTATTTACTTAGTGAATCATCTTTGGTGTCTACCTTTCACCTACGTACAATATTCACAGCTCCATTTGCACAAAACTGAGGTGAAAGAGTTATGTAGAAATGGAAATCTGTATTTCATTGATGGTTGGATTAATGTGCTCCATTCTAGGAAGAATATTCAAGTGTTCCTGACTTGCTATAAAAATACTTTCTCTATAATGGATGTATTTATGTATTCTTTTAGTCTATTTTATTTTCTTAAAGCAGGAGTGTTAAGAAAATCTTTTCTTTTCCTTAAAGAATGCTAGCTACTTAGAGCCAGGTGAGACTATGACTCATTCTATGATCCATTTCTAAGAACAAAATATTTGCATATCCCAACAACTAATTTTTTTAATACATGGAAAAGACTACAGAATTATTTTAATGAGCAATAAAATAGTAGACTATTTAATGAATTCCCTCTTAGCAATCTTTTCACTAATGGCAGTTGAAATACTATTTTCTTGCCCAAAAGAATGCTACAACATATACACTGAGTCCCAGCGCTTCTAAAGCAGGCAGATCAGTATGTACCTTGTGCTGTGGACACTGCTACCTGGTGAGGTGCCCTAGGTTTGAAACCATTCCTTTACAATATCCAAGAAGGCTCCAGAACTGGTCATTGATGGTCGTAATTCCATGCCACTATCACAAATCATTGTGGACTTGTTCAGCGTTTCCATCAGTTGCTCAAATTAAAGAAATTAGTTATTTTAATGGGTAAACTTTTGGGGAACGGGTAGGCGTTTGAGATCACTTTAAGCATTCTTTAATGATGCTGCCAGAGACATAACTTGAAACTGTCTTAACAAGGAAGCAACTGCCTTCCTTTTAAAATACAATCTGCTTCTTGCGATCAGCCAAATGGAATGAAGAGGAGGGTAAATGGAACTTCAAAGCGTGGAACATAAAAATCCCTAATGTGTGATGCGAATCAAGTGATGTCTTGGTTTGGTTGGGTTTTTTTTTGTTGTTGCTGTTTTAAACAAAGTTCTTCATTTGGAATTAAATTACATAACGTATTTTTAGGACCTGTTTTTGCTCAGTGTTGCCTAACAGATTGCATATTTTATAGAAGAAAAACCTCATTCTTGCATCCTGTAGATAATGGAATTTTAACAGGAATATCTCATCAGCATCTCTGTCGACTTGTGGCCATACTCTGAAGATACATCATGTTCTGTTTACCACAACTCTTATTTCCTCTGCCTCTTTCAAATCAACACATCACGACAATTATATTTTGGTGTTTTATTCAGTGAAATTAATTCCCGTGCTAGAATGCTTAATATCCTACAAATTAAACAAATTGAAATTGTGAAGAGAACTTCTTTAATAGGATAAAATTAATCCAGAGTAATTGATTTGTGACCTGATCTTCAAAAAGTGTAGACTAAATGTCCTTAGTGCCCTCCTGGTCCCCTCATGACTTCTAATAAGCTAACAGTGCTTAGGATACAGTAGATTCTAACTCATTAATTAGGCAAGCATTCAGCAGACGTTCTCGATGCTCTCTTTGCAGTGCCTGAAACTTAGGCACCAAATTTTGGAGATGATATTCACAGCAGTGCCTTGGGTAGACCAAGGTCCCTGTGCAATAAATGAGGCCATTTGACAGAAGCAGAGGGAAGCGAGCGGGTTGCTAATGCTGCTTAGTGGCGGTACATTGCAAAGCTAGAGGAAGACTGGGGTTGTTTTTTTTTAATCAACAGTTCTACGATTGTTATTTGAAAGAGTAGAAGGAATTTTAGTTTTATTGACTTAGCACCGCAATCGTAACTGAAAAATGTCAATTTGGGTTTGTTCATTTAAGTATGTGCTGTTGATATGATTGCTTTGGACAAGCTGAATATCCTTCTGCATTAGCTTCCCCATTTATATTTGGGATAATGATACATTCCTGTTGTATAATGACTGTGTATCCGTGATTGGCAGCAGTAGAAAGGTCTAAGGGGTTTTGATCACAGGGGTTCTGATCTTTTCTCTTGCCTCAATTCTTCTAAACCTGACAATTAGAATAGTTTTTAAAGAGTAGTAGTTAATGAAATGTACTTACCCTAAAGTTAAACGTATGGTATTGATCTAGGGAAGTATGTATTTTGTATCAGGAATTAAAGAAGAAATTGCTTGACTTGACTTCCTAATGGGATGCCCTGAAGAGCTTTACCAGGTAAAGCCATGAGCATCCAGCTCACCTCTCTAGGTCCCTGGTCAAGTGTCACTGTTCTAAAGTGTATTTTAGGAAGAATTTCAGGCTCTCACTATGAAATATCAAGGTTTGTCTCAAGTTAGGGGCTTATCTTTGCTGTTCACCCCTTCAAGGGTTGGTACTTTGTACCTGTCTATGGGGAACTCTTTCTAGAGAGCTGCCACCTGGCAGCACAGCTCCTGCACCCGATGCTTTGCACTTTGGCAAAAGACATTCCTCAGTTGCCGAGTCCCAAATTTGTGGCTGCGTGTCTCCTGTAGTTGCTACTTCATTTAGCTTTCCTGCCTCTGTAGAGACAGAGCACTCTGTTTAATGAATTCGACCCTCATGTGTGCTTTTTCCACAAACAAACAAGCTTAATAGCAAGATTTAAGATGTAGCTTCTAAGAGATTGGGGGTGGAAAAAAAAATTGCATGCAAAAAGATAATGCAGAGCTTAACATCCTTTCATTCTTCATTCCAGTTAGATTGCTGGCTGCCTGCCTTGGATGGTGGGGGGGTGTTTTTTTGGCCTTTCACCTCTTTCCACTTCCTACTCTATATTTGGCAGGTCTGTTTGTGATGGCTAATGCTTACACTAAGATCTCAGTTAGAGAACATGGTTTCTTCTGCGCTCTTGCCTTCCCAGTGATGCTGTACGTGACGCATTTGCATATTGACACATGGCTTGGAAATTTTCTGCCTTCCCCACTCTACAAGTTGTCATGTTTGGGGCTTATTTTTTTGTCGCTCCGACACTCCTACTCTCAGCTCAGTTTTCAAGACAGCTCATGCTGTGAGAATAAAAACTAACGTATTTGGCCTCATTTAGATCTTGAGGAAAGTAAGGAAAATTTCTACTTCTAGGTGTGCTACACGGTAATAATGAAGATTTGATTGGAATTATGTTTAAAGTTTAATTTTCACAACTTCAAGCTGGAATTACAATTTTATTCTACGATAATTAATGACAGGAAGACTTTTCAAGTTTTTTTAAGTAGTTTTCGTAATTTTAAAAGTATAGAATAGCAACTCATTCTCTTTTGGGAAGGCAAGAAGTTAAAATAGTATTTTTCAGATGGATGCAAGCATTTGATTTATAATCTGTATGTCAAGTTTCAAGCAAATGCTTGTGAATATTTTCAAATTTTACTTAGTTTTCTGAGAGCATCTCAGTTTTGCCTCTACTTTAAGTGTTCATTGTAATACTTGAACATGTTACAAGCTTTTTCAGACTGTCTGCTCTCACATCCTTATTTTAACTGTCTCTTGAGATAATGGTTAATAACAGTCTTTTCAACTATAATATTTCTATTGTTGCAGGCTTTTATCAGATGTATTAACCTGGAAATAATACTACCATTCCTTCGTCGCCGAATTAGTCACTTCTGAGAATAAGCAAGGTGTTATTTGGTATAAATGTTAAATAATAATAGTACCCAATATATTAGAGGTGCAAAATGTTGGTGTTTGTAACTTAACAAATCACGCTTAAAATGAAGATAGCGACTGTTATTTCTGAAGAGATTTCTGGCTGTACCATACACCCTCATCATGGTGAGCAGCCCTGGGGAGTTGTGGATGGGATGACGCAGGAACAGGGTGGCGCTTCTCTCCGTCTGCAGGAAAGAGCAGGTCGCTGAAGCCATCCCTTCTGGGTTTTTTCACCTTTCCCCGGAAAAACACTTTGCCAAATCCCTTCTTTTGCCCTGCAAAGGCACCCAGGAGGTGTGCTGTGCTAGTTTTGCTCCCTGGTTGTGTCTTGGTAGCTTCCCTTGGGAAATGATTGGCTTTGAGGAACTGTCGCAGGTGTAGGAGATGGCTGTGGTTTCTGGGGAGTTGTGTACCACAGTGCTGCACAGCCTGAATCGGAACAGGGCGAGCGGGACGTTGTCTGAGTCCTTTAGCTTTTCTCTTCTGCCATCTTGCTTCATTATCAGACAAGACCACTCTGGCAGCTATGCACTGGGATATTAATTAATACAATGAAATTCCTTTCATCTCCTGCTGAACTCATCATTTCTTGCAAATGCACGTTCCCGGTCTGTGGGATACCCAGCTGACTCCTTAATCCATTACATTACACAATGCATACATTCATCCTCAACTGTGAACTCTGAGAAGACTCTTCTATTTGCATTTCATGAGCCTGTTGTAAGTGGCAGCCAAAACTGGAGTATGTGTGTCTCTCTGTGTGGCATTCTGGGGTTCTGGCTTTTTTTAATATTGGTTGTAATTTAAGGGCAGAGTGTATAGTGTTTGTGGCAAAAAGGAAGTTTTTCTTCTGAAGATATTGCTTACACATAGTTCAGTTTCATTTCAAAACATCTGTCTCATGAATGAGTGTGTCCAAACTGATTGATGCAAGCCAGCATAGCTGAACTGTTACACAAATAACATTTCTTTAATATATATATTAATTTTAGTTAGGATAGGATTACCTAAAGGCCTTGCAATCTAACATAAAGGGGATAATCTGTTCCTGTGTTCATATGTTGCTTAGCAGCACAGGGTTTCTAGATGATACAATCATAAAAATATTCATAAATAACATGCAATACCTTCCAGCATAGATCACAGGCCTCGTTATCCAGCAGCTTTTGGAATGCTGAGATGTAAAATCAGACCAAAAGTACTTCCCAGTTAATGACAGACTGGATGGCTGTAAGGCTGGACCAGCGTTGGCTTCTCGGCCTCATATAAGGTGTGGTCGCGTTTCGCCTGCTTCCAAAATATTTGGGAAATGTCTTGCTTTGTTTTCTCCTTCAGCTTAATTCCTCTGAGAAACTTAGATATTTGTCGGAGAGGTATGAAACTGTATTCCTTTAATAGTTTTGTTACAAATATGATCCTGGAGAATGATACAAGGAGAATATGCATGACTGAATGCTAATGATCACACTTGGAAAAGCGCTGCCGTTTATCTCTTCAGATTGTAAACATTTGAGGTTTTATGTTCCTGCCCACTTCTAGGTTGCCTTTTTGTCTATATTCCTGATTAATCTTATACTGCCATCTGTCTCTGCTCGTGCCCAGCGCTGCTCAGCAATGCCCAGCTCTGATTGTAAAGCACCTACGGATGGTGCCTGCTTAAGGGCAACAGCGACCACGGCTGCTTTGTTCTTTATTTCTGGCACTGTGGTGGCAACAGCAGCAATTGGGAGGGACTACTACTTCTTTCTTTGACAGTGCATCTGTCCAGAGCAGATTTAGAGCCAATTCATTATCTCGAGAAAGGCACAAATGGATTGCAATCTCAATATATTGCCATATATTCCAGGATATATGCCATATATGCATTCCAGGATATATTGCCGTGCAGGTTCCAGGGTCTGCCCCACGCCTAGCTCCTGGATGAGATCCTCTCGACTTCGAGCGATGGAACAAGGGACAGATTTATTGTGGTTGTCCTCCTTGTTGCTCCAAATTAATTTACCTGACTTCATATGCAGATTCGTAACTATTTAATAGTTGATTGTCATTGTTAAGAAGAATCATATTTTGTCTCAGTTCAGACAGCCTCAAATACAGCCTGTGCTGACTGAGGCAACGTGGAAAAGCCATGAGGAACAAAATACACCTTAATGTGGTACAAAATCAGGCTTATTTGCTGCTTAGAACTTAGAAAATCTAGAGGATCCTGACTGTAATGACAATTACTAATGTAAACAATTTAACGATGGAGTTCTGCAGACCGGAGTTAGTCTAAAACATTCCCTCTCCATTTTCAGGTAGCTTGTTTGTGCCAAATCAGAGCTCTCTTGTATTGCTCGAGCCCTGCGAGTATAGAAAAATAGTTTTTCTATTCAGTTTAGCTATTCTTAGTTATTTGTTTCTGCCTGGTAATACACAATCAACCAAAGGTGCAAGAGGAAAGGAAATATTTTCTGCGTGGTTCTTCAGTTAATTACACTTGAAGTAAATTAAATTTCATTTAATCAAATCTTGGGGTTGGAGTTGAATAATTAGGAGTACATAAATAAAAATTCCAAATGTTGGTTTTTTCCAGCTTGCTTTACCTCAGAAACAGGACACAGAAAAGGATGACAACCTCGGAAATGTGAATAAAGTAGTTGGTAGGAAAGTTAAACATCGGCTGCCTTTTATGATTTCTTTGAAAACAGTTATTATTTTAAGAAGACAACATTTGTTCAACCCACATCTTACAGTGAAAGGAAAAACACTATAAAAATAGACATAGATGGGAACAGCTATATTTAAATAAACATAGTTGGTGTGTATCAAAACCAGTAACTGTTTGAAACAAACAGAGTAAGCACGAGTGGCCACAAGTTAAAGTGGCCCCAGTGAAAGAATGAGATGTTAGGGTTGCTTCACTAACAGCATTTTGGGGCTCGGTAGTGGCATCAGAGGAAGACCAAGCAGCAGTGGAGAAATTCCTTGTGGCAGAAAGCACTAAGTATATAGGTATATTAAAAGATGTTCAGCATTTGCAGCTTTAAATGAGAGAAATAAGTCCTTGTGCTGAGATGAAATTCACCTTCTGTTAGTTTGTGTGTATTTCCATTCCAAACAGTGAGAACATTTACTTTCAGATTACTTGTGTAAACTTCAGATTATTTGTATAAACATCAAGAATACACCCTTCTGGAAGGGACAGTATGAAATACTTTTCTTGCTTTATATATTCCAGTTCTACGTAGCCCCATCTTTCTGTTCTGACTTGAGAGCCTGTCCCCTGCCCTGTTCAAACTCTTCTGTGTGTTTTCTGCAGCCAGTTGTTCCCCTCGGAGTGCGGTCGGCTGTACCTCACTCTAACTTCCATCCTGGTTTCCTTGCTTGCTTCCTCAGCAGGTTCCTTCCAGCAACCATGGCAGCACCAGCACAGCACACACAGAGATGGATCTCACTCCACGTCTCCTCTAAAGTACTTCTCATGTACACAAACCTGCATTTTTGTGTTTTGTACAGCTGTGTTCTCAGACCTCTTTGCAACACACATACACAATTAATGCTGATTTTTTGCTGGCACAGATGCTGCTCACTATTTCCAGGCTGTTGGCATGACCGAAACTTCTTGACTTATGTCAGAAGTTTCTGGTGTGTGCAATCGCCAGCTTGACTTGCTGATGTTTATCTATTTTCAGTGCTAAACAATATTGTGGGGTCAAACTGCACAGCTATGGATGTCTGGCACCAAATTTCAGGGATATATTCTGCCGTGCAATTGGAAACATGACGTGTGAGGAGCTACTCATTATCCTAGAAATGTTCTAACAGTGCTCCCTGCTTTTCTGAAAAGACTAATCTCATCTCATTCCTCAGGCATTCTGCTTAGTATCTTCTCTTCCCTCCCTTTTTCTTCCTCCAAAACTTTAATGTCCGCATTCCAAACTTTTACCCTCTCTGTATTAAGGCTAAAACTTTTTTAGCCTGTCTATATAATTGTGTCGTGTAATGACTGGAGAACACTGACTTGCCAGGAAAGATGCTGTTTCTGTTGCATGGTCCATCATTTGCAGTTTGTCCCTCTTTCCGTATTCCTTTACTAATTCCTGCAACAGCAGAGGATAACTTGGTGCTTCCCATCAGTCACAAAGTGAGGCCTTTCACAGCTTGGCAAGTCCTACCTGGAGATGTTTTGGGAGCATTCAGAGCAGATGGACACGCATGCTCCTGCCTGTCCTACTGTCCTACCAGGAGCTGTCAGCTCCTGTTTCTACAGCACCTTCTCTCCCTCTCACCCCAGACCTTTTGGGAATGATGTCTGTCTTACACTCTGCAGTCTGTCCTGGCAGGTGTCTCATCAGCTGTGTGTCTGTTGCCTGCCTTGCCTTGGCTTCAACTCCTCAGTGCTTTCTAGACATTCCTCTCCTAAAAGTTCAGTTAAAAATCTACATGTGGTTGCTGCATGAGACCGTAAAGACAGTGAGTGCCTGCACGCTGAGAGAGCGGTGTCTTCCCAGGGTGACCTGGACCAAAATAGGATGGCAGAAGGTTTCCCAGCCTGGACCTGTGTAAGATGGGTAATAACTCTGGAAAAAACACACTGCTGGTGGCCCAGGATGGAATTGACTTGTGGCTCTTGACCCTTAGGACACCTATGAAAAGCAGCCTATGCAAAAAGCCATGGTCATTGAAAGCCTTAGGAGTTCAGATAAAACAGGTTGGTCTTTTCTTACCTGCCCTTCAATTTGTTTGGGTTCACACCCCAACTTTGCTGCTGATGACTCCGTGGCAGCCTGTGGGAAGTACCTTGGGAGACACAGTCCGTTGCCTTGCAATTTTTATGGGATGTCTTCAGTTTCCTGGGGTATTTTCACAGAATGTTGAGCGGGCTGTCTTGTTTGAAGAGACTGACAGTTAACACAACTGGAGTATAAAAACATCTTTATCAAGTTATCAAAGCTGCCGCTTGTTTACCCGAGTGCCATCTGGAGAAGATGCCTCTCTGGTCCCATTCTTCAGGTTTGCCTGCCCTCTGCTGCCCTCTCGGGCAACTTCATGGAAGAATTTAAATCTCTCTGTTGTGGTTTTTTTGGGTTTTTTTTTTTTTTTTAGTTATGCATTTCATGGAGACTTTCGTAACGCACACAAATACAAATGTAAAATATATGCAGAAATTGGGAGGTACCTTGCCATATTCTTGTCATCGGAGCTACAGATTCAGATTTAATTCCTGTTCTGCTTTATTTCAGGAAGGCTTTTCATTAATTGATTCCCACAAGTGGTTAAAGATAGTAAGAAAAGCAGACTGCCTGCTGCTTCGTGCGCAGTCAAAGGTAAACCGAGTTGCTTTTAATGTTTCTGGTAGCTAACACAGTTCTTTATAAGATTTCTAGTATTGGATAAGCTAAACTAGGAGTTCTGAGATACTGTAAATTGTCTATATAAATTGAAAGGATTCTTTTTCACTCTAGATATAAAATAAGAATGGATTGACTCACCTGGTGTCTTTTCTAACTGCTAATATCCAGCTCTTTCAGACTGCTTTCGCAGAGGTAGCTACTGAAACAGCTGGACCACTATTTATTTTAGAATCTATCTGCTGTGGCTAACAATTAAATAGATGAAGCGATTGTCCTCCATGTATGGAAGCTCCCAATGAGTCATACTTCACTTGGGCAAACAAATATCTAAGTTAACAATTATTTAGCCATTTTGTGGCCCCTGACACCTGGCACAGCAGCGACAGGCTGGTGCTTCAGGCAGTTGGTACTCAAGGCAATGAAAGGGTCCCAGGTTTCTGGCCTGCCGCTCAGCTCTCAGGAAAAGTGGTTGGTTAGCTTTTAAAGAGTTAAAAGGCACTTGTTTGTTACCAACTTCAGTATAAAATCTCAGGTTTTTTGGTTCTTAGATGAACTCTGAGAAGTTTCTTATTCATCTACACTGAACGTTAACCAGTTTTTCAGAAACAAAGCCTGTTTCAAAATAAGACCTCTCCCTTCTCCCCCGACACTTTCTAGGCTTTGTTGTTTCAGCAGAAACAGCTGCCTCTAGTTTAATTAATCTCTACTTGACAGGACAATCCATCTCTAAGTTAAAAAGAGGAATTCTGGGAAAAGAAGATGAGCCCCATGTTCAGTAGCTGCTAGTTCAGAGACCGGTATAACTCTTGGCACCATTCACAGAACTAATAAGTCCTAAAAACATCTCAAGGGATGTTTTTACATCAATGTTTTAACATCATATTTTTGTTGTTTACATGTTTGTTTTCATATGTTTGTTTACATCAATGTTTTAACATACATGTTTTAACATCAATGCTGTTCTGGCATTCTCCTCCAACAGGAACTCGGGGACAGGCAGGGTTATTGTAATTGCAGATAACAGCGATAGCCGGAATAGCTGAAAACTGTAAAAATTCCTGTTTAGTCATATTTTCATCTTTTAGCTGATTTCCTTTCTGAAGGACGCATGGGTATGTCTTTATAGGATGTTGCAAACCAGACAATCTGGTTTGCAGAGGAGAGAATGCCATGCTAATTGCAAAATAAAAGCAGATGCGAGGCCTAATCAATAGTTATTTAAATATAAGGACTCATCTTGTTTCAGACTAAGTCTGGTCTGATGGTGGCACTAGGAGCTGCGTAAGTGACTTGAGCTGCTTTAAATTCATGGGTTACGCTTGTCTGAAACCAAAACACCTTTGCTCTCTGATTTTGGTCAGATTCTTACCAAACGTGGGTTCTCACTGAAGAAGAGTGTGGAGCTGTTGCCGTAATTAGTTCTGATGAATCAGTAGATCACCAGTTTCCTTTGCAGTGAACAGAACCCGTGG